>JARQOC010000002.1:375181963-375781963 GCA_033576535.1 Allobates femoralis
TCCCTACGCTGGGGATTCCAGCCCTCAGCTGCCTAGTTGTACCTGGCTGGCAAAGAAAAATGCGGCGAAGCCCCACGCCGTTTTTTTTCTTGTCAGCCAGGTACACCTAGGTATTGGGGGTGGATGGCAGCTCCTAGCTGCCTAGTTGTACCTGGCTGGCAAAGAAAAATGTGGCGAAGCCCCACGCCGTTTTTTTTCTTGCCAGCCAGGTAGACCTAGACAGCTGTGGGCTGCCATCCACCCCCTACTACCTAGGTGTACCTGGCTTGCATGGAAAAACGGCATCTGTCTTCACCACATTTTTCTTTGCCAGCCAGGTTTAACTAGTCAGCTGGGGGTGGATGGCAGCTCCCAGCTGCCTAGTTGTACCTGGCTGGCAAAGAAAAATGTGGCGAAGCCCCATGCAGTTTTTTTTCTTGTCAGCCAGGTACACCTAGGTAGTTGGGGGTGAATGGCAGCTACCAGCGACCTAGTTGTACCTGGCTAGTAAAGGAAAATACAGCAAAGCCACATGCCATTTTTTTCTTGCCAGCCACATACAACTAGTTAGCTGGGAGCTGCCATCCACCCCCAACTACCTAGGTGTACCTGGCTGACAAGAAAAAAACCTGCATGGGGCTTCGCACATTTTTCTTTGCCAGCCAGGTACAACTAGGCAGCTGGGAGCTGCCATCCACCCCCAGCTGACTAGTTAAACCTGGCTGGCAAAGAAAAATGTGGTGAAGACAGATGCCGTTTTTTCATGCAAGCCAGGTACACCTAGGTAGTAGGGGGTGGATGGCAGCCCACAGCTGTCTAGGTCTACCTGGCTGGCAAGAAAAAAACGGCGTGGGGCTTCGCCACATTTTTCTTTGCCAGCCAGGTACAACTAGGCAGCTAGGAGCTGCCATCCACCCCCAACTACCTAGGTGTACCTGGCTGACAAGAAAAAAAACGGCGTGGGGCTTCGCCGCATTTTTCTTTGCCAGC
The DNA here is from genome assembly GCA_033576535.1 of Allobates femoralis. Classification (NCBI taxonomy): domain Eukaryota; kingdom Metazoa; phylum Chordata; class Amphibia; order Anura; family Aromobatidae; genus Allobates; species Allobates femoralis. Next base: position 375,182,933 of record JARQOC010000002.1, read on the forward strand.
CAGGTACAACTAGGCAGCTTAGGGCTGGAATCCCCAGCGTAGGGAGGCCCAAGCGTTCTGGGCCACCCCCGCTGAGAATTGCAGCCGCCCCAGAAAATTGCGCATTTATAGAAGCGCAATATTCTGGAGCTGTACCCAGCTCTTCCAGCTGCCCTGTGGCGGTGGCAGACTGGGTAATAAGGGGTTAATGCCACCTTTCTTTTAGCAGCTGGCACTAAGCCCGAGATTTATAATGTCATGCCAATGTTAGACACGGCCATTATGAATCTCTATTTAGTAGTAAAGAAGACACAACACCGAGAAAAATTTTTTTATTACAACAAAAAACACAAACACGTATTTTGACTCCATCTTTATTACTCCCACATACCCATCCAGGATCCTGGTAGAGGTCCGTCCGTTAGTGAAGATTCCCTAAAAATTATATTTGAAGGCTCGTGCAGTGAAGGGGGAGAGTTCATGGTCTGTGTCACCTGAGGTCGGATAAAGCAATGTGTTTCTCTGACCTCATGTGAAACTTCCCACTTCACAGCGTGACCCACATAGAGTGAGTTTTCTGTTACCGATGTGAACAGGGTGACATCAGTGTAGATCACCTGAGGTCAGATAGAGTGACGAGGATTAACTCTGACCTCAGGTGAAGTTTACTACGTCACCCAGGTCCCAGCGTTACACAAAACTCACAGACCCTCTCACCCTCAGTCTCTCTCTACAAAATATATATACACATGTATGTATACACACACATGCGCACACACACACACACACACACACACACGTATGTATACACACACATGCACGCACACACACACACACATGTAAGTATACACACACATGCACGCACACACACACGTTAGTATACACACACATGCACGCACACACACACACACGTAAGTATACACACACATGCACGCACACACACACGTATGTATACACACACATGCACACACACACACACACATGCACACACACACACACGTATGTATACATGCACACACACACACACACATGCACGCACACACAAGTATGTATACACACACATGCACGCACACACACACGTATGTATACACACACATGCACACACACACACGTATGTATACACACACATGCACACACACACATGCACGCACACACACACACAAGTATGTATACACACACATGCACGCACACACACGTATGTATACACACACATGCACACACACAAGTATGTATACACACATGCACACACACATGTATGTATACACACACATGCACACACACACGTGTATGTATACACACACATGCACACACACACAAGTATGTATACACACACATGCACACACACATGTATACACACACACGCACACACACACACACACGTATGTATACACACACATGCACACACACGTATGTATACACACACATGCACACACACACGTATGTATACACACACATGCACGCACACACACACACAAGTATGTATACACACACATGCACGCACACACACACACACGCACACACACAAGTATGTATACACACACATGCACACACACACACACATATACACACACATGCACACACACACACAAGTATGTATACACACACATACACACACACACACACGTGTATGTATACACACACATGCACACACACACGTATGTATACACACACATGCACACACACACATGTAAGTATACACACACATGCACACACACACACGTAAGTATACACACACATGCACACACACAAACGTAAGTATACACACACATGCACACACACACGTAAGTATACACACACATGCACACACACGTAAGTATATACACACACACGTATGTATATACACACACACACACACACAATCTAACTATATATATGTGCATCTATATATATATATATATATATATATATATATATATATATATATATATATATATATATATATATATATATATATATATATATAGATGCACATATGAAATGTGCCTAATCAAAGTGAATGTATATATGTGTGTGTGTAATCCATATATACATGTGGATTACACACACATATAGGGCTGGGCGATTTTGGGAAAAATCAAAATCTCGATTTTATTTAACCCTATGGACGATTTTCGATTTAAATCTCGATTTTTTTTTTTATATATACAGTATATATCATACACACTGTAAATATGTATACAGCATACACAGTATATATGTATATACCATACACACACCCCATACACACCGTATACACACACACAACCCCCCACACACACACACCCCCCCCCCACACACACACACACACACACACACACCATGTATACACCACACACACACACCATGTATACACCACACACACACACACCATGTATACACACACACACACCATGTATACACCACACACACACACCATGTATACACCACACACACACACACCATGTATACACCACACACACACACACCATGTATACACCACACACACACACACCATGTATACACCACACACACACACACCATGTATACACCACACACACACACACCATGTATACACCACACACACACACACCATGTATACACCACACACACACACACCATGTATACACCACACACACACACACCATGTATACACCACACACACACACACCATGTATACACCACACACACACACACCATGTATACACCACACACACACACACACCATGTATACACCACACAACACACACACACACCATGTATACACCACACACACCCACACCATGTATACACCACACACACACACACCCACACCATGTATACACCACACACACACACACCCACACCATGTATACACCACACACACACACCCACACCATGTATACACCACACACACACACACACACCATGTATACACCACACACACACACACACACACCATGTATACACCACACACACACACACACCATGTATACACCACACACACCATGTATACACCACACACACCATGTATACACCATACACACACACACCATGTATACACCATACACACACACACAGTATACACCATACACACACACACAGTATACACCATACACACACACACAGTATACACCATACACACACACACAGTATACACCATACACACACACACAGTATACACCATACACACACAGTATACACCATACACACACACAGTATACACCATACACACAGTGCACTGGACATTCACAGAACTCGGCGATGTATACTCACAGGACACGGCGTAGTTCTCCTCGCACCAGTCGGCGGCCCCCAGTGTCCGGGCCTGTCAAGCGCCGGACGGGGAGGAGGCGGAGGTCGGCGGCCCCCAGTGTCCGGGCCTGCCCAGCACCGGCATGGGAGGAGGCGGAGGTCGGCGGCCCCAGTGTCCGGGCCTGTCAAGCGCCGGACGGGGAGGAGGCGGAGGTCGGTGGCCCCCAGTGTCCGGGCCTGCCCAGCACCGGCATGGGAGGAGGCGGAGGTCGGCGGCCCCCAGTGTCCGGGCCTGCCCAGCACCGGCATGGGAGGAGGCGGAGGTCGGCGGCCCCCAGTGTCCGGGCCTGTCAAGCGCCGGACGGGGAGGAGGCGGAGGTCGGCGGCCCCCAGTGTCCGGGCCTGCCCAGCACCGGCATGGGAGGAGGCGGAGGTCGGCGGCCCCCAGTGTCCGGGCCTGTCCAGCACCGGCCGGGGAGGAGGCGGAGCGCACCGCAGTGTGCACCGGCCCACCGGAAGTACCTGGTGACGCCGGACCGGAAATGCCGCCATTTTAAATCGAATTTCACGATTGTTACTAAAACAACAATCGTGGCCAAAGCAGGGGGCGAATTAATCGAATTAATTCGATTAATCGCCCAGCCCTACACACATATATATGTGCTGGTTTGGGAGGGAGGGGGCCGCCGATACTCACCTTCCGAAGACGCTGCCGATCGTTGCTTAGCGACGCCGGCACTCGCGTCGACTTCACCCGCCGCACTGGGCATGCGCGGACCGGAAATGACGCGGTTTCCGTCTCGCGTCATGAAGAGCGGGGCGGGATGATTCCACTGGGCTCCCCCGCTCTTCAAATCCACAATGCCGCCCATTAGGGCGTTAGGAAGGGAGCGAGGCGGGGGGAGCGCGGCCCTGGGGACCCCGCCCTGCAGACAAGAGCCGACAGGAACGCCCCACAGACGGAAAAAATGTAAGTTTATAAAGTGTTTATTTCACCTTATATAAAGCCATATTAGGTCAGGCAGGGATGGTTAGGGAGCTAGTTAGGGTCTGTAGGGGCAGGTAGTGATAGTTTAGGGGCCATAGATTAGGTGACAGGTTCCCTTTAAATAAAAATCCAAAAATACAATTGTGAATTAATGATTTCAATTCTCCTGTTTTTTTTTATTGCATTATATGGTAAAGTGAGTGATGTCATTCAAAAGTACAACCCGTCCTGCAAAAATCAAGCCCTTTAAATGTTTATATTGACAGAAATATAAAGTTATGGCTCTTGGAAGACGGAGAGGAAAGAACGAAACATCCCCAGATGGTGAAGGGGCTTAATATTATTATTCTAAAATAATTGTAATTAATAGGTTTATTTCACTTAATAATGAGCAGAATTAAAGGAATATTTCTGTCTCCAAGATCTTATCACAGTATGTAGTAGGTATAATAATATTAGCAAATACCTCCAATTAGAAATGTATAGTTTTCCTGGTTAGCAATGTCACTTAACTCATGTGCAGGACATTGTAACTTGGGTATCCATGGTTACGACCACTATCAACTAACTGTCCTTATATGAGTGGTCTTTACCATGGATACCTAAGCTGCTGTAATGTACATGAGATAAGTGACATATCTAATCAAGACCACTATACTACATTTCTAATTGGAGGTGTTTGCTGTTAATAAGTGATGGAGAATCTGGCTCGTTAACATGCTCATGAGTAAGAATGCATGTAGCATTCAAAACGCAATGATTTAGGTAAGGCTGACCATGAAAATCAACTTTTGTATGCACTTAATTTGAGAATAAAAAGAAAATCCTTTATGTTTAAGAGCCGGATTCTAATTTTCATTCATTCATTCATTTGCTGAATTTCTGGGTCGTGGGAGTGCTGGTTTCCATGCACCATAAGGATGGGATTAAAGGCAATACGGTAAGCTGGAACTAGTATATTCATTTGCCATTTATGATAATATAATACTACACCTACTACATATTAGGATACTATCTTGGAGATGGGAATACCTCTTTTAAGTATGCTGACATCCCCCTATTTACCATATGAGCCTGCACACAACCCCTGTATATACAGTGTGAGCCCCCAAATGGGCCCCTATATTCAGCATGAGACCTCACATAGTGAGACCTCAAGTAGCCCCTCTATATATAGTGTGTGTCCTGCCATAGCCCCTCCTTATAGTATGAGCCTCCACATAGCCATTATATATGCATGCAAACGTCCTATACATATATGAAAACACAAAATATAATGTATACTCTCTTCACTCCTTTATCTGGTGCAATGACTGTCTGTACAGCACATGTGATGATGTGACATCATTGCGTTTGCTATCTCACATGCTGATTTGTGAAAGAGCTGTTTGCTTCATCCTACACCAACGTATTCACTGCTGTCTGCATAGGAAGCGGGTGGCAGATGGGCCACAATATTCCACCCTTTGGCTGTTGAAGTCCACTGGCTGGACTGGGACAGCAAGTGGGCTGGATGTGGATTGCAGGCCGCACTTTGGTCAGCTCTGACTTAGATGATGCAATTGCATTGACTATTAAGGTACCGTTACATGACGCAATATCGACTTGATATCGCCTGCAATTTCACGGGAGCGTGCACGTTTTTGTCACTTTTCCAAGATTGCCTTGTAGTTGTCACACGGGGAGATATCGTAGACAATGCAACTAGGATGATGAAAGCAACGTTTGTTCGCTGGGTATGAGCAACCCAGCGAGTGATATTTATCAATGTAATGAATAGGAGAAGTTGCTTTCATCATCACTATTGCGGTGTCACACTGAGCGATCCTACCACATCGCTTATGCAACATCGCCTGATTTAAGGGAGTACAAATAAATCAGGCGATGCCGCTCCAGCGATAAATTGCAGTCGCATCGCCCTGTTACACGACACGACGCACTCACAATATCAATTGCAATTGACCACACCACATGACTTTGGGGCGATATTGCGTCATGTAACGGTACCTTTTAGACTATTACAAAGAGGTGGGGAAAAGGATTTCAGAAGCTCATATGAAACATAACGATAATGACTACAAAGTGCCCGACACTTAATTATGATAGTAGATCACAGTTCAGAGTCCAGACTGTATAATACATTTGCTTGTTTGGGAGGATATATAAGGAAGAATAATTACAACTGTCCGTCAAGCAGGCAGACATGTTACTGGCTTCAGCTGGTGTTGGGATGCTGTACTGATGCCCTATGGGATTTATAGCGGAGCATAGAGGAATAAAATGCACAAAGTACCGTATATACCTCGCGTATAAGCCGAGTTTTTCAGCCCAAAAATTGGGCTGAAAAGTTACCCCCTCGGCTTATACGCGGAGCATATAGGCGAGAAGTATAATGCCACAGTTCCTTAATACTGTAAAGAGAGGATTATTACCAAATTGTCGGCTGGCCGTCCGCCGACTACCCTCCATCAGCCGGCTCTTCTACTATCCTGTCATCCGCGCTCTCCATCCTCCTCATCTGCACGGCTCTCTTGTCGGCACCGACAATGACGTCATTGTCGGCGCAGAACACAGGAAGTCGGAAGCCGGAAGATGGAGGAGCGCGATGCAGATGGAGGAGCGCGATGGAGAGCGGGGACGGCAGCCGGACAGCGATAAGTATAATCATCTTCCTTTACAGGTTTAAGGAGCACGGGGGGGCCTGTATACCTCTGGGGGGGGGGGGCTGTATACCTCGGGCTGCTGCTGCATATAACATGGGGCTGCTGTATAACATGGGGCTGCTGTATATAAAATGGGGCTGCTGCTGTATAACATGGGGCTGCTGCTGTATAACATGGGGCTGCTGTATATAAAATGGGGCTGCTGCTGTATAACATGGGGCTGCTGCTGTATAACATGGGGCTGCTGTATATAAAATGGGGCTGCTGCTGTATAACATGGGGCTGCTGCTGTATATAAAATGGGGCTGCTGCTGTATAACATGGGGCTGCTGTATATAAAATGGGGCTGCTGCTGTATAACATGGGGCTACTGCTGTATAACATGGGGCTGCTGCTTGTATAACATGGGGCTGCTGCTGTATATAAAATGGGGCTGCTGCTGTATATAAAATGGGGCTGCTGCTGTATATAAAATGGGGCTGCTGCTGTATATAAAATGGGGCTGCTGCTGTATATAACATGGGGCTGCTGCTGTGTATAACATGGGGCTGCTGCTGTGTATAACATGGGGCTGCTGCTGTGTATAACATGGGGCTGCTGTATATAACATGGGACTGCTGCTGTGTATAACATGGGACTGCTGCTGTGTATAACATGGGGCTGCTGCTGTGTATACCATGGGGCTGATGCTGCTGTGTATACCATGGGGCTGCTGCTGTATATACCCTGGGGGCTGCTGCTGTTTATACCACTGAGGCTGCTGCTGTATATACCTCTGGGGCTGCTGTATACTACCACTGGGGCTGCTGTATATACCTCTGGGGCTGCTGTATACTAACTACTGGGGCTGCTGCTGTATATACCACTGGGGCTGCTGCTGTATACCTCAGGGGCTGCTGTATACCACACTGCTGAGGGCTGTATACCTGTGCTGGGGTCCACCCTCGGCTTATACACGAGTCAATAGTTTTTCCCAGATTTTGGGGGCCAAAGTAGGGGGGTCGGCTTATACACGGGTCGGCTTATACACGAGTATATACGGTAAGTTAGGAATCAGTATGGTGGCAGGACCACATGGATGTGTACATATATAATTATGTTTTATGTCAATTGCAGAGTGTGGCAAACAATCAAGAGAGGGTGCAGTTAAAGAAACACTCCCAGTTTTTTTTCTTCTATAAGTAGTCTTAGGACAGCTGGGTGACCAGGAAACTATAATAGCAGCCATATCAGTTGTCGTCTACATCTACAAATCAACATAGTTTTGTAGGATTACTTTTTATTTTTGCCAAAGAATTCTGATGGCCCTCTTTATGTGACATGGCCCATTTATTGTGTTTGATAGATTACATATTCTGGCCTTTACAAACACTAGAATCCAGGTGGAATGGAAAATGGTGATGTGTCCAGCCTTAGTTTTATTCTCTTCAGCTATTGTAAAGGTGTAGTAATGATGCTATATGCAAGGAATGTGCTATTTACAGTACCTGTGAAGGTGAAGATTCACTGGTGGTTACCAGATGGCATGCGAAGCAATACACAGCTATAGACAAACCAGAAGATTCTTGTGGTTCGTAAAACAGTGAAATTCCCCCCCAGGCAGGTACTGTTTGTTTCTTTAGTTGACTCAGAGGAATGTCTCAATTATTTGAGTTGAAAGCAAGTCGTTTAAGAATTATGTTTTGGGTGTCGCACAAAGAATGTCTTGCAGCCTTTCATTTAAAGTAAAATATGCAATAAGCACATCGACGTCTCCTGTTTTGAAGGTGTTTCTTGTATCGTAGACTGCTTAATTCTTTCCTGATACCTACTGTATGCTATAAAATTTCTCTATCTTGAAATATTTCTTTAGCTATTTTTCTTCCCGTAATCTATATATCATGGGAATAATATCTACTTTCATGGCCTGGCAAATTACTTAATATCAAGCCATTGTTTACTCATATAAGATGGTTACGGCAGAAGGATAGATCTGTGTTAGGCTAGGGTCACATTGTCCCACATAGTGCAGCATGCGGGACAACTTTTTCCGGTAATGGTGCATTTACACGCGGCCACAGGAAGGTAGGAACAGGCAGGCATCGGACACAAATTGTGCCTGATGCCTTGAAAAGACCACGATGTGGCGGCGTGTAATTCAGGACTTTCCTTCCTTCAGGGAAGACACAGGAAGTAAAGTCCTGAATTACACGCCGCCACATCGTGGTCTTTTCAAGGCAACAGGCACAATTGTGTCTGATGCCTGCCGGTTTCTACCTTCCTGTGGCCGCGTGTAAAGGGACCATAATAGGACAGACCCCAAGATGGAAACCCGTCAGACTCCATTATAGCCAATGCAGGATGTTTGGCGACTTTCAGTCATGTTAGTTTTTAAGTGCCTATGATGGAGCTGGGAATAAAGATTTCAGGCTAACAGTTCAGAACTGAATGGCAAATGCCATACATATGTTTCTTTAAATAGTGCAAAGCTGAAGTGACAGTCTCCTATTTACTACTGATGCTCGTTTTTGGCATGAATGGGCAAATTAGGTCAAATGTCTTATTCACAGAGCTGTCTTGTCCCCACGTAGCTCAGAGATTTGTGAACCGGGTTTAGAGCCTTTGTCGGCCGTTCTGTCAGAATACAGAAACAACCAAAATTTGGATATCCTTGTTTGTAAAATTGTTCTGTCTATGGCCAGCTATAGTTTGTAGAGGAGTTGAAAATGACTTTATTTAATATTCATATGCTATGCACATATATGAGGCAATATCACATCCTTCAGAAATGCAGACAGTCTTATTTTATTCCTGTTGGTATTTATGACCCTGTAAATATCGCACAGGCTGAAGTGCACCTAAGTCAATAATTCATCTGCCTGACCTCTGGATCTTGTGACTAAACTGTAGAGTCTGCCTCCAGATTAGTTAAAGCACCACTCTAGAGTATTTTTTAATAATACTTTACCGCTGGAGTGGTGCTTCTTCTATAAGCCCTGTGCCCCCTATCTTTTATGCTTGACACCTGGCGTCTTCATCTGTGATCAGTGTGGCTTCCATCAGTCTTCTTCAGTTGGTGACCTGCTGGATCACAACAGTGTTTTTCTGGAGCGCCCCCCAGTGGACACAAATCAATACAAGTCTATGCGAGCCTCATTCTGACTCACAGAGATGCATTAAGGTATTGTATCAAAACTTCTAACCTCTGGCCACTTAGGGGGTGCGGGCACAATATAAAGCCATGGGACCGGCGTGGTGACGATTAAAGGTGAAAATGCCAGATGTGGATACTTATACTATGTGTAGGAACCTTGCATAAAAGCAAAACTTCAGTGCTGAAAAAATAGCTGGAGTGGTGCTCATAAGATTGCATGCAGTCCTGTGAGCCTGTGTGACAACTGAGCAGCAAAGCTGTTTTATAACTGTACTTTATATATGTAGAGTGCATTATATATTTTTCTAGGAACATTCTTTTAAAACTAAACCACTGTGTTCTTTTTAAATGTTATTTTTCTGTCCCAATCATCATATTCGTTTATCAACCATAAGATTAGAACCACTGGTATCGTAAGTAATTATTTCATAACAAGAGGTTAGTCAGAAAATTAACAGTTGGTTCTTGAAGTTGATGTGTTGGATGTAGGCAAGAGCAAGAATCTGCCAGATCTTACCAGGGTGTGAATTGTAATGGCTGCTCACCCCCAACACCCTCCCTTCTCACAGCTTCATTTCCTAAGATTGTCTGCTATGTACACACACAGGTCTATCAAGAGGCTGACCTGGAAGTTGGTGCAGGGAGGGCAGATTTCTTTTTTGGCAACAGCAGGATGATTATCTCTGGTAGTTTACTAATCTGTGCTAATATAAATAGATGATTATTTGGTACCATAATTCCAGCATATAACAAGAATGAGTCTTACAAAGAAGGCGCCTGAATGGTCACTTTTGTAAGAAATTTCCATTTTCACAGCTCTGTAAAGGCCCCATTACACACTGCAGTCTCTGATTATATGCCTCACAAATGACAAACCCCCCCCCACCCAGAGGGCCCAGCCTCAAACTGCAGATAAAAAAAAGTGCAACAAAACACTAAAGATAAAAATGTGAGGTGTTATGGGGTTTACACCACAATCTTGATCCAAATCTGACAATCTGTTGCAGTGAATAGACGATTGCTCATGTTACCAGCCTCAAATGGACAGTGTCCATGATTTCACTGCAACCAGAGATCTTCAGATTTGATACAATATTGGGTGGTAACCCACTTAGGTGTACTGGCAAAATCGTAGCGTACCACTTCAAGGCCCTCGCTTCGAGTCCTACATATGTTTGCTCATATGTTTGTTTAACATTCTGAGATTCACTAAAATAGGACATAATATTGTGGAGCTTGTTGGGACGGGGTACTTGTACCGGACCGGGGTTGCTGCAGGTGTTATCATGGCGGTCTTGGTCCGGACCATGTCCCGAGCCCACAAGTAAAAGGGGGGGTTATTTACAGGGATTGTCGTGACGCCACCCACTGGTTGTGGTCAGTGAGGGGACCACCGCTGCTGCTTCTGCCAGGAGGATGGATGGTGCTGCAGCCAGATGGATGACCCCGCCGTGGGTCAGGCTGCTCCTGACAGGGTGTAATATGTATATATCAGTTCAACCTGCAGGGAATGACACACGGGAGATTTTAGCAGGGTCACCAGGTATTACTTGCAGTTTCCTTCAGTACAGTTCACAAGTACAGTTCATTCACCAAGTTAACTCCGTGCTTTCAGTTAACCCTTCTGCAGCCAGGTTTTCCTTCTGAGACCCTTCTCTTTCTTAATACCTTTCAGGTTTTCTCCCTCTGTTCTTCCCTTGTGTGACTCTGTGACCTTGTGTGTTGGGTGACTCGGGTTCCTATTTGGGCTTCTCCCTATGTCCGGGTAGCAAGCTCTGAGCCCTATGTTAGGAGGTCAGACTTGGAATCTGAGCTCCCCGTCGGTGTGTCTGTGATTCGGCATGTAGCTATGGTCACCTCAGAGCCGACTCTCTGGTCCCAGCCTAGCCTTCCAGTGTCCCTTTGTTGCAGGGGATCACCAGGCTCTTTCCTACCCTTGTGACTACGGCATACATCAGGGATCCCTCCTGTTCAGTTGTCCTCTATCACCGCTGCCGTTTTCCTCTGACCCAGTTGCACTGGTCTGGTCTTTCCCCTTCCCTTTGCTTACGGGCTGTGAAACGGGCTTTCTCTCCAGGGGCTTAGGCCTCCAGGGAGCCCGAAACCTTCAGGGAAGTCTCTTCTTTACTCTTGGTCTTTGCTGCTCGGCACCCTCTGTCTTACTCCGTCTTTCAGGGCGGCTGTAGGCTGCTGTTCTTTAGCGTGGAGAGCCCTAAAATAATGGGTCCTCACCCCGCTGAGAATACCAGCCTTCAAAACCAGCCCTCAGCTGCCTTGTTTTACCTTGGCTGGCAATTTTTTTTTTTTTGCCAGCCAAGGGTAAATTAGGCAGCTGAGGGTGGCAGCTCGCAGCTGTCTGCTTTCATCAGGCTGGACTTAAAATGCTGCGAAGCCCCATGCTGATTTATTTATTTATTTAACGCTATGATGGCAGGTTGGTTGCCATACACTAATGTGTATGCCAACCAAGCATATTCACTGTCCAGATTGAGGAAATCCAGTCTGACTATACAGCAGCCAATCTCATAGTCTCTCACAGACTGTGAGCTTCTGTGATTGGCTATTTGTCTGACAGTGCAGTGAATATACAAGTAGCTTAATACGCGGCCCCAGAAGTAGCAGCTGGAGACTGTTCAAGCCTGATTAAGCTATTCTATCTATCCGTTCTTTTCTCAGTTTATACACCATGAGAAAGACCATGTTAAAAATGCATTATTTTTGGACCACACTCAGCACCATTACCTACATTGCTTCTTGCACAACACTCGCAATTCACACTTGCAGGACCCATACGGAAAAACACTCACATATGACTGTCATGCATCGGAAAGCTCCAGATTTTCAACACTGCTAGTGTACCTTCCACACCTTACTGCCAAAAACGGATCCTCAAAAACATTCATCAAAAACATGCATCAAAAACACTCAGTGTAGCCTAAGTGTACCTGGAAGAGTTTGTTGTTTTGAAGGCAGAGGATAGCCACCCAAAATATTGTTATTTTTGATTTAGTTTTCTCTTTGTTCATTCACTTTACATTTTGTTCATTAATAAAAATAAACTATTAACACTTCTATTTTTTTAATGCTTTCTTTGTTTGCATTAATTTTTCAAACCTGCCTAAAACATTCACACACTGCAGGACGTGTGTGTAACAAATATATCTCTGTTAATAATATAATATTGATGTCTCTATAGCAACCCAAACTCTAAAGTTGACTGACACACTACTTACCAAAAAATGCAGTGTGGGCATGCAGCCTAATAATAAATAAGAGGAAAAATAGGGTCCCATTCATGTGGTTACAGAATTTCATGCAAACTAAAACAAATACTTTTACTTTTCTTTAACCTTTTTTAAAGTGACCCTAAACCACAAACTGACCCCCCCCCCCCCCCCCCGTATCTTTAGACCTGTCCCTGCACCCCTCTTATCATTTCTAGCCATCCCTTTTGCAGAAAAAAATCGCTTTTGTAAAGTAGAGAAAAAGTTATATTACTTTGTCCTGTGTGAGTTCTCTGTTTCTGAGCAAGCCGCAATGGGTGGGGCCTGTGTGCTGCTGCCTTGTAATTATGCACGCCCCTCTTTGCTTCTAAGAGCCTGGCCGCGTCATGAAAGGGGGCGGGCCTCCGGCATGGCGCGATTTAGCCCCGCCCCTTTCATGACGCGGCCAGGCTCTTAGAAGCAGAGAGGGGCGTGCATAATTACAAGGCAGCAGCAGACAGGCCCCGCCTATTTGCGGCTTGCTCAGAAACAGAGAACTCACACAGGACAAGGTAATATAACTTTTTCTCTACTTTACAAAAGTGATTTTTTTTTTTTTTCTGCAAAAGGGATGGCTAGAAATGATAAGAGGGGGTGCAGGGACAGGTCTAAAGATACGGGGGGGTCAGTTTCTGGGTTTAGGATCACTTTAAGACTGTTTTAAAGCAAATGGCATATTCTGCTAAAATTTTCACTTTTTTTTTCTTTTAATTTTTTTCGGGAAACAAAAATCAAATGTGCATGAAATCACTGTAAAGGAGGGAGGGAACGAAGTGCAACTTGTGCAAACAAAAAAATGTCACAATTTTTAAGTTGTAATTGATGAAATGAACACAAACGTTTAGTTGTATACATTAGAAAATATTAAAGCCATATGTAACCCAAAAAATGGTAGCAATATAAACTACATCTCACACCACAATTTGCCATTGTATTTCCTATTTACCGTATATACTCGCGTATAAGCCGAGTTTTTCAGCCCAAAAATTGGGCTGAAAAGTGCCCCCCTCGGCTTATACGCGAGTCAATACGGCCCCCTCAAAGTTTGGCGCCCCCCACCTCACTTTCTGGGCCCCCCCGCATGCAGCGCTGCGCATATACATTACCTGTCTAGCAGCTGTCACCCTCCGGTGGCGGATCGCGGCTCCCGGCTCCGGGCTCCATCTTCCTCGCTGTCTTCCTGCTTGTCAGGTGACCGGCCGGCGTCGTGATGACGTCATCGCGATGAGCCCCGGTCACAAAGCAGGAAGACAGCGAGGAAGATGGAGCCCGGAGCCGGGAGCCGCGATCCGCCACCGGAGGGTGACAGCTGCTAGACAGGTAATGTATATGCGCAGCGCTGCATGCGGGGGGGCCCAGAAAGTGAGGTGGGGGCGCCAAATTATGAGGGGGGCCCTGCTGGGGCCCTATATACTACCACTGGGGCTGTATACTATTACTGGGGCTGTATGTATACTACCACTGGGGCTGTATACTACCACTGGGGCTGTATACTACCACTGGGGCTGTATACTACCACTGGGGCTGTATACTACCACTGGGGCTGTATACTACTACTACTGGGGCTGTATGTATACTACCACTGGGGCTATATACTACCACTGGGGCTGTATACTACCACTGGGGCTGTATACTACTACTACTGGGGCTGTATACTACTACTGTGGCTGTATGTATACTACCACTGGGGCTGCTGTATACTACCACTGGGGCTGTATACTACCACTGGGGCTGAATATACCACTGGGGCTGCTGTATACTACCACTGGGGCTGTATACTACCACTGGGGCTGTATACTACCACTGGGGCTGTATACTACTACTGTGGCTGTATGTATACTACCACTGGGGCTGCTGTATACTACCACTGGGGCTGTATACTACCACTGGGGCTGTATATACCACTGGGGCTGCTGTATACTACCACTGGGGCTGTATACTACCACTGGGGCTGTATACTACTACTGTGGCTGTATGTATACTACCACTGGGGCTGAATATACCACTGGGGCTGCTGTATACTACCACTGGGGCTGTATACTACCACTGGGGCTGTATATACTACTGGGGCTGCGTGTATACTACCACTGGGGCTGTATATACTACTGGGGCTGCGTGTATACTACCACTGGGGCTGCTGCTGTATATACCTCTGGGGCTGCTGTATACTACCACTGGGGCCTGCTGCTGTATATACCACTGGGGCTGCTGCTGTAAACACTGCTGGGGCCTGTATATACCACTGAGGGGGCCTGTATACCACACTGCTGGGGTCTGTATACCTGTGCTGGGGTCCACCCTCGGCTTATACACGAGTCAATACATTTTCCCAGGTTTTGGGGGCAAAAGTAGGGGGGTCGGCTTATACACGGGTCGGCTTATACACGAGTATATACGGTATTTACTTTTTTCATGGCAGCAGATCTTTTTTTATTGATGCAATTTTTGGGATACATATGGCTTTTTTTTTATATACATATATAATTAATAATTAGATTTGTCCCCTACCACAATCATATACTTGCAATCTGATGTTTTCATCTATTTTTTCTGGTGTTGATCCTGTGGTGCCATCTTGTGTAGACTGTGTTTGGGTGTCTGCCTGCAGTAAATGTATGCTCCAGAAAATGGTGCAATATAGAGCACACATTGACTCCATCTGCACCATTAAAGCCAATGGCCCCATCCGCACATATATGTCCAAAGCCTGTTTTTCCAGGGGTTCGGACGTAAGCCCCGACGGGACCCACAGTACAATGCAATGTGAAAGCACCCTAAGACGAGGCAGGCGACTTAGGTTTAAGGGCCGCTTCACACTGCGGCGTGATCCGGTCCGGGTCTGTCCGGGAGGACCCTGACAGCCGCGGACCGGATCAGCACACAGGACTGGGGCGGGGCTATTATGCCCTCTAGTCCGGTGTGCAGCGCACGCAGTTCCCACTGCTGATAGGTGAGTACCGCGGGCGCCGCGGTCCTGACCTGTCAGCGGCTGCAGCTGCGTACGCTGCACACCGGACCAGAGGGCATAATAGCCCCCCCAGCCCTGTGTGCTGATCCGGTCCGCGGCTGTCGGGGTCCTCCCGGACAGACCCGGACCGGATCACGCCGCAGTGTGAAGCGGCCCTTAATCACCACTCCAACAGTGAAAATATAAAAAAAAACTACAGAAACTATGCAATAATGCTTTAATATGTACCGTAACATTAAAAAACACATAAAACAGTACAGTACAAGCACAGTGGATCTGTAGAAATCCCATAGCCACTGTAATGTACTTCTTTTTTACGCAGAGTATACCGACATGCGGTGCAGCTTCCCGAGTAGCTGCGTATCACTTTATTCTTGCAGAAATCCTAGTGATCTCAGTTGCAGAACACAGCAAAAATCCGCTGCACACAGACTCCTGATTGTGGGCAATGACAGTGCATTCTACCACAGAGAACACTCTCATCTCTGCAAGAGGAATGATGCTGTGTCCGGAACACTGATCATGGGCACTGACAGCATGTTTTGCAGCAGAGAGCCCTAGTGTTTCCGCAAGAAGATTAATGCTACGTCTAGAAAGCAGGCATTCCTGATCATGGGCACTTACCCAAAGTGGTTTTCATTTTCTTGTCTTTTCTTTTTGTTTTTTGAGTCGTCTTTCCGCCTGGATCCGTATATGATCATTAGTAGTTTCCCTGTAAATATTCTGTTAATATTACAGATAACTGTTCTATTCATACTTTCAGTGTAAACTGACAGCTTTGGATAATTGTGCCTGACAATGAAATCAATCAAATGATCACTTAAACACAAAGAGAATAAAGGCTAATTGGACATGATGTCACACAACAGTCCCAAAATGGGCAGGATAAAATTGTTGGCACCCTCAATTTAGAGGACCTGTCATTTTCCCCCCCAATATGGATTAGAATCTAAGCCCAGCACTGAATGCAGCCTGTCTGCTGCATTCAGGCAAGGGGTCCCCCATGGCTCTGTGGGGCTGCTACCCCGATATATAGGCTTATAAAAACATAGTTATTTTCCATGGAGGCGGGCCCTTGTGCTTGAGGCAGCTCGTCCACAGGGGCATTTCACGCCCCCTGCGCCTCTGTGCCGCCCATGTCCTCTTCGCTCTGCGCGTCCTTGTGGTGTTGATGCAAGCACAGAGCGAGGTTGAGGTGCATGGTCTCGCCTCCCACTATGACATCTTCTCATTTCCCCGCCCTGCTCCATAGCACAACACGGAGCAGGGCGGGAAATGAAAGGACGTCATAGCGGGAGGCGGGGAATGCACCTCAACCTCGCTCTGCGCTTGCATCAACACCACAAGGACGCGCAGAGCGAGGAGGAAATGACTGGCACATGGACATGGGCGGCACAGAGGTGCTGGGGGCGCGAAATGGCCTCGTGGATGAGCTGCCTCAAGCACAAGGGCCTGTCTCCATGGAAAATAACTACGTTTTTATAAGCCTAAAAAGTTTTGCAGATATATACTGGGCACTGCTGTGTTACAGGGACCAGTGCTACTTGCACATGTAAGGGTGCGAGTAAAGCAGGTTCATGTGCCCGGGTGCACGCTTATTAGATAGCAATAGCAGTAAATAAGAAAAAAATGCGGCACTCACCGAGCAGGGCTTATTTCTTTTTTATTTCAGAGTCGTCTGTACATAGATTCTCTGCGATGGGTGAGGGAGTGAGGAGACACACAGGTGACGGATTCCGTTTCGGAGCACCTGCCCTTCTACGGTCCGTAGAAGGGGCAGGTGCTCCGAAACGGAATCCGTCACCTGTGTGTCTCCTCACTCCCTCCCCCATCGCAGAGAATCTATGTACAGAGGACTCTGAAATAAAAAAGAAATAAGCCCTGCTCGGTGAGTGCCGCATTTTTTTCTTATTTACTGCTGTTTTTATAAGCCTATATATCGGGGTAGCAGCCCCACAGAGCCATGGGGGACCCTTGCCTGAATGCAGCAGACATGCTGCATTCAGTGCTGGGCTTAGATTCTAATCCAAGGGGGAAGGTGACAGGTCCTCTTTAATATTTGGTTACACACCCTTTTGGAATAAACAACTACAATCAGTCGTTTCCTATAATCAACAAGCTTCTTACACCTTTCAATTGGAATTTTGGACTCTTCTTTTGCAAACTGCTCCAGGTCTCTCATATTAGGTGCTTCTTCCCAGCAGCAATTTTACGATCTCTCCACAGGTGTTCAATGGGATATAGATTGGGACTCATTGTTGGCTACTTCACAACTCTTAGGGTGCCCTCACACGCATCAATTTGCTGCACGATATCGCTTAAACGATCTGCTTTTTTGATCGCTTAAGCGATATCGTTTGTGCGTCGCTGTGTGTAATCAAGTGATTATACAATGTAAAATCGCTTGATTGTTTGATCGCAGCTTTGTGAGCAGGAGCTCGAAGCGATTATTGCTTGATTTATTAATCTGCATCATCTTGGTGTGTGACACCGCAATGATCCATCTCCCAGCGGCAGAGCCTATGCTGGGAGATGGTAACTATGGCAAACTTCGGGTTACTAAGCGCCGCGTGGTGCCTAGTAACCCGATGTGTACCATGGTTACCAGTGATCTCGCTGGTCCACATCGCTGGTGAGTCTGCCTGTGTGACAGCTCACGAACGATGTGAACGATATTGTTAGCGATCGCGCATGCATGCGATCGCTAACAATATCGTTCAGGAAATTGAAGCGTGTGACGGCACCCTTAAGCACTGTTTCTATCCATTTTGGGGGCTTCTTGAAGTATGTTTGGGGTCATTGTCATGCTGGAGGACCAATGGCCTAGGACACAAACCAAGCTTTCTGACACTGGGCACTACATTGTAACTCAAAATCCTTTGTTAATCTTCAGATTTCATGATGCCTTGCACACAGTCAAGGCACACCATATCAGAGGCAGCAGAACCCCAAACAATCTTTGAGGTTCCACCATATATGACTGTAGGTACTGTGTTTTCTTTGTTGGCCTCATTCTGTTTTTGGTAAACAGAATGATGTGATTTACCAAAAAGCTTTATCTTGGTCTCATCTGTCCACAAGCTGCTTTCCCGGAAGGTTTTTGCCATACTTGCGTACATTTAGGTAAACTGCAGTCTCTCTTTTTTATGTAACTGTGTCAGCAGTGGGGTCCTCCTGGGTCTCCTGCCATAGGATTTTATTTCATTCAAATATCAATGGATAGTTCGTATTGATACTGAGGCACCCTGAGCCTGCAGGACAACTTGAATTCTTTTGGAACTTGATTGGGGCTGATTATCCACCATATGGACTAGCCTGCATTGACACCTTATTTATTTTTTGTGCATTCCACGCCTAGGGTATTAACATCAGGAAATCAAGGTCTCTGGAGATTGTTGAATTTTTGAACAATTTTGGTTCGGAATTCTTCACAGTTCTCTTCTCTCTTTTCTCTGTTCTCACTGTGGCACACACAATGAAATTATTGTGTCAGCTTCTCCCCTTTTCATCTGGTTTTGGCTGTGAGTTTCATATTGCCCACACCAGTTAGGCTGGCTTCACACCACGTTTTTTTGGAATCTTGTTCTGTCCGCTTTAAACATGATCCTGTTTTGCCTCCCATGTATCCCTATGGTGCCGGATTGGCCATCCGCTTCTACCAATTCAGTCCCGGATTCGTTTCAGTCCTGTTTTTTTTCCCTGCCCCAAAATCAGAGACACTTCTGATTTTGGGCTCTGGTGAAAAAAATGGACAGAAACGAATCCGGTACACATAGCATGGGAGTCTATGGGAGCTGAATCCGGGAAAAATCAGGATGGTTTCCCGGATCCAGTTTTGGTATACTGAGCATGCTCAGTACACTAGAACTGCTCTGTTCCTGTAATTTAACTTTAGCAGTGTATCTACATACACTGCTGAAACATAATTAAACAAAGCAATGTGTTAAAAATAAAAATAAAAATGCTCACCTCTCCACTGAGGGTTTCGCGATGCGAGGTGTCAATGTCCAATGGCTGCAGGTCCTTAATCAGCTGACCGGCGGCAACCGATCTGCTGATGTGTCACCTAACAGTATCAGCAGAGTGGTTTAAATCACCCACCAAAATTGGTTGGCGGGCAGGTTATTTAAACCGCTCAGCTGGTGCTGTCATGTGACACATCAGCTGATCGGGTTGCCGCCCCACTTGGTCAACTGATTAAGGTCCTGCAGCCCTCAGAGGTGGACTCATTGCGGGACACTGGACGGAGAGGTGAGCATTTTTTATCTTTTATTTTTAAAACATTGCTTTCTTTCCCTTTCGCAATGTATGTAGATACTTTGTGAAAGTGAAAGTACAGCTCCCAGCTCTTTTTGTGTCCGGATCCCCAAAATTCCGGACCCAGACACAGAAATGGCATCTGGAGGTACACATCCGATCCTGTCAGTTTCTGTCCATGTGGTCCCGCAAAAAAACAGGATCCCCATGGACAGGAACAAACCGTGGTGTGAAGCTAGCCTTACTTGCCACAATGAGTTTGTACAAACATCACATGCTTGAAACAGTTGATTAACCACAATTTTGGAAAGGTGTTAACAATTTTGTCCAGCATATCTTTGAAGCTTTCTGTGAAAATATGTCGAATTTGCTTTTTTTTTTTTTAATGTGCTCTGAAATAAACGTGTAATTGCAATAATTTTCTGGGAGAAATATTTAATTTTCTGGAACAACTTAAAGGGGGGCCAATAAATAATAAGTGAAATCTTTCTCATGGCTGTCAGGTATGGTATAACGTATATAATTATTACTTTTGTCCGCATTCTTGGGTACATTACACAATCGGTTTTCTAGTTTTTAATGAGTGAAGTTTGAAGCCAGCAGAAAAAAAAAGTCTTGTTTTAACATGCTTTGTTGAAGTATCTCCACTGACGACTTGTGCACAACTAATGATTTAGAATATTTAAAGGAGTGTTGCGTGTTCCAACACATAATTCTCAAACAAAGTAATCTGGTAGGTTTCATTACATATTTGTTCACAGGAGTAGCTTTTTTTTTATTATATCAGTCTAACCAATTGTATGTGTGGAGCCCACTGGGACGGGGTACTCTGTACCAGACCGGGGATCACGGGGGTTATCACGGAGTTCTTGGTCTGGACCGTGTCCCGAGCCCACAAGTAAAGGTTGGGGGTTATTTACAGGGGATAGAGTCGTGACGCCACCCGTGGTATGTGGTCAGGGTGACCACCGCTGCTGCAGAACCTCCGGGGATGATGGATGGCAGCTTGTGATGTGACGGCTCTCCACGGGCAGAGCCTGGTCCCCGGGGCAGTAATGATAACAGTTTGTGAGGGAGAGTAGAGCTCGGGCGCAAGGATTACACAGGCTCACGGTTTTGTAGTTTTCCAAATCTTTACTGAAGATGGTACATCAGCTGAGTACTGTCCATGGAGTCTGTGCTGGGGCCGGGTTGCTCCCACCCTGTCCGAGTCCTTTGGCTCCCTGTTTCTGCGCTGTGTGTGTGGCCCTGCTGCCGCTTTAGCTAAGCTGCCGGCCCTTTCTCCCCTCAGGGGTACCAACTTGCTAGGCAACTTGAGTCTTATTCCGTGTTCCTGACCCCTCAGTGTTGCTTCGCTGTGGTACAGTAAAGATGTGGGACCTTCACTAATCCGGTGTTCACTGTGCTGTTTGTGTCAGGCACAGCATCGGATCCGGTATCAAGCTATTCAGATAAAAAATAATAATTCACAATGATATTCAGCACATACTGCATTGTACTAACGTACCCAATATATTATCTATTTTAGGAGCTAGCCGGTTCATTTTATACCTATTTCAACTCCACCAAAATGGTCCACGACTCCGGCTCCACTACTCTCAACTCTACAGCCTTGCTAAGGCATATACTGGTATATTAGTGTTATCTGATTATCACCAGTGGACATCCAAGGGAAGTCCAGATAATGATCTGAAAGAGATGTGTGCTGTAAGTTCATTGGGTGGAGGATAATAGTTATAACTCTTAAGGCCCCATTACACATTTCAACATCGTCACCGACATCGTTCAAAAGTGACGTCAGGAACGATGTTGAAATGATATCGTTGTTGCGTATAACGCATGATTCAACAACAATAGTTGTTCAAGTCGGAGTTGACAAGTTTTCCTGCTTGCAAGAAAACCTGTCAACTTCAACTTAAACAACTTGCGGCATCATTCAGTGTCACACCGCAATAGCGATGTCACAGCCGACTTCGCCCATTCAGTGTTTGCGAACGATCCCTCCTCACAACATCGTTGCTGAGTAGTCCACGATATCTATACGTGTGACATCTCATCAACGATATAAAAATACAAGGGGAGACAACAGAGGCGCAATAGTGCCCTATCATTTGGCATAGATTAGGGACTAAACGGTATAAACAGGTTTGCACTAACCTGGTCGAGTTGTACCCTGAGGACGGTGCCAGGATTGGGCGCCGAAACGCGTCGGTTTATAAGAATAAAGAGAATTTCGTTTGGAACATTGTTTCCTTTGTGATCCTTTGGACGATCGGGCAGCGCGGACTGCAACACACCTTTGATCCCAGATCTCATCAACGATGTCAGCAACGACCGCGTGCACCCGAGACCGTTGCCGACATTTCAACGTTGAAGCGTGTGACGGTACCTTTATTCTTTAGTTAACCTTGTACCCCTTAGGCCGTGTGCCCATACTGTTATTTTATGCATATTTTGAGAAGTCTGCAGGTATATTGTAAAGCCAGCAAGGTCTATGAGAATTCTGAAATGCTGCATTTTTTTGCAGATTTGGATGCAACATGTCAATAGGTTTTTTTTTTTTGTTTTGTTTTTTTTACAGCGTTTTTCAGCCTTCCAGTCATTGACTTCATCATAAAATACGCAAAGAGAAAAAGCGCAACAAATAGGCACCAAAAATGCGTATTTTTGCCAGAAGATGTGTATTTGGTGCAGAAAATTACAGCACCAAATATGCAGTGTGAGCATATAGCCTAATACATATACCCACTGGATTGATCACTAAAGTGTCCATTTAGGCTGACTTTTAGGAGTGGTTTTGTTTTATTTTTATATTTTAAATAGAAAAAAAATGGGTTTTTAAAAGCCATAATGAGGTAGTGTTTTTTTTCTTTGGTTTATGCACACCTGTCTAGGATTGAATTTGCAGACTTTTGATCCATTGGGGTATTTTATTTTGCTTACTGAATTGTACTGTAGGAATTGTAAGGTGTGTTTCCATTGACTAAATGTCAGATATGTGGCTTAGGTTAGAAATGATAAGAAATCTGAAAGTTTAATTAAATACTAGCAAATGGATGTATGTTTGAAAAACTTAACATTTTAACAATCAGATGCCATAAAATTGTTGAATGACCTCAGGTTTTTTTTAAAATTTATTTGGAGACATTCATATAACCAATTATTTTTGTGTTTAGGAGACATGTACCTTTGTAGTTGTCAGTTAAACAAAAGGATGATATGTTAAAATTAATTATGCCAGACAACGTTGGGGGACCACTTAAGCTACACTCTCAATCTTTTGAGGCATTTAAAGATGGGCTTTTCAAGTGGAAACCACATGGAACACACAACTTTTTGAAGGAATTTCCGCTATATACACCTGTAGAGGTCTTGCAAAAGCACATTGGTACTGTTTGTTTTGCCAGAAGCATTTTTAGAGCGTCTAGTTGGGAGCGGATTAATCAGAATCTTCTTCAAAGTTATGACTTGCAATTATTTCCCCCCAAGTTTCATGAAAATAGTCAAACTTTTCATATGAATTATATTATAGTTTTTTTTTTCTATACAAATGAATGGTAATCTGTACCAAGTTCAAAAATGCTCTTGTACCTCCACGTAGAAAAACTTTCAGCAGTTTTTTTGCATATAAGCTGCAGCCACCACTTGTAAGGCCTTATATACAGCATACTGGAATGCTGTATATGTCCCCAGGCCAATCTGTATAATGCAAAAGGAACCCAGCTTTTCTTATTATACTTATCTGGGGATGGTCCAGTCTGATGGGTGTTGCAGGTCTTGGTCTGGCGCCTCCTTTCTTCTGGCGATCGCTGTCCTCTTCTCTGCTTTATGCAGGTGACCCATCCTACGTCCTCCACCCAGTCTCTAGCATTGTGCTTCTGCACTCGCGTACTTCTCTCTGCCCTCCTGTGGGAAGGGCAAAGTATTGTAATGTACATGGAAAGGTCAAAGAACACCTACATAGTGCACATGGAGGAGACTGTGTGCAGGTGACGTAGGACGCGTCACCCACAAGAAGCAGAGGAGGACGGCAATTGCAAGTTGAAAGGAGGCTCTGGACCGAGACGGACCAGACAGCCTCTCGGGTGAGTTAATAAAAGTTGTTTTTTTGCATTATTAAGATTGGCCTGGGGACATATGCACTGCTTTGTAGAATACTGTATATAAGCCTTACTGGTGGTGGCCTCAGTTTATATCAGAAAAACCTGGTGACAAGTTCACTTAGGGAATATCATTTTATACATGTTGGATGATTTTGTCAAGCTCAGCAGGATTGATCACTCCTACACATTCTAAACAGTTAACTATAATCAATCAACTCATAGTATTGTAGTCCAAACATGCAATTCAATTATATAAAAGTAATACAAAACCAAATACCACAAATCTTTGTCATAGAAATGTCTGTGACACGTTCATTATCAGTAATCATTTTAATAACCAGACTTATTTATCACAGTGAATCATTAGTTAATGACAAAATATTTACAACAAATCAGCTCGGAATCTTGCTTTAGAACATTTAATAAAACAATATTCACCCAAAAATTGGTTGACAGCTTGTACTAAAAAATGGGTTTACACTACCCAACTGTAGCATTAAACAATGATTGATCAGCTACTTGTTTGCTGACCGCTGCTCATTTTATACAGTATTTAGACCAGCACACTGTAGTTCAAAGGGAACATGGCAGCTACTTTAGACCCCCCCCCCCCCAAAGCTATAAATTAACTGTCCCTGCAGCTTCCTATGTACAATCCCTATGCATCCTCTCTGAGCTAAAACTGTGGTTTAATAGTCGCAAAAAAGCATTTTATAACTTACGTTTTGTGATGGTAATGAGGCACTGTCTAATGTCATGGGGCGTTCTCTCAGGTCCATGTACGCCCTTGTTTTGTGGTTATCACACGCTGGTGTGACATGCCTTTCGAGCTGCCTTATGGAGAATACTTGCCCAAGGGCCAATGGAGTCGACCCTGCGCATCTGATTCCGCGTCCGGCATTGTAGGAAGTAATTGAATATACTTGCCTGCTTCAAAATGTGCACTGTGCATTCTCTGGAGCCAGCAATTACACCAAATACACCCCCTTGATATGGACCAGAAATGATGGGGCCATGACTTATTACCATCACAAAATCTACGTTATAAAATGCATTTTTAAGACTATTAAATCAGGCTTTTAACTCAGACAGGGATGCTTAGGGACTTACTACAAAGCTGCAGGGACAGATAGTGATATCTTGGGGGTTGTAAAGTTCCCTGACAGGTTCCCTTTAATAACGGCACAGAAGGATCAATCCTAGATTGTTGTGTGCGCATAGACTGTCATTGTGTAAACAGGACGTGCTGATGATCATTGAGCTAAATTATATACTGCTGAAGACTGACAGTTTAACTGGAGCAAGAAAATCAGTCTGTTAACAAATTTTGGCAGGTCCTTAGTTCAATTTTTTTTATTTATTTTTTTAAGAGAAACCTGTCCACTGAATGAAAAGTCCTGTTGTATATGTAGCAGTAGGAAGGAACCGTTAGATCATTTATGCCCCCCAAGCTATCACTATTTGTATCTGCAGCTTCATAGCCTAACCTAAACATGCCTGACTGATCTAATAGTATAATGGTTAAGTTGTAATAAAGCATTTAAACACTTACATTTTCTTATGTAAATTAGACACTGACCAGTCAGCGTAGTGGGCATAAATGATCTGACAGGTTCCCTTTACCTCAATGCCACCTTCACTTTATAAAGAACCTGTGTGATGTCACGACCGTGTGACTAGTGGGCGGAGCTAAGCAAGCAAAATCATCAAGCTCTATGTAGACTTAGCGCTGCCTATTACAGTCACATGTTCGTGACATCACACAGGTCCTTTCAGCATTTTCTGAAATTCAGCTGAACTGTTGACTAGTAACCTGCCAGATGACTGCTTGACTTGTTGCCCAGCTAGCTAATGAAAATATGTAAGTTGTTAAAATGCTTTTGTGGAATAAATACAATTCTTTAAACCAAAAAAAAAATTATTAATGAACAATACATGATCTACCATATTTTTCGGATTATAAGACGCACTTGAGGAAAGTGTATGCCAAGAGTTTATGGTTTACATTTAACATGTGGCTTTAATGTTAATATTGTGGTAGGAACAACTTATCAAGAACATATAAGAAATGTAGATATTTATGCCGCTACAAATCTTTATCCCCTTTAACAGCCTATTTCCCTCCATTGACAATACCGCTTCTTGCCTTTGATCTCTGATATTCATCGCTAGGTTCTTTTGCGATCATTGGATAGATTAAACAATAATTGAGTGATGTATAAAACAAATGACCTTTTTGAAGTGGATACTAGTCAGACTTCACTGCGCACCATTTCATTGAAATAAGAAGGGTCTATGTTATAAACCTCATGGTCGGGTTGGAATGGAAAGTATGCTTTGTATGTTTTAGATGTGGCGACATTCTTGCATCCCTTTAAAGAATGTCCGTTAAACAATAAGTAAAATTCATTACACTTTGATGCTAAAGTATACATTGTGTTGGCTTGGAATTAAACTGACTAGGTTCTGTTGGGATGACTGGGCCTACCTTCTTTTTTTTTTTTTTTTTCTTTTACAAAAAAGAACTATGAAGACTTGTCTTTATCATTACTTGAATTGTTTAAAAGGTCTCTAATTCAAACCCGCTACCTCTTTTGTGAAATGAATGGAAATTTGGGACCACATGGTTCATGTTGTACTTGAGTGGATGAAAAAAAAAATAATGTCTTGATTTGCTCACTGAGCATGTTGGGGGACACTCAAATGATAAGGGGATTGAGGCAAACAGGCATCTTTTTTACAGTAGTATAATAAAGTCCATTCAGTTGTACGCATCATAAACCTCATACGTGATACAGTCTATTGACCTCAACAAAACATTCATGACATTTAGTCTGTTCCGGTGGCAAGTACACCCGCTTGGTGGTATTTACACAGTCTGTTACAGTGTCTGCATCACAACCTCCTCATTGACCTCTCAGTCCACCAATCCTGGTGGACAGAGAGATGCTCAGGCTCTCCACACATCCATGGTCTCCACATGCCTGCTAGGATACCAGCCACTTCCAAGCATTCCATCCAAGGTGCCTTCTAAGACAATGGCAGCTTCAAACACTGAGCGAGACCTGATCTTCATAGGAACTGCCAGAGCTATCCCAAGGCTGTGCGCACATGGATTCTTCACCATGTGCTTTTTGGCAACAAGGCTGCTGCAAATCCAAAGGAACATGTGACCAAACAGGAAGTTGGACTATATCCCATCAGTTTCACATGAGACACTCCTATGGGAGCTTTTCAGGTTTGGCAGACACACCCACATCCTTCTGCTAACTTAAAAAACCCACAACTTGTAATGAGTTTGTAACTTGTCAGTTTATATCGCAGAGCACAACCGGCCTCTGCAATATACCAGTATATATCAAGCCGCTGCATTACAATATATATTTATTCACTTATATAGCACTATTAATTCCATAGTGCTTTACATACATTTGCAACACTGTCCCCATAAATGGGACGCTGTCAGATTATTTTTCTGAATGATATTAATATTACCCTTGAATTGTGCCTTGGCAGACCTTTAAAAAACATGTGAAATCATTATTCTACCCTTTTATAGTTTTCTTATTATAAGCATTTTCAGACCCTGCAGGGAGCTCCTGCATTAGTCCTGTCCATTACAAGCACAGACTATTAGTCCAGCTGTGTTAAACTGTTCATTTATTATGCATGCTTTCTCATCAGCTCTCCTCCCTTTGCTCTCAGTGGCAGTGTCAAGTTTGTTTCCATTAGGAGCTTCTGTTCTGTTGAGGACATGAGGGAGAGAGCTATTGCAGGACTGTGCCTTACCTTATCTAGATAATTCGCCTACTCCATTTGTTTCTGTAAGCAGATATCCTGCTGTGCTGTGACATATTCTGTGTTTTATTTGACCTCTTGCTTGGCTGCAAACACAGAGCAGAGAGGAGGGTACAGCCCCCACCTACTGTTCTCCTGAGCAGTGATGTGACATGTGGACAGCAGAGAACTAAGTGGATCATTCACTGTGAGTGACAGAATTAATTTCTTTATTTGAAGTTTACAGAAGATAGGAGGGAAATATAAATGATAGAAATACATAAATAGAAAGAACTTAGAGAAAGGAATTAGATATTCCATATGAAAGAGTTTGGGCACCTCTCTTAATCTTACTTTTTTTTTTTTGTTTAAAATTTTTTTTTTTGCAACAGCTATTTCAGTATGATATATGTAATAACTGGTGGACACAGTAATATTTCAGGATTGAAATGAGGTTTATTGTAGTAACCAATAATGTGAAATATGCATTATTTCAAAATTTGACAGGTGCCAAAGTATGGGCACCCTTCTGATTTTCATGATTTGAATACTCCTAACTACTTTTTACTGACTTACTGAAGCACTAAATTGGTTTGGTAAACTCATTGAGCTTTGTACTTTATAGCCTGGTGTGTCCAATCATGAGAAAAGCTATTTCAGGTGTCCACTTGCAAGTTGTTCTCCTAGCATCTTCTCTGAGGAGTGGCATAATGGGCTCCTCAAAACAGCTCTCAAATGATCTGAAAAAAAAGAATGCTCAACATAGTTGTTCAGGGGAAGGATACAAAAAGTTGTCTCAGAGATTTAACCTGTCAGTTTCCACTGTGAGGAACATAGTAAGGAAATGGAAGACCATAGGGACAGTTCTTGTAAAGGCCAGAAGTGGCAGGCCAACAAAAATATCAGAAAGGCAGAGAAGAATGGTGAGAACAGTCAAGAACAATCCACAGACCACCTCCAAAGACCTGCAGCATCATCTTGCTGCAGATGGTGTCACTGTGCATCGGTCAACAATACAGCGCACCCTGTACAAGGAGAAGCTGTATGGGAGAGTGATGCGAAAGAAGCCGTTTCTGCATGCACGCCATAAACAGAGTCTCCTGAGGTATGCAAAAGCACATTTGGATAAGCCAGTTTCATTTTGGAAGAAGGTCCTTGGACTGATGAAACAAAGATTGAGTTGTTTGGTCATACAACAAGGCGTTATGCATGGAGCCACAAAAACACAGCATTCCAAGAAAAACACTTGCTACCCAGTGTCAAATTTGGGGGAGGGTCCATCATGCTTTGGGGCTGTGTGGCCAATGACAGCACGGGGAATCTTGTTAGAGTTGAGGGTTGCATGGATTCCACTCAGTATCAGCATATTCTTGAGAATAATGTTCAAGAATCGGTGTCAAAGTTGAAGTTACGCCGGGGATGGATCTTTCAGCAAGACAATGATCCAAAACACCGCTCCAAATCTACTCAGGCATTCATGCAGAGGAACAATTACAATGTTCTGGAATGGCCATCCCAGTCCCCAGACCTGAATATCATTGAACATCTGTGGGATGTTTTGAAGCGGGCTGTCCATGCTCGGCGACCATCAAACTTAACTGAACTGGAATTGTTTTGTAAAGAGGAATGGTCAAAAATACCTTCATCCAGGATCCAGGAACTCATTAACAGCTACAGGAAGCGACTAGAGGCTGTTATTTTTGCAAAAGGTGGATCTGCTAAATATTAATGTCACTTTTCTGTTGAGGTGCCCATACTTTTGCACCTGTCAATTTTTGAAATAATGCATATTTCACATTTTGGTTAGTACAATAAACCTCATTTCAATCCTGAAATATTACTGTGTCCATCAGGTATTACATATATCACACTACAATAGCTGTTGCAAAAAAACTATTTTAAACAACAAAAAAAGAGTAAGATTAAGAGGGGTGCCCAAACTTTTTCATATGACTGTATATTTTTGACCTGACAGATTCCCTTTAATTCTTAGCACCATACACAAAAATAATAAAAGTCCAGACTAAGCCGTTAAATTTAAAACTTTATTACGTTATTGACCTCTTCCCAACATGTGCAACTTGTTTTTGCATTTAATTTTTTTCCTCTCATTCCATAAGCCCCAACTTTTTATTTTGTCAGCAAAGATGTATGGGGGCTTATTTTTTTGCAGGACAAGTTGTACTTTTGAATAATGTCATTCATTTTACCACACATTGTGCTGTAAAACGTGGGGAAAAAAATCCAACTGCGGTGAATTGCAAAAAAAAAATTACAATTCTGACATTGTTTCTGTGAATTTGCAATATGATTCTCCTCATCAGTAGCATTACAATGATACTAAACTTGTCCAGTTTTTTTTAAATATAGATTTACTGGTAAAACAAAAAAGTAAACCTTATTCGACACCTACAACACTTCAGGTTTTCATACTGCTGTGTGAGAGCTTGTTTTTTTGTGGGGTGAAACTACATTATTATTGATACCTTTTTGGATTGGTTTGACTTTTTGTTGTCCTTCTTACAGCATTTTTTTACAGAATTGCAATCACCTAAAGTTTTATTAAATTTTGGCTTTTTCAGTCTTTCTTTTTTGTTTACGGTGTTTCCAAGTGGATTAATTATAATAGATCGGACTCTTTTGGATGTGGTGACGCCACATATATGTGCAGATTTTTGAAAATAAATTGTTTTATTGGGGGAAATGGATGATTTGAACTTCTATTTTTATTTGAACCCTTTCACAATATGTGATGTGCCCAAATTACATGGACACATTGTTACATTTTGTGGCTGTGTACAAATAGAACAATGTGTCCATGATTTCACTGCAACCAGAGATCTGCAAACAATCTCTGCACAATTATCTGTGTGTGTGACGTGGCCCTAAGGGGTTTCTCATCTATGATGTTTGAGTACGTCACGACGATCACACAGGCACAGAAGCTGTGCCCGCACAATCGCTGCCGGGAGATCGGCGTACATTAAAGCCTAGCTCCAGCTGTCATAGCCAGGGTCTGTGACCACTCTTGGATGTGTAATCCCCTAAATGCCACGATCAATAGTGATTGTAGCATTTAGGAGGAGCGCATTCCCTCCCCTACTCGATTTGGTCCTAATTGTTGCCATGACAACTTCGGGTCGTTACGATGTATGTGTCAGCCAGCTATAGCACGCCTGTTAGACCATACCAGGTGCACTGACCGGTGAATTGCAAGAACGTATACCAGCAATGAGAGTAATAAAGGCTAATGTCCCATATAAGTACTACGTAAAGAGAAAAAATTTTTTATTATGTTCTCAGGATGCAGCAATGCAAAAACCTATTTTTCTCTATAAATATTTTTCTTTTTTTGTAAAAGCAGTAAAACAAACCACAATACAATATTTTGGTATCATTGTATTCGCTCTGACCCAAAAAATAAGGCTGTTTTATTACTTTTACGAGACAGGTCACTGTAAAAAAAAAAATTGAAGGTTTCTAGTGGCATGGTGTACCCCTTACACAAAAAAGTGTTGTTTTTTTTTTTTTCAAAATAACCAAAGTTTATTAACTTGAAACCTTTATTTTATACAAAACATGATGATCATAATTAGAGAACAGCAATCTCTGTAGCACAGAGAAAGATTAATACAGAATTTTTGTGACAGTTTCAACAGTCACCAATCGGTAGGAAGTGTACAGGCCTTTGCATTGTACAGGCCTTTGCATTGTACAGGCCTTTGCATTGTACAGGCCTTTGCTTTGAATGACTTCAGCACATCTGTGTCCACAGGACATCACTAGTCTCTCACACTGCTCTGTTGTGATTTTGGTTCACTCTTCTTCCATTCTCTTCCACAGTTCTGTGACTGTTGTGGGTTTCTTGGCCATAACTTTGTCCTTAGGGATTTTCCAGAGGTTTTCTATTGGGTTTAGATCAGGACTCTGGGCAGCCATTTCATTGTTTCACTGTTTTTTGTTTCGAGGAACTGATTTACCCATTTTGCTGTGTGACAGGGGGCATTGTCCTGTATGAAAATTGCTAGCTGATTGAGTTATGAATACAAGTAAGGAACCATGTGGTGTTGAAGAAGGTTCTGATACACACTTGCATTCACTCTGCCATGTAGCTGTATGAGAGATCCAACCCCTGCAGTAGAAAACATTACCCAAACCATAACCTTTCCTCCACCACCTTTCACTGACTTCTCTACACACTTTGAGTTCAGATTTTCCCCAGTTTGTCAACAAAAATGTTTCCCATCAAACCCAAATAAATTAATTTTGCTTTCATCACTAAAATGAATTGTGAACCACTTATCCTCAGTCCACACAACCTGATCCTCACCGAAGGTGAGTCTAGCCTTTTCATTCTTTCTGCTAAAGAGACGTTTGGTCACTGCAGAGCAAGCTTTCAGTCCAAATGCTCTTAACCCTGCTGTTAAAAAATTACCGAATTTGAAGTTTTTTATTTTATTTTTCATTTGTTTATGAACAACTATGTTATACAGTACAAGCATACAGTATAATAATGCAACAGGTATTCAAATAAAACACTTAAATTAGCTAAAAATCAAGACTTTAATAGGTCCGGTAAGAAATGGCTGAACATTATAAGTGTATAGTAGACCCGCACAGAATAGCAGGGTTAAACGTCATGACACTATATGACGAGACGAGCATTACTCTGAATAGCTCACCAGTTCAGCACTGAACAATCTGCAGTGTTGAAACAATTAGCCATGGAGAGTCTCCAAATTATTGTATCTTCTCTTTTGAGGGTGACCAGCATTCTTGGGGGACTTGAAGGAGTTTTTGATGTTGTAAAGATGCAATATTCTAGAAATCAGACTTGGACCAAACAACTTCTGTTGCTAGGGCTGATGAGGTTGACCCCTTTGACCTTCATCTGGACAACCTGCTGTCGGAGGGTTTGCGTCACTTTACAAAAATGGTATGCCATTCCAAACTGGAAAGTTAGGCTGACTGTTAAATAGGGTTTATCAGATAATTAATTAAAATTCGCAGCAGGTGCCAGATTAACACCAATAACTTGCATGTGTCTGAAAGTGTTCTCTAATTTTGATCAGTGTTCTTTTTCGTTTATCTCCCTTACATTTTTATTTGGTGCTTTAGAATATGTTCAATTTATGACCTACGCTTACATTTCTGCTATTTTACTCATGTTAGGGTATTTTCACATAGGATAACACAATGACCTTAACATTAAAGCGAACCTGTCACCCCCCCCCCAGACATCAAAAGCTGAGCTTCCCACCTTCTGCAGCACTAAGGCTGCATTCAGACAAGGTGTATATTGCATTTTGTATAACTATATTCACTGAAATATGCACTTATATAACATGAGGCAGTTACCAGGACCGAAGACCGGGAGGCGGGGTTTCCAACGTCTGTGTGCCGCCCCCCGTGCTGTCCATAATTTCTCTGTGTTGGGGATGGTGTGATTCCTCCACCCCCTCCTCGCTCTAACCGGCGCCTGCGCTTTGCTTTAGCTTGCCGGGCATGCGAAGTGCGCGCTGCCCGACAACTTCCTGGTCCCCTCGCGCCTGCTCAGTACGCCGACCCCGCAGTGGATTATTCATTATCCTCACTGCGGGGCGGCAAAACGGCGCCTGCGCATTTGCTGTGCTGCGGGGGGGGGCCACCTCTGACTGCCTCTCTCCTCCCCCTCATAAAGCCGACTCTCAAAATAGAAAATGAAACTGAGGACCGGCACCGAGGAGAGAGGCAGGAAGCACAGGACAAGCCACACACTGTGCCTGCTGTAAATGGGGAGAATGTAATAAACGTAACTTTACCCTTCCTCACACACAATCCCTCTATCTATATCTATCTATCATTTCTATCTTTCATTCTATCTATCTTTCCATCTATCTCTGTCTACCTATCTATCTATCCCTCTATTTATCCCTCTTTCTATCTATTTCTCTTTCTTTATGTCCATTCTTCTATCCATCTATCTATCCCTCTATCTGTCTATCCCTCTATCTGTCTATCCCTACTATCTGTCCATCCATCTATCCCTCTATCTATCTACGCCCCGTCACACCATCCGACACCGCCGGAGCTGTCGGCGGCAACGGGCGGGAGCGCCCACACTTTTGGCGCCCCGCGAGCGTCAACGCCTCTCGAGGGGTAGATAGAGTGATAGATAGATGGATAGACAGATAGAGAGATAGAAAGATAGAGGGTAGGGATGGGCGAATCCTAAACTACTAGGAATCGCTAGACTCTGACGAGTCTGAGTCCAGGACTCGCTACTCGTTGCGAGTCTAGCGATTCCAATGTAAATGAATGGGGAACGAGTATTGCAGCGATTCCTCTGCTGCCGGACCCTATAAGGGGTCTGGCAGCAGAGGAAAAAACTGCAAATCCCCATGTTATTCTTTTATAACCAGCGGCAAAAAGCGTCAAGTAGCCCGGCCGGCTACTTACCCCTGCCTCCGCCGCAGACTCGCTCCCCGAGTTTCTCTGCTTCTGTTTCCAGAGATTCCCGAACGGTGACAGAAGCAGTGAATAAATTAACTTCCGTCACCGCTCGGGAATCTCCGGAGCAGAGCGAGTCGGGCTGACAGCAGGGTTCAGCTCAGGTCATAATGACCTGAGCTGAACCCTGACTGTTTAGTCAGTTCTCAGCTCTGCTACATCCCTGTGTGTCTATGCACAGGGATGCAGCAGAGCTGAGATTACGTTTTGGACTACGTCGGACAGAAGAAGATTTTTTAAATAAAGATGGAGTCCCTAATTGTCTTCTGTTTTATTTCTAATAAAATTATTTTTCTCTGTGTTGTGTTTTTTTTTTTTTATATTGATTACTGGAAATTCATGGCGGTCATGTCTAATATTGGCGTGACCGCCATAAATTTCGGGTTTAGGGCCAGCTGATAATACAAAGCTGGCCCTAACCCCTTTATTACCCAGTGAGCCACCCGCCACCAGGGCCACTGAAAGAGCGGGGTTCAGCACCAGAAGATGGCGCTTCAATGAACGCGCCATCTTCTGGGGCAGCTGCGGGCTGCAATTTGCAGCGGATTTGCAGTGTTCATTGAAGCGCCATCTTCTGGCGCTGAAACCCGCTCTTCCAGTGGCCCTGGTGGCGGGTGGCTCACTGGGTAATAATACAAATCTGGCCCTAACCCCTTTATCAGCTGGCCCTAAACCCGAAATTTATGGCGGTCATGCCAATGTTAGACATGACCGCCATGAATTTCCAGTAATCAATATAAAAAAAAAAACAACACAGAGAAAAATAATTTTATTAGAAATAAAACAGAAGACAATTAGGGACTCCATCTTTATTTAAAAAATCCTCTTCCGTCCGACGTAGTCCAAAACGTAATCTCAGCTCTGCTACATCCCTGTGCATAGACACACAGGGATGTAGCAGAGCTGAGAACTGACTAAACAGTCAGGGTTCAGCTCAGGTCATTATGACCTGAGCTGAACCCTGCTGTCAGCCCGACTCGCTCTGCTCCGGAGATTCCCGAGCGGTGACGGAAGTTAATTTATTCACTGCTTCTGTCACCATTCGGGAATCTCCGGAAACAGAAGCAGAGCGACTCGGGGAGCGAGTCTGCGGCGGAGGCAGGGGTAAGTAGCCGGCCGGACTACTTGCCGCTTTTTAGGAATAACATGGGGATTTGCAGTTTTTTCCTCTGCTGCCAGACCCCTTATAGGGTCCGGCAGCAGAGGAATCGCTGCAATACTCGTTCCCCATTCATTTACATTGGAATCGCTAGACTCGCAACGAGTAGCGAGTCCTGGACTCAGACTCGTCAGAGTCTAGCAATTCCGAGTAGTTTAGGATTCGCCCATCCCTACCCTCTATCTTTCTATCTCTCTGTCTATCCCTCTATCTGTCTATCACTCTATCCATCCATCCATCTATCCATCTGTCTATCTAACCCTTTTATCTCTCTTCTCTCTCTCTCTCTCTCTCTCTCTCTCTCTCTCTCTCTCTCTCTCTCTCTCTCTCTCTCTCTCTCTCTCTCTCTCTGTGTCTATCCATCTGTTTATCACTCTATCTATCCATCCTCCATCCATCTATCTATCTATCCATCCCTCAGGAGGCGTCGACGCTCGCGGGGCGTCAAAAGCGTGCGCGCTCCCGCCCGTCGCCGCCGACAGCTCCGGCGGTGTCGGATGGTGTGACGGGGCCTATAGATAGATAGATAGATAGATGACAGGTAGAGGGATAGATGGATGGACAGATAGAGAGATAGATATAGAGATGGATAGATATAGAGGGACATACAGATAGAGGGACAGACAGATAGAGGGACAGACAGATAGAGGGACAGACAGATAGAGGGACAGACAGATAGAAGGGACAGACAGATAGAAGGATAGACAGATAGAGGGATAGATGGATAGAAGAATAGACATAAAGAAAGAGAAATAGATAAGATAGAAAGAGGATAGATAAGATAGAAAGAGGGATAGATAGATAGGTAGACAGAGATAGATGGAAAGATAGATAGAATGAAAGATAGAAATTACATTTTCCCCATTTACAGCAGGCATAGTGTGTGGCTTGTCCTGTGCTTCCTGCCTCTCTCCTCGGTGCCGGTCCTCAGTTTCATTTTCTATTTTGAGAGTCGGCTTTATGAGGGGGAGGAGAGAGGCAGTCAGAGGTGGCCCCCCCGCAGCACAGCAAATGCGCAGGTGCCGTTTTGCCGCCCCATAGTGAGGATAATGAATAATCCACTGCGGGGTCGGCGTACTGCGCAGGTGCGAGGGGACCAGGAAGTTGTCGGGCAGCGCGCACTGCGCATGCCCGGCAAGCTAAAGCAAAGCGCAGGCGCCGGTTAGAGCGAGGAGGGGGTGGAGGAATCACACCATCCCCAACACAGAGAAATTATGGACAGCACGGGGAGAGGCACACAGACATTGGAAACCCCGCCTCCCGGTCTTCGGTCCTGGTAACTGCCTCATGTTATATAAGTGCATATTTCAGTGAATATAGTTATACAAAATGCAATATACACCTTGTCTGAATGCAGCCTTAGTGCTGCAGAAGGTGGGGAGCTCAGCTTTTGATGTCTGGGGGGGGGTGACAGGTTCGCTTTAAGGAAATTGTATGTTGTTCTCTCATGTTGATCACCAGTGTAGTTTGGGGCTAAAGCAACGTTTTTGTGGAAAAAGGTTACATTTTCATTTTTTCCTTCCACACTGCGTTAGTCCCTGTGAAGCACCTGAGGGGTTAATAAACTTTTTTAATGTGTTTTTGAGCAGTTTGAGGGGTGCAGATTATAGTATGATGTCATGTTTGCATGTTTGGCCTGTCATGTAGGCCTCTCAAAGTCACTTCAAATATGATGGGGTCCCTTAAAAAAAGAAAAAAACAGTACAACGTCCTGCATTGACTCGCATGTTAAATGGTCGTTCCTGGGTCGGGGGGCGTAGACATCGTAGGGACGTTGTATCAAGATATCGCGCTGTGTAAACCTCCGATGTGATTGTTTGAAAACCGGGCACAAAATGCGCGCTCCTGCGCCGTTGGATCCGATATTGGAACGATATCGCAACGTGTAAACCCACCATCATTCAGACACCAGTTTTTTATGTACAGGTTCCATCCATTTTTTTCTTAGATTACAGTGGTACAGGTTCTATGGGGTAGTTCACATGTTAGGTTTGGGTTTTTTTTGATTGTGGACCGAGTGCTCTGTACAATATCATGTAAAAATGTCTAATTTTGATCTGCCCATCGGATCAATCTCGCGATTACAAGTCATGATTATGAGTCCATGAAAAAAATAGGACACCTCTCATCCACGTGTTATCTGTTTTTCATGGAATTTGTACTAGGAGAAGCTTGGAAAACCTCAATCAGTCCTTCTTTTTTTTTTTTTTTTTTTTTTTTATCTTTCTCTTTATACAAGGAAAAATTGATGAAACTGACACTGACCAAGGTCTGATGAAAATCTGATCAACATGATGAGATTCAGATATGAGTGATTTTTCTTGTAAGCAAAAAATGTTCAATAATGTAATAGTTAGTGAATGCATGAAGCGTCATCCTAGGCCACTGGTGCTGAGTGGAGATGATCAAAAAAGATTTACTGAACGCTGGACCAGCCATCATATCCGTATCGGCCAGTACCTTATCATGCGTGTGTCATGCTGTAACTATCACATTGCGCCGAGCCTACTTGTAAAGGTACCGGTACACGACGCAATATCGCCTGCAATATCACCCCAAAGTCACATGGTGTGGTCAATTGCAATTGATATCGTGAGTGCATCTTGTCGTGTAACAGGGCGATGCGACTGCAATTTATCGCTGGAGCGACATCGCCTGATTTATTTGTACTCACTTAAATCAGGTGATGCTGCATAAGCGAAGTGGTAGGATCGCTCAGTGTGACACCGCAATAGCGATGATGAAAGCAACTTCCCCTATTCATTACATTGATAAGGATCACTCCCTGGGTTGCTCATACCAAGCGAATGAAAGTTGCTTTCAACATCCTAGTTACATTGCCTACGATATCTCCCCGTATGACAACTACAAGGCAATCTTGGAAAAGTGCCAAAAACGTGCACGCTCCCGTGAAATTGCAGGCGATTATCGAATCGATATTGTGTCGTGTAACGGTACCTTTAGCAGTTGCTAGTAATCTGGCCTGCAGAAGCTATGGACTGTCAACCGATGTCTTCAATGGTCCTGCAAATTTTTGATCAGTTCTAGTGTCCAACCCACAGCTTGCACTGACTTATTTATCGGCTGTTTACTGTCTAGCACTCCTTAAAGCATTACTGTCGATTTAACTTTTTTCATATAATACTTATGAAAATAAGCAACTTTGTAATATATCTTGTCAGACGTATATTCTTTCTCTGCCAGAATTGATCAGTCATTATCACAATTCTCAATTCTGCAGTAAAATCTGTATTCAGTGAAGACTTTCCCATTACTGATATAGGAGGTGGCTGGTGTTACTGATGAGATTCTATGATGACTGGCGGTGAGGAGGAGCTATAAACAAAGCCCTGCCCCTTCTCCTCCTTCTATCTATATAGAATCTCCTCAGTTGCTTATTTTCATGTGAACTATCAATTTATGAAATACAAATTAAACCGAGGGTTGCACTTTAAGATATTTTATTGTTTTTCCTTTATGGGACATAAATGGTATTGGTCCATGACTATACATGTGCTGAAGTTATCGTACCTTTGCATTTCTAAGTATTTCCTAATTTCACTTTATATATCTAAAGGGTTGAGAATGCGCAAAATAGGGTCTTCTCTTTTATAGACAGATGTATGTTAATATTAGTATTGCTCACCTGATGTGGTTGTGTAGCACACAACCAGCGTAATCACTCAGTAAAAAACAGCTGCTGCAGGGACCGTACTTCCACAGGATGCAGTGCTCAAATCACAAGGTTTTTTTCGGACGAAAAAGGAGGAAGGAGCTCGGCACGTGGCTCCGAAACGCGTTGGAAATAAGGAAATAAATTATCACTAATACCTAGACATCCCGTGTCGGTGGTATACTTTTCTGACAGCAGCGCGGACATAAAGGTACTTCGTCCGAAAAAAACCTAATTTCACTTTGACATGCTCTGAGAAAAGGGTGTGTCTACACCATCTGCACCATTAAATCCTGGTGGGGACAATTTTTCATAACTTTGGAAAAAAATGACCGTCTGTTTAAACCGAGCATGTTTCTGGTCCCTAGGAATGCACAATTTTCCCATTGTTTAACGTTGTAATAAAAGCCTGCTAGTGTTTTTCATGGTTGTTACAGTAGATCTGGCTCATATTTTACATTCTCTTGATTGCGTCTTGGAGGGTTCCATTGAATCATTGAACTGCGATTAATAACCATAAGACTGCATAAGGGGTGCACACCCAAGAATATCTTTTTCTAAAAGGTGCCCCAATCTTTAGCTACAAGCTATGTTTCCACATACTGACAAGCTCTAATCTCTTGTTTTTTTCTGAAACAGCACAGTGTGTATCTACTAATGTTGGCAAATTACCAAAAGCTGTTAGCTGTATATGAGGGGATGCTGCTCAATACAATAGCTAATCCAGCCCCTCTCTGTCATAGTCGATGCATAGACACTGATATGATTACCCAGTCAGCCTCACTGACACACACAGCTCTGCTTCTGTGCCGACACTAGAAGCACTTTACTGTTTGGGTCATAAACCGAGGGGACTCCAGGACAGGGTTGTGAGCTTGAGTCAGAATTGGTGTCATTGAGTCAGATTCAGGAAATTAGGGTCGGAGGTTTGGCTTACCAACTCCTCCACAGGCCTGCTCAGGACTGGATCTTATAGCTGAACATCAGGGAACTCTTAGATGGCAAGTAGACTAGTAGATTGCATAATACAATTTAAGCGCATTTAGCTATAGTTGCGTTAGCGGAACAAGCCTTTGTCAACACAAAAGATTGTTCAAACCAAGCACAAGTACTCGTGCACTCTTGGTGAAACAAACATTTTAAGTGCTTCCACTTGCTTGCTATCCCCCTATCTCACCCTTTTCCTGCATGACAGCTGTGGTATCATAGAGCCACAGATGAGCGATAGGTGAAAACAAACAGCTAGGAAGGTGTATTCAATGTTTTGCTCCACCATGATGTCCCAAAGCGCCTGTAGTTTGTCAATAGAATCAGAATGAATACAAAGCCATATATATGCTCACAAACCCATCTTCTAATATAACAAGTTATGCAATATGAAGCTGCCAGTGATTAAAGCAACACTCCAGTGTTTTTTCTTTTTTTAGCACCAGAGTGGCACTTAAATGCAAGCCTCACTTTCCAGCGGGTTCATCGTTTTGTGGCGCTGTTCCCGTCCTGCGGCGCCATCTTCTGACTGTAACTACTGACTGACTAGTAATCAGAAGTGACGTCTCAGGCTGCCAATTGTGACGACCATCCGCTATGAGGCTGAGCTGCTGGTAAGACCGAACCCTGAGAAACCCCGAGACCCTTTACCCTATACAGGGATCTGGAAGTACTGCGGAGCCCAGGAGTTAGCTGCCTATGATGAGCAGCGGACTGGAGCAGGAAGGTAGTCAGGAAGGGAATATTACATAGGACCCGAAAGCGGAGTCAGGGTCAAAACCAGGAAGGCAGCGAAGGTACAAAATCGTCAGGCTATAGAAGGGTC
Source organism: Allobates femoralis (assembly GCA_033576535.1). NCBI lineage: Eukaryota > Metazoa > Chordata > Amphibia > Anura > Aromobatidae > Allobates > Allobates femoralis. The sequence continues at coordinate 375,224,387 of JARQOC010000002.1, forward strand.
AAAATTCCAGGCAAAAGGTCAGAGTCAAAATACAAACACACTAGATCGCTGGGGAAACCAAGACTATATCTGGCGGTCTGCAGGACAGGCTCCAATGTATTTGAAGGGCGTGGTTTCCTCTCATAGGCTGGAGCTCACAGCCTGATGACCTCACCCAGACCGCCCCTAGAATCAGGCCAGATGGTGATGCACGACTGGCACCAACCACCCCACTTCTGATAGAAGAACAAAAGTTGCGCCTATGAGACACCTCTGCAGGGCCCGCTACTCTGCAACCATCATCACTCAAAGGAGAAACACGGGGGCGTGCAGCGACAGAGGTAGGTGTCAAAGGAGCTAGTCCATGGGAGAAGCTGGCACCTCCCAGCGGCCGGGGCAGGAACACCAGTCACCGAGTCCAATGGCAAATTGACACCAATGCATCTCTATGAGAGCCAAAACGAGGTTCCCATAGAAATGTATTTAATTGTGACCTTCAGCGAGCTCCATGAAACACTGAAGCTGCAGGCAGGTCACACATCACAAAAGACTGATAGGAACGCTGCGGGAAAAAGATAAAGATGGCAGCAGGTAAGTATAATACAGGGAGTGTACATTTAAAGTACCACTACAGCGGGGTAAGAAAGAGGACTAAACCCACTGGAGTGGTGCCTTAGAGAAGGATGAGAACCTGTAAGTCTTTTATATATCAGTAAGTGGCTCAAATCATGTCCACAACATGTTTATTAGAAGTAAAGTGGCCAGCTTCTTCACAACCCCTTCAATCTATTTGGACACTCAACCATTTCATGATGGTGAAAATGTCATATATACGGTATATATTTGATATAATGTTTGAGCCCAATGAGAACCTAAGGCTGCTTTCACATCAGCGGTTTTCGCCGATCACGGCAGATGCGGTGAAAAAACCGCATCTGCCACGATTAACGCATAACCGCTCCACTTGCGGCACAGTTGCGGCAAGCCCCATACATTGTCTATGGGGGCTTGCGGCAAGTGCGGTATCGGCACTTGCGGCAGGTGCGGCCGCAAAAAAAAATGCGGCTGACCGCGGTTTATTCGCTGCCGCAAGTGCCGAAACCGCACTTGCTGCAAGCCCCCATAGACAATGTATGGGGCTTGCCGCAACTGTGCAGCGGTTATGCGTTAATCGCGGCAGATGCGGTTTTTTCACCGCATCTGCCGCGAACGGCAAAAACCGCTGATGTGAAAGTACCCTAAATGTTCACATGTAAAGGGGTGTATTAATATGTACCTATTCGGTTAAAGGAGCATGAACTGCCACTACCGAACTAAGCTTGTCAAATGTATGTGAGGATCTTTTAGATTCTTTTTGTGCTGAAATGTTTATTTTCCAGCTGACCTTTCTAAAGACTATTAGTTTGTTCACTTGTGAAGATGGTGTTTTATTATGACCTCCATGTGACTATATAATAAATCTTGGCAATCGTCCATCCCAATAATATTTGGGATTTACTCGGGACACCTCCATTTCCAAAGATAGATGGGAAAAAGCTTTGTTCTGGCGGTCAGGTGTAGAGGCGACACATGATACTATGAAGTGTCGAGTGTGCGTATACACATGGGCTTCCTCTGTTTGCTTTTCTCAGTTCTGTTAGCGTCTGTTTGCTGTTACCGTCTCGTTGTGCTGCCACATCACTCTGCAAAGTATTAGAGCCCATGTTTACTAAGCAGTCTCGGTGGATGTGTAGGGTTGGCTTTACCTGCTCACCTCTGCCGCGGACTCTTCTTACACTCCGCTAAAAATAGATGACTTAAGTGATTCATTATTAATAAAAGAAGCTGAATTTGAAGGACAGGGACTTTCCTTACCTTCTAATAGTTGTCTCCTACAGTGTTTACTATGTATACTTCATGCTCTCTCCGAAATGATGGATTCATCCTCTGCAATTTATGTTCTTTAAATTAAATATTTAACATTAGTTCCAAGCATTTAATAACTGCCAATCTAAAAATCACTCAGTTATGCATTTATATAGCGTATTCCAAAAATATTGCCAATGATTCAAATCTGAGAGCCTAAAGGTACCATCACACGCAGCAATATTGCTAGGCAATTTCACTGGCAATTTGCTGGTTGCAGTGAAATCATGGACACATTGTTCTATTTTGTGGCTCTGTACAAATGTAACAATGTGTCCATGATTTCACTGCAACCAGCAAATTGCCAGTGTAATGTCATTTCAATTAAAAAAACAATCCTGCACTGGTTGTGATGAGTCGCATAGCAGCTAAGATGATGCTTTTTTGTCCAAAAAAAATAGTTAAAGCACAAAAACCCTGCAAACTAAATAATGGGGCACAAATAAAAGTCACTATGAAGTCGAGTTCACACTGGTCAGTCCACATATGAATAGCAGTGTCTAGACTGACCTGAGCTAATTTATGTGAGTCTATTGGCGGGTTTACACATTGCGATATCGTAGTACGATTTCAATGAAAAGTCACGTGGTTCAATCGTTGGAGGCTATATCGTTCCTGCGTTGTATGGTGTGAACGTCCAATACGATGCAGGAACGATGTCAATGCGATATCGGGGATTGAATGAGCGTGCTATTCAATGCCCCGATATTGAAGGGAGATTGGAGCCGGATCGTGCTATGTAAACGCACAACTACGATGCGATTTGAAACGTCACCCATTCACTCCCATGTTAAAGGATCGTTCCTGGGTTGGGGGGCGTAGACATCGCACGGACGTTGTATTCCGATATTGCAGCGTGTAAACATCCAATGCGATGCGGGAGAAACGTGCACTAATTGCGCGCTCCCGCGCCATTGAGTTGCGATATCGCAACGATATTGAAGCGTGTAAACCCACCTTATGAGGCTGCTAGTTTGCTGTGGAGACCTGCGCTCAGTCCAGGCAATGCTGTCCATATGCGGACTGACCAATGTGATTCCAGCCTTTGATACTTTTTTACTTGCGAAAGGAAAGCACAAAAGCGATACTGTATCTATTTTGATTAAACTTGAATGGGTGTTAAAATTATTCTGTGAATAATGTAATGATGCTGCTCAGACATATGGGAGATATATAACCTTTATGTAGTGCATTGGTCAGCTGGTTACTACATGGCCTTTTCCTATGTAATGTGCTTGTGAAGCAGAAGCGCTGATATTCCTTGCAGTTATACTGATTTACCTCGGGTTATTACTAGAAGTTACCGGTAAGCCATTAATTCCAAGTCCTCTCCCCATAGTCCCAGGTACCTAAGTGCTAATGTATATCTTTCCCAGCATCCCTTATTGTCCAGCTGGGCACCAAACCATATTGTGCTCTCGTTTGCTGTCATATTGAATTTGTGTAATAGAAAGAAGAGAACCAGTCTAAGGTTTTTTGTTTTGCTTTTTTTTTCTTTCCCTGTAGAAATGTATGAAATGGAGATCCTAAACCAAACCCTCCAAAACACAGAGGTCTGGACTTTGTCTGGCTCCGTCTGAATATTCACTTTGTTTTCATTTAGATAAACTGTTCTATTTTGGTCTGTGAAAAAGGAAATGTCTTGATTTTGTTGCAGACTTTGGGCGCAGAATGAAATTTGTAGCCCTCCTTCGCCAGGGCAGTAAATTTCAATCATTTTATGTGCCTGACTAAAGCGAGGAAATGGACCTCTAACTTAGACTAAACTTGGCATTTCTGCATTGTTACTTATGTGGCCACAGATGGGTTTGCACACTTTCCAGCTCATCCTATTGTCTGCTGAGTCACGGCCTCCCCCACCTTCTGTCCGTTAAAGATTAGCTGCTAACTATGTCATATATGAAGATTTTTTTTTCTGGGTCCAAGTACACTACTTGATAATGTGTTTGAATATGGCCATACCATAAACATGAAGGATTGTTCAGATAACGATAAAATAATGGAACTATGTTCACCATCTGTCCTACTTCCTGGTGCCACACAGATGGCAGTTTCTATCACTGGTAAATGTGCTTCCCCCCATAAAGGGTGTCTCATGCATACATTGGCCTCCATGGTGGTCCACTGGTGATGGTATGCACTGAACAGCTGCACCTGTGCCCTACAATTAAACTGGCTATTTGAGGCTGGCGCAATGACTTCTACCTACAGGTGCTGTTATGTGACGGCTTTCTTCCAGAGTCACGCAAGTCTTCATTGTGCTAGCTGGCCACTGGTCCTGCTGACTACTACTCTTGTGCCTTCCAAGACCTAATGCACACTAGTATGGCTCCATGCAGTTTTTGTGTTGGACAAGGTAAAGCTGTGGCATCCAGAGGCAGGCTGGTGCTTCTTATTCCAGGAGGCAGGGGAGGGCTATTGGACGCGGTGAGGAGCAAATTTCAGTGGGGGAGAGGCCCTAGATGAGGGCAATACCACCAGCCTGGGGGCACTTGCCCCCCTGCCACCTGGGCCAGTCCACCTCTGGTGGCATCTATAGTCAGCAATGGGAAAATCTCATACCTTTGTGTGTCTAAAATATCAATTTTAAGTTACATTCACACGGTGCATTTTTGCGGCGTTTTTTTGTGGATCCGTTATTTGCGGTGAAATGCATTGACGTTTGGCATCCTATTGTCAATTCTTTGGCGTTTTTCCTGATCCACTTTTTCTATTGCCTCCATTGTTCAATGTGCTAAAAAAAATCCATAAAACACGCATCAAAAACACTCTGTATGAATGGGTGATGCGTTTTTTGAAAAAGTGGGTCTGTTTTGCCTTACAATGTTTCTTTTACCCCTGTGCAGGGTGAACGGATATAAAAATAATAGGGAAGGAATGCAAAGGTTAGAGTGAGGGATCAGTCATCCATTCAGTGCCAAGTCCACTCAGTTGTCAGTTTTGCGTTGAGAAGATCACATGATGATGCCACTTTCATTACATCACACTGGGTATATATGTTGTGAGCACTCTGAGCAGATCTAAAGGGCCTGTCACACGTGTCAATGTCGCCCGCGATATCGCTCATGCGTCACAAATTATTAATCGCCTGAGCGATGTGGAATTATCGCAGGTAAGATGTCACGCGCGTCAATATGACCCAGCGATGCGGTGATGTCGCCATCTTGCGAGCGATTTTATTTAGTCGCTTGTACGATGTCAAAATAGAAAATACGTCGCTGAGTTTAGTGTCACACGCAGCGATTCACAAGGTCTACTGAGCGATGAGCGACAGGTTTTACATCTCTTGGGAAAGGAAGGTGTGTCACAGTCCGCGCTGCCAAAAATCCGCTTATGAAAAGAAGCTAGTAGTCGGTGTCTTAAATCAATCCTTTATTCATCCATCCATCCAACGCGTTTCAACGCCCTCCTGGCGTCTTCCTCAGGGGATCAACTAGCTTCTTTTCATAAGCGGATTTTTGGCAGCGCGGACTGTGACACACCTTCCTTTCCCAAGAGCTTTACTTTCGTCTACCCAAGTGGAGACCGGTGGAAGTCCAGCAGCAGCCAGCAAGACACGTTACATTCCAGGCTCTACAACCAGTTGTGGGTGGCACAACTGAGCCAGGTGAGTGAACCTCTTCCTCACCTACCTGTCTAGTGTCTAGTGATAGGGGCACTATTGCGCCTCTTGTCCCCCCTCCCCTTCTTTTTTAGGTTTTACATCTGGCAGTGAAACCTGCGATCAGCGACATATCGCTGGTTGCATCGCTTGGTCACACGCTTCAATGTCGCTCCTGCGTCACTTTTACGTCGCTTGAGCGACTGAAAATCCGTGACGTACGAGCGACATTGATAGTGATATCGACGCGTGTGACATCCCCTTTAGAATGCTGCTGAAATGAAGGTGTGAAGAAATCACTGCACTCCTCATTATCCTATGACGCACTGTTTTCTAATGAAACGGTCACATTACAACCCTACACGGTTACTTGTTTTTCACTTTGTGTCTGTGCAAACAATAAGCCTTGGGAGTGGCCAGACTTCCTCTGGCCCCGCTGCCTCTCCAGCTGATGTCTACAAATGTAACTATTCGGCTATGAGAGTCTTCATGGGAATAGGTCACCTTGTCCTCCCAAACAGAAATGGAGACTTTTTTGCTTCGATGCACATAAGATGATGTGCATTCCAGGTGCAAAATCTAAATGTGCAGAAGGCTGAGGTGTATGTTATAGCTTAACATGCATAGTTCCCTATTGTCATCCCACCCACCCCCTTCACATATCATACATATTCTTCAATACTGACAGGCTCTTTATTCTATTTTTTGTATTTGTTTATTTCGTTCCATTGATCAGTCAACTACTATAGATGCACAGATATCGGTACAAAAGCTTGTCAATACACTGTGTGCAGAATTATTAGCCAAGTTGTATTTTAGAGGATTATTTTCATTATTGATCAACAACTATGTTCTCAATCAACCCAAAAGACTTATAAATATCAAAGCTTAATATGTTTGGAAGTTGGAGTGTTTTTTTTTTTTTTATTCTTATAGATTTGGCTATCTAAAGGCCACTTCACACACACAGATATCTGAGTCCAATATCTGAACAGATGTCTGGTTGCAGTGAAATCATGGATACATTGCTCTATGTTGTACACAGCCACAAAATGGAGCAATGTATCCATGATTTCACTGCAACCAGAGATCTGTTCAGATATTGGACTCAGATATCTGTGTGTGGGAAGTGGCCTTTAGGAGGATATCTGAATTATTAGGCAATTTAATAAAAAGCAAATATATTCCCATCTCACTTGTTTATTTTCACCAGGTAAACTAATATAACTGCACAAAATTTAGGAAAAAAACATTTCTGACATGCAAAAACAAAACCCCCAAAAAATTAGTGACCAATATAGCCACCTTTCTTTATGATGACACTCAACAGACTTCCATCCATAGATTCTGTCAGTTGCTTGATCTGTTTACGATCAACATTGCGTGCAGCAGCCACCACAGCCTCCCAGACACTGTTCCGAGAGGTGTACTGTTTTCTTCTTTTAAACCTTTACTGGCCAGCCATGTTGTGGAGTAGTTGGATGCATGTGATGGAGCATTGTCCTACATGAAAAATCACGTTTTTTTGAATGATACGACTTCTTCCTGTACCACTGCTTGAAGCAGTTGTCTTCCAGAAACTGGCAGTAGGTCTGGGAGTTGAGCTTCACTCCATCCTCAACCTGAAAAGGTCCCACAAGTTCATCTTTGATACCAGCCCATACCAATATCCCACCTCCACCTTGCTGGCGTCTGAGTTGGAGTGGAGCTCTCTGTCCCTTTACTGATCCAGCCTCTGGCCTATCCATTTGGCCCATCAAGAGTCACTCTCATTTCATCAGTCCATAAAACCTTTGAAAAATCAGTCTTTAGGCTGCCTTCAGACTTGCAGATGCCTCCGCAGCATTTTGCAGAGGCTTTGCAGACACCGCGGCCCCTATGTTTATAATGGAGCGCACGGCGGTCTGCAGATGCTTGCAGACCGCCGTGCGCTCTCATTTCCCGCCATTAGTGATCTGTGCGCAGGCGGATCCTGGTGCGAGCGAGAGTGTGTGATCTGTACGTCAGGCATCCGCCTGCGCACAGATCACTAATGGCGGGCAATGAGAGCGCACGGCGGTCTGCAAGCATCTGCAGACCGCCGTGCGCTCCATTATAAACATAGGAGCCGCGGTCTGCATGCAGATACTTGCAGATGCCTCTGCAAAACGCTGCGGAGGCATCTGGAAGTCTGAAGGCAGCCTAAGATATTTCTTGGCCCAGTCTTGACATTTTATCTTATGTTTGTTTTTCAAAGGTGGTCGTTTTTCAGCCTTTTTTAACTTGGCCATGGCCCTGAGTAAAGCAGAGGGGAGACTTTTGTTCTTGAGGGTTAGGCTCCCTTCACATCACGTTTGTTTCCTGTCCATGGGGATCCTGTTTTTTGCAGGACCGCACAGACTGGAACGGAGAGATCCGGATGTGTAACACCGGATGCCATTTCTGTTTCCGGATCCGTGATTTTGAAGGATCTGAACACAGAAAATGCTGGGAGGAGCCGAACCTGCAAAGCACAGGCAAGTGGGGTTGTTCTTTCACTTTCACAATATATCTACATACATTGCGAAAGCAAAAGTAAGCAATGGTTAAGAATAAAAAAAAAAAATGCTCATCTCTCCGCCAAGTGTCCTGCGATGCGAGGCGTCGATATCTGATTGCTGCAGGACCTTAATCGGCTGACCCAGCAGGACGGCAACCCAATCAGCTGATATGTCACATGACAGCATCAGCTGAGCGGTTTAAATTGCCTGCCCGCCGATCGGTTTTGGCGGGCGATTTAAACCGCTCAGCTGATGCTGTCATTGGACACATTAGCTGATCAGGTTGCCACCCCGCCTGGTCAGCTGATTAAGGTCCTGCAGCCATTGGACATGGACACCTCACATCGCGAGACACATGGCTGAGAGGTGAGCATTTTTTTTTTATTTTTAACACATTGCTTTCTTTAATTGCACTTTAGCAGTGTATGTAGATATACTGCTAAAGTGAAATTACACTGAACAGAGCAGTTTTAGTGTACTGAGCATGCTCAGTACACTAAAACCAGATTTGGTAAACGATCCTGTTTTTTTCCCGTTTCCGAGCTCCATAGACCCCCATGTTATTTGAATCGGACAACATCCTATCCGATGCTGTCCGATTCTGTCCGCTTTTTTGAAGGCAGTCCAAATTGGAGCAGTCTCCGATTTTGGGGACGTGAAAAAAGCGGACACAATCTGATCCCTGCACACACGGGTGGCCATTAAGGACCAATCCGTGCCCATAGGGAACATGGGGTACCAAATCAAATCGGTGGCTATCCGTTTTACAATGGATAGCCACGGATCCCCAAAAAATGTGATGTGAAGGGGGCCTTAGTCTCACTGCTTCTGACAATGAAGAATCGTTTTATTTCAGAATTTTACTTGTGATTATGAGATGATGTATAAGATCAAAACAAAGTAAGAGATTAAGGGAAAGGTGCCAAGATACTGATATTTTTGTGCATTTTCTATAAAAATGTTGTTCTTCAGTGCGCCCATTTAATTGAGCTCAGTTTATATTATATTGCAAATCTAATTGAAAGGGTTTGCTGGAAATACTTTCTTCTGATCCCCATCATGTGAACTCAATAATAATGACATGCTCATTGAAGGAATAACCAAGCAGGCACAAATCTAGTGTGCAATGAGTGACACGTAATCTGAGCCAGAATCACAAGCGAGCAGGGAATGGGAATCACAATCTCTGCAACGGAAAGTGGTTATGATCAGATGTAAGTTACATGGTTGCATGGAGGCGTGTTAAAAAGTTCATTTTAATAGGGGTTCTCCGGAAATTTGTGATGACCAAGTGCTTTATGTGCACATTTCAACATCACATTTCAGCATAGCCAAAAGCACTCTACCCTATTCATTTGTATGCAGGTAAAATGCGGCGTTGGTTAATGTAGGAAAATGGATGTGTATGTATATTTATATACACTTTCTGTGTGAATAGGCATTTTGTGGCCTGACCTGGGGTGCTTCCTAATGCAGTGTCCCTAATCTTTGCTACCTTGGGAACCATTTTCAGTTTTGCAGATGGTCCCAAATCATATTCATTGGTACCCCTCCCATTTACACCATAGTAACACCATGAGTCGGACAGTCCCTGATATGATAGCCTAAGCCTCTTCACACAAAGCACACCAAAACCTTGTGCCCCCTGCCTTATAGGCAGTATACTTGCATACATACCTACATCCATTAGTCCCCACGTTACCCTCATTATTCTCCCATCACTCATATTCACCACACTATTGAAGCCATGTTCAAACACCTCTCTATGGGCATCATTATCAATCTCAAATATTTCCCCTCTTCACGAGTATATTGCAATCCAGATCTGCTCCTCTGTACAGGCCTCACAAAAGTCATCATCTGGAGACCTCCTCTTCATAGGTGTTTTAATAGTTTGATGGTTCGCACTAGGCTCAGCTGACAGCTGTGAGCCACACAACATGGCACCTTGAGCCACATGTGGTTCCCAAGCCATAGATTGGGACCCCTGCCTTAAGGGAACATAGAGCTAAGTAATACAGTATGTATTATACTTAGACTCTTAGTCTTGACCCATTTTATTTCTCTTGCCTGTCTAGTCTTGCAAGTGTTAATAAAATGCATGAAGTTCTTTAAAAGGAAATTAATCACTTCTAGAACAAAGCTTAGTAGCTGGAAAACTATGCAGACAAATCGTTGTGAGCAGACCTCGAAGCTTCCTGCACTGCCAAGTCTCCGCTCAGACGGTATTGACATGGCTTGTTAACAAATGGACAAAAAAGGAATTGGGAAGTATGTGAATCATGAATGTGAAATTAGATGTCACAAGATATGTTGGGACGTGTAGGATATTTCTGCTACATACAAATTCCACTGTGACTGCGATTTGTTTCATGTCCAGTTACAAATCCATTCAAAGGGGGTTAGAAACGGTGTTTGCTTCAATCCAAAATATGGCACCTATCCGTCAACAGGTTGTATATGGCATTATTGTATTATGGCACCATTTACTTCAGTGGAACAGCGCTGCAATGTATGACATAATCATTGAAGTGTGACGCTGTGTCTGAAAGATGTACATTTCTAATCTTGGACCTTTTTAAGGACAAGTATAGTTAGAAATTGCCTCATGACGTTGTACCATGGCTGCCAAGAACCTTCTCAAGACTCCTATCATCACTACCGTCTTGGTACACCTATGAAGTTCCCTGTTCATAAGAGATTGCACAATATACTGTAGTTAAAATGGTAATGCTGATGCATGGCTGTATCATAATGCAAGCAATCAAATGAGAACTTTATTTATGTTTTCACATAAACCTGTGAATTGTAAAAAAATATGTTCTTATAAGTAAAAAATCATAGGTGAAATCATTTCCGCCCTTTCTCATTCTGTCGATCTGCTTGTATGTAGTGATTCTATCACTGATTGGCAGTGTAAATGGGGCCCTATCTTACGAGAAGCCCACACCGGCTGGAGCATTTCCTTCTGGCATGTAGTGACTGGATGTGCTATCTTGTTGTGACTCACACCTTACATATGAATTGCTTTCACAGCTCCACCCTCATATACAATGGAATGACTGATTGTGTCACAATCTTATGAAATCTAGGAGGTAGACGGATGACTTAGACGTTAGGGGTGCTGCTTACCTAATGTGAGGTAATATGGTTCAAATGGGGGCAAACTAGGTGTAACAGTCCTATGACTCTCTGGTGACTCTTTAATTTAAGATGGTGAACAAACCTTCTAGTGAAAAATGTATGTGTTTCCTGTTTGAATGAGGTTAAAACAGGGAGAGGTTGCAAGAAGGGGCAAGCTGTATACATCAGGTCACCTGTAGGATGCCTGCTTTTTTGTGACATTTATACCTGAGCTATATTTTTTTTTCTTCATTTGATGGCAAAGATTGTGTTTCTGAAAGTTCAAGACTATGCAATGAAATGTAAGCTGACAGCTGATGCATGCTTCCCCCTACTCTGCTTTACTCGCCCTCACCAGGTCAAGAGTGCTGTTGCCACTTCTGTAGCCAGTCTGTGTTATTAGGTGCAGAACTAAGACCGGTTTCACACTAGAGTTCGGGCTGCTTGCGTAGGCAGGCGGAACAGTCCTTGCGCAAACACATGCGTCCTGTGTCCCTATGTTTAACATGGGGACGCATGGTACCCTCGTTTGGTTGCAGATGCATGCATTTGTGTTTGGATGTGTTGATTCTGGTTGCCTTGAAAACGTACCTTGTTGCATTTTTTTTTTTGTGCGTCGGAGGAAGCCAGCTTTATACTCAAGCGTCCTCCAGCGCACTAATGCATAGAGCTCTATGGAGCCACACTGCTGTTCGGTTGCCAATGCAAGCAAACGTGGTGGATCTCTCACACCGCCGCTGATCTCCTCCTCCCGACCGCCGCTAATTTCTCCATGCTTTCCTATGGCTAGCCCAGTTTACAATGAATCCCTATGCAGAGTTCTGTGTCGACGCATGCAGATATGTCAACAGGACTGCAGCCAGTCAGTAAGTTTATTGGCTCCTGTCATTAGTTTTCCAATAAACTTAATTTTAAAGTTGATTTTAAACAATAGATCTTAGAAAAAGTGTAATTTCTACATGTGATTGTGTTTAAAAGAAAATCCTATGCTGACATCTTACAAATGTGTCCCTGCTATGTACTGTGTAATGGCCGTGTCTGACCATACAGGGACATGGTCTGATCATACCACATCTCATGCGCTGGGATAATCTTATATATGTGTCCCTGCTATGTACTGTGTAATGGATGTGTCTGACCATACAGGACATGGTCTGATCCTACCACATCTCCTGTGCTGAGATAATCTTATATATGTGTCCCTGCTATGTACTGTGTAATGGAGTTTCTGACTGTACAGGGACATGGTCTGATCATACAACATCTCCTGTGCTGAGATAATCTTATATATGTGTCCCTGCTATGTACTGTGTAATGGATGTTTCTGACTGTACAGGGACATGGTCTGATCATACAACATCTCCTGTGCTGAGATAATCTTATATATGTGTCCATGCTATGTACTGTGTAATGGATGTATTGATTTCATACATACCACATCCTCTGTGCAGGGGAGGATGCAAAACAGTATACAGACATTACAGCACGAGATCACAGCTTTTTGTGAGGTAGAAGAGTTCCCTGCCTGTTTTTAAAATTACCTCAATGAATGAATTATTTGTGATCCCATACTGTAATGTCAGTATACGCTCTTAGTTCCTCCCCTGCCCAGGTAATGTGGTATGATCCGACCATGTCCCTGTACAGTCAGACACATCCATTACACAGTACATAGCAGGGACACATATATAAGATTATCTCAGAATAGGGGATGTGGTATGATCAGACCAAGTCCTTGTATGGTCAGACACATCCATTACACAGAACATAGCAGGGACACATATATAGGATTGTCTTGGCACAAGAACATTTTTTTTAAACACATCCAATTGTGGAACTTATTATTATTCCAAGATGGATTGATTAAAATGAACATTGAGGTAGACCAGCAACCCGATGGCTTGATACAATCAAGAAAACGGAGGAGAAGACCCTGGTGGACTTATCTAAGCTTGTACAAGATCGATCTTCCACCAGAGTGTTCATCCATTAAGTTGCCATGGCTCGAGATCGAGTTGAAGGCTGATAAATAATAATTGTGGGAAAACCCCCTTTAATTATGGCAGAATTACTGTTCTCGGTTATTGCCCCCAGTGCCGTCGACATTACAACAACGCCGTGATAAAATAGAACATTTTTGTGAACATTCAACTGATGTGAAGCCATTATTATTTTGGCTGGCCTGCACAATGGCAGAAAGCTCTCCACCTAATGTGTCCAGTGTTGGTGAACACACAAATTCACATGTACACATATGTGGTACAGATATAAAGTGGAAGTAACAATGGCCGCCGATCACTGCGACACATCCAGCTCCGTCCGCAAAGATTGCACTACTACTGACATCCACCGCTGTCACTATCGCCAGGACAATAGTGGTCAGTTTTTTTGCTCTTTCTGCTGTTTCCTTGAATATTTCATTGTGTTTTTCTTTTTAAAATTTGCCATACAGTTCCAGGGATATGGGCACTTTTTTTATTTAGTGCACCCAATATATTATGTATTGTTTTTTATACTGTGAGAATCACCCCCATAGTAATTATACAGAGCAGGCTAAAGACATGCCCCAATAAGATCTTGGTGGGAGCATAGCCCGCCTAGTACCGTAATTATGCAGAGCAGGCTAAAGATGGGGCCTGAGGGGATCTTGGTGGGAGTATAGCCTGCTTAGTAACTATGTAGAGCAGGCTAAAGACATGCCCCTGAGGCGGTCGACAGGTATGGGAAACTCGGGTACTGGGGCGGATGGCGGTTCTGATAGGGGGGATCACGGCTGGTCGACCCCTGGTACTGTGCCCTGGACCCTCAATGGCGGGGAATGGTGGGGGAATAAGGGGATTATTAACGTGACGCCACCTATGGTACCTGGTGACGGTTTACCAGCGCTGCAGCCGGCCGCTGAGGTGATGGTGGGTGCAGCAGAGTGTGGAACAGCTCCCCACAGGTGGAGCTTTACTCAGGGCAGCAGGGATGGATGAGGGGAGTAGTAGTAGTTGAGTCTTTGCTGACACAATGGTGAACTGCGGCGGTTAGACAGAAACACAGGGATTGTTGTTTCGGCACCTTTTACTGATGACAGGGTAACAGGTACAGTCCAGAGTAATAACCAGGTCCCCGGTGCAATTTGGGACTTCCACCTTAGAAAGTTATGAGGCTCCTTTGTGTCTGTACTCCGCAGTATGGGATAAGTCCTGCCTGAGCCTGAACCAACCACTTCTTCTTCTCTGATCTTAGTCCTAAGCTGACAATGAGGCCCTTCTGCGGGGTCCCTGTGTCTCTTGTGGCCCCTGGTCCTATGCTTGGTAAGTTTAGTGTCTCTTTCTTTGTCTCCTCAGGGCTGCACACCTCCTGAGTCTTCTGGGCTTTCTGCTGCAGCCTGAAGGCTGGCAGCGTCGGACTCCAGTGTCTGTGTGTACTAAAGGGCTATGTAAACTATTCCCTTTGTCAGTTCCCTGTCTCCTCCACTTGCCTCCGGCCCCTTCTCCGGGGTGTGCACAGCGGTCAATCGTCCCTGGTCCTGGGACTGAATCTCTCCCCCAGCGACCAGCAGCTCTGCCTCCTCTCTCTTCCCTCTCCTCACAGGAACTGCACTCTAACTGAAACAAACTCCTGGGACTAACTGACTCCTCCCCTCAGCCTGAGTGTTCTTAAAGGGGAACTGACTTAAAGCAGCCAGTAAAACTCCCCCTTCAGGTCTGGGGTGGAAGGTGGTGTGTGCTGTGTTAACCAAGGTGTAAGTCCTTCCTTGCAGCGGTGGAACCTGTAGCAGTCCCCCACAGGGGTGCCACATTCCAATAGGATCTTGGTGGGAGCAGAGCCTGCTTAATAATTATAGATAAAGAACTTAATCTAGGTCGTCTTGTATATACACCACAACTATGTACAAAACTTCCAACTATAGAGAGGACGTCACATCCACAGGCACATACGGTCATATGAAAAAGTTTGGGCACCCCTCTTAATCTTACTCTTATGTTAAACAAAAAAAAAATTTTTTTGCAACAGCTATTTCAGTGTGATATATGTAATAACTGATGGACACAGTAATATTTCAGGTTTGAAATGAGGTTTTATGTACTAATCGAAAATGTGAAATATTAATTATTTCAAAATTTGACAGGTGCCAAAGTATGGGCACCCTTCTGATTTTCATGATTTGAATACTCCTAACTACTTTTTACTGACTTACTGAAGCACTAAATTGGTTTGGTAACCTCATTGAGCTTTGTACTTCATAGCCCGGTGTATCCAATCATGAGAAAAGCTATTTCAGGTGTCCACTTACAAGTTGTTCTCCTAGTTGCTTCTTCTCTGAGGAGTGGCATCATGGGCTCCTCAAAACAGCTCTCAAATGATCTGAAAAAAAAGATTGTTCAACATAGTTGTTCAGGGGAAGGATACAAAAAGTTGTCTCAGAGATTTAACCTGTCAGTTTCCACTGTGAGGAACATAGTAAGGAAATGGAAGACCACAGGTACAGTTCTTGTAAAGGCCACAAGTGGCAGGACAAAAAAATATCAGAAAGGCAGAGAAGAAGAATGGTGAGAACAGTCAAGAACAATCCACAAACCACCTCCAAAGACCTGCAGCATCATCTTTCTGCAGATGGTGTCACTGTGCATCGGTCAACAATACAGCACACACTCACACACTGCACAAAGAGAAGCTGTATGGGAGAGTGATGCGAAAGAAGCCGTTTCTGCATGCACGCCACAAACAAAGTCGCCTGAGGTATGCAAAAGCACATTTGGACAAGCCAGTGTCATTTTGGAAGAAGGACCTGTGGACTGATGAAACAAAGATTGAGTTGTTTGGTCATACAACAAGGCGTTATGCATGGAGCCACAAAATCACAGCATTCCAAGAAAAACACTTGCTACCCAGTGTCAAATTTGGGGGAGGGTCCATCATGCTTTGGAGCTGTGTGGCCAATGACGGCACCGGGAATCTTGTTAAAGTTGAGGGTCGCATGGATTCCACTCAGTATCAGCATATTCTTGAGAATAATGTTCAAGAATCGTGTCAAAGTTGAAGTTACGCCGGGGATGGATCTTTCAGCAAGACAATGATCCAAAACACCGCTCCAAATCTACTCAGGCATTCATGCAGAGTACAATTACAATGTTCTGGAATGGCTATCCCTGTCCCCAGACCTGAATATCATTGAACATCTGTGGGATGTTTTGAAGCGGGCTGTCCATGCTCGGCGACCATCAAACTTAACTGAACTGGAATTGTTTTGTAAAGAGGAATGGTCAAAAATACCTTCATCCAGGATCCAGGAACTCATTAACAGCTACAGGAAGCCACTAGAGGCTGTTATTTTTGCAAAAGGTGGATCTACTAAATATTAATGTCAATTTCTGTTGAGGTGCCCATACTTTGGCACCTGTCATATTTTGAAATAATGCATATTTCACATTTTCGGTTAGTACAATAAACCTCATTTCAATCCTGAAATATTACTTTGTCCATCAGTTATTACATATATCACACTACAATAGCTGTTGCAAAAAAACTATTTTAAACAAAAAAAAAAAGGGTAAGATTAAGAGGGGTGCCCAAACTTTTTATGGATAAATGCATAGGGGGGTCAGTGGCACCCTGCTTGGAGTGACCAATACTCACCATTATTATAGGTACTATAAGAATGCAACACTAACTTTCACATACTATGTGCTGCAAAGGTGTTTTTGTCTCTGTGTATAGGTACATTTCCCTGTGTATGCATTTCTACTTGCTATTTGGCACTATGCACTTTAGCAACTAGAGACCATTGAGCCATGGTTGAGTTCCTGGCTTTCAGCAACAAATTATTTGCACGTTGTTTGATCGCACAGTTAGTAAGGGGCATGGGTATATATTGTCTATGAATTCTTTTGATTATGCAAAGTCAATTTATTAACCAATAAGTCCATAGGACACAGGGAAGAATTTATAGAACTATACAAACTTTATTTAGGATTATGAGTACAACAATAAAAAAATCCTTCAGAATAATATCAATAACAAGGTGCAATTGGAACCATATACATATCAAGATAGCCACTGGATATCTATGGATAATCAGAGTTGTTGCTATTTCCGGTGGTATATTATTGGAAGAGATGAAAATGAAAAAGAAAACTGGACCACCTCAAGGGGTCACCCTTCAAGCACTTTTATTTAGTTCTATTTATTTCCTAATTTATTTTATATGTATTTATCAGAGGTAAATGGTTATAAAAAATGCACTTTCCATTGATATTGTAATGCCACTATATCATGTATACATATGTGGCAGATACTTGCACTATTATATGCACTTTTTTATGATGAGTGGTATATCTAACTAATTCTTTGGTTTTTGTATGACTTTTGGGCTGATTTTGTAATGATATTATGCTCTGATGTTATATAATTGCAATTTGTATGAATTTGTAAGAATTTTGTGTTGCTTAGCAACCCTATAACTAACACGGTGGCCTTTTCTGTCCTTCTTCCGCCTCTTAGAGCGTCATTGCGGTGTGGAGCTTCCGGACACGCCCCCTCCCGGTCACATGGTCGCGATCCGGAGAAGCGTCTTGATGACGCGGCTTCCGGATTTTGCGTTCCACACGACCGGAAGTGGGGCGTGTCACATGACCGGGAGCGGTCACGCGGCACTGACGCCGAGATTGGAGGTGGAGGGGGAGACACACAGGTATTTTAACTTCACCATTAACTTTATTACTATATAAACCCCCGAATCTGTCCCCACATGGCACACTACCCTTTGAAGAAGTCTTGTTAGACGAAACGCGTCAGGGTGAGGTGGAGGCCAAGTGTGACCGCTAACAACACCTTTGGAGGTATGTGGATATGGTCCTAAGATGATTCAGCATATGTGGTGTTTGGAGTGATCTTTCCCCTTGATACTCACATTATGTATATTCTGACCCCGTAGTATAGGCTCACAATAATGAGCCTCCTGAGTGAAATGGATTAGTGAGACCTTGTGGTGTTGTATTGGTATTGCACCTAGCACTGCCGTTTAGGATCACATATATCCTCACTAAAGATGATACTGCGTGTATATGGTTATAATAGAATATGAAGCATGAATTAAACTGAGGTTCAAGGGGTTTACCAATACTAACACCCTGTTGTAATGCCTGGAAAAACCTTGTCCAACTTTGTATACCAGCTATAGGAAGAAAGAGTAAAGATCTGTGGTATCTTAAAACTGACATAAGCCCTATGATTATAATAGGGATATGTAAAGTAATTTTCCTGATGATTAATGAACTCATCCTAACCTTGCTGAGCTCATGAAAGAATTTCTTGGGAAAAATCCTTGGCATTCTCTGTAATCCCTTATTGAGTATCCTTTAAATATATGCCTCCTTTTTTGGTCACTGGGCACTCCCCAATAATATACCACCGGAAATAGCAATAACTCTGATTTTCCATAGATATCCAGTGGCTATCTTGATATGTATATGGTTCCAATTGCACCTTGTTATTGATATTATTCTGAAGGATTTTTTTATTGTTGTACTGATAATCCTAAATAAAGTTTGTATAGTTCTATAAATTCTTCCCTGTGTCCTATGGACTTATTGGTTATTTGATTAATAGTGGGATGAATACTTTTTGTTAGAGATTGATTGACAAAGTCAATTTATGCCTATGTCCTGATCTCTGTACTCCACATCGCCTTGCACCACTTGTATGTGTGTTGCTAGATGTATCTATACTCCATGGGTGTACACCCACCATACTGTGCTGCTCTTCCTATGTATACTTCTCCTGTGTAATCTGGTAAAAATAAATGCTGATTTTCACTTTTTACAAGGATGCTTGGTCGTGTTTTCTCGCCTTTACGCTTAGTAATATAGAGAGTCGGCTAAAGACAGGCCCAGAGAGGATCTTGGTGGGAGTATAGCTCTCTTAGCAATGGCCATTAAAATAAGCACTAAATAAATCCCTAATCTCTGGACCCATATGGACTATTTAAAAAAAAAAACAAAAAAAAAAAACGAGTACTTCTAAAATATAAGTACGGTATATTTTCCTTGATATGCTGGGTTGGGCAGGAGGAAACACCTGACTTTCCTTTCCTTTTTTATAAAGAACATATTTCCGTTTTTACATGGCACTTGATTTTTTAAAACATTTATTTTGTTTCACATTTTGAATTTATTATATCAGAAAATTAAATTTTAAAAATAATCACTAGGAGGCTCCAATATCAAAGATCTCTCTCCTGTTCCTGCATTTTATCAATCTCCTACATCAGGGCTGAGAAGTCTCTCCATTATATGCTTATAGGGACAGAACTGTCAGTCACCTGTAGTGGGGCTGGAAAAAAGTCTACCAGGGGCCGATCTGTACTAGTCAAGTCTCTTGTTGTAATTCTGGCCTCATCGTCAAAATATATGTTCTCTGAGTGGTTCAAAGAAAAGTCTACCTGGCTACAATTGTGCAGCTGGCTGTCATTGATACTGCCCTCTGTAAAGGCTATATGAATCGCCCGATGGGTCCCCTTTAATGCCCATGAGCCTATGAATTGCTTTAAACACTGCACAGTCTGCTGCCTTGTTATCTGTATGTGCTGTTTTAAACACTTGTGTCACTTACTTGACTTCTTGCTGTACTTTAGATAAAACATAGCTTTATCTAGTTTAGCTGACTCCACACCACGTTTATGGGCATCCCGGTCTATCCGTTTTGAAATAAATAGGCCGGGATCCATTTTTGCTTCCCATGTATCACTATGGGCCTGGATTGATCATATATAGCCACCTGTTTCTGTAAATTCAGTTCGGGATCCGTTTGTGTCCTGTCTTTGCCATACCCAGAATCGGAGACTGCTCCGATTTTGGACGCACCGGACAAAAAAATACAAATGCGGAGCGGTCCGAAGCACATATCAGGGGAGTCTATGGAGCGGGATCCAGGGAAGAAAAGTGTTGTTTTCTGGATCCGATTTTAGGTACTGAGTATGCTCAGAACAAATGCACTAGTCCTTCCAGGCCAATTTCTGTTCAGGATCTCTCTCTCTCTTTCGAACTGACATTATCATTATATCCTATGGCTGCACCGATTGCCATGCACAAAACAGATCCTTCAAAAAACAGGATCCGGGAACATAATTGCTATCTGTTTACACTAATCCGTTCCGGTCTATGTCATCCTTCAAACAACAGGCTCCACACGGACAGGCAAATAACGTGATGTGAAAGGGGCCAGAGCTAGTCTTCTCAGTAATGGCCACTTTACACGTCCCAACATCGGTACGATGTTGGATACAACAACGCGGGAGTGCGCTTTTTATCTGGGCAGAATTCCAAGATCGCAGCACGATATCAGCAGGCAACGCAACTGCGATGTCTACGTCCCCTTGTACGGGCGACCCAGGAACGACCATTTAACATGGGAGAGAATAGGGGAAGTTGTACTCCACATCGTTGTTGGGCTTTCACACAGCACGATCCTGCCAGATTGTCTATCCAATATCGGGCTGTTGGAGAGCAGACTCATTTCTTCCCCGATATCGTTTTGGCATCGTTCTTGCATCGCATTGGACTTTTACACCATACAATGCACCAACGATATCGGGGCCAACGCACGAACCACGTGACTTTTTATCGGAGTTGAACGCCGATATCGGGACGTGTAAAGTGGCCATAAGACGTTTCTGCTATGTAGTCCTAGATATTTATGAAGTCTGGCTATCCTTGTCCTACACCATTGATTGCATAGACTGAAAACTGCCAGGGTATGAGCAGAAAGTAGTCAATCAATAATGGGGAAGTTTGGGCGCATTCAGACACCTATTTTTTTCCACATATGAAAGAAAATGGACCGGTGTGTGCTTGGTTTTGATTAAATTAGATTTTGATCAGTGTGTCATCAACGTTTCTCGTATGTGGAGGAAAAAAAAAAAAGTTTTGATCCAACCAGCAATCAAAATTGGACTTGTCTCTGTGATTTTGAATGAGCCACTCGGTCTGTGAAAAGTCATGGACATCTGAATGGCAACATAGACTATCATATGTATGAGCGCTATTTGTGAAAACCACAGAAAAAAATCGGACATAATCAGAGGAAGCGATCTGGAATCGCAAAGAGGAGATCACGCGGTGTGTTGTGTATTGTGCATTTATTATGAACCAGTGGGTCGGTAGAAATGGAAAAATCTTTCTGTAATGAGGTGTAAAAATGTCCATATACAATATTTTACCTTTGAAAATAAATGATCGTGTGCTATGTAACACTTAGTGCCTTTGTCCACATGGGTGTCTCCACCTGGTGTGGCAAGTTTGACCCCTTCTCCAATAGTTTCCTCTGCTTGATATATGCTTCTTTTATCTTACAGATCAATACAGAGACTGCGGTGTACTGATCCTACTCATGACTGGAATGTATAATGCTTGACAGGTTTGTATCTTTTGGTGTCTTATATTTTTATTACATTTTTTTTCTTTATCCTATCCACATATATTTTAATATAGATTATAATGTTTGAACTTGTAAAATTAGAGAGTTTAAGTGATTGTAACACTCGGTGATGCTCAGAACCATGGGATTATGCCACTTTGTGCATCGACACGCTATCCTTTTCAATCCACAGCACCACTTTGAATCCAGGAATGTGCCGGGGAATGTAACCTTTGGATAGGTTATTACTGAGCATACTTCAGGATGGGTCCCACCAGTAGGACCCATCATGTTAAACTGTCCACCAATAAGGGTGTCTTTTATACAGTTCAGTTGTGAACTCCTAGCTCATGCTTGTGTGGCCATTTATTTGGGGTTTTGGTGGTGGTGGGGATTCCAGGGCCGGCGTCAGCACCCGGCGTACCCGGGCAAGTGCCGGGGCCCGACGGCTTGGAGGGGGCCCACCGGGCCCCTGAGGGCTAGGGTCACACTTGTGTTGTGACCCTAGCCTGACGCAAGTATTGTCTGCTGCAGCGCAGAGCGTTTAACGCTATGCGCTGCCAGCAACTGAGCCCATAGAAACCCGCAGTTTACATTGACAACCAGTGGTTGTCAAGGGTTTCTATGGGCTGCCTCCAGCGCATAGCAGCGTTGCAACATACAATACTTGCATCAGGCTAGGGTCACAATGCAAGTGTGACCCTAGCCTCAGGGGCCCCTGAGCACTGCCCCCACAGCCAGAGCCATATCCAGGGGGCAGCTGGGGGGTCATTTTCAGGCTCCTGCAGGCTGCAGCACCGGAGGGTCTCCCTCCTCCCCCCTCCACGGGAGCCGACAGAGCTGCACACACTCTGTGCTTACAGGACCTGCGATGATGTCACATGGAGGGGAGGAGTCAGGGGTCTCATGATCAGCTCCTCAGTGTATCCAGGACTCTGCTGGCCATCAATGATGCTCAAATAAGGTGAAGTTTGTGTGTGGTCAGGAAGCATTTACAGTGTGAATGTAGCAGAGGTGAGTGTGTACTAGGTGTATGGCAATTAGGTGAAGGTTATGTGTGTGGTCAGGAGGGATTTACAGTGTGAATGTAGCAGAGTTGAGTGTGTACTAGGTGTATGGCAATTAGGTGAAGGTTATGTGTGTGGTCAGGAGGGATTTACAGTGTGAATGTAGCAGAGGTGAGTGTGTACTAGGTGTATGGCAATTAGGTGAAGGTTATGTGTGGGGTCAGGAGGGATTTACAGTGTGAATGTAGCAGAGGCGAGTGTGTACTAGGTGTATGGAGCAGAGCCGTGCGTGTACGAGGTGTACGGAGCAGAGCCGTGCGTGTACGAGGTGTACGGAGCAGAGCCGTGCGTGTACGAGGTGTACGGAGCAGAGCCGTGCGTGTACGAGGTGTACGGAGCAGAGCCGTGCGTGTACGAGGTGTACGGAGCAGAGCCGTGCGTGTACGAGGTGTACGGAGCAGAGCCGTGCGTGTACGAGGTGTACGGAGCAGAGCCGTGCGTGTACGAGGTGTACGGAGCAGAGCCGTGCGTGTACGAGGTGTACGGAGCAGAGCCGTGCGTGTACGAGGTGTACGGAGCAGAGCCGTGCGTGTACGAGGTGTACGGAGCAGAGCCGTGCGTGTACGAGGTGTACGGAGCAGAGCCGTGCGTGTACGAGGTGTACGGATCAGAGCCGCGCGTGTACGAGGTGTACGGATCAGAGCCGCGCGTGTACGAGGTGTACGGATCAGAGCCGCGCGTGTGTGCTTACAGGACCTGCGATGATGTCACATGGAGGGGAGGAGTCAGGGGTCTCATGATCAGCTCCTCAGTGTATCCAGGACTGTGCTGGCCATCAATGATGCTCAAATAAGGTGAAGTTTGTGTGTGGTCAGGAGGCATTTACAGTGTGAATGTAGCAGAGGTGAGTGTGTACTAGGTGTATGGCAATTAGGTGAAGGTTATGTGTGGGGTCAGGAGGGATTTACAGTGTGAATGTAGCAGAGGTGAGTGTGTACTAGGTGTATGGCAATTAGGTGAAGGTTATGTGTGGGGTCAGGAGGGATTTACAGTGTGAATGTAGCAGAGGCGAGTGTGTACTAGGTGTATGGAGCAGAGGCGTGTGTGTACGAGGTGTACGGAGCAGAGCCGTGTGTGTACGAGGTGTTCAGAGCAGAGCCGTGTGTGTACAAGGTGTACGGATCAGAGCCGAGTGTGTACGAGGTGTACGGATCAGAGCCGAGTGTGTATGAGGTGTACGGATCAGAGCCGTGTGTGTACAAGGTGTACGGATCAGAGCCGAGTGTGTACGAGGTGTACGGATCAGAGCCGAGTGTGTATGAGGTGTACGGATCAGAGCCGAGTGTGTACGAGGTGTACGGATCAGAGCCGAGTGTGTACGAGGTGTACGGAGCAGAGCCGAGTGTGTACGAGGTGTACGGAGCAGAGCCGAGTGTGTACGAGGTGTACGGATCAGAGCCGTGTGTGTACGAGGTGTACGGATCAGAGCCGTGTGTGTACGAGGTGTACGGATCAGAGCCGTGTGTGTACGAGGTGTACGGATCAGAGCCGTGTGTGTACGAGGTGTACGGAGCAGAGCCGTGTGTGTACGAGGTGTACGGAGCAGAGCCGAGTGTGTATGAGGTGTACGGAGCAGAGCCGAGTGTGTACGAGGTGTACGGATCAGAGCCGTGTGTGTACGAGGTGTACGGATCAGAGCCGTGTGTGTACGAGGTGTACGGATCAGAGCCGTGTGTGTACGAGGTGTACGGAGAAGAGCCGTGTGTGTATGAGGTGTACGGAGCAGAGCCGAGTGTGTACGAGGTGTACGGATCAGAGCCGTGTGTGTACGAGGTGTACGGATCAGAGCCGTGTGTGTATGAGGTGTACGGAGAAGAGCCGTGTGTGTATGAGGTGTACGGAGCAGAGCCGTGTGTGTACGAGGTGTACGGAGCAGAGCCGCGTGCGTACGAGGTGTACGGAGCAGAGCCGCGTGTGTATGAGGTGTACGTAGCAGAGCCGCGTGTGTACGAAGTATGTGTACCAGTGGTAGCCCCCTGCGGATTCCGCTCCTATAGTCTCAGCCACCTTTGTCAGCGGCATTCTTCTCCAGAGTCTCTTCTGCCGCTGTCTGCATTCTGCAGCTCAGCATGGAGGGGCACGATGTCATCACTGTGCTGATATGTGCAGAGCGACCGGAGGAGACCGGAGCGGCAAGAAGAAAGGTGAGGAGAAAGAGAGATCTGGACGGCCAGACACTCCGCTTGGCTGCGGTGCCACCATATGGCAGTGCGGCTCCATTGAGCTGTCTGCATTATTTGTGTGCTTCAGGATGCTTGTGTATATACCAAGCATCCTCAGACGCACAAAAATGCAACATTTTGCATTTGAAGGGTATTTTTAAAAGGCGCAAGGGAACGCAATCGCATTTTAGCCCTAACAACGTGTAATATACTCACTGTCAGAATCAGCTCTTGCTGGTTTCAGCAGTCACTGTTCCTGTAAGGCTGCCTTCACATAGGCATTTTTTTTAAAATGTGGCAGTTGCGGTAAAAAAAACCTGCATCTGCCGCATTTTCCGTCTAGCGGCTGCACTTGCTTCACATTTGCGGCAAGCCCCATGCATTGTCTATGGGGCTTGCGGTAAGTGTGCGGCAATATATATATATATATACATACATATATATATATATATATATATATATATAATATATAATATATATATATATATATATATATATATATATATATATATATATATATAGTCCGCGATATGTACTTAAAGGGGCCACTGAGACCTTTTCGCCCGGGGCCCACAGAAACCTGGAGCCGGCCCTGGGGGATTCCATGGTGTTGTTGTAAAAACTTTGATTGTGGTCCCATACGACTATATCGGCAGGGTACCAAAGTTATTAGGCCTCATTCAGACGTCTGTGAAACACAGTCCAAGTATGGACCATGATTCAGACTGGTGCGGGTTTCCTGACTTGAACTTGATAGTGCCATAATATCAGACACTTGAGTTCAGATTCGGAGACCTGTGGCCAGTGCATACGTCAAGTTCCATATTTCATTGACTTCTGTGGCTGGTTTTCTTGCCTCAGGTAATTGCATTTACATACACTGACCTGTCAAATTTACAACAAACTTTCTTCACATACCTAGAGGTCTGTCATCAGAACAGGTTGTACAACAAGTTACACGCCAGAATGATTTGCCAATTACTGGACTCATTTGAATTCTCAAGTGTGTTAAGGCATCTCAGTCTGTCATGATGTACAACCCTTTTAACCCCTTCATGAGGGGATGATTTTTCCTATATGGTATGTTCTTTTATTTTTCCCCCTCCCCTTCTTCGAAGAGCTATTACTTTTTTATTTTTCCATCAACATAGCCTCTTATGAGGGCTTGTGTTTTTTTGTAATTTTTTTTTCCTGCAGCCCAAGTTGTAATTTTTAATAATCCAATTAATTTTACCATATAATGTTCTGAAAAACAGGGGGCGAGGGGGAGCAGGGGGAGAATCAATATGGGGTAAAATGATGAAAAAAAAGCAATATTGTCTGTTTTTTTTCTCGTTTTGTTTAGTTTTCTCGCTCTTAGAACTTTCATTTATGTAGTAATGTACAGACTTGTGTTATCAGGGTTTAAAGGGAGTCTGTCATCTCCTTTTTTGTTATTAAAATACCCCCAGTGTTGTTTAGATCATGTAGTGTTCATTAATAACCTTTTTTTGTTCTTTAAATCGTTGTATTAAATCATAAAAAAGCATTTTAGAAACTTGCATATTTTCATTACCTAGCTGGGCAAACATCAAGCATTTATCTGGCAGGTTAATAGTTAACAGTTCAGTTAGCTGAACTTGTAGCAATGCTGAAATTCAGAAAATGCTGAAAGGACCTGTGTGATGTCACGACCATGTGACTAGAACAAGCCGAGCTAACACTACGTACACCATAACGATTTAGCTTGCATAGCTCCGCTCAATACGGTCACATGGTTGTGGCATCACACAGGTCCTTTATACAGAGCATTCTACGTTGCTACAAGTTCAGTGACATATCTGTTAAAACTTAACCAGCAGGATGACTGCATGACTGTTTGCCCCCAGCTAGTTAATGAAAATATGTAAGCAGGGCTGTGGAGTTGGTAAGCCAAACCTGGCAGTAGTATTGATCCCAATGGACAGTGCTGCTTGTTCCGCACACACTAACAATAACAAACCGAGCCAGAACTCCGAGGTGAAAGTAATGGGGCCTTTTTTCTGTATGCTTTTTGGAGCGCTTCCAAGCTCCTTCATCAGGAGACCACCTGATGGAGTGTGGATGCGCTCTGAAACGCATTATAAAGGCACCATTACTTTCACCTCAGAGTTCTGGCTCAGTTCGTTATTGTCGGTGTGCGCGGGACAAGCAGCATCGTCCATTGGGATCATCAAGCAATCGCTGTGGCAGTAGTAGAGTGTGGGTCCAGCGGCAACTGCAACACATGCATATTCCAGTTGTTGGTTTCACAATCTTACAAGGTGAGCAGCCATATTAGCTTTCCTTGCTCACAATATCATTAAAATAAGACACCATTTGCGCTTTTGTTCCCCTTTTTCTTTTAGTTCTAAAGCTCCAACTCTGACTCCTCGATTTCCCTGAATTTAACTCCCAACTCCGACTCCACAGCCTTGGCTGTGAATTCAGGAAGCTAAACCTCCGACTCCTTAATTTTCGTGAATTCTACTCCACGACTCCGACTCTAGAGCCCTGTATGTAAGTATTTAAATATAGGGGATATTTTAATAACAAAAAAGTATAGAAAATATAGAGAAGCACCACTAGTCAAAACCAATCAAAAAGAAGTCAGGTGCTCACCATGCCAAGATATGACAATGTTAATTCTTAAAAAGACATGGCATATATATAGATTAGGAGCACACCATTGTGCTCCCGAGCTTTATATATGCCATGTCTTTTTCTGAATTAATAATAACTAAAAAGGACATGACAGGTTCCCTTTAACAAAAGTTTTGAATTTTTTTCTGCCGTTTTTGGCTGTTAGATTTTTTGTTTTTCCTTATACTCTACTTCTCTGTCAATAGAAATGGGAGAGTGATGTTAAAGATCTATATAGCTCTTTGTTTTTTTAGAGTCTGTGTTCGATTCTACTATATACTGTAATACCGCAGTATGAAGAGGAAGTGATGATCTCCTTAGAAGCCTGGCGTGTGATGTGGCTTCATGGGAGTTCAAAGATGATGGCAAGAGGGCTTCTCATTAGCCCCCACCCCCACAGGGACACTTATTTTCTGCTGCCCAAGAATGACAGCGGCATTTAAGTGATAAACCAGCAGCAATCTGTCTAGCTCCAGTCACTGCATTTAGGTGTCGGCTGTATAATCCACATTGACTCATCCATGTGTCAGTCTGACTATGGAATGTGATGTATGGATTATCCGTTGAACTCCTGATCCAAATCGACAACCTCATAGTCATATCTGAAGCTGTCAAGTTCAGGTCAGGAGTCTGAAAGCTGTTCCGTGCATCACAGGCGGTACTTGGACTGTGGGAAATGGATGTATGAATGTGGCAGAACTCCTGGAAAGGGTTATAAGTACCTGTAATTAGGCATTTGGAAATTGATTTGTCCTGGTGAGAACTGCCAATTTACTTCTGATGACTTTATAAAACAGTAAGCCAAATCGTGTGGAAATTGATTAAAAAAAATGGGTCTCCAGAATATAAATAATGTGGTGGTGTTATTAATTTTAATTCTAAAAGTAAATCTTTATAATTAACATGCCTAAAACGATTTTAACTCTTAACATGTTTAAAACCATTTTAGAAATATTTCCAATAATGTTCGTATTAGAAACTGGAAGGAAATGAAAAAGCTCAATATGGTCTTATCCAATGTATGACGTTATGACTAATAATTAGATCGACTCATCTGAAATTGTTGTGTGAGACACAACTATTATCCAAGCATCGGCAGCTGCTGCAAACCCAGAAGGATAATAATTGTAATTGTTTGAGAAAGGGGTTTCACACTACGCGGCGAACCGTTCTAGAAATCCAGCAATAGGGTTCAGGATGTTAAAGAAGATAAAGATTTTATTTTTCTATGTGTTTCATGTTATGCTTAACACTTCTTCAGGAAAAAAATCTATATCTTTTTTTCAACTGCGCAAGCACTGGAGCCCCAAGGGTTCAACTAAGTTCAAACCCGTGGGAATCTTGCGAGAGCGCATGCCTGAAAAGTCATTAGTGAGGATCAAAACCAAAGGGATCGAAGCATTTTTAAAAGATATTTATACCGTCCTACAAATTTTAATGTATATTGTAGATTGTATTATGTCGTGGAATTACAACCAGTACAGAGTCTGGTATTATACCTGCGCTGAAACTTCAGTTTTAAATTTAAAGAGGACCTGTCACCCCCCTGATGCTATGCTAACTGAATGCAGCATGTCTGCAGCATTCAGGGAAGGGGTCCCCATGTTTCTAGATCCCCTGTAAGTTGTTAAAAAGACTTTCTAAAGTGTACATATAAGGAGTCCAGAGGGACTTACTCAGTAATGAGTCATTGCTGTTGCTGGTGTCCTCCCCACCTCCAGCCTTCTGTGTGCCACCCCCAACCCTCAGCAATGACACATACAGGAGGCTGAACAAGAGTGCTGGATGTGCTAAACGGGAGGCGAGGAGGAGGGCAGACACATAAAGGAGGCTGAACAAGAGAGGCGGGGAGGACACCATACAACAGTGATGACTTATTTCTGAGCAAGTTCCTCAGGACTCCTTATCTGTACACTTTTATAAAGTCTTTTTAACAGCTTACAGGGGGGCTAAAGACCTATGGGACCCCTTCCCTGAATGCAGCAGACACTCTGTATTCAGTGCTGCATTCAGTTAGCATAGCACCAAGGGGGTTACAGGTCCTCTTTAAATAGGAACGGAAAAAAGGATAGAAATAGGAAGAAAATAAGTGAAGGGGGGCTTCTCTATGAAGTGGACAGTTTTTGGAAGCGGAAAACTAAGGGAACTTTATTATATTATTAGAAGGGGAATAGGGAAAACCTACAGGGGGAACAGAAAGTATTTAGACCTCTTTAAATGTTTCACTCTGTTTCATTGCAGCCATGTAGTAAATTCAAAAAAGTTAATGTTTTTTTCTCATTAATGTACACTCTGCACCCCATCTTGACTTTAAACAGAAATATAGAAATTTTTTCAAATTTATTAAAGAAAAATGGAAATATCACATGGTCATAAGTATTCAGACCCTTTGCTCAGTATTGAGTAGAAGCATCCTTTTGAGTTAGTAAAGCCATTCGTCTTCTTGGGATTGATGCAACAAGCTTTTGACACCTGGATTTGGGTATCCTCTGCCATTCTTCCTTAAAGATCTTCTCCAGTTCTATCAGGTTGTATGGTGAACGTTGGTGGACAGCCATTTTCAGGTCTCTCCAGAGATGCTCAATTGGGATTAGGTCAGGACTCTGGCTGGGCCAGTCAAGAATGGTCACAGAGTTCTTCTGCAGTCACTCCTTTATTATTTTAGCTGTGTGCTTAGGGTTATTGTTTTGTTGGAAGGTGAACCTTCGGCCAAGTCTGAGGTCCAGAGCACTCAGGAAGAGGTTTTCATCCAGGATATCTCTGTACTTGGCCAAATTCATGTTTCCTTCAATTGCAACCAGTCGTCCTGTCCCTGCAGCTGAAAAACACTCCCATAGAATGATGCTACCACCACCATGTCTCACTGTTGGGATTGTATTGGGCAGGTGATGAGCAGTGCCTGGTTTTCTCCACGAATACCACTTAGAATTATTGCCAAAATGTTCTATCTTCGTCTCATCAGACCAGAGACTGTTATTTCTCATAGTCTGGGAGTCCTTCATGTGGTTTTTTTGCTAATTCTATGCTGACCTTCGTATGTTTTGCACTGAGGAGAGGCTTCTGTTGGGCCACTCTGCCATAAAGACCCAACTGGTGGAAGGCTGCAGTGATTGTTGACTTTGTGGAACTTGCTCCCCTCTCCGTACTGCATAGCTTGGTGCACGTCATACTGCAAGGAGGAGGCAGGAATTTTAACAGAGGACATGGAATGATGACTCCCAGCAGGGTGTGAGGAGGAAGAATGGAGCCCTGGAGACTGCCCATTCCAGTCTATAGATATTGACTGCATGCAAGTTATTAAATAATTTTTCAGAAGCTTTATAGCGCTGTTTTAGGTCAGAGAGGGATGGTTAGGGATGAACTAGCAAGGTGCAGGGACAGGTAGTAATAGATTAGTGGCCTAAAACGAGCTGACAGGTTCCCTATAATATGGAGTCACTGAGGAGACGTTTCCCCAGTATGGGATCACTGAGCAGAATCTTCCAATGTTTTTTTTTTTTTAGGATTACCGTATATACTCGTGTATAAGCCGACCCGTGTATAAGCCGACCCCCCTACTTTTGCCCCCAAAACCTGGGGAAATCTATTGACTCGTGTATAAGCCGAGGGTGGACCCTAGCACAAGTATACAGCCCCCAGCAGTGTGGTATACACCAGTCCCAGAGGTAGATACAGCAGCCCCAGTGGTAGTATACACGCAGCCCCAGTAGTATATACAGCCCCAGTGGTATATACAGCCCCAGTGGTAGTATACAGGGCCCCAGCAGTATATACAGCCCCAGTGGTTTATACAGCCCCAGTGGTAGTATACAGGGCCCCAAAGGTATATACAGCCCCAGTGGTAGTATATACAGCCCCAGTGGTAGTATACAGGGCCCCAGCAGTATATACAGCCCCAGTGGTAGTATGCAGGGCCCCAGCAGTATATACAGCCCCAGTGGTAGTATACAGGGCCCCAGAGGTATATACAGCCCCAGTGGTAGTATATACAGCCCCAGTGGTAGTATACAGGGCCCCAGCAGTATATACAGCCCCAGTGGTAGTATACAGGGCCCCAGCAGTATATACAGCCCCAGTGGTTTATACAGCCCCAGTGGTAGTATACTGGGCCCCAGAGGTATATACAGCCCCAGTGGTAGTATATACAGCCCCAGTGGTAGTATACAGGGCCCCAGCAGTATATACAGCCCCAGTGGTTTATACAGCCCCAGTGATAGTATACAGGGCCCCAGAGGTATATACAGCCCCAGTGGTAGTATATAGCAGCCCCAGTGGTAGTATACAGCCCCAGTGGTAGTATATTGCAGCCCCAGCGGTAGTATACAGGCAGCCCCAGTAATGCAGGGCCCCCCCAGCCTGACTCCGGTCACCTGTAAAGCAAACTATACTTATCAGTGTCCCACTGTCCGCGCCCGCTCGCCGCTGACATCCACGATCCTCCATCTTCATGCGTCTTCTTCCTGTTTCCTGTGCTCGTCGCAGGGAATGACGTCATTGCCTGCGACGAGCACAGAAACAGGAAGAAGACTCATGAAGATGGAGGATCGCGGATGTCAGCGGCGAGCGGGCGCGGACAGCGGGACACTGATAAGTATAGTTTGCTTTACAGGTGACCGGAGCGAGGCTGGGGGGGCCCTGCATTACTGGGGATGCGGGGGCTGTTGTATACCGATGTATACATCGGTATGTACTGATGTATACATCGGTATACAGCACTGACTCGCGTATAAGCCGAGGGGGGTACTTTTCAGCCCAATTTTTGGGCTGAAAAACTCTGCTTATACGCGAGTATATACGGTAATTTGATACTATTGTTCTGCAGAGAAAAGGTAGGGATGAAATTATACATAAGAGTTTTTCGATCTTGACCCTTTGTCAGTTGGATTAGTAAAATCCTTTTGTGTTAATATGACGGTATCTACATACGTCCTACAGATCAGTTTCTTTAAATATTTATTTTCCTTAAATTTTTCAGACAACATTTTGGACTGTGATACAAAATTTGATACCAGACTGCAATTTTTCTTAATCTGATTGTATTGATTAGAAGGGATTTTATTAAGCCGTTTGATATAATGACCACTACTATAGTGGACATAGCTATTGGCATACACCAGTTTAAAATAGGTATTTGTTAGAACCTTATTGTTGTCGTGAAAAAAGATGAGATTGAAAAACTCCACTGAGTCTACACTGACTATGGGAGTGAGCTTGAGACCCTAGGTGTTATTTAATATTGCTTTAAGGAACATACCTACATCTCTATTCACGTCATCAGGATACCGGTTGTGTATCACAATATGTTTGAACGTGGCTTAATAAAGATTTTTTTCCTGAAGAAGTGTTAGGCATAACACGAAATGCGTAGAGAAATAAAATCTAAATCACCTTTAACATCATGGACCCTATTGCTGGATTTCTTGGAATGGTTGGCAGCACAGTGTAAAAACCTTTTCTGAAACTATTACAACAATTATGTTTGTACACTCCAACATTAAAATTGTAAAACCAAGAAGGAAAATACGTGGAAGGCTATGTTCACCAAACAGGATTTTGTTTAGTATTTTACATCCGTATTTGTAAGCCAAAATCAGGTATGTTTAAAAAATACAAAAGTGATTTGTGTGTGCCTATTATACTTTTTCCTCTGATTATTCCACTCCTGATTTTGGCTTAAATAATAAGATTAAATTCATTTGTAACAGCCTTCAGCTTGATCTCGAACCATTACGACTTGATGGATGAATACTCTATAGAAAGATCGATTTTGTGTAAGCCTAAATAGGTTCACCAGGGTCCTCTCCGCCATTTTCTTGATGGTATCAAGCCGTCCGGTTGCTGATCTTCCTCTTAAAAATAAATACTAATTTGTAAAATACAAACCAAATACGGAATTTGTGAACGTAGCCTTCTAGGTATCACAGGATCGATGGACATGTTAAAAATATGCCAATGATGAAAATATGGAAACAAAATTTTCTAAATATATCTATCTATTCTGTATTGAGTATGATCATGACTTGCACACCTTGGAATTATCAATGAGGTTATTGATGGTCATCTGAAGAATGTGTTTAAATACTGAATGCACTTGGGCAAATCGTCAAGATTCGCAATTGCCGATAAATTATGTCCCAGAAATGCTAGAGGAGAGATGAGTCCAGAGACGCTGTAGGCCATCATAGCACATTTAGGCCTCATAGCCTGCTCACAGCAGCACAAGTGGAAATATTGATCCTGTGCAAGCCTAAAAAGCTCCACCAGGTATCATGGGTGTGTCAGGAGGCACGGATGAGGCTGTAGAGGCCACTCACAGAAGACCACAGTGTCTGGCCAAACAGCCAAAATCCTAAAATATGTGTGTCCCTTCAAGAGGCATTTCTCTCTTAGTGAGAGCTGAAGGTCACTAGGACCCAGCTGATCTCTTATCTTCTGCTGTTTTTTTTTATACCCCTTGACGCCCACGAGAGACCGTGCTGTATATTAATTCATTTTTATACACCTTGACTCCCAGGATGCACTGCTGGTGATAGCCTGTCAGTTGTTGGAGGATGCTTCCTAGCTTTCTAGATCCCAGTGTAGTCTTAGTTCAGAGGTAGCAGGGCCAGGTATACGGTTCTGCGACAGTTGAGGAGACTGTATAGGGCCATTATGTGAGCCAGGTGTCAGCACTACTTTATCTAGGGGGCACCATCTCCCTTCTGCCCTTAGCATCAGGGACTCCTCTCTCTCTTGCATGTGCCAGTACTACCCATATGTGCAGTGAAAGGGGCTTCTTCTGTTTGGCTTGGCTGTTGCACCCCAAGAAGTACAATTTCTTACATATTCTGGTTAAGGCTGTGGAGCCGTAATTGGTGCCCAATTTGGTGTAGTCAGAGTCGGAATAAAATGGACCGACTCAGACTCCTAAAATATACATTGGGTACAGTAGTTAAATTCAGTATGTGCTGAATTTTATGAATTATTATATGCTGTCTAATTAGACAGATTAATGTATCATAATGATTAATAGCCTGATGTTCACATTGTACTAGAATAAATTTATCACTTAGACATGAGTTGTGTATGACAGATTCTGTGTCAGGGAAATTTAGGAGTTAGAGGTTTGGCTTACCGACTCAAAGGCCCTGATTCTGGGTACACACAGGTACATGATTAGATAGAGTGCTTACTTACATAGATGGATTGCCCTTTACCGTCTAAGTACACCCCATGCAAGAACTGTTCAAGCATCTTGTATACCAGGGGTCTGCAAGTCTGCTGGGTTGGTGGGACGCACATAGAAAAAAATTGATATAGGGGGCCGCAATGCTTGTAGGACTAAATAACATTTTTAGTAATACCAGAATTTTTTGCTCTATGTAGTAATGTCCAAATACTGATCATCTTGTAGTAATGTCCCATCTCGGTCCCTT
The DNA here is from genome assembly GCA_033576535.1 of Allobates femoralis. NCBI lineage: Eukaryota > Metazoa > Chordata > Amphibia > Anura > Aromobatidae > Allobates > Allobates femoralis. The sequence goes on from JARQOC010000002.1 coordinate 375,259,202, forward strand.
TTTTATTGTAATGTCCCCATACTGGTCCCCATCCTATAGTAATGTCCCACATCCTGGACCCCATCTTGACCCCCTTCTTGTAGTAATGCCCTATCCTGGTCCTCATCATATACTAATGTCCCCATCCTGATCCCCTTTTGCAGTGATGTCCACGTCGTGGCCTCCATAGTGTAGTGATGTCCCCAACCTGGTCTACCTTCTTTTTACACATACATTCGCGCGCGCACACACTCACACACACACGGGGGCGTAACAAAAATAGGTGCAAGGGTTGCGATTGCACCTGGCCCTACAGCCTAGGGGGGCCCCAAAAGTCCCTTTGGTTTATAGAAAAAAAAACTAATACTGTTAAAGATTTGCAATAATTGGGTGCCCCGTTGGAGAATTCGCATCTGGGCCCCTGAGTCTGCAGTTACGCCACTGCAGACACACACATTCATTCACACACTCTCACACACATTCACACTCGCGCACACACTCACACTCACACATCCACACATTCACACTATCACACACACATTCACACTTACACACACATATTCTCACACATATTCTCACACACATGCACACTCGCACATTCACACTCGCACATTCACACATTCACACACACTTTTTTTTTTTTTTTTATCTCAACCTTGCCGGCGGTCCAGTGCATGGGGCCGCCGCGGTTCCCGCTGTGTTATTGACTTCTGGCCGCAGGACTGTTTGACAAGCGCTGCTACTCCAGTAAGATCAATGCAAGCCGCCAGCCAATGAGATGCTTGCAGGTGACGTCATACGCCGACGGAAGCTGCAGGCCTCTCATTGGCTGGTGGCTTGCAATGATCTTACTGAGTGGCAGTGCTTGTCAGACAGTCCCGCGGCCGGAACTCAATAACACAGCAGGGACCGCGGCTGCCCCATGCACTGGACCGCTGGCAAGGTTAAGTGGCCACCGGTGCCGCGGGCCACACAGTGAAGTCCCAGGGGCTGCATGCGGGCTGCGTGTTTGAGACCCCTGTTGCATACAATTTAGCATTCTGGACCTCTGAGTAAATATTGTCTTAAGGCCACTTCACGCACTAGATATCCTTGAAACGTCACGGATTTGTGAACGTTCCAACGATATAGTTAGTGCGCCGCTGCGTGTAAACGAACGATGTAGGAAGGAAAAATCGTTAGAACGGTCATCACAAAAATAAGATCCTGACTTCAAATCTATCGTTCGTCGTCCAATTAACGCTGCTTGAAGAAGCTACATTGTTCAGTGTGACACCTTTATGAACGATGTCGTTCAAAATTCTCCTATTCCTGCCGCTTTAAAACTTCGCTCAGTCCTTGATCTCCTATTTAAGTGGTGCTTTGCCGAATGGGATATCGTTAACAATATCCTTGTGTGTGACAACACACTAACGATGTCGGAACGATCACTGTCACGTGATCGTTCCAAGGATATCGCTAATGCTATCCTAGCGTGTGAAATGGCCTTTAGACATGGTGGCAGCTGAACTAACACCAAGAACTGACCTTGCAACCCTCATGAAACAATGGCTATTCCCAAATATTTAGGTTGATAGAATCGAGACATGTCTGATCATTTGCTTCCTAAAGCCATCCATAAAATGACCTGTTATGGGAGCGTCTGTGTGACCACTGAATCTCCTCCTCGCTATAGAGAGAATGGCTGCCCTTGTCAGCTCTAGATGGTATTTGAAAGCAGTTTTGTAATATTTTGCTTGTCATCTTACTGAGTCACATCTGCTCTTAAAGAAAGGCAGAGATATTCTTAGCTGAACATTTTCATATTTCCACAGAATATAGGTGTGCCTCTTGCCTGCAGGATCATACAAGTCTCGTTTTTGCTGTAAGAGATATTTTTGTGTGGGTGAGGTAGATGAAGATTAATGTAAGCCCTGCCCTCTTAGCCAATCCTTACTTAAACCATTACTACCTGACTTGGGTGGTACCTTGTTAGACTGTCAAGAATGTCATAAGCAATTTGTTTTTTTTTTTTTGCTGCAGTATCCATTCTATCACTTTTTCTTCATGTATTGAAAGACAATCATTGAGGCCTCGTGCACACACTGAGTATTTGAGTTTTTTTACCTCAGGATTTGTAGCCAAAACCAGGAGTGGATGATTAATACAGAAGTGGTGCAGGTGTTTCTATTAGACGTTTCCTCTGATTGCTCCACTCCTGGTTTTGGCTACAAATCCTGAGGTAAAAAGCTCATCAAATACTGAACATGTGCACGTGGCCTTATTTGTTTTTCATGATAGGTTTTTGTATTCAAAGTGGTAATTGCATATTTTGTTACCATTCACTTTAACAATCACGATTTATCTCCGTCATTTTATATTGTTTTTGTTGTATAAATTATGTTTTGCTAGACGTGGTAGAGCCTAAATACTAATGACACCCTTTTATAAGTGCTTGTAAACCTACTGGAACACTTGTATCTTTTATAGTTTCCATAAACGTTTGACTAAAGCAGTTGTGAACATAGGTTTTGTTGAAGGATCATGAGGTCTTTGAGGTGCAGTAATTGATACCTCTGCCATATTACAACTAATTCCAGGAATGAATCGATATATTTTACAAGCTTTATATTGTTAGCTGTGTTTTTCAGGATTTATTTTATTCATACGGTTATAGTGAGAAAGCTAATTGCCCTGAAGTTTGTAAAAGGATTTTAACTTCTGGAGAGAAAGAAAAGAGTAGATTGAAATCCTGCACAATGCTGGCAGTGTAATGAGACTGATCTAGACCCAATAACTTAAAAGGGATTGGTCTCTAGCTGCAAATTGTTAAAGAAAAAATTATATAAATAACAAACCGTTCTGTACTCGCCATTCACCAGGCCCACTGTCAATTCTCCATTGCTGCTCCCAGTGTCTTGCGTTGGCGCTGCCACTGACTACATGATGACCGCATCATGATCAATCAAGGAGCATAGCAGCTCTGGAGGGGGGCTTTCCGTTAACACTGGCAGAGCCACTGAGCTCACTGACATTTAGAGCAATGGCCAAGATTTGCCCGTGGACCCGGGAAAGGTGAGTACAATGCACTTTCTTCATATTTAATAAACTGCAGCCAGGGACCAACATTTACCAACATGGAACAACCCCTTTGTAAAAGGATATTCCCATCTCAAAGATCCTATTCCAATATGTAGTAGGAATAATAATTTTAGCAAATACCCCCAATTATAAATGTAGTATAGTCTCCTGATCTAGCCATGTTTGGTACCTCATGTGCAGGCCTTTGCACTTTAGGTATCCATGAGTATGACAATGAGCAGCTAGTTATCAACTAGCTATCACTGTATGAGTGGGCCATAACCAAGGCTAGATACCTAACCTGCAGAGATATAAAAGATATACAGTGGAAGAAAGTCTTCATCTCTCTGCTCCTGCTCTCCTGTCTGTTAAACTGCATATATAGAAGGAAAACTGAAAATGGACTGGGTGTACATAGAGCATTAAGACATTTTTAGGATTTTTTTTTTTTTTGCTTACTGGATAGAGTTGTGTGGAAGTATATTTCTTAGGAAAGCTTGGTAAAATATCCAGCTGCTATCACTTGGAAGTTCCAATGTAGATATCTAAATAGTTGGGAAAATGTGAATGATGCTGGGCTGCTGGTTTAAATAAAATGTTCCCTGATCCTTTGAAGTGCAGATAGCATTCGGTTTATTCTCAATGCAGACTTTTTCGTCAGGAGAACCACAGCATGAAGTTGACCTTTCAGTTATGGCAAGAAATAATCATGTAGATAGGGAGGTGAAATAAATTAAGGGCCAGCATCTCTAGTGCTGTCAGAACACTGATAAAGGGTGCTTTCACATCAGCGTTTTTTTCAAATCGTGGCAGATGCGGTGAAAAAACTGCATCTGCCGCGATTACCGCATACCGGCTGCACTTGTGGCACGGTTGCGGTAAACGCCATACAAGGTATAGGCGGACTTGCGGCAAGTGCGGTTTTGCACTTGCGGCAGGTGCGGCTGCGAAAAAAAACGCGGCTGACCGCAGTTTTTTTTGTGGCCGCACCTGCCGCAAGTGCCAAAACCACACTTGCCGCACCTGACGCAAGTCCGCCTATACCTTGTATGGCGTTTACCGCAACCGTGCCACAAGTGCAGCCGGTATGCGGTAATCGCGGCAGATGCGGTTTTTTCACCGCATCTGCCGCGATTGAAAAAAACGCTGATGTGAAAGGGCCCTAAGAGGAGCGAGACACTCTCAGAGGAAGGGATGGCAAACTACAGTATGAGCAGCATGGATATTCTGGACACATGAGCCTTGGACGTATACCCATTGAACATGGGAGGAGGGCAGCAGCACCATCATTTTTTTTCAGATTTCTTTGTTTAATGACAGCAACAAATCAGCTGGCTCCTATTTTTAATATAATTTGTATAGATTTCCATTAATTTTATATTGAAAAAAAAGTGTGTTTTTTTTTTTTTTTTTTTTTTTTGCATCTAAAAATGTAAATCAAAACAAAAAAAGTAACTTTCTGGATTACATGCTTTTCCCAAATGATAAACGTTAGAAATACTAAGTCTGTGTGGCGTTTGTGTAGAAAGAAGAAATGCTGGCAGTTCTTTGACTAGTTATTAAAAACAGGTTTGGCTTCATGAATTCAATGTGTGATGCAAATCGCTGTTATGTGAAATACCGTAATTCATCTCGTGTTCTAACGAGTAAATGCCGCTGCCATTTCCTGCCGACATTGCAAGATTAGTGCACACGTACAGGTACTGGAGATTGCTCACTGACACGTCACAAACGCTTGGTGCACCAAGCCAATGCCACATTGATAATGAGGAGGAAAAGCCCAGCTGTCAATAGATGGGATTCCCATAAATGCCCACAAAATTGGGCAGTGCCCAGTGCAATGCATAAGATGTTAAAGCAAATCTATCGTCTGGCTGTTGTAGGTTAAAATACATGTGCAAATTGTTAATATGAAACCCACAAGCCTATTGGCCCAATTTTCACTTCTAGATTATAGGGATAAAAATGCTATGCTATGTAATTAGAAACATTTTTTTTTTATAGAAATTAATACCAGCTCAAGGAAATTGTACTAAAATTAGATAGCATCTGTCTTGCCTTTTCCATGAGGAGCTGAAGGCCTCAGATGTGTGTTATATAACCAGGCCCTACATTTCTTGTTGTTTATTTTTATTTTTCTTTAAGAATACATGTGTGTTTTTTTAGGGAAAGAAACACATCATAAAGTAAAATGAAAGGAAAAGCATGAATTCGTTAAATCAGTTATTTATTCTAACCTTGAACAAGTAATGAGATCCAGCTCACCATCATGCCAGTCTTCATTCCGGGTGAAAAACTGGAAAAAGGGAGAGAAAAGTGCAATAGGGTCTTATCATAAAAAAGGTGGACTAAATTTAATTAGTCATTCACCTGGGGGGGTTGTGTAGCACACAACCAGCATCAAATCAAAAGGTAGTAGCTGCTGCAAGGATCCACACCACAACGATCAATGTAGTCAGGAAAGCAAAAGGGTGGACGGTGTATACGGACCTGCGCTGCAAGGACCAAAGGATCAGATGGTGTTCATCATTATAATTTTTATTTCCGATGCGTTTCAGAGTTAGTCCCAACTCCCTCAGGGAATAGTAGGAACAATAGTAGGAACACTACTATTCGCTGAGGAAGGAGTTGGGACTAACTCCGAAACACATCGGAAATAAAGAAATTATAATGATGAACACCATCTAATCCTTTGGTCCTTGCAGCGCAGGTCCGTATACACTGTCCACCCTTTTGCTTTCCTGACTACGTTCATTCCGGGTGAAGCTCGGACAAAGGCAGCGCCAGGGCCACGTAAATCCAGAAAAGAAAGATGTCCAGCTCAAACAAAGAGGTTCTTTTCTGTGTAATGCACTTTATGGAAGTTCAACAAACAAATGCATGAATGGTGTCAACTTTAACGCGTAAAGTGCTGAATGTACCTGAAAGTCATTGAAGTTGATGCCGTTCAAGCATTTGTTTGCTGTATAATGGAAGTTCAACAAAGAACCCGTTTGTTGGAGCCGGACATCTTCTTTCTTTTCTGGATAACCCCACACACCAAATGTAAGTATTCACACAGGCCATTGAAGTACCGTAGTTGTAATAAGTTGAACATTTCTGATGCTTCTCTGCCAAATTTTTGTGCTTGTCTTTTGCTGTCCTCCTTCAATAGAAATGAATGCAGAAAGCTGCAAACAGAGAAATGGGGTTGGGGGGTGTCCCAGTTTGGGTTAGGAGTGTGGTTGCCAAAGGTAGGATGCAAATCTATTAGGGTGCTTTCACATCTGCGTTTTTCGTAATTCGCGGCAGATGCGGTGAAAAAACCGCATCTGCCGCGATTACCGCATACCGGCTGCACTTGCGGCGCGGTTGCATTTTTTTCTATGCAATGTATAGGCATACTTGCGGCAGGTGCGGCAAGTGCGGTTTTGCACTTGCGGCAGGTGCGGCCGCGAAAAAAACCGCAGTAAGCCGCGGTTTTTTTTCGCGGCCGCACCTGCCGCAAGTGCAAAACCGCACTTGCCGCACCTGCCGCAAGTACGCCTATACATTGCATAGAAAAAACCGCAACCGCGCCGCAAGTGGAACGGTTATGCGGCAATCGCGGCAGATGCGGTTTTTTCACCGCATCTGCCGCGAATTACGAAAAACGCTGATGTGAAAGCACCCTTAGACATTTAATACACATGCTGTTAACATGGTATCGATGTGTAAGCGCTCTATCATCATGTTGGAGGCCTTAGGCTATGTGCACACGGTGGGCGGGTTTGTGTCGGCGGCGGCTGGGCGGACCCGCCAGGAAGCTCTGGAGCCGTCCACCGGCATCCTGGCGGGTATGTGCCGCGGCTGTGCCTCGGGTTTGCGGCGGGTGCACAGCGGGTTAGCGGCGGCGGTTCTGCAGCGGCTGGAAGCAGCACATGATTCTGCTTGCAGCCGCTGCAGAACCGGACGGTTTATAGGACATGCTCATTCTTTGCTAACCCGCTGGGAACCCAGCGGTTTAGCAACAGATGAGCATGTGGAAACCGCCGGTGTGTGCACACCGGGGGGTCGGTTTCCATAGCTTTATATGTTAACCCAAAAGCCGCTTTTGGATTAACATAAATTTACATAAACCTCATGGAAACCGACCGGCGGTTTCCGCGGCTAAACCTGCAGTAAACCTTCCTGTGTGCACATAGCCTTAAGAAGATGTCAACACTATCTATAGATATAGTGTTGTCATCTTTTTTAGGCCCCCAGCAGATCATTATATGTTTACGGATGCTGTCAAAATAAAGTACAAGTGTTGATAGTTCATATTCGGCTCATGAAAAAAAAAAATGGGAATGAACAAAAGAGAAATTAAATTAAATCAATACTTGGCGTCCCCACCCTTTTACCTTCACAACAGCATCAATTCTTCTAGGAATACTTGATCAGTTTTTTAACAAACTCTGCTGAGAGCTTTATACCCCCCAAATCCCCTTCCCCCCCAAAAAAGGACATATTGACCTATGTGAAAATTGAAATATTTTTATTTTGAAGAATACAGATTCTTGGTGGATATAGGCTTGAGTAGCTCAATCTACGTCTTGTAGTAATTCAAGACCTAGTGATGATATTAAGATCTGACCTCTGTACTGGTGAACAAAAGTTTTGGTGTGTTTTATTAAAGTGTGACTACTTCTGTCTGGTTGTTGTGATGTCATTTTCCTGGTGGTTTTAGTAAACCGGGAGCAAATAGTTCTCCGCTCTAAGGATGAGATTGTTTTATCCCTTCATGTCTTTTCCTCATTTGCTAGGCCAAATGTTTTGCATAAATTGTAAATCGTCACGGGTGATCTAATTTTGCCTAAGTTTATTTATTTTTTTTGTATGTGTATGTGTGTTTTTCGGTAAACATGGAAAAGATAAGACCAAATTTTATCACCAGATTTCAGGTAGCTTATGATTCTGAGAGTAAAGTCAGGCGAAAGCTAAAAAGAGGTAGCTATTGTCTCGACTGGTGTCAGTCAAGTGTCAACTGAACAAAAAATATGGGGTCAAAATGAATGGCCAAACTGTGGTGACACAGCTAAGAGGTGTAGGGTTAATTGCATGAGTTCCTGTCAAGAAGCCTTTTAACTCTGCAAAGAACCACAAGGTCCAAGTTGAGTTTGACAAAGAACACAACCAATGGAGAGTGACCAATTGGTCTAAGGCGTTGTGGTCAGATGAATCAAGTTCAATCTGTTAGGTATTGATGGCAAGTCCTATATATACTGTGAAATTGGAAAACGTAATGATTTAAGTTACAAAACACCTACAGTGAAACATGGTGGTGGCAACGTCATGGTTTGGGGCTGTATTTGTGCATGTGCCATTGGCCCTCTGCAGAGTACTGATGGAAATATGAATGTTACTATGTAAAAGGATATACTAGAGAATGTAATGCTGGCACATGGTAAAACCATGGCAGGCAGGGGCTGGAAAATCCAGCAAGACAATGATCCTAAGCACACATTCAATTTAGTAAAAAATTGATTCGCAAAGAAAAATGTTTGCCTGGTACAATGGCCAAGCCAATCATCTGATTTAAACACTAGAGCACATCTTTGGGATGAGTTAGGGTGATGATTTGGGGCCCATAACCATAAAAATAACAACGATGAATTGTTTGCAGATTTCCAAATGGATTGGAGCAAGATACCTCAAGTTGTCTTCAATGCCCCATTGGTGTGGTGCAGTAATTAAAGCAAGAGGTTATGCTACGAAATACTAAAGGGCCCGTTATACGCTACAATATCGTTAACGATATTGTTAGTACATCACAGCTTTTGGGGCGGAGCAACGACATTGTAACGACTTTGTTGCGTGTGACCCGTAGATATGACCAACGATAAGTCTGCTGATTGTTGATCGCAGGTTTGAGAACAGGACCATAAATCAGTCGTTAATCGTACGTTCAATCTGCTGCATCGTCGTGTGTGACACCGTTGATAACTATCTCATTTACGACTTCGCCTATTCAGAACTGAAGTATGTAGGCGACCAAACAACCGCAAGTATTGTTCACTTGTAGCGGAATCGTTGCTGCGTCGTTCACAATACTTGTACGTGTGACACTTCACCAGCGATCATTGTGTGGCGCCTCTGCGACCAGGGTGACCACAGGTAAGCACTGCAGCCAGGGAGGTGGAGACAGTTTTGCACAAACACCTTCATAAACACACCCACAGACATAAGACCCAACCCGGAGCCCGGGACTCTAGGCGGGAAAGGGGTGGTAGGGCCAGTCACAGTGGGTGGGATGTAGGCAAGGTGACGGACCGGGTACATAAAGGGAAAACCAGGAAGTAGCAGTAGTAGGCCAGGGGGTGCCGAGCAGTAAAGACCGAGAGGGATGCTGAGCACCGGACCAGTGCATCTGGGTCCTGGGAAAACGGCAGCGATCCCCTATGTACGCCGTACGTAGTCATACGGGTAGGAAAGAGCCTAGTGATCCCCTGAAACATAGGGACACTGGAAGGCTAGACTGGGACCAGAGAGTCGGCTTTGAGGTGACCGTAGCTACAGGCAGGATCACAGACATTCCGGCAGGGAGATGCAGATTCTAAGTCTGCTTTCCTAACACAGTGCTATGAGACACAGCAGCGTGTCAGGACTCAATTACACCCGTGATAGGGTCACAGTAAAAGAACCCGTGCTGCCTGTCATACGGCACGTAGGAAGAATTAGAGGAAGAAAGCCTGAATGGTATCGGGAAGAAGAAGGGTCTTAAGACAGAGACCTGGCTCTAGAAGGGTTAATAGACTGTGTGGAGTTAACTGTGTAGAACAGCCTTGTCCACCGTCTGAATTGTGAACTGTACTGTGAACAACTTAAGTAAAACCTGGTGAACCCTGCCAGTGTCTCCAGTCTGTGATTCCCTGCATGTTGAACTGTTGACACCCTTTCAGGAGCAGCCCGACCCACGGCGGACTCATCCATCTGGCTGCAGCACCATCCATCCTCCTGGCATTAGCAAGCAGCAGCGGTGGTCCCCATTGACCACAACCCGTGGGTGGCATCATGACTATCCCTGTAAATAACCCCTTTTACTTGTGGGCTCGGGACACAGTCCGGACCAAGACCGCCGTGATAACCCCCGTGATACCCCGGTCCGGTACAAAGGTACCCCGTCCCAGTGGGCTCCACAATTGAACGTTGTTCAAGCGATCCAGGTCAAATCGTATTGTTGGTCTAATCACTGAGACATCGAAGCATGTAACGGGCCCTTATGTTATGGCCAGGGCTTCTGAGCTGGAGTTCGAGTCTGTGCCCATTTTGGTGGTGGAGTCATTATAAAATGGATTGACTCAGACTCCTAAAATATAAAATAAATTGGGTATAGTAATTCAATGTAGTATGTGCTGAATATTCTGAATCATTATGTTCTATCATAATGACTAAAGCCTGATGTTCATTGTACTACAATAAATGTATCACTTAAACATGAGCCATGTACAGTTGTGGCCAAACTGTTTTTTCATTGAAGACAAATTAAATGAAGATAATAATACCAAAGAATTTGTGATTGCAATCATTTTCAGGAAGAAACTGAGTATTATCTGACAGAATTGCAGGGGTGTCAATACTTTTGGCCACAACTGTATGAAGGAGTCAGGGAGATTGAGGAGTTGGAGTCGGAGGTTTGTCTTGCTGACTCCACAGCCCTGGTTTTGGCATAGTAAATTAATTCTGTTTTAATCAATAAATAGTATATACAAAAATGTTTGGCAGTCAGGTTTCTTTAATTAAATGATCATACCTACATTTAAAAGTATTATTTTTTTTAATTAAGGTCTTGCATATTTTGACAACTTAATGCACTTTCAATAAATCACCAGGAAATTGACATCACAACAACCAGACAGAAGTAATCACACTTTTACTTTAAAAAACCAAAACAAAAAAAAAATCTTTTGGTTGCCACTGTATCATCACTTCCAGGATGCCTTGTTCTTTACACTTAAGTTGATAATTATATTTACTTGATTTAGGATCATTATCCAGTTGAGGAAGAAATTTGGAGCCACTCAAATGTCTACCTGATGGTATTGCACAATTAAAAAGTATCTGCCTGTATTTCTCAGCATTGAGAACACCAAGCAATGCAATGTTGATAACCGTAGATGCAGTGGTCAACCAAAGAAACGTAGCCCAGTAAATGAAAGACACTATGCTTACTTCACACTGCTGGCTATCGTCAGATTGCTCAAAACTAGCATTAAGCAGTGGCACCCAGCTATACCCATCTACTGCTTAGAGAAGTATGGCCAGAGGTTATGTCCATGCTTTGATAGTTGAGTAACTTGGCATTCATGAATCACATATGTACAAAAACATAGGAACAAGGGGGCAGAAAAACAAAGGGATGCTTTTAAATATACAGTGCCTACAAGTAGTCTTCAACCCCCTGCTGATTTAGCTGGTTGACACATGCGGAATTAACTTGGCATTGTGACATTTGGACTGTAGATCAGCCTGGAAGTGGGAAATGCACTGCAGCCAAAAAGAGTTTAAAATTTTTTTTTTTTTCAAAGCATTAAAAGTTAATTCAGAGGGTCATTTATTATTCAACCCCTCAAACCACCAGCATTCTGTTTGGTCCCCCTAAAGTATTAAGAAGTAGTTCAGGCACAAAGAACAATGAGCTTCACATGTGTGGATTAATTATCTCTTTTGCCAGCCTTTTCTGACTATTTAAGACCCTCCCCAAACTTGTGAACAGCACTCATACATGGTCAACATGGGAAAGACAAAGGAGCATTCCAAGGCCATCAGAGACAAGATCGTGGCGGGTCACAAGGCTGGCAAGGGGTACAAAACCCTTTCCAAGGAGTTGGGCCTACCTGTCTCCACTGTTGGGAGCATCATCCGGAAGTGGAAGGCTTATGGAACTACTGTTTGCAAAAGAAAAAACAAAGGTTGCGCCACGCTGCATTGGGGAATCTAGATTAAGCGATATTCAGGATTTTCACTCACCTTTACTAGTTGTGCCTTATCCGCACAACTAGATTGTGGATATGTGGTGAGTGAAGGTTTGTATTCACTGATCTTCTGATCTTTGGTGTTCCCCTTCAACGTTTTTAATATAAGATTCCTGCCTTCTCCTTAGCTGGCTCGCGTGAAGGATCATGTGCCGATTTTAAGGATGGATAAATGTAGCCAGGTCCTGCTCCGGAGCAGCTCACAACACCACGCTCCCCGAAGGGAGATTGTAGATAAGCCGATGAATAAATGTGGTATAATAATAGTAAGCGCTGAGAGCTAAAACAGGATACACAATGCTCTTAAATATATTACCTTTGAGTTTTATTCATTCAACAAATAAAAGCCCTCCTGCCACAACGCGTTTCGACGCTGACTGCGTCTTCCTCAAGAGGAAGACGCAGTCAGCGTCGAAACGCGTTGTGGCAGGAGGGCTTTTATTTGTTGAATGAATAAAACTCAAAGGTAATATATTTAAGAGCATTGTGTATCCTGTTTTAGCTCTCAGCGCTTACTATTATTATACCACATTTATTCATCGGCTTATGGAACTACTGTTAGCCTTCCACGGCCTGGACAGCCTTTGAAAGTTTCCTCCCGTGCCGAGGCCAGGCTTGTCCGAAGAATCAAGGCTAACCCAAGGACAACAAGGAAGGAGCTCCGGGAAGATCTCATGGCAGTGGGGACATTGGTTTCAATCAATACCATAAGTAACGTACTCCACCGCAATGGTCTCCGTTCCAGACGAGCCCGTAAGGTACCTTTACTTTCAAAGCGTCATGTCAAGGCTCGTCTACAGTTTGCTCATGATCACTTGGAGGACTCTGAGACAGACTGGTTCAAGGTTCTATGGTCTGATGAGACCAAGATCGAGATCTTTGGTGTCAACCACACACGTGACGTTTGGAGACTGGATGGCACTGCATGCGACCCCAAGAATACCATCCCTACAGTCACGCATGATAGTGGCAGCATCATGCTGTGGAGCTGTTTCTCAGCCAAGGGGCCTGGCCATCTGGTCCGCATCCATGGGAAGATGGATAGCATGGCCTACCTGGAGATTTTGGCCAAGAACCTCCGCTCCTCCATCAAGGATCTTAAGATGGGTTGTAATTTCATCTTCCAACAAGACAACGACCCAAAGCACACAGCCAAGAAAACCAAGGCCTGGTTCAAGAGGGAAAAAATCAAGGTGATGGAGTGGCCTAGTCAGTCTCCTGACCTTAGCCCAATTGAAAACTTGTGGAAGGAGCTCAAGATTAAAGTCCACATGAGACACCCAAAGAACCTAGCTAACTTGGAGAAGATCTGCATGGAGGAGTGGGCCAAGATAACTCCAGAGACCTGTGCCGGCCTGATCAGGTCTTATAAAAGACGATTATTAGCTGTAATTGCAAACAAGGGTTATTCCACAAAATATTAAACCTAGGGGTTGAATAAAAATTGACCCACACTTTTATGTTTAGAATTTATTAAAATTCAACTGAGCATCATAACTTTTTGGTTTGTAATATTTATGCTTCTGTTAATAAATCCTATTCTCGTTTGCAGTTTGAAGGCTCTAACTTATTTACATCTTATCAAACCACCTAAATCTGCAGGGGGTTGAAGACTACTTGTAGGCACTGTATATCCTAACAGGGGTGGGATTCAGCCAGTTCTTAAGGCTGGAATAACACGGTCCATGTGATATGCAACTAAATTGGACTTGTCATGGATGATTAACATGGAATGGCCTCCCCCTCTCTGGATGGGTACGTCCGCTGCTTGTGTTTCTAAGCAGCTCCATACTCCCGTCCTGACAGGGGAGAGCCATTCCGAGTTAATCATCCATGACACGTCCGACTTAGTCATATATCACAAGTACAGTGTGATTCCAGCCTAAGAATTCCCCAAACCAGTTGTTAAAATCATTGCAGAACTGGCAAAAAGAACTGCCCAGATCCGGTAAGGTTTCTCAGGGGGGCAGCACAATCATTCTGTGACTAAAGCACTGACTGTGCTGTCCCCTCAGAGATGGCACTGAACACTGACTGCAGGTTGTCAGGAGCATTTTGCTATGGCGGAGAAATACTCACCCGTCCTGCAACCAGCGGAGAAGGGAAGAAAGCAGCGGAGCCCTCCCCTTTATCACGTCGCAGCAAGAAGACTGGCTCCACTCCCTCCAATTAGTCTTTCCCATCTTTGTTTCTCCACAATCAGAGGGGGCAGAGCCAGTGATAAGCAAGCAGAGAGGCATAAGAAAGAAAACTGCTGGAGAGAGAAAAAAATGGAAGAAGTAAGGAGAGTGGGGTAGGACACAAAATACAGGCAGGAAACAAGGGAGAGACATGCAGGCACAAAAGACACAGGTGAGGGGTCTGTATGTGAAGGCCCAGTTACACACACAGATACTTGTGCAGAATTGTGTACAGATCTCTGGTTGCAGTGAAATCATGGACACATTGTTACATTTTGTGGCCGTGTACAAATGTAACAATGTGTCCATGATGTCACTGCAACCAGTGATCTGCGAACAATCTCTGCACAATTATATGTGTGTGCAACTGGGCCTTGAGACATTGGCTGTCTCCTAACCCAATTTCCTTAAAGTGTTGTCCAGTCTAAATCCTCAAGTCTTCAGTCCATCTGAATGTTGATCCATGTGACTTCAGATTTGTGAGTCCTCACATTGTATGCCTGTGCACTGAAAGTATTCTCCAGTATCCAAGCCGGGAACGTGGCCACAAATATGCGTGCGATATGCAGACTCCTAGCCAGATTCTGACTTATGCATTCAGTGAGGCCGGAAACTTCTAGCCATATTCTGGCGGGAGTTTGTATATTGCATATTTGCGGGCACATGACCGCTGTTCCCTGTACTACATCGGTGAATCGTCAAAGTTCATAGTACATACAATGTGATTATTTACAAGTCTGTAGTCATATAGAGTGACTGCAGCCTTGAAGATTTAGACTGGACAAACCTTTGAATCAATATATGATGTGCATTTGCATCATATTTTGCTGACTTTGATGCAGGCTCAAACACTGAGCCTGCATTTTTTCCTGCAGACAATATCTGTGTTTTTCTGCCATCATCATATATAAATACCGGAGGGATTTGTGACGTCACATCCGTCACTTTGTCCCAGCGTCCTGTCACTCTGCCCAGAGGTACACCCTCTCAGGGTGACCCAAGATGACTGCCGTAAGCGGGAGCCAGGACTCATAGAGCACGCTACGCTTACAGCTGCCCCTAACACACAGACACAACACACACACAGTAGGCTATACTTACCACTTCTCCTCCGTCTTCTCCGCCGCTGACATGTCGCCGCCCCTGGAGAACTGGATCCAATATGGCGTCCGGGAAGTCTCGCGAGACTTCCCGGGCGCCATATTGGATCCAGAGCTCCAGGGGCGGCGACATGGCGGCGGAGGAGGATAGAGCTGGATCGCGCCGCTGGAGCCCGGAGAGGTGAGAATAAAAGATGCTTAGCTAATTTTAACCCCTGCCGTCTGAGGAGGAGGGAGAGGGAGCACAGGGGCATGCAAGGGGGAGAGCAGCACTGTCACCTCTGTGTGTATAGCACCATTGTCACCTCTGTGTCTATAGCACCTGCAGCACCATTGTCACCTCTGTCTGCATACTACCTGCAGCACCATTGTCACCTCTGTGTACATAATACCTGCAGCACCATTGTCACCTCTGTGTAATAGTACCTGCAGCACCATTGTCACCTCTGTGTGTATTGTACCTGCACCCATTGTCACCTCTGTTGTATAGTACTGCAGCACCATTGTACTGTGTGCATACTACCTGCAGCACCATTGTCACCTCGTGTATGCCTGCAGCACTTCACCTCTGTGAAACACTGCAGCACCATTGTCACCTCTGTGTGCATACTACCTGCAGCACCATTGTCACCTCTGTGTGCATAGTACCTGCAGCACCATTGTCACCTCTGTGTGTATAGTACCTGCAGCACCATTGTCACCTCTGTGTCATAGTACCTGCAGCACCATTGTCACCTCTGTGTGTATAGCATCTGCGCACCATTTCACTCTGTGTGTATTGTACTACACCGCAATATCATCTGTGTGTATACTACCACCAGCTCAGCACTGTCACCTGTGTGTACAGTACCACCAGCACTGCCACCTGTGTGTATAGTACCAGCAGCACTGTCGCCTTGTGTATAGGGCCAGAGGGTCCTGGCCCCCTCTTGCCACCCCCACTGCGTTCCCTGTCTCCCTGCCCAAACCTGGCTGCTGTTCCCCGGCCCCCTCCTGCCCGCACCCGCCTGCTCTTCCACAGCTTGCTCCGGCTCGCACACGCCTGCTGTGTCCTCCTGCAAGCAATCAAAGATATTGTCACATGATTTAAACCAGCTTCGCTTTGCATTATTCTTAAATCTTCATAAATAAACTACATACATAGTCTAGAATACCGCATTCTTTAGAATCGGGCCGCCATCTAGTTCCCCTATAAAAGTCGTGGGTTGAGGGCAGCTCTCCTGTGGTAATGACGCTGAACGCGTCATTTCTGGGACCAAGGGCCCATAGCAACCTGATATTTACCTTAGCAGCACATAGCGCTGCTAAGCGGGGCCCCATAGAACCGCGTCTAGCAGCGCACAGCGCTGCTGCTATAGTAAATATCAGGTTGCTATGGGACCCGCGGTTCCGGAAATGACGCGTTCAGCGTCATTACCACAGGAATGCTGCAGAGCGGAGGGAGCCAGGCTGGGGGCGCAAAATTTGATATCAATATCACGCCCATCGGAGTGTGATAAAGGATCATGGAGGCTGCAAACCAAAACACCCAGGGAAACTATTGCATATAGCCCCCGCTTCATTGTCATCCTAATGAGTAAGCATAAAAGTTTTTAGAACATTTGAAAGCAAGCATTTAGCAGAGAGGCAGGGGCGGACCTACCGTGGTTCAGCTGCACCAGGGCCCCGACCGGGTAAGGGGCCCCTCAAGCCTGCAGGGGGGCCCCCAGCCGACCCCCATGTCCCTGTGTCAGAGGGCTTCCCTCGGCTGAACCTGCCCCTCCTCTCCCAGCCCTTGGATCCAGATCTACAATGTGGCGCAGGTAAGAGCCGCAATCTCCACCCTGACAACCCCCCCGCTCCTCGCCTAAGACTGCACCAGGGCCCGACAGGCTGAAGGTCCGCCACTGGAGAGAGGGATAGTTATAATGGTGATTGGAAGGTGACAGGACATGTATTGATAGGTTAGGTGGCTTTCAAGAGGTGACAGGTTCCCTTTAAGCCACACCCCATGTTTAAACAGCTGAAAATAGGAAAACATTCCTCCTATTAATTAAAGCTTCCCTGACTCTGTAAAAGAGAGGGGTCATTGCCTCTGTATTCTACCCTAGTACATTAAAATTAGTGCCAATCTATTGTCAGTGCCTTTCTGCAAATTATACAGGATGGGCCATTTCTATGGATGCACCTAAATAAAATGGGAATGGTTGGTTATATCAACTTCCTGTTTGTGGCACCTTAGTATATGGGAGGAAGAAAACTTTTCCAGATGGGTAGTGACCATGGCAGCCATCTTGAAGTCAGCCATTTTGGATCTAACTTTTTTTTTTCCAATGGGAAGAAGGTCATGTGACACATTAAACGTATTAAGAATTTCATAAGAAAAACAATGATGTGCTTAGTTTTAATGTAACTTTATTTCATGAGTTATTTACAAGTTTATAACCACTTATAAAATGTGTTCAAAGTGCTGCAAAGCATAGGCTTCCAGTATCTGTTATTTCAGATGCTGCACATCTCGTATCTTCACAGCATAGACAATTGCCTTCAGATGAGTGATGAGGCAAACTTTTTGTGAATGGTGAAGTTAAAGAGGACCTGTCCACCCCCCTGATGCTATGCTAACTGAATGCAGCATGTTTGCTGCATTCAGGGAATGAGTCCCTCATACCTCTAGCCCCCCTGTAAGCTGTTAAAAATACTTTATAAAGTGTACAGATAAGGAGTCCAGAGGGACTTACTCAGTCATCACTATTGCTGGTGTCCTCCCCACCTCCAGCCTTCTGTGTACCACTTCCTGCACTCTTTTGTTCAGCTCCTGTATGTGTCATTGCTGAGGGCTGGAGGTTGCACACAGAAGGCTGGAAGGTGGGGAGGACACCAGCAATAGCGATGACTCATTACTAAGTAAGTCCCTCCGGACTCCTTATCTGTACACTTTATAAAGTATTTTTAACAGCTTCCAGACACGCTGCATTCAGTTAGCATAGCACCAGGGCCAGGGGTGACAGGTCCTCTTTATCAAACAAAACCACCACTATTGGTCTGACACTAACTTACATTGGATAGATCCCTTGAAGACTGTTGGAACACAAAAATTGATGATATGGTGTGATATATGGAGTACAAAGATAGTGGGTCCATCCTTCATCAATGGAAACCTCAATGTCACTGGATATCTGAATTGTGTAGCAATTTCAAATATCCAGTGGCATTGAGGTTGAAGGTGTGGGAAGTAACAATCATTCTTTCCACAAATATATAGGGTCTGATTCTAGAACACGTGCATTGCCTCAGAAACAAGGTGAAGCCCCCAACAGAGAAGCCACCCAGCCTCATTATACACCTTGCACACCGCTATCTTGTGTATTATTAAGGTTTGTGTTCACACAGCTGCACCTAATATTGAAACTACCGTCGTCCCCCACCTCCCATAATGTTCTATTTCCCTCTGTACTTCAGGTTGTTTTATCATATGTGCCCTCCTCCAGCTAGGTGCTTCCTCCACTGCCCTTCCCATCAAGTGACCCCCCCTGACACACAACCCCATGGTCCTGGCATAGCAGAAAAAAATAGTCAAATGTGAATGCCTCTCCAAAACTATAAGCTTGAGCTACTTTTCTTTTTTTTTTTTTTCTTTTTCTGCCTCTGCATCAGTTTAAACAGATGGGTTTACAGTGTCCTATAATTGCTGACTCAGGTCATGCAGTCATCTGCTGTGTGTGCTTGAGAACTAAGAATTTTGACTACATGATAAAGTGTTCATTTGCAGGCAGGTATAAGTGTGTATATATGTGCATATGTTCACATTATTTATTTTATTTACGGTGTATTTCATGTGCACATTTACACTTGCCTGCAAATGACCATTTTGTCATGTAATCAGAGTTCTTACTTCCTAAGCACACACAGCAGATGACTGCATGACCGGAGTCAGCGATTACGGTATATTATATTATTTCATACAGTCGTGGCTGAAAGTGTTGGCAGCCACTAAGTTGTTCTAGAAAAGGGAGTATTTCTCCCAGAAAGCTATTGCAGTTACACATGTTTGGCATGTTTTGTCATATACATGCTTATTTCCTATGTGTGTATTGTTTCCAAACTGGGAAAAAAAGGAAAATTTGGATTTCATTTTACACAAAATTTAAAAAATGGGCCAGATAAAATTGTTGGCACCATAAAGGTAAACTTAATAATTGTTTCACACCCTTTGAAAAAAAATAACTGCAATCACTACCTATAAGCATCAACAACTGGGTCGGCTTCAGGCTTTTGTGGGCTCCAGGCGACAGTCTCAGTGGGCCCCTTTAACACACACTGATTTATAGTATAGAAGCTGCAGGCTAAGTATATAATATGGAAGCTCCTGGGTGGGCTGTATATAAATTAGGAGGCTGTGCAGGGCTGAATAGTTATTTGAAGGATGCTGGGCTATACATATTAATTAGAAGCTAATATGTACAGCCTAGCAGTAACCTCCATAATATATATAGCCCAGCACAGCCTCCATGTAGCTCTGCACAGCCACCATATTATATATACCGCTCATCCTCCATATAGCCTTGCACAGCTTCCATATTATATATGCAGTACAGCCTCCATATAGTCCAGCACAGCCTCCATATTATATATAAAGGTCAGCCTGCATATTTGATTCAACCAGAGCTAGGGTGGGTGAGGGACTCGGACACCGGGGCTACTGTGTGGGGAGTCACGGATGGTCGGGACCCCGGTGCCGTGCCCTGGTGATCAACTATACCAGATGTTGATGGTAAACGGTGGGGGTTAAAGGGGTTATTTACAGGGGAACGTGACGCCACCTGTAGAGTCCGGTAAGATGGTACCGGCGCTGCCAGCCGGTCACTGAGGTAATGGAGGGGGCAGCAAAGTGTGGTACAGCTCCCCACAGGTGGATCTTTACCTCAGGGCAGCTATTGTGGTGAGACGATGAGGGAGGACAGTGATGGTAATGGTGGTGCAGTTCTTACCCCTTCTGCTGATGATGTTGGTGATGTTAAGCCCTCCGGGCTGCGGCAGGAAGAATAACAGAAACCATTTCCAGTTTAACTCTGTTTACTCGGTACCGGCTGATGGCATAACAAAACACGGTACAGTTTGGTTTTAGGGTGTTGCTGCCAACTCAGGGTTTTTCTTATGGAGTCTCTAGATGTCCTTTCTCTGTCTTTAAGGGTTTACTACTTTCTTTCTCTAAATCTTTCTCAGTCTTTACCACCTTTGAAGAGCTCCCCCGCCAGTCCTACGGTCTGTATCTAGAAGACAAGGTCTGTCCACTACCCGGTCTGGATAAGGCAACCTGGACAAAGAGTAAAGAGGCTCCTTTCCAGTACCGCAGTATATGTCTGTCCCTTTTCTTTTCTTCTAGTCTCCTGAACCGGTTTTCAGTCCTGAGGGGAGAGGTACCTTTGTGGCGCTGTCAGCAACCCGGTCCTGTTGGGCCTGCAGCTCTTCGGCTTTGCAGTCAGGGCTGAACTCCTGGCTGCCTCGGTTGTCCATGTCACCGGTGTCCCCTCAACATAACCAGCTGGCTCCTACCAGCCCTGGCCCGTTGCCTTCTGTCCTGGGTCCCCACATAAAGATGGGGTACCCTCCACTCAGCTGGGCTGCCAGGCTTGACCACTCTGTCTGCCTTCCCAGCACCGACTGAGGTAAATTGTCAACTGTCACTCTACCTCTCTCCTATGCTCCGCCCCCACCTGTGGAACCTACTATATTACCAGTTCCCCCTACACTAAGTGGTGCGGTCCTAAGTGAGTGTAAAAATACACTCCATAAGATTGAAATCCTAAACTAGCAACTTACAATAATGTTACACATAAATAATAAATGCAATACCATTCTGTGGCGCCTAGTCACAGGGGCGCTACATATACCCTGGCCTCCATTATTATTATATATTATTATATTATTATTATATATACAGCCCAGCAGCCTCTAAATAATATACTTGTAGAGGCTGAGTGCTGTATATAGTGTATACACAAGCAGTATACTGTATACAGGTCCACACTATATACTAACTGTATATACAGACACTGTAATATAGGCTATAGTGTGGAACTGTATATACTTTATGTTGCTATGTATGAGCTGCAAGACAGACAGACACACAGATCATACTTGCCCACCATGAACACCGCCGATGCTGAGATTTAAGTTTTCCTGTGCTGTAGTCCAGGATTCTCTTCTCCCCGCTAATGACGTCCTACTGGTGAGTTTCTTGTTTGTACTGTGCGGCAGCTGCTTTAATGCTTGCACAGTACAAACTTCCTGGTATGGAAGTGCAGAGGGCCGGTCATCGCAGCATTACTTTCGCATAACTGCGGTGTTGGGTACTGCGGTGGCCTCGGGGGACCGTCTGGTTGTCCTAGTCATAGCCGCAGCTATGTGAAATATATGGGCGCGAAGACCTGCCCTCTGCATAAGTAATGGTGTCGACAGTGTCCCCGACTGTGAGTGGGCCCTCCCAGCTCTCCTGGGCCCTGGCATATGCCCATGTGCTGACGATGGCCCTGATCAACAATCATCTTATACTTCTCAACTTGAATTTTGGACCACTTTTGCTTTGCAAACTGCTCCAGGTCTCTTATATTTGATGGGTGCCTTTAACTAACACAATTTTAAGATCTCTCCACAGGTGTTCAATTGGATTTAAATCTAGACTAGTTGTTTGCCACTTCAGAACTCTCTAGTGCTTTGTTTCCATATATTTGGGTACATCTTGAAGTATGTTTGGGGGTCATTGTCTTGCTTGAAGACCCATGAACTCGTACGCAAACCCTTCTCTATGACACTAGGCACTATATTGTGACCCAAAATCATTTTTTACTGTTTAGATTTCAGGATGTCTTGCACACAGTCAAGGCACACCTTGCCAGAGGGAGCACAACAACTCCAAAATATCTTTGAATCTCCCCCATATTTGACTGTAGGTACAATGTTCTTTTCATTGTAGCCCTTATTCTGTTTTTGGTAAACAATAGAATGATGTGCTTTACCAAAAAGCTCTATCTTGGGCTCATCTGTTGACAAGATGCTTTTCCATAGGGAGTTTGTCTTACTCAAGTAGATTATGGCAAACTGCAGTCTACCTTTTTTATGTGTGTGTCAGCAGTAGGTCCTCCTTTGTCTCCTGCCATAGCCTTTCATTTCATTCAATTGTCGACTGAGAGTTTGCTGTGACGCTGATGCACCATGAGCCTGCAGGACAACTTGAAATTCTTTGGAACTTGAATTGGGCTGCTTATCCACCATCCAAAATATCTTGTTTTCCAACCTTTCACCAATTTTTCTCTGCTGTCCATGGCCAATGACAGTGCCATGGGTTGTAACCTTCTTGATTATGTTGCGCACAATAAATAAAGGAGTATCCACATCTCTGGAGATGGACTTGAGAACCAAAATTGTTGAAAAATATCAACAATCTCAAAGTTACAAGTCCTCATACAGTTCTATTCTCTTTCTGTTCACCATGTTTATTGTAGCACAAAAGGCCACGTTACACACGCAGATATCTGTGACCAACTTCTGAACAGATCTCTGGTTGCAGTGAAATCATGGACACATTGTTCCATTTGTACACGGCCACAAAATGTAACAGTGTCCATGATTTCACTGCAACCAGAGATCTGTTCAGAAGTTGGTCACAGATATCTGTGTGTGTAACATGGCCTAAACAAAGATTGAGTCAACTTCTCCACTTTTTATCTGGTTTCAGGTGTGATTTTCATATTACCCACGCCTGTTACTTGTCACAGGTGAGTTCGAATGAGCATCACATGCTTAAAACAAAGTTGTTTACCCACAATTTTAGAGGGGTGAAAACAATTTTCTCCAGCCTGTTTTGGGGGTTTTGTGTAAATTTATGTCCTATTTGTCTTTTTTCTTTTTTTTTTTTTTTTCCTCAGTTTTTTGTTTTGTTCCAATATACACAAAAAATAAACATGTGTAACAAAACATGTGTAATTGAAATTTTTTTTTGAGTGAAATACTTCATTTTCTGCAACAATTTCAAGGGTGCCAACACTTTCAGCCATGACACTGTTTTGTATTAGTGTGCATATAGTATAATATATATTGGTGTGTGTTAATATAATACAATAACACAGTTTATGCACTCTTATGCAAGTCAAAGCATATTGCCTTAACCCCTTCCCAACCTATGACGTTGTCATGGGCCGGTAAGTGGGGTTTGAATTGAGCTCTGGCGTGGAGCTCACATCAAAGCCCTGACATCTCAGCTGATCTCATCAGCTGAGATGTCCGATCTGCGCTGTTAAACCCTTGGATCCCGCTGTCAATCACTGACATCGGGATCCAAGGCGGGAAGGCTGCAGCTCATCTGTATCTCCCAGAAGCGATCGGACTGTGCAACAAGGTGCCTCAAGAGGCAATGTAAAAATAAGAATTAATAAAAAAAATAAAGTTTTTTTAAAACCTGTAAAAAATACAAAAAAAAACAAAACACTATATATATCTACTCTATAATTGCCGTAGGCATTTTCGTGTCGGCCCCCGAAAACGCCGTGGCTATGTCACACTGTGACGTCACCACGCGCGAGCAATGGCCGCGAAGCGGCCATTGCGAGTCGTTGGCCGAAAATAGAACCAGAGGCCCGGCTACAGAGTTAGCGATTTACCGCTGAGGTAGCGCGAGCAATGGCCGCGAGGCCATTGCGAGTCGCTACGTCAGCCGCCGCATGTCCCCTTATACTTTGACTGGGGATCCATGCGAGTCGCTGTGTAGTGTATTGCGAGTCGCTATCACAGCACGTCTCCCTATACTTTGTATGGGACTACTACTACTACTACTACTACTCCCCCCCCCCTCAATGGCCGCACAGCCCCCCCCCCCCCCTCAATGGCCGCACAGCCCCCCCCCCCAATGTCCCAAAGTCAGCTGTGACCGCCTGGCCCTTGGACACTGGCTGCCATGCACACATCAGCTGGTAGGCTCCCATCACTTACCCACTGAGGACGGATCACTTCCAGCACCTCTTCACATGGCAGTGCTCTGAACTTCTGAATCGTCCTCTCCTCACTCAGACACCTGGCAGGTTCCTATCCAGCCTACTCACTCCCAGCTGCAACCCAGTGAGTCAATCAGCACATCTTCACTCACACACAGACCTGACATGTGATTAACCCCCTGTGCACCATTCAGGTTTAGCACAGCAAAGCACTCATCCCCACATGTTCAGCCGCTCATTAGGCTCATGAATGTATCGGATCTTCAGCACTCACACTCAGCTGTTTTACTCAGCGAGTCGCTGGCCGAAAATAGAACCAGAGGCTCGGACACAAACTTAGCGATTTACCGCTGAGGTAGCGCGAGCAATGGCCGCGAGGCCATTGCGAGTCGCTACCTCAGCCGCCGCACCTGCCGCAAGTACCCCTATACTTTCTATGGGGATTACCGCAACCGCGCCGCAAGTGTAACGGTTGCGGCGCGGTTGCGGTAATCCCCATAGAAAGTATAGGGGGACTTGCGGCAGGTGCAGCAAGTGCGGTTTTTTAACTTTAATAATAATAAAAATACTAAAAAAATAAATAAATAAATAATACACAATAAAATAAAACATAATAATAAAAAACAACAAAAAAAATAATATATAAAATGAATGTATTAATTACATTAACTAATTAAATTAAAAAAATTAATCTAATACCCCCCCAAAAAGTATTGAGCACCCCCCAAAAAGTATTGAGCACCCCCCAAAAAGTATTGAGCACCCCCCAAAAAGTATTCAACACCCCCCAAAAAGTATTCAACACCCCCCAAAAAGTATTCAACACCCCCCAAAAAGTATTCAACACCCCCCCAAAAAGTCCTCACCCCCCCCCAAAAAGTACTCAGACCAGCTATAACTATTATAAGCAAATTTATGCACGTTCTAGAATCCCGATGCATTTGCATCGGGCTCACAGCTAGTATATATATATATATATATATGTGTATGTATGTGTGTGTGTGTGTATGTGTATATATATATATAATGTTAAAATCACCCCCCTTTTCCCCCAATCACAATAAAAGTATGAAAGAAAAGAAAATACACGTTTGGTATCGCTGTGTTCAGAATCACCCGATCTATCATCGTATTAAATCCTTTAATGAGAGCTGTAAATGCCGTAACGGAAAAAATGGTCTAATCACCAAAATTCTGTTTTTTTTTTGTCGCCACAACATTGCTAGAAAATGCAATAAGGGGCGATCAAATCTGCAGATCCCCCCCCCCCCCCCAAAAATGGTATCATTAGAAACATTCGCTCAAGACTCAAAAAATAAGCCATCACACAGCCCCAGATCCTGAAAAATGAGGACGCTACGGGTCGCGGAACATGGCGCAAAAAGTCTGTTTTTTTTTTTTTTGTTTTTTTTTGTTTTTGTTTTTTTTTCAAACTTCTGAATTTTTTTTCACCACCTAGATACCAGTAAAGGTATACATGTTGGGTGTGTACGCACTCGTACCGACCCGAGGCATCACCCCGTCACATCAGTTTTACCATATAGTGGACATGGCGACTGAAATACCTAAAAAAAAAACCGAACGTGTTACTGCACTTTTATTGCAATTTCACTGCATTTAGAATTTTTTTGCAATTTCCCTGTACACTATATGGTCAAATAAATTATTACATATGAAAGTACAAGTCGTCCCGCAAAAAAACAAGCCGTCATATGTCTATATTGACGGAAAAATAAAAAAGTTATGACTCTTGGAAGCAGGGAAGCAAAAAACGAAAATGAAAAATTCCAAGGTCATGAAGGTGTTAAGTATGTTAACTGAATACTTGTATATTTTGTATAGCGTCCTACTTTATTAGGCATATATAAATCCTAAGTAGGAAAACCCTGTCCATATATCCTATTGGCACATCGGAATGACATTGAGAAGCATTTTGTACCCCCTTCCCCTCCATTAAAAAGAGTAGCTCCGCATGTGGCAGACTCAACACCACCATTTTACCAAAGAGTATGTACTCTATAAATATATTACCTACTATTTTAAATCATGTAACATGTTCACATGATAGTCTGTACACCACATTAGAACATACTTTTATTGACATATATACATATGATTTTCAAATAAATGAAGTAATATAAACTTTTGTATTGTAGGTTAAGATGGTCTCTGGATGTCCTACAAAGTGTGCTCATCAAGAAGAAAAAGGATAATTCTGAAACTAGTGTTATCTGAACTAAATAATTGAACGTTTTAGGACTAGACTCCCAATTCTTTTTTGTGGTGGAAACAAAAATGGAGCATTCTAGTCGTCATTTACGTTTTTAAACTACAAAGTCTTGGTCGACGTTTAGATGACTTGGAAGAAGCAACAAGAAATCTACAAAAAGCTGAAGATGAAGTACTCGACCTCCAGGATAAAATTATACAGGCAGAGGGGAGTAATTCTAGCATGTTATCAGAAGTAGAAGCTTTGAGAAAAAGAGTGCTTAAGATTGAGGGAAAAGATGAAGAAGTGAAGAAAGCAGAGGATTTGTGTAGACTAATAAAAGAGAAACTGGAAAATGAGGAAAATATTACTCGAGAACTTAAACTGGAAATTGAAGTGCTCCAAAAAAGAATGGGTGAGCTTGAGAAGCTAGAAGAGGCTTTCAACAAGAGCAAAAGTGACTGCACTCAGTTAGGTCTCAGTTTGAATGAAGAAAAAAATATGTCTAAGAAGTTATCGTCTGAACTGGAAATACTTAAAACCAGAGTTAAAGAACTGGAATCCTCTGAAAGCAAACTCGATAAAACTGAACAATTTTTAACAAGTGAGTTAGATAAAATTAAGTATTTGACCCTTAGTTTTGCTAATGAAAAGAAAATGTTGTTAGAAAAAGAAAAGCAGAATGAAAAAATAATTTTGGAACTTAAAGAACAATTGGAAATGCAGGGAAAAATCACAGGGGAGCGAAGTAGAAATGAATCCAATGCCTTGGAGAGGTCCCCTAGTCAGCATGTAGAGCATAACAAATTCAGGATTGAAGATGGCCTAACTTCTAATTCGTTGCAAAGAGTCGGATTTGATTACATTAAGCAGTCAGATATTCAGACAAGCAGCAACAATGAAAATGAGAAAAACAAGTACCAGGAAGACAACAAAATAAAAGAACTTAACCAAGAAATTGAAAAACTTAAGAATAGGCTAAAACACTATGAGGGGCTAGAGCAAGAATTAAAACAGTTAAAAGAAAAACACAGTGAACTACAAGAAAGCTATGTTATTGAACAAAATAAAAACAAACTGATAACTGAGGAATTACAGATTTTACAAAAGCAAACTAGTCCGTGTAAAGAAATTGAAAATGGGATTCTTGAAAGTGAAGACCTTTCACGAAGTAGACTTAAAAGTGAGAGAACAAAGAGTAAAGTTGCTTCGACTGAGTATCCCATTTCAAAATACAGTACACAAGATTTATCATCCCAACCACTGAAAACTGAAAGATCTAGAAATTCTGAATTTAAAAGACAATTATCAAACTCAAGTTCAAGTAGTAGAAAAACGTCAAAGACCAGTCTCATTGATACCTCTGGAAATCTAAAGAAAGAGGAGAAGGTTGTGCCCTCCTATTTTTCAAGTAGTAAAGATTTTGGCATTATTCAAAGCGATACTAAGAAATTTAAAGATCAGCCATCAGTTTTAAGTCGCTATCCACCCGCTGTTAAAGATCATGCTCCAAAGTCCTGGAAAGGGTCTACATCAAAGCAAACAGACAGATCTATGAGATTTTTTGGTGAAGATTATTCCATTAAGCTGTCGCCAAGCAAGGAAATTTCAGTGGAAAATGACGATATTGAAAAGGGGACTTCTGGTGACATTTCAAAGACTATAGTTGACACTGAGGAAACTATTTCAAAAGAAAACCGCTTGATAACCTCAGCAATGCACTCAGAACTAAATAACCTCAGTCCAAAGGATAGTGATGCTCCAACAAATGCAGATATTGCATTTGAATCAAAATTCCAGATGAACTCAGGAGAGAGAGAAAAAAAGTCATCCGCTCATGATAGGTTGTCACGATATGGAAGCATTTTAGAGCAGGAGGATCGTGTCACTAATGTTGTTGAACAAAGCCCGAAATCAACGGTTTTTAGTAATGAAGAAACCAATCCACAAACAAGTCAGACTTCAAGTACACACAGATCTTACTATAGTAAGGATAAAACAAGAACTAGAGCCTCAAAACCACAAATTCCTGAAAAGCCTATTATTTTAGAAACGTCAGACCACAGAGATCCTGAGAAAAGGACTAGGCTTTCAGGACTGCACACCAAGAGACAGACAAATTCTAGAGAGAGAGGCTTAAACTTGGATAGTACTAGGCATTCCTCTTTTGAAAATCACAGTTATTCCAGTCAAAAGGACACAGGCCGTTCTAGGAAAATATCTGATAGCTTAGATAATACAGAGACAAATTCACACACTCCACCAAGATCTTGCAGCCCACGGGAATCATTACAGTCAACTGTAGTTATTAAACCTATTATAATTGAAAGAGATGTGAAAGAAATTATGAGTGACTACACAGCAAGGTCAAGTTCCGATGTAAACAGACCATCTAACAAAGTGAGTAGTATAAAAATTTACCCATCTGAAACATTGTCTTCTCGTACAAGCACAGATGAGATAACACGAGAAAGACATACTTCCACAAGTAACATTAGACTGTCTGCAAATGATCAGCCGCTGTTAAAAAACAACATCAGTATCCCACTTGAAATCTCCTTGAACAAAGAGGACTTAATCTTAAAGGTGGCAGATAAGGATATGGCTTGGAATCGTAGGGAGGCGAGCAAGAATATGGACCTAAGTTCGGTCTCCTGGAAAAGTCATGACATAAGAGGAACAAATAATTTTGAAAGTAAATATGTAACCAGTAAAAGCTCTTGGAGGAAAGGAGGTTTTGGTTCCACAGAGGAACTGGACAGACTTGGTAATGAAAAAGATGACCTAGATCCAAAAACTAGACGAAAATCCTGTTTTGATGATGAGAATCCTTTAAGATCACGTGCTTCTAGTGACGTCTATTCAAGAAATAGAGTTTCAGGTTTAAATAGTTCTAGCGCTACGCCAGAATTAATCTCTAAAAGGAGCCAAAGCAGTTTAAGTGCAACAGAAATTATAACAAGGCGAAATGCTCCAAGCAGATCTGTAACATCAGGACAATCCTCGTGGTCTCGTTCTAGTTTTGATGTAGGTATTCAATTTTTTTTTCTATGTTTTTACTACGATTTGTCATGTGTTTTGCTAATTAGTTTTTTTTCTCCTTTATCCACATTGATTTGACTTCTAGCGATAAGTAAGGTTTTTTTCCCCTTGTTTGCAGTCTCCAGTTTGTAGAAAGTGCATATTGTACACAAGAACCACATCACCTCTAGAATGCAGTCATTTTCTCATATTCTGTGATTTGCTTTAACATCTAAGATACTATTGATCATGACTTATGTTTGGTAGGGCTTATGTACCCAGGCTGTGCGGTTCATAAAAAAATGGGCTAAATATTTATTACACCCTTCTCTTAAACTATTTTATCAAAAAGTGCTTTTTGTTTCTATCCAGGTTGATGATAACTTCAACTCTAGAAGAAAATATTCAAGTGAAAATTTGTATAGAGCAGACTCCACAGGATGGAAGCAAAATTCAAGTATAAACCAGAGGCATCAAAAGAGCATGGTGGAGGAACGTATCCGGCAGTTAGAACAATAAGTTGTCAAGATTTAAGCGAATTATAAGGTACAGATTTTGCATACAATTCCAACACCATAACTGTTAGGGCCACGTCACACATGGCGACGTCAGTGGCGATTATTTTTTTAGGCGACGCTGGGGCGTGGCCTATTGCCGCTGATGTCGCCAATGCGTCGCCCAGTGTAAATAGCTGAGAGCGACACATTTGAGTGGTCGCCTGGTTTCACAGCAGCGCTGTGAACTCTGGGGCGATGTGTACACATCGCCCCATGTAAACAGCCGACAGCAATCTGACAGGCGATGGGAGCCATAGGCTCCCATTGTACTGCATCGCCACTGGGGTTTTTAGACACCCCAGTGGCGATGCCACCTGTCAGATCGCCGGAGGTGTCGCCGCATGTTTACATGCGGCGGCGACACTGGCGGGCGCCAAAAACGTGCACGCTCCCACCAGTCGCCCGACATCTCCAGCGGCGTCACCTTGTGTGACGTGGCCCTTACGCTAACCTTTAGGTTTTTGTTTTGCTACACTGTTAAAGGAAAATTATCATTAGAAAATGACCCATTGTTTACCCCTTCCCTAAGTAGTTAATTTTTTTGAGTTTGCGCTTTATTTATTTTTTGTTTGTTTTCTTTTCTTCTTTCATAAGTCCAATAATATATTTTTTTTTTGTCCACATAGATTTATAATTACTTCTATTTAAAAGGCTAAAAAAAAAACCTACAATGTACTGCTGGAAAACGGGCAAAAAATTGCATGTGTGGTTTATAGTTTGTTTTTTTAAATCTATACATTTTTTGAGATTTTTGTTTTATTGCGCAATAAAAATGACCTGGCATGAAGATTCTCCATGTCAAGTTATACATTTGATTTAATTTGGAGAGAAAACTGACATTTGAATAGAAAAAAGAAAATATTGTAGCCATTTTCACAAACTTGCTTATTTTTTGCTGGGCAAACGGGGGTAATTGATACCATTTGGGGATGGCATTTGATTGCTTATTCCATTTTTTGTCTGCATTGCAGCAACGTAACAAATTAACAATTTTGGCATTTTTAATTTTTCTCGTTTTAAAGTGTTTCCAGTATGGTTAATGTAAATTTTATCACTTCACAAAATGCAATGTGAATGAACAAAAATGTATTCTAAGCAAAATCACCTGCAGGTGTATTTAAAAGAATTAATACTTTAATGCTGTTCTGAAGTAACTCGGTATGAAGATTGTTCCATATATCTTCAACTAACCATGTATTCTCCATGAATGTAGGTTTACAGAAATCCTCTGTCTCTTCATGTAATTTCACACAGACTCAGTGTTGAGATCAGAGCTCTATTGGGGGTTATATCATCACTTCCAAGACTACTTGTTCTCCTTTCCACTCAAGATAGTTCTTATTTACATTGGCTGCATGTTTGGGGTTTTTGTCCTGCTGCAGAGCAAATTTGAAGCAAATCAGATTGTTCCGCAAGAATATTGAATGATGAATAAGGAACTATTTGTAGTTTTCAACATTGAGTACACCATTTATCTTAGCCACCTTCCCAACTCCATGTGGTGAAATACAGCCCACAACTTGCAAGGACTCCACCATGCTTCACTGTTGCCTGCAGACTCTCATTATTATACCACTCTCCAGACCTTTGAACACACTGCTTTTTTCTTACAACCAGATTTTTCAAATTTTTACTCATCATATGAGAGCACCTGCTGCCATTTTCTGCACCCTAGTTTCTATGTTTTCATCCATAATCGAGTCCCTTGGCCTTGTATCTTACATACATAGTTATATAGATAGATAGATAGATCCAAATCACCTATATCCCACCCCTATCAGAGTGTACAGATGATAAGTGAAACTATATTAATTTGCAAAAATTAATTTTTTATTTATTAAAATTCATATTTAAAACTTACACTTTCAGGTACCATAATAATAGAGTATACCACAAAAGGGTGGACCACTAACAAATACTTATACTCTCTTTCCACGTATATATTATCCTGCCCAAGTACTTACATAAACAACAGTATCCTACTTCCAGCTATCTAGATCTTACATCAAGCATTACTTACTATGTGTACAGCAGGTTTTTATTACCTTCTGCTGCAGTTACTTTCACAGGAGTGCAAGTCCGTAGTGGCCCCCACCAAACTGCCTACGTACTTTTCAAAGTTGCTTCGTCCTCAGGGCATAGTTACATAGGTTGAAAAAAGACTTGGCTCCATCAAGTTCAGTCTTTCTTCACCAGTTATAGATTCTCTGTCGCTATTTACAACCCACAATGCCATTTGTTGTGAGAAAAGCATCCAGACCTTTTTTAAATGCTGTTATAATATTCACAAAACCCTATTTTGAAGGTATGAGGTTTTTTTTTTACCTCAATTTACCTATTAGGACCATTTCTAGCCAGACTTCTCTGGACAGTAGAGGATATACCTGGGTACCTCTGGTTACTGCTAACTTTGACCTGATAATCCTGCAGGACATCTTCTGATTTCAAGGGAAAGTAAGCATGTGTCTTTCATCCACTGAATGGAGTTTTCTTGGTTGTCCACTGCGTCTTCAATGCTCAATGTTGCCAAGCTCTTGGGTGTATCCACATCTTTTGGAGCATGGATCCAGGCACTGCTCTAGCCCGAACACCTGAAATCCAAAGAAAAAGTAATCCCAGCTTCTAATTTTCGGTGATTTATTTCAAGTTGTGATTAAGGGTGCCTGCGTGCCTCTGAAACACGTAGCTGTGTCTCACTACTATCATAATCAATAATCAAAATATCTTGGCACAAAAAAATGGATTCAAAATTTTTTAATAAGCAGCTTGTGTGGACAAAATTATAAAGCAAAACGTTTCGGCCTATTGGCCTTCATCAGTTGCTAAACAAAAGAACAAAGAAAATATGATACATGATGAATACTCATGTTACAAAAAAGTAAATTGCAGGATAAAATGAAATACAGATATAAATTTATACCATTAATTCTTGTCACCATGCTACTTCATTAGAAATGATGTTTGGTTTCACATAGGCTGTATGAGAGACAAAAAGTCTTGTTCAAACAAGAGGATTCAAACAGACAAGAAATAGAAGTATATTGTGTAAATGCAAAAAAGGGAAGACTGGCACAAAAGACCCAATGGCAACACTAAACTATAGACTTAATTGGTAATATAGCACTCACCAAGGTAATGACGCACATGGATATCGACACCACAGTGTAGGAGATAACAGCATGCTGAACGCTGTATCTCGCGCTTGTTTATCCCCCTAACCCGGAAGTCAGATCAGACATGTGACATAGAGAAGCTTTATCGTAGGTAACCAACGTTACCGGGTCATGTGATACCGCGTCACAGACCCTATGTCATGTGACATCGCGTCATCAAGACGCCTGCGCTATAGCTGTATTACTGGTAACTATAGTTACCAAGTCACAAGACACCGCGTCCGAATACGCCATAAACAGAATTAGGTGTTAAGAAGACCGGGTCACATGGTAATCACCATACCTGAAGAGGGCTCTAGGATGAAATCAACATGGGTAAACATAGGGGAAAATACGAATAAAGAAGAAAAAAGGACAACCAGTAAAAAAGGAAAGAAAAAGACAAAAAAAAGGAGAAAAGAGGGAATTATAATAAAACGATAGAAAAGAATGACCTTCACCAGTGGAGAAAAATTAACGATTCTGTGGAAAAGATGATAAAATTAGAAATATAAAATATGGAATTGGGCAATTACAAGAAACTAACGGTGTCATAATCATGATTAAGACCTCTAGGAGATAAAGTTTATAACCTATATATCCAATAAGCTTCACGTATATGCATTAGCTTATGGAGATTACCCCCCCCCCCACGTGGCAGGGGTACCTCCCCTAACACCTGATATATGAGCTGTGAAATTCTATGTCCCATCGTAATAAAATGATAAGGCAAGGGTAAACTCTTTTTCTCACATTGTATGTTAGATTTGTGTTGGGATATCCTATCCCTAATGTGCTGAGTTGTGTCTCCCATATAGATAAGTCCACACGGACAT
Source organism: Allobates femoralis (assembly GCA_033576535.1). Classification (NCBI taxonomy): domain Eukaryota; kingdom Metazoa; phylum Chordata; class Amphibia; order Anura; family Aromobatidae; genus Allobates; species Allobates femoralis. The sequence continues at coordinate 375,293,240 of JARQOC010000002.1, forward strand.
TTAATCACATATATTCTGTTGGTCGAATCACACGTAAAAAACCCTTTAATGGGGATACCCTTACCCGTATGGGATGGTAGATTTTATCTCCTTTCATGACATTGTTACATTGTAGGCAATTCAAGTATGGAAAGGTTCCATGCTTCCTACTAGATAAAAAGGATTGCCTGGATACTTTAAGAGCTGAACCAACATCAGCTCTAATAAGATGGTCTTTTTAGGTTTCTTGCTCTCCTAAAGCAGGGTAAAAAATGATTCTGAAATTCTGGAATCCTGTGATAACCTGATCGTAGAATACCCCAAAATGTCCGTATCGAAGCATTAAACTTATAAATAAAAGGATGAAAGGTGTGTACCAATGGGATCCTGTTGCCAGCTTTCCTCTGAGTCAATGCATGACTGAAACTTTTTAATCTTTTGGAAGGATAGCCTCTCTCAGTGAATCTCTGACACATTTCCGATTCCCTCTGCTTACACAAAATGGGATCAGAGACGATTTTACGTACCCTACCAAGTTGTGACTGGGGGATCGATTTTTTGACAGTTTCCAGATGACAACTGGAGTAAAACAGTAGGCTATTACGATCAGTTGTTTTTCTAAAGATATCAAACATTAAGGTATTGCCCATCCTATACACCAGTGTATCCAGAAAACTGACACGGTCAGGACTATAACATATAGAAAATTGAAGCTCTGACCAAATGGAATTAAGATGTCCATGAAATTCCAAGAGTTCTTGGATGGAGCCCCCCATATGCAAAAAATGTCATCAATGTAATGTCCCCAGTACCTCACTCCTATCATATACCTGCCATGTAATTGCATTCAACAAAACTTTTCAATAAATCACTGTAAATGAGACGCTGGGATTACCTTTCCTTTGGATTTCAGGCGTCTTATTGGCTCCAAATTAATTCTACAGCAAGTTCTCTAAATGTATGAAGCAACCTCCCTGCCACATTTTTTCAAAATGGAAGCGTACCTAGAAGAATTAACATGTCAATCTTTGCCTTCAAAACAGCAAATATTGATTTCATTTGGATTACTCTTTTGTTCACTCACTCTGCATTTTGTCAATTGATAAAATAAAACTAACTTTTCTTGTGAAAGCATTCTTATCCCGCAGCATGTTCTCACACCTGACTAAAACCTTTTCTGCGTACTGAATATAAAAGCAAAAAAAATGCATTTAACACAAAAACATTTTAAAACAATAGGTCATTTTCTGATGATGTCTTTCCTTTCAGCAGAGTTGAATGTTACTCGAGCGTACCTGTAATTTCTAATGTCAGCCAGGTCCTGTAATTTATATATTTAGCTGAACTGGCTGACCAGCATTTTTGCCATTATGTTGTGTATAGAATGGAATTCTTTTCTCTTATTTAATTGTTTTCAATGATCATTCCTTTTACAAAAATAAATGTTACTGAAAAAATGGTAACGATGAGCAAGAAAATAAGTTTGCATTTAAAACATTATCTTTCTGAAATATACCATGTTTTTCACTTTATAAGACACACCAGATTATAAAACGTACCCCAAATTTGGTGAAGGAAAAGAGCAAAAAACAATTATTTATGTTATATGGGGTCCGTCTTATAATGCCAGCACCCGTCTTACAATCAGTATACCGGTATATGTCCCCCATCCTGGTATATACTGTATATATAATACTGTATATATATATAACCCCCATCCTGGCACATATAGACCTCGTTTGTGCTGCTGGCACCTATGGCCATCCCCGTGCTGCTGGCACATATGGCCACCCCCCGTGCTGCTGGCACATATGGCCACCCCCTGTGCTGCTGGCACATATGGCCACCCCTCCCCATGCTGCTGGCACATATGGCCATCCCCCGTGCAGCTACGACATATAGCCACCCCTGTGCTGCTGGCACATATAGCCACCCCCCGTCCTGCTGGCACATATAGCCACCCCCCGTGCTGCTGGCACATATAGCCACCCCCCGTGCAGCTTCAGCACCAAGGTGATGGCCAGCAGGTGCAGTGCATATTTCATGAGGCTAATGAGCGGGAGCATGTGATCTCCTGCTGCCTCTACAGCCTGCAGCCAGCCACTGGACACCGCTCTGTTAATTGGGCAAGGCAGGAGGAAGAGGGCTGTGGGGGAGGTGACAGTTCAACATCACATTGATTATTATTATTATGATTGTTTATGAATATGTGTGTAAATGTATTTATTAAACACTAAACATTTGAGGCGCTTAGCGCAAAGTTTTCATCATGTATAAGTCTACCTGGCATGACAGAGTGACTATACAAACTAGTGGCAAATTGCATTGACGATAGTCTTCTCAAATTGTAAAAAATTAGACTCAAGCCAACAATTATTCCTATTTTCTTTTTTCTGAATTTTTTTATGATTTGTTCTTATGGTGGTAAACAGAAATTCTTCCATCTAATTTGGCAAAACAAAAAAACGTTTGCACCATAATATGATCTCTAGCTCTATACAGATCACTACCTTTTTTTGAAAGTTTTTTTTTTCTTGCTTGTATAGTAATTTAGAGATGAGTATTCCTGTGGATACAAACCTTCTTTGATAAAAGATGACTTCATAAGCGTTCCTTACCCCTTTGATGGCACTTAAAGCTGTTAAAGGGGGATTAGAATAAAGCCCCAGTCACACATAACAATATCGTTAGAGAGATCATTGTAACTGTGACGTTACAACGATCTCTCCAGCGATGTCGTTCTGTGTGACACTTTGCGGCGATCAGGCCCCTGCTGTGAGGTCGCTGATCGTTGCAAAGTGCTGCGGGTCATTTTTTGATCGTTGGTTTCCCGCTGGTCAGCACACATCGCTGCGTGTGACAGCGAGAAACCAGTGATCAGTGACCTTACTGGCTGGTAACCATGGTAAACACCAGGTATCTAGGCAGTGCGCGCTGCCTAGATACCCGGTGTTTACCATGGTTACCAGCGTCCTCACTGCTTAGCACTGCCTGTAAGCAGGGAGGACGCTGGTAACTATGATAAACAGCAGGTATCTAGGCAGGGCACGCTGCCTGGATACCCGGTGTTTATCATAGTTACCAGCGTTCTCCCTGCTTACAGGCAGCTCTAAGCAGGGAGAGCGCTGGTAACTATGATAAACATCGGGTATCCAGGCAGCGCGCACTGCCTGGATACCTGCTGTTTATCATAGTTACCAGTGTTCTCCCTGCTTAGCGCTGCCTTACAGGCAGCGCTAAGCAGGGAGGACTCTGACATCGCCTTCAGTCCAGCCGCGTATTGGCGCGGGATTTGAACCACGCACGCCACTGCTACCATCGGGAAATCAGCGGGGCTAGCCACTGATCTCCTGACGGTAGCTGCGGGTCATCTCCTGCCGCACGGAGGTCAGCGTCGACACAGCCGGGAGATGACCGGAGCTGCTCACAGCAGAAGTACCCCGCCCAGCGCTAGCGATCTCGCTCATTGTCACACGCAGCAGCGACCAGGCGCCCGCTGTGAGATCGCTGATCGTGTCAGAATGGCCTGGACTATTTTTTGATCGTTGGGACCCGCTGGGCAGCATGCATCGGTTGTTTGACGAGGACAACGATCAACGACCTCTATACTACGCCCTAGAGCAGAGGTCCCCAATGTCAGTCCTCGAGGGCCGAACCAGTGCAGGTTTTCAGGATCTCCTTAGTATTGCACAGCAGGCAATGATACCAATCCCTGTGCAATAGTAAGGAAATCCTGAAAACCTGCACTGGTTCGGCCCTCGAGGACTGACATTGGGGACCTCTGCCCTAGAGTGACAGGGTTCCAACAACCACCATATTGTTGCTGCATCGCTGGTGAGATCTGACTTTGACATCTCACCAGCGACCACGTAGTGACGCTCCAGCGATCCCTACCAGGTCGTATTGTTGTCAGGATCGCTGGAGCGTCACCAAGTGTGATGGTACCTTACTGATCGCTGGTGAGGTGTCACACGTGCAGATATATTGAACGAAGCCGCGCTGCTGATTGGTCGCGCCTGGCCGGCCGCAAATTGCTGCGAAATTTGAAGCACTCTTTGCTGATTGGTCGCGGAATTTAACCCCAACTCACAGCACGAGCAATAACATTTAATTAGAATGTATATATTTTACCTGGAAAATCATGTGTATTCATTACATTATTCTTAAATCTTCATAAATAAACTACATACATATACTAGAATACCCGATGCGTTAGAATCGGGCCACCATTTAGTTTAACATAACCGCCATGTTTCTGCAAAAATCAGATACCACATTGTTGGTCCATTCGGCATCTGTGTTTTTTTTTTTTTTTTTTTGCCATGCACTGAGAAAATCTAGATGCTGCAATTTTTTTATTTTTATCTGCTGAAAATATATTGCAGATCTGCACTGCCTCAATGAATAACATTGGTCCGAGTAGAATCCCTTTTTTATAGGATTGCACTCGTCCAATTTACATTTATGCGAGCGAGCCCTAACAGGCTGTGATTTTTCAACTCTCTTCCTGGGCATGCTGCAACCTGAAAATTGCATATAAAATATTAAAATATCATTTGATGACTAAGATTCTAGGTTTATTATCACTCCAACATCTGTGCTCTGGCCCTTGTTGTTCTAGCCTTTGCTGCATTTTTATTTAAAAAAACATTGGCAATGAAATGCAATAACTTCCTTATTCTAAAATTTAGCTGAAATGACCCATTCTTGACCTTTTTCAGCTGACCATCTGCAAATTTTTTAACTACAATTACAAACAATTGTTCAGAAGGACCAAAGCCAGAAATGAATCCGTTTGTTTGGATTTTCATGCCGTTGATGACTGTAAATGCAACTGTATTCCGATCATCTTATTTGTGGTTGTTCATTTTAAACTAGTTTAAAAAAGTCTCGCTAGTTTTCCAGCTTTGTCATGATGAAAATCTGATTATTTGTACAAATACTGATGGATGATTGGTTGTAACTTAATCTGCCCTTTAAAACATGCCTGTTCTGTACTCTACGTATTTTAGTTAAAGCACCACTTCGTGTGTTTTTTTTTTTTTTATCAGCATCAGAGTGGTATCACTAATTGCTTTTCCTGCCCTTAGTGAGTGAGACCGGCAGGGAAGGGGTTACCCAGAATCTGGGATGGCAGCTGCTAGTGGGGCTAGGGAATCACGGCTGGTCGGTTCCCGGTTCCGTGCCATTTCAATGTCTGATGGGGATGATGATTGGGGGATTATACGCGATGCCACCTGTGGTGTCTGGTAAGCGGTTACCAGCGTGCAGCTGGGCTCTGAGGTGATGGTGTGGCGCAACAGAGGTAACACAGCTCCCCACAGGCAAAGCTTTTCCTCAGCGCAGCGGGATGGATGATGGGAGTTATAGTTGCGGTCCTGCTGGAATCGCTGCAGGCAGCGGCGGGGAATTAAGTGCACACACAACAGTCTCTCTCAGTACCTTTTACTGGTGTCACTGTGCAGTACGGTCAGGGTAACCAGGTGGCCGGTGCAGTTTGGGATGTCCACCTTGGAGAGTTGTGAGGCCTCCTCTGTCTGTGTATGCGATATCTTTGGGTAGATCTGCCGCTCTCTTCTCCTCAGGATGCTCATTCCACAACTGTTGGGAGGACCTCCTCTTAGGATCCCTATCCTTTCCTTGGGGTTCCTGGTCCTAAGCTGGTCACGTTTGGGCACTGTGCTTTCTGAGCTTCAGGGGGAACTAGATCCTCCTGGTTTCTCTAGGGTTTCTCTGCCACAAGTCGTTAATGGCAGTCACGGACCCTGGTGTCCGGGGGAACTATAAGGGTAACCAATATGTTCCCCCCTTCTTCTTCCTGTGCTCCCACTGGCCTCCGTCCCTCTCTCTAGGGCGCCACACAGCTAGGTCGGTCCTCTCTGGTTCTGGGCCTAATCCCAGAAACCAGCTCCTCTAGGCTCTTCAGTCCTAGCTGACCTTCTTTCCTAACTGTTCTAACTCCTCCCTCAGACCTGGATCTTTATAGGGGATCTGGCTTAAGGGCAGCCAGTGGAGCTCCCCTCTAGGCCTGGGGTGGGAATTGTTGGGTGCTGTGTGTGCCAAGGTGTACATCCCTTCCTGCATCGGTGGGTCCTGTTTCAATCCTCGCATGGGTGCCACATTAGTAAAATACTTACCAACTTTCGTCTTCTGCTCATCCTGGCCCTGCTCCAGTTCTATTCCGCAATGTTGTGATTGCAGCTCATGACTGACTGGTAGTTAGAGCGAATGGCCACAAGTTTAGTTTAAGGCCAGAGGCACACTGGCAAGAGTAATGCAAGTAACTCGTGAGAGTCTCTCATTGCATCACCCGGTTCTCCAGACAGAAGCATGTTAGCTCAATGTATTTCAATGCAGCTGCACGCTCCTGTTCGGAGAGTATCTGATTACACTCGCCAATGTGTCTCCATCTTAAATTTGAGTGCTCATGCCTTGTTCTGGCACTGATAGATTTACACTGAGAAGTAACCTTCGGCCCACCCACCAAATGCTGGAGCAATCCGGCAGATCACAACTTGAATGACTGGAGTGGCACCCACAAAAACTGAAGACAGCGGCTGGTAATTGTATTACTAAGGGAAGGGAACATGCATTAGTGATACCACTCAGGTAGTGAAATCAGTAGTGTAAAAAATGCTGGAGTGGTGTTTTAAGCCAGTGCTCACAAAGACATGCTGGTGAGTTAATTATGTGCATACTGCCACTATTTTTAAGGTGTAACTTTTATTTTTATTTTTATTTTAGGTCTGTGTTCTAGAAGAAAATGGACTTTGTCGTAAGGTCTGAAGATGACACTATATATACCTGTTGGGTTTCCCATCAATGTGCACTTCCTAGTACTAAAATAAAAGGACCTCAGCCATCTTGTTTGATTGTGCCCTTTCCCCTCATATTATTTTTTTAAAAGCTTTATCAAGTCAATCGGAAAGGGAATAAATGCATGATCTCTCAGGGTAAAAAGAAGGGCACATTTACTGCATCTGTATATAATGCTAAGTTCTGAACTGGCTTTTCTTGCAGGATATACATATAAATAGAGAGCAAGAGAGATTTTTATATATTGCAATCCTGGCTTGCATGGCTATTGCTTCTAATTATGTAGGTACTGACTACAATGTTATAAAATCTACTTTAACTTATAAAATATGTGCAGGGCAAATAGGAAATTGTGCAAGCATATTATGTGTACAGTCTGTGTAAGTGAACGCTACGCATGTAACTTTTGTATAATTAACAGGTAAATGTATTGTTTCTTGCAGCACATTGTATGTATATAGGGGCAAGGAGCAGAGTCTCATGAGCATGTGAAAACCCTTCTCTGTCCTCCACTTCTAGCGTTTTCACACTTGGTCAATTGATGTGGTCTTATTCTTGTATTTTTAAAAACCTTTTTGTTTTTAAACCTGGTTTATTTTAATTAAAACTGAAGTTGTATACAAGACTACTAAATAAAATGTATTGTGTCTTATGTACTAATATTTAAGATGATCACAGTGGGAAGAACCAAAGGAATTGCATGATTTGCATCATATGCACTTATAGATTATGGCTTTTATTAAATGATCTATATTTTTCTTTTTAAACATATTAGTCACCTGCACATATTCCGTGTTGGCAGGTTTGGGGGCTGGTAGTATAACATGTCCCACTGATTTCATTAGTTCTTAAAGTACCATCACACGCAGCAATATTGCTAGGAATTTCACTGGCAATTTGCTGGCTGCAGTGAAATCATGGACACATTGCTCTATTTTGTTGATGTGTACAAATGGAACATGTGTCCATGATTTCACTGCAACCAGCAAATTGCCAGTGAAATTGCTAGCAAAATTGCCGCATGTGACGGGGGCTTTAGAGAGCTGGTGGGTCTAGCCTCATGAATGTTGAATGAGCCATTAAAGGAACATTTTTGATACATGTAGCTCATGGATACGTTGTCTTGTACAGACAGCCAGTAAAGACTTTCTCCCTTAAGGCATGTGCACACAACATGTTTCAGACCTCGGCATGTCCGTTGAGTTTTTAAGGAAGGTGCTTGAGTAAAATGGCAGTAGTGTTTTTCTTGAAGCATCATCTTGGTTGTTTTGCGGTGGCATTGCCACTGATGTGTTTTTGTTTTTTTCTTTACTATATATATATATATTATATATATTATTAATTTTAGTAAGTGCCTTCTTAGCAGAAGCCGGCTGAATAATTGTCAGGTCATTTCTCTTACCTGCTTCAAGCTTTGAAAGTCGTGAAGTGGCTCAGAAATGACTGAACACACGGACAACAAGTCATTTGACATTGTAGTGCGTATGTTAATTCGAATCTGTCTGAAAAAGACGTTGTGTGCACATACCCTTAGGGCCCTTTCACATCAGCGTTTTTTGAAATTCGCGGCAGATGCGGTGAAAAAACCGCATCTGCCGCGATTACCGCATACCGGCTGCACTTGCAAAGTATAGGCGTACTTGCGGCAAGTGCGGTTTTGCACTTGCGGCAGGTGCGGCCGCGAAAAAAAACCGCGGCTGACCGCGGTTTTTTTCGCGGCCGCACCTGCCGCAAGTGCAAAACCGCACTTGCCGCACCTGCCGCAAGTACACCTATACTTTGCATGGCGTTTACCGCAACCGCGCCGTAAGTGCAGCCGGTATGCGGTAATCGCGGCAGATGCGGTTTTTTCACCGCATCTGCCGCGACATCAGCGGTTTTTGCTGATCCCGTCAGTTGCGGTGAAAAAACCACAACTGCCGCAATTACCGCATAACTGCCGCACTTGCGGTTCACTTGCGGCAAGCTGCATACAATGTCTATGGGGCTTGCGGTAAGTGTGCGGCAAGTGCGGTTTCGGCACCTGCGGCAGGTGCAGCCACAAAAAAAAAAACAGGTGCGGCCATTATGCGGTAATCGCGGCAGTTGCGATCAGCGAAAACCGCTGATGTGAAAGCAGCCTTACACCAGCAGATGTAGTTTTTACTGAGTATTTTTACTTAGAAAATATATGCAGTATTTATTTGTACAATATCAATTCTAATAACTGTATTAAAAGATGATTGGCAAATCAAATTGGTATTTATTATTCCTCTTTTTTTTTAGTCCTACATAAAATGCTTAGTTAATCTTCATTTTTAGCAAGAATTAAGTTTCGCAATACAAATTTAGCTGCAAATGTTAGGAAACCTTAATAAATTTCCATGGTGTATTGCCGCTAAACCTATTTTTATAAGAATTTGATTAAAAAGCAGGTGCATGTAACACTAGCATGGCTTCTTACTCCATCTCAGCACAGTACCATGTGGCCTTGCACTGAATGTTGATCTCTGATAGACTGATTACTAGAATGCTTGGGCAATGTCTACATAATGTGCATGATAGGGCGTGGACTGACAGATATACATTACCGTTGAAAAATTTGGGATCACCCAGACAATTTTGTGTTTTCCATGAAAACTCATACTTTTATTTATCAAATGAGTTGCAAAATGAATAGAAAATATAGTCAGGACATTGACGAGGTTAGAAATAATGGATTTTGTTTGAAATAATAATTTACTCCTTCAAACTTTGCTTTCGTCAAAGAATGCTCCCTTTGCAGCAATTACAGCATTGCAGACCAATGGCATTCTAGCTGTTAATTTGCTGAGGTAATCTTGAGAAATGTCACCCCATGTTTCCTGAAGCCCCTCCCACAAGTTGGATTGGCGTGATGGGCAATTTTTTGCGCACCATATGGTTAAGCTGCTCCCACAACAGCTCAATGGGGTTGAGATCTGGTGACTGTGCTGGTCACTCCATTACAGATAGAATACCAGCTGCCTGCTTTATCCCTAATTAGTTCATGCATAATATTGAGGTGTCCTGTTGTAGGATGAAATTGGCTCCAATCAAGCACTGTCCACAGAGTATGGCTTAGGGTTGCAAAAAGGAGTAATAACCTTCGTTATTCAAAATCCCTTTTACCTTGGAAAAATCTCCCACTTGACCAGCACCAAAACAACCCCAGACATCACATTACCTCCACCATGTTTGACTGATGGCGTCAGACACTCTTGCCGTCTCTTTTCAGTTGGTCTTCACCTCACAAATGTTCTTCTGTGTGATCCAAACACCTCAAACTTTGATTCGTCTGTCCATAAAACTTTTTCCAATCATCCTTTGTCCAATGCGTGTGTTCTTTTGCCCATATTAATCTTTTCCGTTAATTAGCCAGTCTCAGATATGGCGTTTTCTTTGCCATTTACCTTGAAGGCCCGCATCCCGGTGTCAAATCTTCACTGTAGACGTTGACACAGGCGTTTTCGGGTACTATTTAATGAAGCTGCCAGTTGAGGAGCTATGAGGCGTTGATTTCTCAAACTAGAGACTCTAGTGTACTTGACTTGTTGCTCAGTTGTGCAGCGGGGCCTCTCACTTCTAGTTCTACTCTGGTTAGAGCCTGTTTATTCTCTCCTCTGAGGGAGTAGTACACACGTTGTAGGAAATCTTCAGTTTCTTGGCAATTTTTCGCATGGACTAGCCTTCATTTTCTAAGAACAAGAATAGACTGTCGGGTTTCACATGAAAGTTCTTTTTCTGGCCATTTCATAGAGCAAACAAATGTAATGCTCCAGATTCTCAATTAGCTCAAAGGAAGGTCAATTTTATAGCTTCTTTAATCAGCCAAACCATTTTCAGCTGTGCTAGCATACTTGTACAAGGGTTTTCTAAGGTTTAAAGCGAACCTGTCACCCCCTAGACATCAAAAGCTAAAATAGCCACCTTCTGCAGCACTAAGGCTGCATTCAGAGAAGGTGGCTATAGGCTTTTGATGCCCTATATTCACTCAAATATGAACTTATATAACTGCTTACACTTAAGACGACCTAAGACCGGGAGGCGGGGTTTCACGCTCCTCCGACCCGCCCCCTCTTGTCAATCAGCCTGGTCGCCTGCTGCTGCCTCTCCTCACAGTCTAGTATGAACGCACGCCTCCGTTCTCCTCTATGGCGCCGCGCATGCGCTGTGCGCGCAGCCCGACGACTTCCTGGACACCCGGCGCACAGCGTATGCGCGGCGCCATTGAGAAAACGGAGGCGCGCGTTCATGCTAGACTGTGAGGAGAGGCAGCAGCAGGCGACCAGGCTGATTGACGAGGGGGCGGGTCGGAGGCGCGAAACCCCGCCTCCTGGTCTTAGGTCGTCTTAAGTGTAAGCAGTTATATAAGTTCATATTTGAGTGAATATAGGGCATCAAAAGCCTATAGCCACCTTCTCTGAATGCAGCCTCAGTGCTGCAGAAGGTGGCTATTTTAGCTTTTGATGTCCAGGGGGAATGACAGGTTCGCTTTAATAAACATCCAAACACAATGTACCATTAAAACACTGGAGTGGTGGTTGTTGGAAATGGGCCTCTATGTAGATATTGCAATAAAAACCAGATGTTTGCAGCTAGAATAGTCATTTAACACATTAACAGTGTATAGAGTGCATTTCTGATTCATTTAATGTTAGCTTAATAGAAAAAAATGTGCTTTTCTATCAAAAATAAGAGAATTTCTAAATGACCCTAAACTTTTGAACGGTAGTGTACTTTTGGTCTGAGTGCAGTCCACAAAACATTGGATTGTGCTTGGATCGATATTGCTCTGTAGGGCTGAGCACAAATCCGATTTTTTTTTTTTTTTTTTTGTCAGTGTCTGTCCTGAATAAAGAAATTGCTGCATGTTTGGGTTTGACCTGATATCTGGACCGAAAACATCCATGTAAGGGCCCTTTCACATCAGCGTTTTTTTAAATTCGCGGCAGATGCGGTGAAAAAACCGCATCTGCCGCGATTACCGCATACCGGCTGCACTTGCGGCGCGGTTGCGGTAAACTCCATGCAAAGCATAAGGCGTACTTGCGGCAGGTGCGGCAAGTGCGTTTTTTTTTGCGGCCGCACCTGCCGCAAGTGCAAAACCGCACTTGCCGCACCTGCCGCAAGTACGCCTGTACTTTGCATGGCGTTTACCGCAACCGCGCCCAAGTGCAGCCGGTATGCGGTAATCGCAGCAGATGCTGGTTTTTTCACCGCATCTGCCGCGAATTTAAAAAACGCTGATGTGAAAGGGCCCTAAGTCAAAGAGTGGATGGAAATCATTTGGATCGTATCAGAGGGCAGTTCAATTTTAGTGCACGGACTCCATCTTCTCCTCACAATGTGCTGCACACAGTCTCTTATGACAGGGCAGAGGCATGACAGCCATAGTTCTCATCCAAGAAAATCTGAGCACACTAAAGTGACACACAGATCAATCTCCGTTCAGAGCTTGATCACAGTATAATTTGCATAATCAGACGATTTCTCTTAATTTGAGGATCTATGGCCATCTGCCTCTACCCTATCTCGTAAACGACCATGTGCTCACTGTAGAGGTGTTCTAATTTAACTTGCACCAGTTATATTCCTAACCAGCTAGAAGAGCTAAGTTTATATTGTTGTATAGATTTTCGGGGGGAAACTATTCAGTATTGCTTTCACAAACAAGCTTCAAGTTTTGAAGACTTTCAGAGTATCGTGGTGATAAATTGTGGATATGGCCACTACTTGGACGGTTACATATTACCCCTACTTTAAGTCGCACACAATTTCGCACCCTAAACTAGTTATACGCATATGTAGCTCTTTTAAAGAAAAGTCCAGCAATAATTTTACATGGCCAGTCCATTGCTGTGTAACCGAGAAATTGCTTTTTTTTAATTAATAGGCTAATAAGACGGTAGATCTGAAGCCTCTGTCACTCTAGCTAGATTTCTTGCCCAGCATTGTCTCTTCCTGAGTGACCAATGGCGTCTTTCCCTGATGTCCTACAGTATAGGGGTGGAAGTGGTGCTGGGGCAGGGAATAGAGTTGGAGTGATAGAGGCTTCACATCTACAGCTTTATTTGCAGATAAATACAAACACTGATTTCTCAGTAAAGGAAAAATGGACTGTTTATGTAAAAGTATTGCTGGACTTATCTTTGCTAGAGCTACATGCCGATATATAAAAAGTTTGAGGGTAAAATCCTGCTGACAGATTCACTTTCTATATAATCTGTATGTCCTTTTGTGACACCTTCTCTTAGGAAATCTGTAAAAACCTGCTGAGAACTTGGAAGCCACATAACGGATTTCTATTCATTATGTGTGTGGTATATTTCCAGTTTGCCACACAGGACTGTATATGCAGCGTTATACAGTAGCAGCCTTTTGGGTGAGATTTTATTGAACAAAATTTAAAAAAAACTACACAAAACATCTGCTGCTAAATTTACGTAGCAAATTTTTCCTTCTGATTTCCTCAGCTTTATGCTTAATGTTCTGTAATGGGAAGAAATCTGTGTAAATCAGATTTTAGTTGAATTTGATTTTTTTTCTTATTATGTCCCATATAGATGTACCCTAAATGTAATTCAATAATATAACTAACCACTGCTTAACGACATATTGCCTAACGCAGTCCTCCACTACCACACTATTGGCCCTTGTATCTGTCACACCCAGCCCCAAAAGGACACCCCTGAAAATGTCTCTTGTTCAGTTTTTGGGTTCTTTAAACTAATAATATTTAAGCTGACTCGAGCGCAGTCTGGAAGACCCAACTCGAGCGCAGTCTGGAAGACTACCTTGATATATATGAAGCTGGTGGGTCAGATCAGCTTGTGTTGACAGATTTGTGAAACCGGCCTAAGAATGGAAACTACACAGTTTTTTCAGCCCATGGAGGAGTAATGTAGCATGCATGAATTTTTGCTGTTGCTTGTGTTTTCTGCATACTCGCTGTTGCATATAATCTATTTAGGATATAAATTGTGCATTCAGAATGTTGTAATGTCTTAATGTATTGAACTCCCTTCCTTTATATTGTATAGAAGTGTAATTTATCACTAGCGTAACCAGAATTGTAGGGGGAGGGTGGGATTCTCCCTGCTCATATTTATGGGGCTCACAACGCCAGCTGTGTTACGTGCTGTACCGCTGCTTTATACTGTCAGGACAGGGTTTATTTTTGTCAGTTTGGATATAGAAGCACTAACGTCTACTCTGTAAATATAGAACAGTTGTATCCCCGATATATTTTTATAAGGACAATAGAATCGAGCAGATTTTCTTTTTAAAAAAAGAGGGAGAACCGACGAATAGTTGAAGTTGCTATAAACCTGTGAAAAAAAAGCAATCTGAAAAACAATGTTAGTTCTAACGTTTTTCCTACAAAAAAAAAATTGCTTCATAGCGAGTGAATCTAATCTGGACCATGAAAATGACTGCACCACAAAATATCTATGCCAGAGACTGTTGCTAGTGTGGGGCATTTATTCTGCCACTATGTGGAGGTGCAGTTTTTTTCTTTTGTTGCCTGCGTATGTGTGATGTTACTGGTTAGCACACAGCAACACATGGGCAATGTAACTCTTCTTGCACATTATCTCTAATCTGTACAAGTATTATGGACTCAACTGTACACAGCACACTTAAATCTGTGATTTATCACTAACTGAAAGAAACCTAGAAGTTGCTTCTTTGGACTGTATTGGACTTTCTGCACAATATTTCTCGTTATGCTTCACATTAATTGTTTGCCATCTGGTTTGTTTCTCAGTATCTACTAGGAAATGTATCTATGTAGATAATAAAAAAAAACCTCATTGCTTCACATGCATCTGTGGCTTCACCCAAGTGCATCCTGGAGCTCAGTGTTTAGGTCGGCCATATGTATTCCATACAAAACAATAAAACTCTATTTTCATATGAGAGCTCAATAAATGTCATTCCTCTATTTGTTTTTCTTGATTTTGCCTGTACAGATGTCCATTATCGATCTTTGATAATAAAAAATAGTTTTTACAAATGTTTGTCTTTTTGCATTTTATAAAGGGGTTTCTGCACTCTGACATGATGGCTCATACTTGGGATTGGATATCAATATGAGATCAGCCAGGGCACCTCCGCATATCCGGTTTTAGAGGGCCAAGCAGGGCAATGTTTCTTCATTGTTCAAATTGTTTCATCTAATGGAAATCCGGTCTGCTTAGTAGCGACTCCTCCGCTGGATATCAGTGTTGACCCATTCTAGGTGTCCTACTCACAACACCCTTTAAATCTTGACATTCTTTTCTGAACAAAAAAATGATAAATAACCTGTAAAGTTAGACCTGATAAAAGTACACCAGATGTTCTGAAAATGCTGCAAATTTATCACAATGGTACACCCTGTATAATAAATTTTAAGCCATTTACTTCTTCTTAGTCATTTACATCAAGCTTTCTGCCTGGTATATCCATAATGCAGAATTTGTGATCAACAAAAGTGTCTTGGAAGTCTTATTAAAGTGATCAGCAATGAGAGATGTGTGTGCGATCTGTGGTCATGGGCATACAGGGGTGACAGAGTAGCTGTATATACCAATGATGTGACTGAGGTAGACCTACCTTCTCACTCAGCTATTCTATAGTCACAGATCACAGCTCTACCCTAATAGAGCGAAGTTCAGAAGCAGCTACATAAAACAATAAATGGCAGATAAGCCACACATAAAAATCCTAATTGTCATTATATACCATATTTTTAGCTTTATAAGACACACTAGATTATTACTATTATTATTAGATGCACCTCCAATTTTGGTGAAGGAAAAGAGGGAAAAAATAATAACTTTTTAATGTTAAATGGGGTCCGTGTTATAATGCCAGTGTCTGTCTTACAATCAGTATATATGTCTCCTATCCTGGTACATAGCCTCCCCATGCTGGATATGGCCCCCTTATCATGGTACATAGATCCCTATCACACTATATGGCCCCCTGCTGGTACACGCACAAAAATAATAAATGCTGTTAATGCACCCTCCCTCGCTCCCAGCATCACCGTCTTCCTGTGTACCAGGCATCTAATCATGTGACCGGGGCCCACAGCGTTGGCATCACTGTGCTGCACTAATCTCATTGGATGCCGTGCACAGACAGGAAAACGACAATGCTTGGAGCAGGGAGCGATGGAGGGTGCATTAACATCATGGTGCCATATCTAGGATGGGGGGGTCAGTATACTTTAGGCTCATGTAATGTCCCGCCCACCTCTCAGCACCAGCTTCCCTGTTAAGGTGATGGACAGAGAGGGATGCAGTGAATGAGTCTAATGAGCAGGCCCAGATGACCACAGGCTGCCTCTGCATCCTCCTCCAGCCCCCGGACATGCTCCAAACATGCCTCCCACCCCATGTACTGTAGATCACGGACACATGTCCATGTTAAAGGGATTTTTGTCAGCACAGAATGATTGTTACACCAAGCATCTGTACTTGGCTTTATATTGGCATGGTCAAACATTTAAATGCACCTTCCTACCTGGTAAACTAAAAACAAGCTCCTTCCTTCTCTATCTCTATGAAGCCAGAGCAGTCAAATAAGGAAAGGGGAGTAGAGATCCACGATCACCTTTACATTTTGTGCTGACAGTTCCTTTAACCTCATTTAAATTGACATAATTACCCTAACTACCGTATATACTCGTGTATAAGCCGACCCGTGTATAAGCCGACCCCCCCTACTTTTGCCCCCAAAACCTGGGAAAACCTATTGACTCGTGTATAAGCCGAGGGTGGACCCCAGCACAGGTGTACAGCCCCCAGCAGTGTGGTATACAGGCCCCCCAATGGTAGTATACAGGCCCCAGTAGTATATACAGCAACCCCAGTGGTATACAGCAGCTTCCCCAGTGGTATATACAGACCCCACACAGTATATACAGCAGCCTCAGCAGTATATACAGCAGCCCCCAGGGGTTATACAGCACCCCCAGGAGTTATACCCAGCGGCCCCCTGGGGGTACCCAGCGGCCCCTGGGGGTACCCAGCAGCCCTCAGGGGGTACCCAGCAGCCCTCAGGGGGTACCCAGCAGCCCCCTGGGGGTACCCAGCAGCCCCCTGGGGGTACCAACAGCCCCCTAGGGGTACCCAGCGGCCCCCTGGGGGTACCAACAGCCCCTGGGGGTACCAACAGCCCCCAAAAGCTGGCTCTGTCCCCCCTTGTAAGGGCCCCCCCCCCCCCCCCCCCGCTGCTTATACATTACCATCCCGGTGTTCTGATCGGCCGCTCCTCGGTGCTCCTTCTTCATCCTCCCGTCCTCGCTGGCTGCATCCGGGATCTCCGGCCGTCGCGCGATGACGTCATATGCCTGCGACGGCCGGAGATCCCGGATGCAGCCAGCGAGGACGGGAGGATGAAGGAGCACCGAGGAGCGGCGCCGATCAGAACACCGGGATGGTAATGTATAAGCAGCGGGGGGGGGGGCCCTTACAAGGGGGGACATTGCCAGCTTTTGGGGGGCATATATGAACTGCTTCCCCCTGCCGCTGATTGACGGGGAAGCAGTGCATATATAATGAGCGGCCCCACGTGACGGGGCCGCTCATACAGCAGCCTCCCCCCGCCTCCTCCTGCCTGAGGTACCGTATTGACCCGTGTATAAGCCGAGGGGGGGACTTTTCAGCCCAAATTTTGGGCTGAAAAACTCGGCTTATACACGAGTATATACGGTAGTCCAATCTTAATCTCAATAAACGGGACAAATAAACTTTGCCATATATAAATGCATTCATATCTATTAGATATGTCCTCTATACATATATACCGCTCTGAAAAAAAATTAAGAGACCACTGCAAAATTTTCATTTTCTCTTTATATGTATATTCTTAAGTAAAATGTACATTGTTCGTTTACTCTATAAACTACTGACGACATGTCTCCGAAAGTCAAAGCTAAAAATTTTCTATTTGTTTGCAGCAAATGAGAAATCGTCAAAATATAATACATAAAAAGAACAGTGCATTTAGACCTCAAATAATACAAAGAAAACAAGTTCATAGTCATTTATAAACAACAATACTAATGTTTTAACTCGGAAAGAGTTCAGAAATCAAAATTTGGTGGAACAACAATGATTTTAATCACGACTTTAATGCGTCTTTGCATGATTTCCACCAGTATTTCACACTTCTTTTGGGTGACTGTATGCCACTCCTGGCACAAAAATTTAAGTAGTTCCTCTTTGTTTGATGGCTTGTGACTATCCATCTTCCTCTTGATTACATTCCAGAGGTTTTCAATGGGGTTCAGGTCTGAAGATTGGGCTGGCCATGACAGGGTCTTGATGTGGTGCTCCTTCACCCACACATTGACATAAGACCGTGTCATGGCCAGCCCAATTTCCACACTATGGTTATAACCAAATATTGATTTCTGAACTCTTCCTGAGTTAAAACATTAGTATTGTGGTTTCTAAATGAATATGAACTTGCTATCTTTGCATTATTTGATGTCTAAAAGCACGGTTCTGTTTATTATTATTTTGAAAATTTCTCATTTGCTGCAAATAAATACAACATTTTTAGCTTTGAATTTCAGAGACATATTGTCAGTAGTTTATAAAATAAAAGAACAATGTCATTTTACTCAAAAATATACGGTACCTATAAAGAGAAAAATCAGAGGAACTGAAAATTTTGCAGTGGTCTCTTAATTTTTTCCAGAGCTGTATATCGCCACCCCTACAACCACCAATCACGATCTGACACCCAATATATTAACCCCTGGTATGTTTACGGCTTCCAAAATTGTTAGGCTATGTTCACACAGGGTGCTTTTGCTGTGGTTTTTCCTTGGTTTTATGCAAATACTATACATGCTAAAAACAAATGTTTTTGATTACAAGCAAAACCTGAGATTTGAGGAAAAGTTAGGCTGGTTTCACACTGCAGTTTCTCCTTCGCATCACTGGGGGACAAAGGACCATGGGTGTATGCTTTCCTACCACTAGGAGGCGACACGAAATAGAGCTAAAACTTAAGTCCTCCCTGCAGTATACACCCATCAGTAGGAGTAGTTAATCCGTTTTAGCTTAGTGTCGCAAGGAGGCACATGTGCTTTGTTTACTCAGACCACATTTACCCTTTTTATGTAAATTTTTTACTTTTTCTTTTATTTTTACAACAGGCGACGGCTCCCTTAAGGGTGCTGCTCTCCTTTAACAAGGGGATCCTGCAAGGCAACACGCATCCCCTATAGGAGTGACGGATCCCTTAAAGGGAACCTGTTACCTCGATTTAAGCAACTACACTATCACTAGCTGTCCCTGCACCTTCCGATCTGTCCCTGTGAGCTAAAGGTTCCCTATAAAACTGGAGAAAAATAACTTATAACTTACAGAAGTCCCTGTGGCTGGGGACTGGAATGGCGGACCCAGGCTCCATTCTCCCTCCTGGATCCAGGCAGCGCACGCCCCGCTGGCGGCATTATTCTTTTTTCATCGCCGCCTCCTCTATTTGGAATCCTTCCCCCCCCCCTGCAGTATCGTGCCTAGCTAGCAGAACCCTCC
Organism: Allobates femoralis; assembly: GCA_033576535.1. Classification (NCBI taxonomy): domain Eukaryota; kingdom Metazoa; phylum Chordata; class Amphibia; order Anura; family Aromobatidae; genus Allobates; species Allobates femoralis. The sequence continues at coordinate 375,312,577 of JARQOC010000002.1, forward strand.
TAACACTCAGACAGCTCATCTATCAAAGACCCCAATGACCACCAAATAGATAACCTAGCACGCTCGGTCTTTGAAGCTTCAGGAGCAGCCCTTTCACCCTAGTTCGCAATGGCGTGGGTCAGAAAAGCCGCGGTATCTTGGATAGATACCCTACGCGCAATCTTACAAGACCTCCCACAAGAGGCAACTGACCTATTCGACCAGCTCTCAAGGGCGGGGAGTACTTCTTGCTCGCGTCCTTAGATACAGCCAACTGCTCCGTGTAGGCAGCGGCGAATGACATCTCCATTTGCTGAACTCTGGCTCAGAGGATAGCATGCAGACTCCACATCTAAGAGATCCCTCATAACCCTACCCTACCAGGGTGGTTGTCTATTCGCGAAAAGCTTGACCAACCCATCTCTGAAGCCAGGGGAGGAAAAAGCAATTTCTCCCCCAGCAAAAGCTCAAGCGGCCCTTCCGCCACCCACAGTCACAATTTTGCATCTTCCACGGTCCATCAGGATTGCCCACCTCAACTGCTAACACAGGCGCAGGGCCTACCCGCAGGGACAGAAATACCACATTCTCATTCAAGACCAATTCCACCTGGAAAAGCCACCTGAAACAATCCCGCACTATGGGCACTAGCCTCAAAGATTTAACGCATGACTACCCATCCCCCCACACCCACTGTACACCAACTCAATAGGCAGACGTCTCCAACACTTCCGCCACTCATGGCTCATTGTCCTACACGACAATTGGGTCAGAGAACTGGTGTCATCAGGCTACAAGATAGAATTCTATCCCGGCCCCCAACTAATTTTTTCCTCTCGCGTCCCCCAAACCAAATGCGTGCCCGTTCTTCAAAGCCATCAATTCAATACTCAAAACCGGTGTAATAGCACCAGTACCAGAGACCGCAAAGTTCAAAGGATACTACTTAAACCTGTTCATTATCCTGAAAAAAGACCGAACATTACGCGCATCCTAGACCTCAAAGTCCTCAATAAATTCTTAAAAGTCTGACAATTCAGAATGCAATCCCTACACTTGTAATCACGTCAATGGAAAAAGGGGAGTTCCTAGCAACCATCGACATCCAAGGCACATATCTCCACATTCCCATTTTTCCCCCGCACAAAAAGTATCTGCGGTTCGCCGTTCAAAAACATCACTTCCAATTCGTCGCACTGCCCTTTGGCGGCCATCATGACTATTCTCCATTCAACGTGCAGTGGTCATCCTCCCCTTAGATGACCTGCTACTCAAGGGACCATCCTTTCAGGCTTGCCTCGACAGCGTCCGAATAACATCGGACACTCTCTCGCTTAGGTTGGCTCATAAACTTAGACAAATCATCCCCAACGCTGGTCCAAAGGATAGACGTTCTAGGGATGACTTTTGACACTGCACGAGGGCTAGTCATATTCCCTCAAGACAAGGCCACGGTGATTCGCAAAGGAGTTTGCACGCTTTGGTCCCTATAGGATGGTCCTAGGAAAAATGGTAGCCGCAATAGAAGCAGTTCCCTTCGCTCAGCTACACTTACGACCCTTGGTCTCCTTTCGGCTTGGGACAAATATCCCTTCAGCCTCGACTGCAAGCACCGCCTATCCCCGCTAGTCAAAAAGGCACTCAACTGGTGGAAACATCCATCTTCACTCACACAGGGAAAATCCTTTCTCCCAGTCCAATGGCTAGTTGCCACCACTGACACCAGTCCACTCGGCTGGGGGCCCGTCTATGGCCAACACACGGCCCAAGGCCACTGGATACCCCGGGAGTCACACCTTCCAAACTACATTCTGGAGCTACAGCCAATCTGCTTAGCGCTCAACACTTTCACCACCTTTTAGCCGGTCGCCCCATCCGCATGCAATCAGACAACGCAACAGCCGTGGTGTACATCAATCACCAGGGCAGCACACGCAGCAAATCTGCAATGTGCGAAGTGGAACATATCCTCAGCTGGACCAAAACAACGCAGTCATTCATATGAGCAGTTCATATCTCGGGAGTGGACAACTGGGGAGCAGACTTCCTAAGCCGCCAACAACTGGCCTCAGAATGCTCCCTTCATCCAGACGTTTTTCTACAGATCTGTCGGCACTGGGGAACCCCCGATGTGGACCTAATGGATCAAGGCTGAACGTAAAAGTCCCGATCTTCGTGGCAAGGTCCCGGGACCCTCTAGTGCTAGGGGTGGACTTGCTGGTCCTCCCTTGGCACCAATTCCAACTCCCATACATCTTTCCCCCACTGCCGTTGATTCCGCAAGTATTCAGAAAGATCAAAGCGGAAGGAGTCCAAGTAATACTCATTGCCCCAGACTGGCCACAATGAGCGTGGTACGCAGAGCTCATACAGCTTCTCGTCGACATGCCCTGGCTACTCCCAAACCGGCCGGACCTCCTGACCCAGGGCCCCATTTGCCACCAGACCTTGGGGGCCCTGTCTTTAATGACGTGGCTGTTGAGTCCTGGGTCCTGACCCAGGCAGGTTTTTCGCCAGAGGTCATAACCACCATGGTTAATTGGCCACAAACCAACATCCTCGCGCATCTATCACCACATCTGAAAGACCTTCTGCCAGTGGTGCAAGGACCGCAACCGTAACCCACTCCTATTTTCCATCCATACAAACCTGGAGTTCCTTCAAAGCTCCATCATGGGCCAAATCTCCGCCCTAACCATATTCCAATGCAGGATTGCTACCAAACCACAGGTCAAAACATCCAAGGGGTCTCGCACATGTGGCCCCCCTACAAGACACACGTAGCCGTCTGGGACCTAACCTTAATTCTGGGCGCCCTACAAGAGCCCCCGTTTAAACCACTGCAAGAAGTATATCACACATTTCATGAAAAGTCACCTTCCTAGTCGCAATCAGATCAATCAGGTGCATATCAGAACTATCCTGTCATCCCCCTTCTATCCTTTCACAAGAATAAGGCAGTTGTCTGTCCGTCATTGTCCTTGCCCAAGGTAGTGTCCCACTTCCACCTCAATGAGGACATCGTTCTACCATCTTGTTGCTCAGCATCAGTACACCGCTTTGAAAAAGAGCTTCATACCTTGGACCTAGTAAGGGCCCTCAGACGCTACATCTCCCGAACAGCCCCATTCCGTAAAACATGGGCCATTCGACACCAGGCCACGGCAGCTGCAGTTTGCAAAGCCACAACTTGGTCCAGCCTGCATACCTTCACCAAACATTACAACATTCACACCCAGGCCTCCGCAGACGCAAGCCTAGGGAGAAATATTTTGCACGTGGCAGCCGCACATCTGTAAGCGTCTGGCGCATGATGCGCGAGTGCTACTCAGCTAATTCCCTCGCAGGGACTGCTTTTGGACGTCTCATGGTCCTGTGTCCCCCAATGATGCGAAGCAGAAACAGGGATTTTTGTGTACTCACCATAAAGTCCTTTTACTCCGCGCTTGAGAAAAGGATTTTACGGTGAGTACACAAAAATCCCTGTTTTTTACTGATCAGGGTTCATCAGGTTTTGTGTGCCAAAACCAGTAGTGAAACTTCCAGAGAAAAAGTATAATTGAAAGATTGACACTTGTTCTGGGTTTTGGAGGCACTCCTGGTTTTGGCACACAAAACCTGATGAACCCTGATCAGAAAAAAACTGCAGTGTGAAACCAGCCTTATGCACACAGGTTTTTTTTTTCCCTGATGGAAATTGAAACCTGCTTGGTTTTTGAAAGAATGAGCACCTTAATTGAAAGCCTAGTGAAAAACCTTATGGTGGGTTTACACACACCAATTTATCTGTTCAATATCTGAACCAATCTCTGGTTGCAGTGAAACATGGATACATTGCTCCATGTTGTACACAGCCACAAAATGGAGCAATGTATCCATGATTTCACTGCAACCAGAGATTGGTTCAGATATTGAACAGATAAATTGGTGTGTGTAAACCCACCATTAGGCTGGCTTTACATTGCGAGACAGATCCAATCAAAGGCTGTCAGGGTGAACCTCATATGCCGCCAATGATGAATCAGGACCGCGGCTCGCAGGGAGCTAGCCGCGGTCCTGAAACAACAGCTGCGTGCGGCAGCAGGTGTCCAGTTCCCAGATCGATCCGGATCGGGGCAATCTGGCCCCATAGGCTCACATGTTAGGGAGCGCCAGATTGCCCTGGAATCCGGGGCAATCCGGGAATAGGCAATTAGAGGATATAGTCCCCTCTTGGACACAAAATCGGTGCAAGCAACGTTTTTGTGTCCGTGAGAGAATACTGAATTCTCCCGATTGTCCCGGACAGATAGAAATCGGATGGCAGAGAGCTGCCATCCGGCTTCTATCCGACCCCATAGTATACTATCAGATCTGACCGGAAGAAGCGGTACAGCACCGCGAAACGGCCAGTCGCCACTCCTCCACACTCCCCTATAGCAGCCATGTCGTGCCTACACTTTGGCAAATAAAAGACAGAAGATTTCAACATGGTGAGTGCTGCTCATTTTTTCTTAAAGAATTTGAAAAATAAAAATGTGATGAGTCTTTGAAAATGGTGATACAAGCAAAGTTTTTTTTTTTTTTTTTTTTTTTATATCAAAACATTTTTTTTTCTTCACCATTAGAATTATAAACAATAGGACAAGTTTGGTATTGCTGTAATCGTACCTACCTGGACAACTGTGATGCCAAGGGTCATTTTTACCACCCAATGAACGCAATAAAAACATTTTTCAAAAAATGATGTCAGAATTGTGGGGGAATTGTATAATTTCACTTTAGTTGGAATTTTTTTCCAGTACACGATGTGGTAAAATAAATGATGTCCTGCAAAAGTATAGCTTTCAACGCCAAATAAGCTCTCGTACGTGGACAGAAAAATAAAGAAGTTATAGCTCTTGGAAGAAGGAGAAGGAAAACACAAAAGCAAGAATTGGTCATGATGGGAATGGGTTGAAATAGTAAGTTGTACAACTTGCTAATATGCTTCAAATAAAGATGATGTCCACTACTACAGTAGGGCAACCCCTTCTGATTCCACATGTTTCCCCAGGTAAAATAAAAAATATACTCACCACCTGTCCTGGCTCTGTTGCAGCAGTGTCAGTACTCGTGATCCTGGGAATCAGGTTGTGACATCACTGTTCCAAATCACCACCGGCTTCTTTCTCTCCATCTTCAGACATTGGAGCAGTCAATGTTGATTAACTAATTTGTCCAAAGGTGGGGAGAGAGAAGCTGATGGTGATTGGACTCAAGTGACGTCACTGCTGAAACTGCACTTACATAGGTAGTGAGTACAGGCTTCAAGGCTCCATTACACGCTTTAATGTGTCAGTGATCCCACCAACAATCCCACCTGGCTGGGATTGCTGGAACATCGTGATCTGATCGCTGGTGAGCTGTCAAACAGGCAGACTCCCCAGCAATCAGGACCAGCGAGAACGCTGGTAACCAGGGTATATATCGGCTAACTAAACAGAGTACTGAGCTTAGTTACCCGATATTTACCCTGGTTACAAGGTCCCAGCGCTGGGAGCTCATTCATCATTGGTCTCCTGCTGTCACGCGCGCCGATGCTGGCCGTCCAGCTGGAGACCAACGATAGATTTATGGTCCTGGCCATAAATCAACGATCAACAATCAACCGACTTATCATTGATACGTGTCACACGTAACGATGTCGTTTCGATATCGCTACAACGTCACCATACCGGTGACGTTGCAACGATATCGTTCACGATGTCGTAGTGTGTAACGGGGCCTTTATTTTCCCTGAGGGAAACCTGGAAACCTGTGCCTTCAGAAGGAGTTGTGTTACCCCTTTGAACAACCTTCTCTTACCCTCTTGTCCTGGTTTGGTTACTTGGCACGAGAGGCTCTTGTGTTGCCACTCCATTTTAGTGATCTGTGTGTGAAGGGAGACAGGTTTCACTACTGCAGTTGTATCCTTTCACACATTATGTCATTAAGGAATATATTACTTGCTGAACTGCTTGCTGTAGTTTTAATAAAGTCACTGTTTTATCATCAATGGATTATCCTTAGAAGACCATTAAACCAGATAGTTCTTTAGATTAAAGGCAAACTGTGAGCAGGTTTTTGTCATGCGCGCGGCAGTCTGACATAATCCCTCCTGTGAATGGCACCTCACTATCAATATACAATCTCTATTGATAGCCTAGTGTGGGCAGCTCTCTCAGCTCTGCTGTGTTGTGAAATCTAAATTCTTGGTTAGTGTCAGAATGGCTGCAGCCAGTAACCTGCTAAACCTCATTGGATTCAGGTTTTCTTTGTCTACGTTATGTTGCAAAAATCACCGAAATAGGACATTAAACTCAGAAAAAAATCACCAAAAATCAGCCAGGTCAAGTATCCATTGCACCCAGCAGTAGGCTGCCAGCTCCACTGAGAGGTTACACAGATGACTGAATACCGATGCTCAGTCCCATGCAACCCAAGCAATGGGGGCGGTTGTGGCACCTGCGTCCAGCCATGCTATCAATGATGAGACTGCTGGTATCTATAGACACCAGGTCACCAAAAGAGCATCAGTCACACACGTACATAAGAAGGCACCGTGCCAGGCCAAGCCTGTTGGTCACACCCATGCTATAAGGTCAGGTGGGCAGCTCCCCACCAATACATGCATCACAAATGACAGACTTTCCCCCCCCCCCCCGAGGGCTCAATCTTAAACTGCAAAAGGATAAAAAGATGAAAAAGATGCAACAAAACACTATAGATAAAATGTGAGGTGTTAGTGGATACTTTGGCCAAAATAACGTAAGCTCGTAACCCACCACCAAGGGCCCTCACGTTTATGAGTTCTAACCATATGTTAACCATATGCTTGTTTAGGGAAAACCACCAAACATTAAAAAAATCACAAACAGGACATTAAACTCAGAAAAAAATCACCAAAAATCAGCCAGGTCAAATATCCATTGCACCCAGCAGCAGGCTGTCAGCTTTGTGATGCATGTATTGGATGCGAAGCTGCCCACCTGGCCTTATAGCATGGCTGTGACCAACAAGCTTGGCTCTGACATTGTACTTCACATGTACGTATGTGACTGACGCTCTTTTGATGACCTGGTGTCTATAGATACCACCAGTCTCCTCCTTGATAGCATGGCTGGACGCAGGTGCCACAGCCCCCCCATTGCTTGGGTTGCAGGGGACTGAGCACCAGTATTCAGACATCTGTGTTACCTCCCAGTGGAGCTGGCAGCCTGCTGCTGGGTGCAATGGATATTTGACCTGGCTGAATTTTTTGAGTTTTTCCTACATTATGTTGCAGACAGATAAGGTAGCAAAAACCTGCTGACAGGTTGCTTTTCATATTGTCTGTATAACTTCACCCCACCACTGATTGGCAGATTTGTGTGCATTGTATATGGGTAGAAAGTTAACAATCAGTGGTGTTGATGGAGTTATACAGAACAATAAATTCTGAGAACTGCTAGATCTGCAATAGACTAAATAGAGTTTATCAAAATGACAGCGAGCAGACCAGTAAGTGATACATCGCTAAAATCAGTCTGATTTTCATCCAGGAAAGTTGGACAAATGAAATTTGTTTGGTATTCCATATCTCATGTGAGTTAAAAAATTTTTTTTAATCTTTTCTTGCCTAACATCTGTATGCATTTGACTCGCCCACCAGGGCCGTGGGGTACTCTGAATCGGGCCACAGTTCTGCTGGGGGAACATCACAGGGGTCGAGACCTGGCTCCGTGGCGCCGGGTGGTCAATAAAAGGGGAAGAAAACAGTTTTTAGGAATTAATCGTGACGCTACCCATAATGTGCGGCTATAGATGGCTGCCGCTGCAGTCGGGACCTCTGGGGATGATGGTGGTAGCAGCGAGAATGTTGAGCCCTCCATGTCCCCAGGGCAACCGTGAAGTCTGTGGGTATGGCGGGGTGCAGCGTTCACCATCACTGGCAGCCTCCTGCTGCCGAATCACCAGATCAGTCTACTTCCTCTTAGGCACAATAAACACAGTCTCAGACAGCACCAAGCTTTAACCGGGTTTAACTCTTTTTCTTTGCAGATGGTACAGGTACAACAGTTCAGCAACGGCTCCGGTGTGGTCTAAGCAGCTGGGATGTTTTGTCTGCGTCTCCCCCTTTCGTGTCTCTTTCGGGCCTTTCCTGTCTTTTCTGCATGCTAGCTACGATCCAGCGGTCCCGGGCTTTCAGTGGGTGATTTTCTGAGCCCACTAGCCCTAATGCAACAGCCTTCTCTTCACTGCACTAGAGGTTGGGTCTCGGGACATAAAGACCCCGCACCCCCCGTGGTTCGTGATTGGGGCATAAAGCTTCCTGGCCACTTCAGCAGAGTTGGCATTCTGGTTCTGGCCCAGCCCCACAGTGTCCCTGCTAATCCGGGGACACCTAGACTCCTTCTGTCTTTCACCACATTCTACAGCCTTGGACTCGGGCAAGCCCCTTGGTGGCACAGGCCGCCGGGTCCGTGTTCTCTCAGTCCTGTATGATGGTCTCACCTCTCCTTCTGACTGGACTGGTTTTGTCTGGGTTGCTCTGGTCTTGTCTCCTCTGGGCTACTACTACTCCTCCTCTACTTGGGACTCTCCATTCTCTCCTTCTGTTCTCAGTGTTGTGTTCTTTTATAACCTCCCTTAACCGGGTCCTTCTCTAACTTTCCACCCACCACCTGGCTCCTCCCACTATCCCGTTGCTGGACATAGAGTACCTAGACTTCGATCGGGAGTGTGCTGGGTGTGTGTGGGGAGACCAGACTTACCAATCCTGGCTGCTGCGCTATCTTGTGGCGACCGGTCCGCAGGGGCCCACACTATCCGTTTTTTTTTCTCAGCAGCTATTATACAACCATTTACAGTGTTCGATGCTAAAGAATGGTAATGTATCCATAAAAAAACAGCACTGTCTTATATTTTAACATTAGTGCAAGTTAAAAAGCAATTTTTTTTGTATTTTTTCTATGACCCATTGCACCTGTTGTACTTATACGCAGACGTCAAATCTATAGAGGCAACAAATATACCACAGAGTGGTACAGAATGGTCCTCATTTACTGTACATCCCAATCTAATTGCTTTACACACGTACACACTGAGGGCACTTTAATGACTAGCTTTATGGATTTAGATTTTGGGAGAACCATTTATCTTGGATACTGTAGAGCTCACTTTAACCATCCATGTTTTCACAGTATCGATCCTGATTAACCACATAACTGGTAAGGCATGCCTCCTTTCCACATGGAAATGGAGCTGAATCCTGTTTGAAAAATGTTATATCAATCTGTTTTTTTTTTCTTCCTCCTTTTTTTAAATTCCACGTCATCTCCAACTTGCAATCTTAAGTTTCAGATGTTACTCAGCTGTAAGGAATGTCATGTTCAGGCAAAATCAAGCCTTCTGTCTGTAAGCATGTCAGAACAGGTAACCAAGAAGTCCGGCTGTACTAGATTACTGAAAATGCTACATCTTGTATTTTCCACATCTGCTATGTGGAAACATCAGCAGAGTTCAGGCAGTTGGATCTTAAAAAAATGTTCAGCAGGATTTTAATTACTATCTAAAAGTAAGAGCTGGCAGAGTACTCTTGAGGGGTAGAGCATTACAGTTTTAAAGAAACTTCGATCAAGAGGGGAAGTTCTTCACATCCCCTCTTAGGTCTGATCTCCTAATCATACATACAGTTGTGGCCAAAAGTACTGACACCTCCTGCAATTCTGTCAGGTAATACTCAGTTTCTTCCTGAAAATGATTGCAATCACAAACTGTTTGGTATTATTATCTTCATTTAATTTGTCTTCAATGAAAAAACACAAAAGAGAATGAAGCAAAAAGCAAAATATTGATCATTTCACACAAAACTCCAAAAATGGGCCAGACAAAAGTATAGGCACCCTCAGCCTAATACTTGGTTGCACGACCTTCAGCCAAAATAACTACGATCAACCGCTTCCGGTAATCATCAATGAGTTTCTTACAATGCTCTGCTGGAATTTCGACCATTCTTCTTTGGCAAACTGCTCCAGGTCCCTGATATTTGAAGGGTGCCATCTCCAAACTGCCATTTTTAGATCTCTCCACAGGTGATCTATGGGATTCAGGTCTGGACTCATTGCTGGCCACCTTAGAAGTCTCCAGTGCTTTCTCTCAAACCATTTTCTAGTGGTTTTTGAAGTGTGTTTTGGGTCATTGTCCTGCTGGAAGACCCATGACCTCTGAGGGAGACCCAGCTTTCTCATACTGGGCCCTACATTATGCTGCAAAATTTGTTGGTAGTCTTCAGACTTCATAATGCCATGCACACGGTCAAGCAGTCCAGTGCCAGAGGAAGGAAAGTAACCCCAAAACATCAGGGAACCTCCGCCATGTTTGACTGTAGGGACTGTGTTCTTTTCTTTGAATGACTTTCTTTTCTCCTGTAAACTCTATGTTGATGCCTTTGCCCAAAAAGCTCTACTTTTGTCTCATCTGACCAGAGAACATTCTTCCAAAACGTTGTAGGCTTTCTCAGGTAAGTTTTGGCAAACTCCAGCCTGGCTTTTTTATGTCTCGGGGTAAGAAGCGGGGTCTTCCTGGTTATCCTACCATACAGTCCCTTTTCATTCAGACGCCGACGGATAGTACCGGTTTACACTGTTGAACCCTCGGACTGCAGGGCAGCTTGAACTTGTTTGGATGTTAGTCGAGGTTCTTTATCTACCATCCGCACAATCTTGCGTTGAAATCTCTCGTCAATTTTTCTTTTCGTCCACATCTAGGAGGATAGCCACAGAGCCATGGGCTTTAAACTTCTTGATGACACTGTGCACGGTAGACACAGGAACATTCAGCTCTTTAGAGATGGACTTGAAGCCTTGAGATTGCTCACAATTTGGTTTCTCAAGTCCTCAGACAGTTCTTTGGTCTTCTTTCTTTTCTCCATGCTCAATGTGGTACACACAAGGACACAGGACAGAGGTTGAGTCAAATTTAATCCATGTCAACTGGCTGCAAGTGTGATTTAGTTATTGCTAACACCTGTTAGGCGCCACAGGTAAGTTACTGGTACTGTTAATTATACAAATTAGAGAAGCATCACATGATTTTTCTAACAGTGCCAATACTTTTGTCCACCCCCTTTGTTTGGTGTGGAATTATATCCAATTTGGCTTTAGGGCAATTCTTTTTGTGTTTTTTCATTGAAGACAAATCAAATGAATAAAATAATACCAAAGAATTTGTGATTGCAATCATTTTCAGGAAGAAACTGAGTAGTATCTGACAGAATTGCAGGGGTGTCAATACTTTTGGCCACTACTGCAGAAGTATCAATGTGGTTTGAGTACTACATTTTGGAGCATGCTCACTGAAGTCTGAAGTGTAGCAAGATGGATTAAATATTTGTAAGGTTTTGGACTTGTACCCCTGAGAAGGTGAAATCTGAACTCACATTGTTTATTAAAAACTTAAATTTAATCAGTAACCATCCATTTTTCTATTTCATAAATCAATAGTACACATGAAACTGAGAAACTTTGTAATATATTTTATCAAAGAAACCTTTTTTCTCCATTTATCATTCTCAATTTGTGGGTAAGATCTGTATTCAGTGAAGACAGATTTTCCCATTAGATGACAATAGTACTTGATGCTTTTAAAATTTGAGGAGGTAGGAGAGGAGCTATATGCAGACACATTCTCTGCTAAAAGTTCTCCTGAACAGACAGTTGCACTTCTCCATAGAACCTTATGAGCACCAAATGTCATCTATATGGGGAGGTTTGTACTGAAAAAAAAATCACCGAAACCAGCTCAAAATCCACAATAACAGGACAAATCACTTGACAGGGTGGATTAATACCAATAAAATCTAAATATTTATTAGATCATTAAAAATATTAAACCCTGTGCACGACTAAAGGTCTGTCAAGTACAAGGGTAACAAAAACCCTAAAGTACTAGTGCTCAAAAACAGTGCAAAACACTATCAAAATTTGAAGTGGTAGTAGAGCAACATCAGCGATACAAAATGCCCTTAAATCTCTTGATAATGTACTTAGTCTAGCATAGATGATCAGGGAAGGGCAAATTCAAACTTTAAAGTTTGGGCTCAGTACCGAACACCTAGTGTTTTGGCATAGACCCTGAATGTGGACTTCCCTGAGAAGTCCGTCTTAGAGTTTGGGTTTGCAATCAGCAGGGAGCTGTAAAAAATTAAATAGTGATTAAACATCAGCTCATACTTACTGTGTCTGCGTGCTTGTACTTCCAGGGCTGCTCATTAACTTCCAGATTATTCACTTGTGAGTGGTGCAACAGCAAATCACAGACAATGTTGCAGAGAGTGGGCATCTGTGATTGGCCGTTGAAGTAACCTGGAAACAGCCCATACATTTTAGCATAAGCTGACTGTGATGAATAAGCAATATTCCCCAGCCGCCATTTTGTATCAGGAAGCAATATTCTTACAAATAACCATCTTGCTCAGAGCAGCCATGTTGTTCAGAAGCTGCTATATTCACTCATAGGAGATAAGCCTCCTAGAAGAGGAACATGTCAATTAACTAGGAACAGCAAAGGGCTCTTCCTCACCTGTGATATGCTAATTGCCCTGAGGAAGCACCCATTATGGTCACACAATAGGGTTTCCAGAAGGGATAATTAAGCTACACCTGAGTGTGAAAACTAATCTCCTGCTTCCACGAGTTGGAAGGAAATTCTTTCACTCAGCTCAGACCGAACAGAACCGAGTTATAACTTTGAATATCTCATGAGCCGTGCTGTCTATAAACATGGCAAGCGTAGGTATGAACCCTAGACATTCATATGGTCACATACATATTTTTACATATGTGTGCGATGATCGTAAGCCACCTAAACTTGATATTGGCCAGTGGGATACCAGCAGAGGGGTCATGTTTCATATCCAGGCGAAGATAAAATCATAACTGAAAATATGAGGGCATTGTCTTCCACCTGTGACGCTCACAGACAACGCTACGGCAGATAATACGTTTTGGATATCTATATCACCACTCAGAGTTATGAAACCTTCCAGAGGTGCGAGATGGGTGGAGATAGGGGACAGCCTCATAATGTATAAAAATCTGCTGCCCCATCTCCATTTTGGTAGTCGCCTGAAGGGCCATAATTCATCACAGCCAGCATATACCCTGTAACTGGGTGGTTCCATGCAGTTCCTTGTGGTGTCATCAGCATTAAGGTAACTGATCACGTGTGTAATTCTGTGTGTATTCCATTTATCCTTTTATTTGCATAACTGACTGTAATATTTGTAAAATCTTAGTAATAAATGTAAATATATCTAGTGTACCAATAGGGTGATTAAATATATAAATTTAATCTCAAGTTGTCCTTTTATCTTGATCATGCATTCCACGTTCGTGTGCTCATTTAATGCTACCTGGGTTGGTGTCTGACCCGATATAAGCCGGACCATTTAGGGCCTCTGTCAGTGACGGGGTGGAGGTAATTATGTGTGCTTCTGGTCGCGGGTCAGAAGGCATATACCACACTCATTGAGGTGCCTTAATAAACCGGCACTGACAGGGCAGCTGTGGCCCTTCTGTTATCCTCAGGCAGTTCTCTGACTGACCAGGGTTTAACAGGAGGCGCTGTGGAGCTGCCAGGTTTGGTGGCTGATTCACCACACTGACCTATCCCAAGGCCGTGGGGTACCTGGTTCCAGGCGTTGATTTACTGGGGGATGTCATGGGTGACCTGTGCCCTCTCCCGTGGCCCTGGCGGTTGCTAAGAATGGGTTTTAAAAATAAAAAAAGTAAAAATAAAGAGTTTGTGATGCCACCCACGGTATCTGGTAATGATACCGACGCTGCTGCAGAAATCTGGGGATGATGTTGAGGCAGCTAGTTGGTAATGCTCCCCGGGGCAGTAATAGAAGACTGGAGAACTCACACAGGGAGGGGCTCGTCAGGTGGAACTACAGGCTGACAGTCTCTGTGGGCAGGAGTATGGCTCCTCTGGCACAGGCAAATAAACACACCACACAGTCTTCGTCTCTGAATCGGTTTTACTGGTGACTTTGGCAGCAAACAGTTCTTTACACAGTCCATGGGTATTGCTGGCGAGGGTAGTCACCAGTAAATTAGGATGTTTAAATGGGGACCCTCTGTGATGTGCCTGCTTCTCCTCTAATCAGTCCTTACTGCGCTCTCCTCTTTCTCTCCTTGCGCTCCTGCGCACAGAGCCCACCGCCAGTCCCCACGGATCCTTATGAAGCCTTTGGAGCCTCTGGTGTGGCGTCTGTCACCTCTGGGCCTCCTCCTGGAGTTTATTGTTCTCTGGGCCTCCTTGACCCTATACAGGGGCCTTAGGGGAAATATGCCGGGGTTGCCGCGACCTCTGAAGAAGTGCATGTCGTCCGCTTCTGCGGTTCGAGGATAAACACCCGCACCGCCTCAGAGCCAGTTCTCCGGTATGGACTTGATCCCTTCGGCAGGAGAACATACCGGCTTGGATTCGGGTGCAACTCAACACCCTAGGATCCCCTTTGGTTCCCAGGCCACCTCTCCTGAAGTGCCTTCCACTGTGCTTCTCACAGGGTTCCCCTCCAACGACTTCTCTAACTGACTAACTTTCCCGCTCTCCACTATACCACATAAGCTCCTCCCACTGGGACCAGTTTCCTAGCAACAGATTAACCTATTGGTCCCCTGACCTAAGGTGTGTGGATGCATGTGGTGAGGGTCCCCCATTAACATCCAAGTCCCCTGGTCACAGGGATACTACACACACTGGTCTGGGTGCAGTACCCCTCTGTGGCGTCCCGACCAGTGGGGCGCCACACTACCGTGCAGGTCTGTTGCCTCCACCCATTGACTGATGTCATGGTAGTGTAAAAAATAATTAAAAAAAGGACGTAAAGCTTTGCTGTATATATTTTTTTTATATAAATTTGTATTGAAAGTTTCAACAGTGACAAAATTACAGCAATACAGGCAGTATTGCCATGTTCCATTCTAGGTAATAATCAAAATATATCAAGTAGTAAGCAATTACGCAAAATACAATGAGGTTGAAATGGCGTCCTTCATAGAGAACGGCTGTATTATTGTCATATCCTTTAAAACAAATCGGGGTTGGGGGAGGGAGAAGGGGTTCCCCTTCTCTGCCTCTCTCACCACATCTCTTTCAACAGCCCACCACAATCATTTTAACCATCTGCCTTTGACCGGACAACCCGGGGATTCTCTTCTTCTAGTTGAATGTCGCCTAGGGTATTTTTGAAACGTTAAGTTAAATATCATGCTGTTAAGGTGAAGAGCCTAATTATTTTCTGTTTCTTCTCTGGTGCAGAAATTACCAATAAATTGCTTCCATTTTATTAAGAATTCACCTGCTTGTTTGTCTTAATTCATGAGAGCATCACCCTGTTCAACCCCCATAAAGTGGTGTAGTTGAGCTATCAGTTCAGAAAGTAGTGGGACAGATGGGCTTAACCATTGTTTGAGAATTAGCCTTTTAGTCAGTATCAATATGGTGTGCAGGAGTTTTGGGGGATCTGTATCTCTACCGCCCTCCATCTCTGGATCTCCCCAAGAATATAAAACTGCTGTCATCGGCATAGTTTAATTATTAGGTCTGATACCGATTTCCATAATGGAGCGACATGTGGGCAAGACCATATTCTGTGTAGTAGGTTTGAATTGGGTATCTGGCATTTGGGGAATGCAGTGAGTGTGAGTTAGGGTCTCAGGTTTAAAAATATTAATGCGTATATAGTCCCATGCATGAGTTTGAATTGAGTGTCCCTTCAAGATTCGTTTATTATGTTTTGTCAGAAAAGGGACCATCCCTTTTTAATCTTGGAGGGAATATCAATATCTTTCAACTGTTGTTTCCAGTATTTACAAAAAGTGTCCGGGTGATGTGACTCCTAGTAGATGAGTTCAAACTCTCTCCAAGAGTGCCATGTATTCATCAGAACCCTAATGGCCACTTTACACGCGGCTACATTTCTAGCTTATCCACAGGTAACTTACTGGCTGCAGTAAAATCATGGAGACATTATTCCATTTGTACACAGCAACAAGATAGAACCATGTCTCCATGATTTCACTGCAGCCAGTAAGTTACCTGTGGATAAGCTAGAAATGTAGCCGCGTGTAAAGTGGCCATTAAAGTCAATCCAGTGGTATCGGGTCACTCTAAATTGGTCCTGAGAATTGTTTATTATTGATGTGAGGTCTTTGAGCAGCATCACCTCGTCCACTTTGGCGAACCATAAGGTCATCATGAGGGGAGTGGCCTTCTTCCACAAAAGTGGGATACATGCCCTTGCCGACATGAGATGGCGAAGGAGCGATCGGTTACAAATTTTTAGCGGGGTGTCGCTATGGTGTAGAAGGACGAGGGCAGGATTAAGATCTGTGGTCAAGTTAGTGACCTTATGGATCACTTTTTGGACATTCTTCCAGAAGGCAGCCAGACCTTTGCATGTCCAAAAGATTTGGAGTGTACTTCACCTGAGTATTTTAAATCCTGCCTCTTAAAAATGGGACAAAATGGAGGATTTGTGTGTTAAAGTACATATCTTTTCCCACTGTTCGTTCAATAGTCGAAGCTGTAGATCTTCTTCCCATTGTGTTTGCTACCTGGGTCTAGAGGGTTCGGGGGGTTACTGACTAGAAAATAAGTTCGGAAAAGTGTGTGTCTGGTCATACTGACGCCAAGGCACTCCTCTTAAAAGGGTGTCAGTTCCCCAGAAAAGTGGGTTCTTGGAGGTAGTAAGCCCAGGAAGTGAGACAGTTGAGTGGCCCTCCAGTGGTCCAAGGTGAGAGGGGATTGAGAACTCATGAGTTCCTCCCTCATCAGCCAGGCGCATCTTTGACAAAGTGTTTTACCATGGAGTAGCCCTCCTGTAGCCAAAAGCGGAAAACCGAGTCTTCCACTCCCAGAAATAGGGGGTTGCCTAGTAAGGGCTATAACTGGATGACTGAGGCAGGATGTGTGTTCGAATTGAGGTGTTCTCGCAGCATACTAAGGTGGCACCAATGTTGGGGTGGTCCTTGAGTTCCTGTGTATGATTAAGTCCTATCCAAAGGGTTCCCTGTAAAGGAACAGTCAAAAAGTCTTGCTCCACTCCCAGCCATGTCTTCATTTCTATGCCACTCTACTATTCTGGTGTGGTGGATCGCTAAGTAATGAGATTTAAAGTTGGGGAGTGCAACCCCAGCGGCCGATTTAGTGCAGTATAAGACCTTGGAGCTGATGTGTGGTGGTTTGTCTCTCCAAATAAAGCTAGATTGTACAGTAACAAACAGAAAAAAAACAGTAGATTGTACAGTAGCTAGACTTTTGAGAAAGAATGAGGGAACCCTGATTGGGAGTGCTTGTAGTACGTATAAGATATTGAGAAGGATGTTCATTTTAAAGATTGCACAAATCCAGAATTATGTAAAGGCGTTTTTCATCCATTTCAAACAGTCCTTCTGTATGGAATGCAGGAGTTTGGGATAATAGAGGGAGAAAGTCATGCGAGTATCCCTGGGGAGCCTGATAGGTAGTTGATTGAGTCATTGACCCAATTAAAAGCAAATATTCTGTTGAACGGGGCTATACAGGAGAGGGAGTTGTTGATATTCAGGGCCTCTAATTTTGAGAAGTTAATCTTAAAATTAGATAGTGTCCCATATGTCTCAAATTCGATCATTAGGTTCGGCAGGGATGTTGCCAGAGAGGTGATGAAAAATAATAAGTCATCTGGAAAGGCCACAATTTTATATGGTACGATTGTTGGGCCTTGGATATCCCTATTTGGTCTTATTTTTCTAAGGAGTGGTTCCAGTGTGAATATAAAGATTAAGAGGGAGAGTGGACACCCTGTCCCGTACCATTGTGAATAGAAAAGTCCAAGGATAAGAACCCATTTACCTTTACCCTGGCTGAAGGCTTGGAATATAAGGCAGAGATCCAACCCAGCATGTTTGATTTTAAGCCAATTCAACAGAGCAATTTGCTTTGTCAAAAGCCTTTTCAGCATCCGTGGAGAGAAGCATTTAAGGCGATGATTTTAATTTTGTTCTATAAATGAGGTGTAGTGCTTTAGTCGTGTTGTCTCTGGCTTCCCTTCGCTCCATAAATCTGGCCTGGTCAGGGTGAATCAACTAGGGGAATAAAGGAGCCAGTCTTGATGCTAGTATTTTTCCGAATAACTTTACGTCTACGTTAAGGAGCGAGATCGATCTGTAGTTTGGGTGACGCACACCAGGGGCCAGGGTTACTCCCGGTTTAGACAGGCGATTCTTCTCCTTCCTTGTCACGGGTGGACCGCGCCTGCCGGTAGTGGGGCCCGGTGTAGTGCAGATCAAAATTTAGGACGTCTTACGGGAACAGATTAAAAGGGGTTTAATTTGTTTTCTTCGTGACGCCACCTATGAGTAGATTCGGTAAGGGCTACCGACGCTGCGGAACCTCCGGGGTGATGGACAGCAGCAAGATGTTACGCTCCCCACAGGCTGAGCGGTGATCCCCGGGGGCTGGAGCTGCTCAAGATGTTGTGCGGCAGCTGCGGTTACCTTTAGTTAATGACGGACAGTTCATAAGGAGACACGGACACAGATAGTCTCTGCAACGGTTCTTTACTGTAACCAGCAGGCAGTACATGGCTTACAGTGGTTGAGTAGAAGACCGGGTGGACTCAGCAGTGATAGTGCTCCTCAGAGATCCGCAGTGTACCTCCTTTCTACCTCCTTAGCTTCTCTTGCCAGCGTCGCCCAGGAATACCAGGTCGGGTACGGGGAGGCTGCTTCAATGCCCTATCCATGATGTACGTTCTGGATTCTTTGGGGAGCCTTGGGTCCCTCAGTGGGTACACCGCTGGTTAGACGACTGGAAACTGGCTGGTGGTGGGGTGCTCCTATAAAGCTGCTCCTCCACGGGGCTGGTTCGCGTGGCAGAGGTGAACTGCTGCCAGCTTCGGTACCAGTGAACCGGCTGTGAGTTGTGGGCACGGGAGTCTTTTGGGAACCCGTGTAGATATGCCCATTCCCGGTGGTTAAGGCCTCAGGTGCTGACACCCGACCGGTGACGGCCCAGGGGCCCGCACGGGGTGCGGAGCCCCCGCTCCTCTCCAAGTTCTGTGTTCTAGGTTCTAGATCCCAGACTAGACTCTGTTCCAACTCTCTAGATTATTGTGTGTTCTATTTCACTACCCTAACACTCCACCCACCAGGACCTATGATTGGTCCCTGTTCTAGGTGTTGTATGTTGGGTTGGATCTCAGAGTTAACTATTGCACTGCTTTGTCAAGAGAATATTGCGGCTGCAATACTCCCTTGTGACGCACTCGTTGCGGGGCGCCACACTCCCCCTTGGTTAAATCAGCTTGTCCCCAAGCGTCAAACTACTCACATTACAGAGGTTTTTACATTTTTATACATATATGACACACTTTTATTAAAATAGAAAAACAGGTAAAGATATGCTTTGGTGATATAAGCAAAGAAACAGGTAATCACATTGCGCGGACTCGGCGGGCGGTCGGCTGTACTTTAACTAGAGTCCAGGCTGTAGCCGCGAGATCACACGGTCAGTGATTAACGGTAACAGAGTCATTGATGAAGTTCAAGTTTTAAAGTCACTGGCTCTGAGGGTGATGGCGCACCCGGATAGCGAACCACCCATCTGCACAAGCATAGCGCTCGTAGGTTGATTATATCGCCCCGGTATAGGTCGCGATCGGGATGTCCTCTTGGCAAGTTTGACTCAACGTCCCGGCGCCCCACAAACACCTCCTCATTCAAACCCACCTCCCAAGCGAACCCCCACCCGGTATTTAAGTTAAAGGTGGAAATTCTACCTTCACGGCGGAGTTCATCAGGCAGCGGCGGCTGGCGGCGAGCCTCGGCACGGGCCTCCATGTTGGCGCGTTCTCGGGCTTGCCACTCCTCTCGTCGTCTCTGGCGTACATCTCCGTCGTTACGGCTCGGGGTGTAAAGATGAGTAATGGAGCTGGTGGTTTGGCGGGAAGCTTGAACTTGGCGGGCTGTCTGTATCGGAACCCGGTGGAACGGCACAGGGGAAGGTGTCGGCAGTGCACCCGACCAGTGTACCCGAGCTGTGTGCCCGGAAGGAAGTTCTTTGTTGTCTCCCCAAGCGAACCCGGTGTCGAAATCCTCAGCGGTGCTGTGGGTCTCGTCGTCATCCTCTCCGACCTCTTCCTCGATGATCACATCAGGCTGCTCGTTGATGAGAGATATTAAAGCTTGTTCCGTTGTACAACAGGGCGGTGGTGCTGCGGATCCTTCCGTAGGGACGTCCTGCAGGGCTTCCAGGCTGCCTGCCTCTTCATCTGTTTCCGCAGGTAAAGGTGTTTCAATCCCGGTTACCAGGTAGGCCTCTGTAGTTGCAAGGGAAGCCTCCGGTACGGGGACAAAACAGGCGACTGTCTCTGTAGTGGTGAAACATGTCGCGGGTTCCTCAGTGGGAACCTGGTAAAGATCGAGTTCTTCCATGGAGCGTGTTATGAGCTCCGGCTCAAGAACGGGGTCGGTTGCGATGTTGGTCGCTGGAACGGGTCGAGTTGCGGCCTCCACCGGAATGACACAGTCTATTGGCTCAGGTGACGGAGCAGGACAGGTGGTAGGCGAGGGTGAGGCGGTCGAGAAGCTGGTGACGTCGTCGGGGCTTGGAGAAGCTGTACCCGGTCGGCTCTGCTGCATCGCATGGTGTAGTCGTCTGCCTAGGGTCGCGCTCCAGCTACGGATCGTCCATTCTACTGTCTCTAGTAACCGCACCCGGAGGTCTTGTAGAGCCTCTAGCCAGAAGTCGGGGCTGCCATCTATGGTAAGGGCAGGATCCGGACCCGGTTGGCTTATGGCTGCTCTGGCCTCCGCCTCGACCTCCCGCATCAGGTCTTGGAGTCTCATGCTGGCCATTCTTCTTTGGAGGGAAACCACACCCGTTCAACCGGTAAGACGTTCTGGTTGAGCTGGTCAAGAATTCCGTCTGTGTGTCTATGTATGACACTCCCATCTCCTCTGGGCTTTTGTAGTCCAATCGTGGGAAAAGTCTTTGGGGTCCGCCCCCATGGTTGATTCGAGCAATCAGGGCGGACAAAGAGTTTGGCGCCTTTTGTCTTTGGCCCTCCCACGGTGAGGGGGGGGTTGACTCACTCCTGGGCTTCACGTGGCGGCTTCTTGTGGCGGGAACGCCATCTTGGGCGCCATCTTGACCCAATGGTGTAAAGGCGGGAAAGTTCTTTTAGGGACGAACAAAGTCCAATTGTAGACAATAAAGTCCAGTTTAAGCACAATATACCCGTTGGGTAACGGGCCTGCTCGTATCCTGTTCGTGACGCCATTTTCTGACGCACACCAGGGGCCAGGGTTACTCCCGGTTTAGACAGGCGATTCTTCTCCTTCCTTGTCACGGGTGGACCGCGCCTGCCGGTAGTGGGGCCCGATGTAGTGCAGATCAAAATTTAGGACGTCTTACGGGAACAGATTAAAAGGGGTTTAATTTGTTTTCTTCGTGACGCCACCTATGAGTAGATTCGGTAAGGGCTACCGACGCTGCGGAACCTCCGGGGTGATGGACAGCAGCAAGATGTTACGCTCCCCACAGGCTGAGCGGTGATCCCCGGGGGCTGGAGCTGCTCAAGATGTTGTGCGGCAGCTGCGGTTACCTTTAGTTAATGACGGACAGTTCATAAGGAGACACGGACACAGATAGTCTCTGCAACGGTTCTTTACTGTAACCAGCAGGCAGTACATGGCTTACAGTGGTTGAGTAGAAGACCGGGTGGACTCAGCAGTGATAGTGCTCCTCAGAGATCCGCAGTGTACCTCCTTTCTACCTCCTTAGCTTCTCTTGCCAGCGTCGCCCAGGAATACCAGGTCGGGTACGGGGAGGCTGCTTCAATGCCCTATCCATGATGTACGTTCTGGATTCTTTGGGGAGCCTTGGGTCCCTCAGTGGGTACACCGCTGGTTAGACTACTGGAAACTGGCTGGTGGTGGGGTGCTCCTATAAAGCTGCTCCTCCACGGGGCTGGTTCGCGTGGCAGAGGTGAACTGCTGCCAGCTTCGGTACCAGTGAACCGGCTGTGAGTTGTGGGCACGGGAGTCTTTTGGGAACCCGTGTAGATATGCCCATTCCCGGTGGTTAAGGCCTCAGGTGCTGACACCCGACCGGTGACGGCCCAGGGGCCCGCACGGGGTGCGGAGCCCCCGCTCCTCTCCAAGTTCTGTGTTCTAGGTTCTAGATCCCAGACTAGACTCTGTTCCAACTCTCTAGATTATTGTGTGTTCTATTTCACTACCCTAACACTCCACCCACCAGGACCTATGATTGGTCCCCTGTTCTAGGTGTTGTATGTTGGGTTGGATCTCAGAGTTAAACTATTGCACTGCTTTGTCAAGAGAATATTGCGGCTGCAATACTCCCTTGTGACGCACTCGTTGCGGGGCGCCACATGGGCAGTGAGCTGGGTCTTTTCCTGGTTTTTGGATGACCAAGATGTGTGTCCGGAGTGAGTCGATTAGTAAGCCAGACCCCTCTGGGATCGAGTTTAGGTAGGAGACTACATGTGGCGATAGGGATCCTGGGAATATCTTGTAGTAGGGGAGAGACATTCCGTCCAGCCTCGGAGCTTTCCCTGTATTGGTTCCTTTTATTGCCATTAGGAGTTTGTCTTCTGAAAAGGGTCGTTCAAGAAGGGCAAACTCTACTGTCGGCAGGACAGGCAATCCCGAGTCTAGAATGTATGAGTGTATGCAATCTCAGATCTTGGTATTTTGTAGTGTCTCGTCAGTTTTATGTATTGAGTACAGGGACTCCTGGTAGGTCTTAAAGACCTCGGCGATCTCTAGGATAACTCGGGTCTGTTTATTTAAGCGGTCAGTAATAGAGGCGAAGTTTGTATTAGATCTTTGGGTTTTCAGTGCTGTAGCCAATGGTCTACTGCTCTTATTGCCGTGTTCGTAATAGAAGCAGAGGCATTTGGTAAATGTCGCTTTCATTTTATGGATCAGGAGGGACTTCAGGGAGTCATGTTTGGCCAACAGGGTTCGCTTCAGGATATCTGTAGGGGAGTTTTTGTGTGATGCTTCTAAGGCTCTGATCTCGCCCAGTAAGTCTGATATCTTTCTCTCCCTTTC
Organism: Allobates femoralis; assembly: GCA_033576535.1. Classification (NCBI taxonomy): domain Eukaryota; kingdom Metazoa; phylum Chordata; class Amphibia; order Anura; family Aromobatidae; genus Allobates; species Allobates femoralis. Next base: position 375,335,667 of record JARQOC010000002.1, read on the forward strand.
CTGCTTTAACCAAACTCCATTTTTGATAAATATTCCCCTTACCACGCACTCGTGTGCCTCCCAGACCACACAGGGGTCAGCCCCTGCAGTCAAGTTAGTGGTAAAGTACAAGTTTAAAGTATTTTGGATCTTTGCTTTTGTAGTGGGGTCTTCCAGAAGTGATACATTTAAACACCAGAGGCATTGTTTAGGTCTGAAGGCAGGCAAGAAGATGGAGACACAAGTGACTCACCGTAGCCGGGGGTACACGTAGCGGGCGTTGTTTCTCCTCCAGTCACGGAACCGCGCCTGCGGTAGTGTAGGCCCGGTGGTCCAGATCAATAGGGGAATGGCGGAACAGTGGGGGGTGATTTGTCTTCGTGACGCCACCTGCGGGTGTTCTGGTAACTTTACCAGCGCTGTTCGGGTCTCCGGGGGATGTTATACAGCGAGATGGAACGCTCCCCACAGGATGAGCGGGAGTCCCCGGAGCCAGGAGCTGCGCAAGATGTTGTGAGGCAGCTGCGGTAATGCTGCTATTAGGCCAGGATTCACACACAGACACACCAAAGTCTTTTAAGTACCTTTTACTGGTGATATTCAGGTACGCCAGACCGGGTTCATCAAGTTTAGCAATCCTGGAGATTTACAGCAAGCAGTTTGTATAGGCTTCCTTCTCTTTACATCGGGTGCTAAGGTCGGGTGGACGTGGAATCCTATAGTTATTGGGTCCCCCAATGTAAAGAATAGTAGCCTGCAGCCACCCCTAGGAATTGGTGCATTCATTAAAAGTGCCAATTCCTGGCGCTTTAACCAGCTCTTCCCGCTGCCCTGGTGTGGTCGCATCAGGGTGATGGACGGGGTTAGTGACAGCTGATGATTATTAATCTGGGCTTAATGACAAACTATCAATGTCAGGTCGCACATTATCAATACTGTGGTGAGGAAATGGTTAAAAAAAAAATCAGACAGTGAGAAAAATCCTTTATTTAAAATAAATTAGACAGACAACTCTCATTTTGCTATTTATTATTAACACACATATACCCCTCCAACGGTAATCCACAAAGATGGTCCCATGAAGCTCATTCGCCTCTGATACATCCAGATTCTGAAGAGAGGGAAAAAAGTGTGCTTCCACTGCAGAATGTGCAATCACACCGAGTATTGTGAGGAGTGGTGAAGTCATTCACGTAGTGACTCCGAGTTCCCGACAGAAGTAAGCTCAGGTGACCCCGGGGTCACTTGCATTTACTGACAAAGGGAGCTCCGAGTGACTCAGTGTGTATCTGACCTATAAGATCTTGGATGTGAAGCCTATAATGGCCATATGCTATTTTTATATGAATTGCTATCACATAAGTATAGAACAGAATGCCTCGCATGCTGCTGACCCTCTACAACACTGTTTCCAAAATTCACACCCTGCAGGTGTCAAAAACATCTGCAAACTCCAGGAAACTTAAAAAAAATAATTTAAAACTTCTAAAAAGTTAACACATTAAAACTAACCGATTGAGCTGATGGCTGGAGATACTCCTAACCATTCGGTAAGACTGTATTTGTTTCCGTTGGTACAATATGCAGTTATTATATTTTTAAAGTCCACTAATTAAACATAAGCTTTTATACTTACCCGTATCCTGTTTGTGGACACTGGAAATTTCTATTCCTGTCTTTTTTTTTATGTGTACAATACTTTTTCCCAGTTTAACACAACTATGTGGAATACCCTTAGGAATCTGGTAGCAAGGGGCAAAGACACAACTGAGACAAGGTATATAGAAGAAAGTCTGTATTAAACACGTGCAACATATTGAAAAGTGCAGGTGCAGCAAACAAGGAGCAGAGTTCATAAGTCGAAGTCGTTCAAATGAAAGTTCAAACACACTGAAGATAAGCAAAATTCTCTCTTAAGTAATAGTTCACACTGTAAGTGGCCAATAATGCAACAGTCTATAAGTAGCAGTGCATAGCCAAGAAGGCTTGGATATGGAAAAGTCTCTGAGATCACAGTCCAGAACTGGATGCAGTGCAGAGTAGCTAAGTGCAAAGTCCCGAAGAGTCCAGAGCACTGCAACTGCAATTAAATAGACTAAACTGAATGGCCGCAGCAGAGCTTTTTATAGCAAACAGCTAATGTGAAGCGGAGCAGGATGGCAGTAACGGAGGCAGAAACAACCTCTAGACAGAGCAGCTTGACACAGGGAGGCAAACAAGAAGCAGGTGAATATCAGCTGAATATCTGACTGCAGAGAAGATAGAAAGAGCTGAACCAAAATAGCTGGCGATGGAGCACAAACTTGAGATGCACAGAGATTCAAGCAAAATACTTAAGAAAGCCTGGAAGATGGACCGGAGATTTTATAAGCAGGAACACATGGACAGGATGAGGTAGCAGAGGCCATCTTGCATAAGGGCGAGGAGACACAAAATATAATCTGAACGAGCCAGAAACACAAATGAATGTAATTCTGCAGAGTCCGTAATGAGTCCACAACAGCAGAAGCAAGTCTGGGGGCACCACTCAGTAATTCGACACAAGAGAAAATATAGAAATAGTCCCTAGGCGAAGTCGTTAAATCCAGCAGGTGAGTAACACAACACAATTCAACAGGCAACCAATGTCCAATTTTTAATAATGCACACACCATCTCAAGGATCTGGCCGCAGCCTGAAATCCTATATCTTTGGGACTCACTACACAACTTACTGGGCTAAACATGATTCTATTGTTCTCTCTCTTTGGGATCAGCCCCTGCATGGGGGAAGGGTTCACACCCATTTTTGAACATGTGGCTACATTAAGAAGTTTCCAGAAACTCCCAGCTCCATTCTGTCTACCAATTTGTGTATTGGATGAGTCCCATGCTGAGAAGAACAAAGACAGAATCTCCCCACTAGATGCAGGACAGGAAACACAAAAGCAGGTTACATTACATTACATAGAGTACATGAACACAGGCTGTTGTAGGGGAAACACTGTTACATCCCCTTCCCCTCTCAATTTGTGTACAGACTAGTGACCTCAACAGGTCAATTGTCAAGTACACCCAGTCATGGCTGACATGACTCAGGGCTTCGTTATCACATAGGCCGGCAAGACTTACACTTGGCTACATGCAGCCACAAATTGGCATTGTAGCTCTCTCAAATCATTGCCTAGGAGGACAACAAGGCCACCCATCATCCCAACCACACATCGTCTGACCTCAAAACCAAAGTGAGAAATGCCCCTGAGTCAAAAATCCAATAAGTCTCTGTCCAACCAGCACGACCTTCTGCAAGTGCTTACCCCACTGAGCAGAGGTTGTCATAGCTGCGGGCCGCACCCCATACACCCCTTGTGGTTCAATATGGGTGGCTGAGTCACTAGGCCAGTCCTCACATAGTGGTGACACCTCTTCCTCCAATGAATTTGGATGTAAATAATAGTCTAGTTTGGTGTAGGATCATTCCTTATTTGACCAGCAGGACAGGTGGCTTTCAGATGCTCAGGTTGCCCACATCTAGAACATCTGCACTGTATATCACTGCCCAATCTGCATTTTGCGGTTGGCGGAAAGGGAACCTGGAGGTCAGCACCCACCTGAAGGTGCAGGAGGTCATTGTTGGACTTGAGGACATTTCTGACCTGCCCCAGGGCCGTGTGGTACTCGGTTCCGGGCGTTGATTCATGGAGGACGTCAAGGGGGCCTGTGCCTGGTCCCATCTCCCTGCTGGTCGCTGAAAAGAGTCAGTAAAAATAATAAAAATAAAAGTAGTTTGTGACACCACCTACAGTTCCGGTAAGGTTACCGGAGCTGCAGCTCAGACCTCCGGGGTGATGGTAGTGCAGCCAGATGGTTACACTCCCCGTAGGTGGAGTGGGATCCCCAGGGCAGTTGTAGTAGTTTTTATGTGTAATCTATTTTTATTGAAAAAGCAAGTATAACATTACAAATAGTAAGACATTTTGAGGTACATTTGTATGCTAGGTATTCCAGGAAATGCTTATAACCGCTATGTTTTGAGAAGAAGTCCAATACCTAAATGCACTAGTGAAAATAACAAGAAAGAAATTACAAACATAGAACAGAGATTATGGCTTGCATTCTTGACCCATTTGATTCTTGCATCTTTTGCCTATATCAAGATTTCTCTGTCAACATTAGGGAAAATATATTGAACTTGTATTCAAGAACTACGTAGGGAAGAAAGACATTAGGCATCTCCGTGCCAAACCTATTGCCCGAGCCAGTACAATTTAACAGAATCAGCTTCTGGCTTATTGGCCTCGATGAAACTTTTTCTACTTATGTCGGGCCCCACGGGACGGGGGTACTCGGTACCGGACCGGACGGTGCCGGGGAAGTCACGGGTGGCTTGGTCCGGACCGTGTCCCTGGCTCGGCAGAATAAAGGGGAATATTTACAGGGGAAAATGTCACGTGTGACGCCACCCACTTGGTGCGGCCAGTGATGGGGGCCGCCGCTGCTGCAGAACCTCCGGGGGTGATGGATTGGGCAGCGGAGATGGTGTAGTTCCAGTGGGAAGAACTGTATCCCCCGGGGCAGTAAAGGTGAAGTCTATGGTGCGGTTGTAGCACACTTACTTGCAGGCACTGCAGGGATCTCTCCTCCTGGCTGGTGCTGACAGGCTGGATCCTGTATGGGGGAGAATGGTGTGCAGATAGAGGCAGACAAGAGAGGCAATTCAGGGTTTTCCGTATCTTTTACTCTCAGTTCTTTCCAAGCAGTTTACAAGTCATTTGCAGTTCTTTACAAGTTTAAGCACAGTTCTCAACACACGGGTTCATTCTCCCTCTCCGGGTTCCCTTTTGCTCTGCAGCCAGGCCTCTCTCTCTGTGACCCCTCACACAGTCTGTAGTGTCCTTTCCGGGCTGTTTACGGTCTCCGTCTATACGGGTGGTGTGTGGTACGCTGGACAGTATGGCGGTGACTCAGGCTTCTGTGAGTCCTAGTGCGTCACTTAGCTGCCTGTCCTTTAGGGTAGGGATCCTAACATGAAGCTGTGGTCCCCCGTCGGTGTCTGGGGATCCCGGGTAAACTGCGGTCCCCTTTAGAGCCGACACTCTACTCAGCCCAGCCTCAAGCAGTCCTCAGCACGAGGCTCTACCAGGCTCTCTCCTTTCTGTTCCTTCCAGTATCATAGGAGGGACTTCTCTGCCTGCAGTCAGTGGCTTTAGCTGCTGTCTAGGGCACGGGTTACACCGTCCCTCTCTGTTCTGTCACACTCCTGGTGGCATCAGCTTCGGACGGGCTTTCTCTCCCCTCTGGCTCACACTGGCTCAGTACGGATTCTGCGCTCCTAGCCTTGCACTCGCAGGACGTGTGATTGTCCTTCGGTCTCAGCTTAGCTCAGCTTCTCCTCTTTGCTTCTCAGCGCCATGGCCTACTAACTTCCTTCACTCCTACCCCTCACTATATACTGTCAGTCACCTGACTTCTGGTGTGCCCAACCCACTCCTCTGAATCCACCACCCTCGATCTCATAGAGTTCTAATCTCAGGGCTGGATGTAAACCTCCTTCTGACACGTGGGTTGTGTGGGCTGTGAGGGTGTTGTTGTGCAACCATGTCCTACCTGCCTGGCTGCAGTTCCCTTTGTGGCCTCCTGGACGCAGGGGCGCCACACTTACAAGAGGAAGATTCATATGAAGGAAAATATATATATGAGGTATAGAAAATAAGGAATGAGTTATAACACAGAAAGAAAATGCAGCACACAATGGTATGGGATGGAGAGAAAGGAGGGGGAAGAGGGTTAAAAAAAAAAAAAAAAAAAAAAAAAAGGGGGGTGGGGCTCCCGAGTATTGTTTCTACCACCTTCTGTTGCGACACCTCTAATGCAAAAGTCATCCTGGTAGAGTCCCAAAATCGGTCTACGAAGGGTCTTCTCTGAATGAATTTGTGAAGGTTGGGGAATCTAGAAATAGAATCAAGGGGCTCCAGATTCGTAAGAATTTCTCCTTAGACCCTGAAATCTCAGCAGTGAGATCTTCCATGTGGAAAACTTTATTCATTTCAAGTAACCAATCCGTCAGTCACGGGCTCTGACTAGTCCTCTAAAACCTAGGGATGACCATATGGGCGGATATTAAGCAGAATTGCAGTATGTCTTTTTTTTGGTAGCTAAGGGAGTTAGGTAAAATCGTCAAAAGTGCGGCTGATGGGGAGGCAGGTACCCTATTTCCCGAAATTTTGGAATATTTATCGAATACTAGATCCCAGAAGAGTTTGTAGTAGTTTTTACACAGGGCGTCAGTTTACCACACGGCCTTGTCACTAGTCCTTTCAATGCAGCAGTGTGCGGCTCATCAGGTGAGGGAAAGAAAGTAAGTCACACCAGTCATTAACTCTGATCAGGTTTACTTGCAATTTCTTAAAGCAGGCAGACAGATGGTACAGTCTTTTGGGGTCTTTCTGGCCTGGGTAGTTACCAGGGAACCGGTATGATTTACTCAGGACTCTCGGTGGTATGCCTGCTGTTCCCTGCCGGTCCCTTCACTGCGCTTAACTTCCCACTACCGTACAGTGCACCATGACTCTGACCGCAGAGACTACAAGGGATCGCATGTCCACTTGTTGTAGTCTCTGGGGTTAGAGTCATGGTGCACTGTATGGAAATAATCTGCCTTTCCGTGCATCATGACTCTGATCCAGTGACTACAACAAGTGGACACTTGATCCTTGTTGTAGTCTCTGGGGTCACAGTCATGGTGCACTGTATGGCAATGATCTGCTGTACCGTGCACCATGACTCTGATCCAAGAGACTAGAACAAGTGGACACTCGATCCCTTGTAGTCTCTTGGGTCAGAGTCATGGTGCACTGTATGGAAATGTTCTGCTGTACCATGCATCATGACTGTGTCCCCAGAGACTACAACAAGGGATCAAGTGTCCACTTGTTGTAGTCTCTGGGGCCAGAGTCATGGTGCACAGTACAGCAGATCATTACCATGCAGTGCACCGTGACTCTCATGCACCCATCCATCCACCCATACACCCATCCATCCATGCACCCATGCACCCTTCCATGCACCCATCCAACCATCCATGCATCATTATCATCGTCATGGTGCACTATATGACAGATCATTGCAATATAGTGCACCATCAGTGAAACCCAGAGACTGTAGGAAGAGGACACTTGATCCCTTGCTGCAGTCTCTGAATGTAGCAGAAGCGATCGAGCATCGTGGGACCATCATTTTGGACTATGTCAGAGGTGATCGAGCTCGTGGGACGTTCGTTGTGGACTATGTCGGATCTTTATAATAAAGATGGAGTCTGAATTTTGTGTTCTTTTTTTAAAAATAAAAGATTTTCTGTGTGCAAGGTATTTTTTGACTATTTACTAGAGATTTCTAATGGCCGGGTCTAACATTGGCCCGTCATTATGAATCTTGAGCTTAGTGTCAGCTGCCAATAAAAAGCTGGTATTAACCCATTTATTACCCAGTTTGCCACGGCACCAGGGCAACTTTAAGGCTCTAGGTACAGCACCAGAAAATGGTGCTTCAATGAATGCGCCTGTCAAGATTAGCTTAGTCAGGACCTGCAGCACTCTGGCGCCCCCTTAGCCTGCTGGTCAATTCCGGTATTGCCAGAGGATAAGAAAGGTGCCCAGCTGCTCTAATTTATGTTGTCTACTGCGGCACGTGATGTGACAGGATGTATATATACCTCCAGTTCCTTCCAGGAACATATATATACCTCGATCCAGTCACCCTCACGCCCACAATATCACATAAATACACAAAACGATATGCTGCCACCACCGGTCTTCAAGGTAGACCGGGTACCTGTATGATAGCGTAAAAATGAGCAGGGAGGACGTGAGGAATCGTTCATAGGACAAGGAGATCGGAACTAGTAAATTATAATATTTTACTCCACGAAAGATGGGCAGTGCTTATAAAAGATTTACAGAATATTATATAAGAGACAAATTACATGTATGAATAACAGTTATATAAAATAAAAGGAATAAGTATGAAAGTTTCAGACCTAGTCAGGCTTGGTACTTAGTTTCTTGGAGGAGGCCCCTCCCCTGGATGGTAAGATTCTGTCGACAGCTGGTGTTGACTGTCAGACCTCTGGACTCCTGGAGCAGAATGACCCAAAAACCCTTCTTTGCTTTTATTAAACCGGGGGGAGTGTGTGGCCCCACCGCTTGGAGTGACCACCTCCCTGTGGGCTTGTCCACTAACCCCTCCTCTTTCACAATGCTTTATAAGTCCCCATTTTCCATATCTGTGGGTGGGGCCGTCTCACAATTATGATTTATAACTCATATTTCAGGTCAGGTTATTCTGAGAAGTTTGATACCAAATATGACGTGATTGTCTTATTTACGGTGGCAGCAATCCCTTCTCAGGTTCCTGAACGTTGTACGACTGTATGGAACACATCATTGAATGCAAAACACGATGACGAATCTGAAATATGAATTCTGTGTTTGTGGCATGAACGGGTCGTCTTGAATTCAATATTGAAAACACGGTGGATTTAGACAAAAGATTTTCTTTAGAGAGCCAGCTGGTTTAAACTGGTGTCCAGCTCTACCCCTTGAAAGTTATTTATTGGGGCGTCGTAAAGGGCTTAAGCTGGGGAATGCTGGAATTGTTTCTATGTAAACTGCACAGAAACCAACAAAAAAGGGAGGGGGAATGAGGGGTTAGCCTGGACTGACTCTCCAATACCTTAAAAATCATGAGCAATATTCATTTCATGACACCTCCCCCTTTTCGATGACGCTATGGAGGAAGAACCTCTCGGTACTCCTCCAAGCGTGTCCCTGTGGGCTCTCCCCGCCGGGATAACCATCGGCATTGCCATGCTCGCTGCCTTTTCGGTGGTGCACGGTAAAGTCGTACTGCTGGAGCGTGAGGCTCCAGCGTAGCAACCTCCCGTTGGTACCGGACAGGGAGTTCAGCCAGCTCAGGGGGTTGTGGTCAGTCACGACAGTGAAGGGGCGCCCGTACAGGTAGGGCTGCAAGCGTTGCAGGGCCCATACAATGGCCAGACACTCCTTCTCTATCGTGGAATAGGCCACTTCCCTCGGGAGGAGCTTTCGGCTGAGGTACAACACTGGGTGCTCTTGGTTCCTGGAGTCGACCTGGCTGAGCACAGCTCCGAGGCCAAACTCACTAGCATCAGTCTGTACTAGGAATGGCTGCTTGCCGTCAATCGCCCTCAACACAGGGGAACTGCTCAGGGCCGTCTTCAGAGCCTGGAAGGCGACCTCGCAGGCCTCGGTCCAATTGACTGCATGGGGTAGGTTTTTCTTGGTGAGGTCTGTGAGAGGCTTCGCAAGGCTACTATAGTTTGGCACGAAGCGCCTATAGTACCCTGCAGTGCCCAAGAAGGACAGCACCTGCTTTTTGGTCCTGGGGGTGGGCCAGGACACGATAGCGTCCACTTTCCCGGGCTCTGGTTTCAGTGTGCCCCCGCCTACCCGGTGCCCCAGGTAGTGGACCTCGTTCATGCCCATCTGGCACTTTCCTGGCTTAATGGTCAAGCCTGCCTGGCGGATGCGCCCGAGCACCTGCCGCAGATGCTTGAGGTGATCCCCCCAGGTGGGACTGAAGACGGCAATGTCATCCAGGTACGCCACCGCGTACCTCTCCAGTCCCAGGAGCAGGGAGTTAACCATTCTCTGGAAAGTGGCCGGGGCATTTTTCATGCCGAATGGCATGACCGTGGATTCGTATAATCCAAAGGGGGTGATAAAGGCGGACCTCTCCCGGGCCTCAGGGCTCAGGGGAATCTGCCAATATCCCGACTCAGATCCATAATGGAGAGATAGCTTGCACTAGCTAACCGCTCCAGCAACTCCTCAATGCGTGGCATTGGTTGGGCATCGGAGGCCGTGATAGCGTTGAGCCCCCTGTAGTCCACACAGAATCGGGTGGTCCGGTCCTTCTTTGGCACCAGGACTACAGGTGAGGCCCATGCGCTCTTGGACTCGGTAATCACTCTCAACTTCAGCATCTCATCGATCTCCTGGCGCATGACGTGCTGCACCTCGTCGGAGATTCGATAGGCTGTCCGTCGGAGTGGGGCATGATTACCGGTGTCCACCTCATGGACCGCCGCCGCCGTCCTTCCAGGTATGTTGGTGAACATGACTTGGAAGGATTCCAACACCGCTCGCATCTGAGACCGCTGGCTTGTGGATAGCAAGGTGCTTATCTCCACATCCTCAATGGACCCGCTGGCCTTCGCTTGGGCCAACATGTCCAGGAGGGGATCTTCCTCCCCATCCTCGGGCAGGTTGCAGACCGGTAGGACACAGGGCCCACGTTCTTGATGAGCCTTCATCATGTTGACGTGAAAGGCCTTCCGCCTACCCCGCTCGGGGTCGAGGGTGACCACATAGGTGACTGGGTTGAGCTGTTGGTGAATGACGTAAGGGCCCTCCCAGGCTGCCTGAAGCTTGTCCTTTGGTACGGGGACCAGCACCCACACCATCTGACCCACCCGGTAGGTCCGCTCACGGGCGTTCTGGTCATACCAATGCTTCTGGTCAGCCTGGGCTTGCGCCATGTTGACATTCACCAACTGCGTTAAGGTCTGCATTTTGTCACGGAAACGCATGACATACTCCACAATGGACACTCCTGGGGTGCTCTGCTCCTCTTCCCAGGATTCTCTTACTAAACCAAGGGGTCCCGGACTCGTCTGCCATACAGGAGCTCGAAGGGAGAGAACCCTGTCGAGGCCTGTGGGACCTCTCGGTAAGCAAATAGCAGGTGTGGGAGGTAACGTTCCCAGTCGCGTCCCTGGGACTCAACCAGCATTTTCAACATCTGTTTGAGGGTGGCATTGAAGCGTTCGCACAAACCATTTGTTTGCGGATGATATGCGCTTGATACCAGATGCTGCACCTGCATTTTCTTACAGAGGGCCTTCATTATGCCAGACATGAACTGGGTCCCCTGGTCGGTAAGCATCTCCCTGGGAAATCCTACTCGGGAAAAGATGGCCAACAGGGCATCCGCCACCTTATCTGCCCTAATTGAAGACAGAGCTACTGCCTCTGGATACCGGGTAGCAAAGTCTACCACAGTGAGGATGTACTTCTTTCCAGAACTGCTGGGTATGGGCAGTGGTCCCACGATATCCACAGCAATCCGCTGGAAAGGCTCCTCTATCACTGGCAAAGAGTTCAGGGGTGCTTTAGGAGCCGGCCCTGCCTTTCCCACTCTTTGGCACGTGATACAGGAGCTGCAGTAGTTTTTCACATCTGTCCCCATTTTGGGACAATAGAAGTGGTGCGACAACCGGGCCTTGGTTTTGCTAACCCCCAAGTGTCCAGCAAGGGGGATCTCATGGGCAATCCGCAACAACTCCTCCCTGAATTGGTAGGGAACGACCAGCTGTCGTTCTCTAGGCCAATCCTGTTGGGGTGTACGGGCACAGTCTCCCGATACAACCTCCCTTGGTCCCAGAATACCCTCTCCTTATCAGTCTCGGAGGGGGGCTTACTGGCGAGGATCCTTAACGTCTCTAGGCTAGCATCTGTATGCAGAGCTGCCTGAAACTCCTGGCTGGAGGCAGCCAGGAGGGACTTTAAGGCCACATCCTCTTCGGGACTCTCTGGGACCTGCTCTGGGTCCGGAACCGGTTCGGTTATTCCTCTGGCTGAGGAGGGTCCAGAAGGCAGGGGGTTCCTGGCGTTCTGGGCACTCTGACTGCGGGTGACGGCGGCTATGTAGGCCGTCTCCCCGGGGAATAACACCGTCCCATCAGCCTGTCTGGCTGTGGGTACTACTTCCCCATCATCCCTGTTACCTTAGGAGCAGTGCTCATCATGGGGCAGCTACCATCAGCCATGTCACTGTCTGTGGTGACACTGTTCAGCTGCATGGCACTCCCTGCTTCAAGGGTCCTGGGACTCTTCCCATCACCCTTAGCACTAACACTTGCTCCTGGTAGGGGATCCTCAGCAATATCACCCCGCAGAGTGACATGGCTGAGTTCTCCTGTACCTCCTGATACCTTGTCATCATCATCATCAACATCATTATCATCAACATCATTATCATCATCATCAACATCTTCAGTTAAAGCATTGACCTTACCATCATTAGCATTAACCTTATTAACCATATCAGATCGGGGAGGGGAGTCAGGGACATAATAAGCGAACATTTTCCCCAAATCAGTCCCCAGTAAAACATTTGTGGGCAAGTTTTCAGACACCCCACTTCCTTCACCCCACTCCCCGCACCCCAATCAATAAACACCCGGGCCATTGGCAGGGGACAGCGGACGCCCCCAATCCCGGTGACAGTCAGAGTCTTTCCTGGGATAAACTCTTCCGTGGACACCAGTTCAGGTCGGATGAGGGTTCGTTCGGCCCCAGTGTCCTTGAGGCCCACAGTGACAGTGTCCCCACAGTGACAGACTGCAGATTTTCACAGGCCCTCCCAACCGACCCACCCACAAAAAAAACTGATGCCTTCTGCCCTGGAGCCTTGGGTGGTAGATTCTTCCTCTGCTTCTCTGGGCAAGTGGCACTGAGATGACCGGTCTGGTTGCAGAAGTAACACCTGCGGAGATCGGATACCGGCCGAGTGGGGTTGGCAGGGGGGCCAAGGCCTCCAGAAGGTCGGCTGACAGGGGCAGGGATGGTGGTCATCTGCTTACCCCCCTTCCAGTTGGTGATGATCGGCTTCCGTCCCTCTGGTCTCCGGTTGGCCTCGTAGGTGTCCGCGATCTGCGCTGCTTTGTTCGCATCTGGTGGCTCTCGATCCATCACGAACTGTCGCACCTCCGTGGGGCAAAGATGCAGGAACTGGTCTTTCACCATCAGATCCTTTATCTGCTCAAAGGTGGTCACTTTCAGTCCTTGAATCCACTGCTCAAAGTTGGTTCTGAGCCCGTGGACCACATCACTGTAGCTGTCGTGTGGTCCACGCTGGAGGTTCCGGAACTTTCTACGGTACACCTCAGGAGTCAGCTGGAACCTCTGGATTAGAGCCTCCTTAATGGCCTCATAGTTCCCATCTAGATCTCGGGGAAGAGCCACAAACGCCGCTAGCGCTTTGTCTCTCAGCGCCGAAATGAGGAACGGGGCATACTGGTCCTTCGGCAGCTGGTACTGTAAGCACGCCTTCTCAAAACCCCTCAGAAAAATGTCCAGATCACCGTTGTCATCCAGCACAGGGAAATGTTTGGTATTCGGCTGGAAGGTGGTTGAACGGGTCGATTCAGAGTTCAATGGGGTAGATGACGGCCTTTCCAGCTGGGCCATCCGCAGGTCGTGCTCTCTCTGAGCTTGGGCCTCAGCCCGTCGCTCTGCAGCCTCTCGCTCGGCTCTCTCAGCCTCTCGCTCGGCTCGCCGCTCTGCAGCCTCCTGGTATTGCTGAATGAGCTGCAGGCGTCCTTGGGAATCCTCAGCGGGATATTGCTGTAAGGCCAATTGCAGGTAGGGGTCCAGGCTGACCTGGTCGCTGACGCGGCATGCGTCTACAGGTGGGACCCCTGCAGGAACACCTGGTAGGACTTGGCCTACATCCCCAGGTAAGGGCTCAGCAGCAACACCGTCCATGCTCTGACTGACCTCTGCAGCCGGACGCTGTACATCAGCACTGACAAGGCTTTGGCTGGCCTCTCCATTCACTGGGCTCTGGTGACGGGCTTCCTCCACATCCAATTGCAGCAGTATCTGCTCCATCTGCTTCTTGGTTCTGCCGGAGGGGTCTATATTCCTGTATTTGCACAGGCAGGCGAGAGCCTCCTTGTTATAGTCTTTATACCAGCTTTTCACTGCTGTGGCCATGATTCCAAATCAAAAGATAGAATAGAAAAACAAAGAGGGGGGGGGTAACTGCTACACACACAGTATTGTCTCAGATCTAATAACCACTGAGTTCGATCTTCAAAACTTTTGTGCAGAGTTCCTGTAAGAACTGTGCAAGTTTTTAGTGAGAGGAATGATTGCTCAAACCAGATCACTAATGTCCTATGATCCCACCGCTCTGCCACCAATTGTCACGATTAGCTTAGTCAGGACCTGCAGCACTCTGGCGCCCCCTTAGCCTGCTGGTCAATTCCGGTATTGCCAGAGGATAAGAAAGGTGCCCAGCTGCTCTAATTTATGTTGTCTACTGCGGCACGTGATGTGACAGGATGTATATATACCTCCAGTTCCTTCCAGGAACATATATATACCTCGATCCAGTCACCCTCACGCCCACAATATCACATAAATACACAAAACGATATGCTGCCACCACCGGTCTTCAAGGTAGACCGGGTACCTGTATGATAGCGTAAAAATGAGCAGGGAGGACGTGAGGAATCGTTCATAGGACAAGGAGATCGGAACTAGTAAATTATAATATTTTACTCCACGAAAGATGGGCAGTGCTTATAAAAGATTTACAGAATATTATATAAGAGACAAATTACATGTATGAATAACAGTTATATAAAATAAAAGGAATAAGTATGAAAGTTTCAGACCTAGTCAGGCTTGGTACTTAGTTTCTTGGAGGAGGCCCCTCCCCTGGATGGTAAGATTCTGTCGACAGCTGGTGTTGACTGTCAGACCTCTGGACTCCTGGAGCAGAATGACCCAAAAACCCTTCTTTGCTTTTATTAAACCGGGGGGAGTGTGTGGCCCCCACCGCTTGGAGTGACCACCTCCCTGTGGGCTTGTCCACTAACCCCTCCTCTTTCACAATGCTTTATAAGTCCCCATTTTCCATATCTGTGGGTGGGGCCGTCTCACAATTATGATTTATAACTCATATTTCAGGTCAGGTTATTCTGAGAAGTTTGATACCAAATATGACGTGATTGTCTTATTTACGGTGGCAGCAATCCCTTCTCAGGTTCCTGAACGTTGTACGACTGTATGGAACACATCATTGAATGCAAAACACGATGACGAATCTGAAAATATGAATTCTGTGTTTGTGGCATGAATTCAATATTGAAAACACGGTGGATTTAGACAAAAGATTTTCTTTAGAGAGCCAGCTGGTTTAAACTGGTGTCCAGCTCTACCCCTTGAAAGTTATTTATTGGGGCGTCGTAAAGGGCTTAAGCTGGGGAATGCTGGAATTGTTTCTATGTAAACTGCACAGAAACCAACAAAAAAGGGAGGGGGAATGAGGGGTTAGCCTGGACTGACTCTCCAATACCTTAAAAATCATGAGCAATATTCATTTCATGACAGCGCCATTTTCTGGGGTGGCTGCGGGCTGCAAATCGCAGCATGGGGGGCCCAGAAAGCTTGGGCCTCTCCATACTGGGGATTCCAGCCCCAGCTGCTAGTTGTACCTGGCTGGACCAAAAATATGGCAGAGCTCTACGTCATTTTTTTCTAGAATTAGTTCTAGAAATACAAAAAAATGGGCTTTGCTGTAGTTTTGGTTGCCAGCCAGGTACAACAAGGCAGCAGGGGGTTGGTGGTAATCCGTAGCTGCCAAGTTGTACCTTGCTGGACCAAAAATATGGCGGAGCCCAACATCACTTTTTTTCTATAATTAGTTTTAGAAATAAAAAAAAAATAGGCTTCACTGTATTTTTGGTTGCCAGCTTGGTACAACGAGGCAGCTGGGGGTTGGTGGCAGTCCATAGCTGCCAAGTTGCACCTGGCTGAACCAAAAATATGGCGAGGCCCACGTCATTTTTTTTTAATAACTTCTACAAATAAAATTACATGGAGAATTGCCATATTTTTGGTTGCCAGCCAGGTACAACTTGGTAGCTTGGGGGCTGGAATCCTCAGCGTGGAGAGACCCAAATATTGTGGGCCCTCCACGCTGCAAATTGCAACCCACAGCCACCACAGAAAATAGCGCATTCATTAGAGGTGCCATTTTCTGGTGCTGTACCCTAACTCAACAAGTTGCCCTTGTGCTGGTGGCAATGCTGGTGGCACACAGGGGCTCTCCATATGCGACATGGTGTCCGTTAACAAGTTGAATGGAAAATTAGCTCCAATTGTAAGCGGACCCCATGTCGCGTATGGAGAGCCCCTGTATGCCTAAACATTGGAGCTCCCCCACAGTGACCATATTTTGGAAACTAGACCTCCCAATGAACGTATCTAGATGCATAGTGAGCACTTTGAACCCCAAGGTGCTTCACAAATTAATCTGTAAGAATTAAATAAGAAAATTTTTGTGCAAAAAAATAAGTACTTTTTCATTTTTATGGATCAATTTGTGAAGCACCTGGGGGTTCAAAGTGCTCACTAAGTATCTAGATAAGTTCCTTGGGGAGGTCTACTTTCCAAAATGGGGTCACTTGTGGGTGAGCTCCAATGTTTAGGCACACAGGGACTCTTCAAATATGACATGTGTCCGCTATCAATTTGAATGGAAAATTAGCTCGAATTGTTAGCAGACACCGTGTTGCATTTGGAGAGCCTGTGTGTGTAAACCACTGTTTGGGCGCACGGCAGGGCTGAGAAGTGAAGTAGCGCCATTTCACTTTTGAATTGAAAATTAGCTCCAAAAATCAAATCGCACTCCTTCCCTTCTGACCCCTGCTGTGCTGTGGTGTATGACCACATATGAGATATTGCTGCACTCAGGAGAAATTACCCAATAAATTTTATGATCCATTTTATCCTGTTGCCCTTGTGAAAATTAAAGAATTGAGGCTAAAAGAACATTTTTGTTGGAACAATTAAAATGTCTATTTTTCCTTCCACATTGCTTTAGTTCCTGTGAAGCACCTAAAGGGTTAATAATTTTCTTAAATGTAGTTTTGAGTAGCATGAGGGGGTGCAGTTTTTGGAATGGTGTCACTTTTGGGTGTTTTCTGTCATGTACACCCCTCAAAGGGACATCAAATGTGATGTGGTCACTAAAAATGGTTTTGTGAATTTTGCTGGAAAAATGAGAAATTGATGATAGACTTTGAACCCTTATGACTTCGTTCCTATCAAAAAAAAGTTTTTTTTCCAAAATTATGCTGACGTAAAGTAGACATGTGAAAATGTTATTTATTAACTATTTTGTGTCACATAACTCTGGTTTAACAGAATGAAAATTGAAAATTTGAAAATAGTGAAATTTTCTACATTTTGGCCAAATTTTTGATTTTTTCACAAATAAATGCAAAAATTATCGACCTAAATTTACTACTGACATAAATCCCAATATGTCAAGAAAAAACAATCTTAGAATCGCCAGGATCCATTGAAGCGTTCTTTATTGCCTCATAAAGGGACACTGGTCAGAATTGCCAAAAATGGCAAGGTCAATAAGGCCAAAATAGGCTGGGTCATGATGGGGTTAAATTGCTTAAAATCCTTGTGGAACACTCGGGGGAATACCCTCACTGTGGGTCCTGTGTTTACAGGCTCTCCTGAGCTCTGTGAATGGCCTACCTCTTACCTTCTATGGTAGCCTCATCTCCAAGTAATGCCATCTCCTCCTCATACCACACAACCCACTGACGTTTTTGGGTATTTACCTGCAGCTCCCATCTTTCCTCCCTTTGCTATGGGAATCCTTCAGTGCCATCTTGCAGGCAAGCTCCTTCCAAAGCCTCAATTAGTTGCTCTTTGGACAGTCCTTTGTAGCAAATTCCTAATTCACAGACCTTTGTTTGTTGGCCCCCACAGTCCAGTTCTTGTATCCTGAGGTTCTGGTTCCAGATGTTGATGCCATTGTCCTCTATTCCTTCTGCTCTGATCCAATGACACCAGTTATTGATGGGGTATGCAATAGAGTAGGAAGGGACACCAGGCCGATGAGCAATCCAACGAGATTTATTTGAACATGGAAAATGAAACAATACAAATGAAGGTAATTCTGAAGAG
The DNA here is from genome assembly GCA_033576535.1 of Allobates femoralis. NCBI lineage: Eukaryota > Metazoa > Chordata > Amphibia > Anura > Aromobatidae > Allobates > Allobates femoralis. The sequence continues at coordinate 375,353,446 of JARQOC010000002.1, forward strand.
TCTATAAGAGTCCACAACAGCAGAAACAAGTCCGGGGGCGCCACCCGGTAATCCGACGTCAGGGAAAATATAGAAATAGTCCCTAGATGAGGTCCTTAAATCTAGCAGGTGAGCAACACAACACAATCCGACAGGCAACCGATGTCCAATTTCTAGCAATCTACACACCATCCCAAGGATCTGGCCGCAGCCTCAGATTCTATATCTTTGGGACTCGCTACTCAACTGACTGGGCAAAACATGAGTCTATTATTCTGTCTCTTTGGGATCAGCCCCTGGATGGGGGAAGAATTCACACCCACTTTTGAACATGTGGCTACATTGAGAAGTTTCCAGAAGCTTCTGACTCCATTCTGTCTACCAATTTTTGTATTGGATGAGTCCCATGCTGAGAAGAACAAAGACAGAATCCCCCCACTAGATGCTGTTGTCACTGTCTGATTTGTAGAATCCCCCCACTAGATGCAGGACAGATAACACTAAAGCAGATTGCATTACATATAGTACATGAATACTGGCCGGGGGAAGGAGACACACTGTTGCATGTACAGTGCGTTGTGAAAGCATTTGGTCTTTAAACATGATATAAATTCTAATTTTTTTGTGAAGAATCAACAACAAGTGGGATTTAAGCTCTGAAACGCGTCGGAAAATAAAGCAGAAGATTACTTTACTCAAAGCATTCTGTTGTCTTTGATATCCCTTTGAGGCAGCGGCGCGGACCTGGAGGCACTTGGTCCCAGTTTCATCCCCACGTTGTGGAAGTGTGGTCCCTGCTGCGGCTGCTAGGTTTGAGCTATCAAGCTGTTTGTGGGCTTCACAACCGAACCAGGTGAGCAGTTTTTATACTGTACGTGAATTGTCTCCTAAGTGGGATAAGACCCTATGCGCATTCTCATATTTCTAGATCTACTGGGGAGACTTGGTATCCCTGACTATAGCCCCCTGAGGAAGTGGACCCTTGTGGTCCATGAAACAGCTGTATATCGTGTTCATAGGGGTTTCTCCAGTTTGCAAGTGACACTGTCTTAATATATGGGTATGAGCAATATGGGCTTAGGAATGTGAGGTCTGGCTCATAGTGGGCTACCTCACTTCTTGTATTTTAGGTACTGCATGTTTATCAGAACTTATGTGTATGCTCTTTTAATAAGTGGCTACTTGTATGTTTCATCAACTTCAGGTTATTGAATTGTTGAAGGAACACAGGTTCCTTGTTTACCTGAAACACCAATTAATGTGTTGGAAACTGGGTAGCACTGGATTAATGTGTAAAAACCTGTATGCCCATTAAATTTCTGGGGCATAGCTTTTTACCCTTATTAGTATTGTAAAAATTATATGCCCTTTGTACACACTGAGATTGTAAATGTCCTTGCATACTTCCGTCTAGTGTCAAACTGTCCTCCTTTTGGTGCCTTTTTACTCTTGTATTTGTAAGTAATAAAAAACAAATCATGGATTGAGTTGTAGGTGCAGAGTCATTGCACTAAAAGTGCTAGCCTCTGCGATAACATATATGGAGATTTTTGTATTCATCCTTGAGTACTGGCCAATCAAGGATCGCTTGAATTCTTACCAGATTCCATGATCAGACACTGAATAGAGATGACATAACCTTAAAATTGTATCTCAGAAGGATAGAGCTTGCATTTCTCTGGCTTGATATAAAGATGACTCTCCTTCAGATGTTTCAAAACCAATCTGACATGTTCCTGATGCACCTGTAATCAGTCAGGGAAGATTAAAATATCGTCCAGATAGAGCACGACAAACTGGTCTAACAAGTCTGTATAAAATGTCATTGGCCCGATGTTGAAAAGTTGCAGGAACATTACAAAGCCCAAAAGGCATCACCATATATTCAAAGTGTCTATACCAACATCTAAATGGGATGGATATGGAATAAATTATATAGCCCATAAAGGTCTAATTTAGAAAATATATTGGCATGACGTACCCTTTCTAATAATTCAGAGATCAAAGGCAAAAGATACTGGTTCCAGATGGTTAAGTTATTGAGTTCCCGATAGTCAATATAGGGTCTAAGAGCCACATCCTTCTTCCTTACAAAAAAGATAGGTTCTCCTGCTGCTGAAGAAGAAGGCCGTATGAACCGTTTAACTAGGTTCTTATCAATATATTCCTTCATGACCTCTAGCTCTGGTGTCGCCAAAGGATAGACATTGCTAAAAGAAATAGCAGCCCCTAGGAGCAACTCAATAGGACAGTCATAATGCCTATGTGGAGGAAGCTGATCTGCTTTCTTCTTATCACAGATGTCAGAAAATTCTTTATATATTGAAGGTAAGGTAGATACCTGTACTGAAAACTCTGAATCCTGAGTTTCTGGGAGTGGTACTGCTTGAGTTACTGCAGGACTGCACTTCTGTGGAGAGGAAATCTCTTTGGTCTCCCAGTTGATACTCAGGTTCTGCGACTATAACCAGGGAATGCCTAAAATCACAGGAAAAGGAGAAGAAATTAACATGAAGAAAAGCACTTCTCTATGATCAGGCTTCAACAAGAGCTCAAGGGGCACAGTCTCCTGATCTACAGGCCCCGAAATTAAAAGAAAACAATTCACAGTTTCCATGGTGACCAGAGAAGCTTCCTGCTGGGTCTTAATGCCATGTTCCTTGGCAAAAGAAAGGTCCATAGAATTACCCCCTGCGCCAGAGTCTATCATAACCACAGTAGACATGCGCTGTTTTGAACAAAAAGATCTTACCAGGGATTGGGAACAGTGTAAGTTCTTTTCCATTTGCTTCCTAGGAGGTGCAGTCATTGATAGAGAACGAAACACTGCACTTAGCGACAACCTAATTTTGGAGATATGAGATTAATCATCATAATTATCACACACCCCTACATCTGCTATAATGTTGTGAGGCCACTTGGGACAGTTGATTAGGAAGTGGTCAGATTGGCCAGAGTAGAAGCATAGGCTCTTCCAGACACGGTGATCCCGGCGCTCATTACTCTTATGTTTCTGCAAGTAGTCAACCTGCATAGGTACAACTTCTGCCTCCCGAGATGTTTTACCTGCAGACTCTTTAGAAGGAAGGGGAAAGTCAGTGATATGAGTTAATGTTGCCCATTTCTCTTGTCTACACTTAGTAAGCTTAATATCTATATGTTCACAATGCTGACTAAACATTTCTAGCTCTTGTGGAGACTCAGCATGAGCAAGCTCATCCGTGATTGTACTAGATAAGCCTCTCCTAAAAATAGGTGATTAAGCATAAAGTTCAAATTAGTATCAACTGCTAACATTCTAAATTCTGTGGCATGCGCAAGAACTGAATATTTACCTTGCCGTAATGACAATAAGGCGGTCTCAGTTCAGGTGCGGCCTTAGTGGCCAAAAAGTTATCCAGACAATTTAAATAAGGATCACGAGTCTTGATAATCGGATTCGTCCACCCCAGCACTTGTGAAGTAATCAGCATGATTATACACAGTACTTTAAATGGATCAGTACAAATGGCATGCACATCAAAATATAAAACTACATTGATTTACAAATCTGCAAAAGGTTTAGCGATCTCCGTTCAATCTGAACAGAGGCAATTTAGGCAGGCTATATGGCAGCGACTGACCTGGTGGTAATGCTTCATGAGAAACCATTTGAGTACTTACATCCTGAAGAGCCTGTCCGTACTGAGAGTCCAAGCCTCTAAATTTGTTTTGTAGGGCCTCCACATCCTATTGTACAGAGTTAATCATTGCAAACAACTGCTCTACTTGTGTCCCTGTAGACATTGCCAAGGGATTCCTTAATCAGCTTTAGTATTCTGTAACACAATTATGTGGAATACCCTAAGGAATCTGATAGCGTGGGGCAAAGCCACAACTGAGACAAGGTATATAGAAAAAAGTCTGTATTAAACACATATGCAACAGATTCAAAAGTGTAGGTGCAGCAAACAAGGAGCAGAGTTCATAAGTCATTCAAATAAAAGTTCAAACACAGTGCTGACAAGAAGAAAAGTCTCTAAGTAATAGTTCACACTGTAAGTGGCCAATAACGGAGCAGTCTATAAGTAACAGTTCATATCCAGGAAGGCCTAGAAATGGTAAAGTCTTTGAGATCACAGTCCAGAAATGGATGCAGTGCAGAGTAGCTAAGTGCAAAGTCCCGAACAGTCCAGAGCATTACAACTGCAATTAAATACACCATGTTCCAAATTATTATGCAAATGTTCTTGTTCTCTGATTTTCCTAAATGGTTGGTGCAAATGACAGTCAGTGTAATAAAAGTCATCACCGTTAGAGTATACGGTACATCCAATTTTATTGAAGAAACATCCCAATGATAACAGTATAATGTTCAAAAAAAAACAAAAAACTCTAAATGCAACTGTTCCAAATTACTAGGCACAGTAGAGTTTCTAAACATTTGATATGTTTGAAAAAACGGAAAATGCTCATTTGTTGAATTTGCAGCATTAGGAGGTCACATTCACTGAAATAAAAAGCTATTTAACTCCAAAACATCCTAACAGGCCAAGTTACATGTTAACATAGGAACCCTTCTTTGATATCACCTTCACAATTCTTGCATCCCTTCAACTTATGAGTTTCTGGAGAGTTTCTGCTTGTATTTCTTTGCATGATGTCAGAATAGCCTCCCAGAGCTGCCATTTTGATATGAACTGCCTCCCACCCTCATAGATCTTTTGCTTATTATACTCTAAAGAACTTATAGGGTTTAGGTCATGGGAAGATGGTGGTCACACCATGAGTTTATCTCTTTTTATGCCCACAGCAGCCAATGACACAGAGGTATTCTTTGCAGCATGAGATGGTGCATTGTCATGCATGTAGATGATTTTGCTCCCGAAGGCATGTTTTTGCTTTTTGTACCATGGAAGAAAGTTCTCAGTCAGAAAACCTATATACTTTGCAGAGGTCATTTTCACACCTTCAAGAACCTTAAAGGGGCCTACCAGCTGTTTCCCAATGATTCTGGCCCATAACATGACTCCAGCACCTCCTTGCTGACATCGCAGCCTTGTTGGGACATGGTGGCCATCCACCAACCATCCACTACTCCATCCATCTGGACCATCCAGGGTTGCTCAGCACTAATCAGTAAACAAGACTGTTTGAAAATTAGTCTTCATGTATGTCTGGGCCCACTGCAACCATTTCTGCTTGTGAACACAGTTTAGGGGTGGCCAAATAGTAGGTTTATGCACCACAGCAAGCCTTTGAAGGATCTTACAACTTGAGGTTCGAGGGACTCTAGAGGCACCAGCAGCTTCAAATATCTGTTTGCTGGTTTGTAAGGCCTATTTAGCAGCTGCTCTCTTAATCTGATGAACTTCCTGGCAGAAGCCTTCCTCATTCTGCTTTTATCTGTGCAACACATCTGTGCTCAGAATCAGCCACATATCTCTTCACAGTACGATGATCACGCTTACGTTTTCGTGCAATATCTAATGTTTTCATCCCTTGTCCAAGGCATTGCACTATTTGTTGCTTTTCTTTCCCATGTTACTTGAAAACTGTGGCCTGCTTATTATTGTGGAACACCCAGTTTTCCTTTCATTGGACTCACCTGCCAAACTAATTATCACAGATATCTGAGATTGATTTCAATGATCCAAAGAACCCTGAGACACAATACCATCAATGGGTTTCATTGCCAAAAAAAAACCCTATGACATTTAAAACCAATTTGCATAATAATTTGGAACATTGTGTAAACTAACCTGAATGGCTGGGAGCACAACTTTTTATAGCAAACAGAGCTTACATCAAGCAGAGCAGGCTGGCAGTAACTGAGCAGGAACAAACGCTAGATAGACTCTGATGTAGAGAGGCAAACTTGAAGTAGGTTAAGATCAGCTATCAGACCGCAGAGAAGATGGAAAGAGCCGAACCAGAATAGCTGGAGATGGAGCGCAAACTTGAGATGCACAAAGTAGCCAGAGATTCAAGCAAAATACTCATGAAAAACATGGAAGATGGACCAGAGCTTTTATAAGCAGGAACACATGGACAGGACGAGGTAGCAGAGGACATCTTGGATAAGGGCGAGGAGACACAAACGATAATCTGGAAAAGCTGGAATCCTGACATGTAGTGTCATTTCTTATTATTAATATGCAAATAAGTCTGTGGAGCCTCGGTTAGGAGTCTCATACACAGGACTAGCCAGATATCCTTATTATTACACATCACTAAATTTATGAACATCTATGGTTGGATTTCTTTGCTTGCGTGGATTGGATGGGTTGTTATGGACATCTGAACAGAAATTCAGGTCAAAAGCACCTTTAGAAATATATTTATGTAGAAAATAGCACAGAAACACTTTTCCTGACCTGTATAATGGATGCATTCAGCAGTATCTGCATTATTCTTTTCATATAAACTGCACATATCTCTTCTGTTCAAACTACTGTGTGTAATTGTCAAAAAACATGTAAAATATCCGGCTCACCTAGTTATATGCAGTTTGTGGATTCAGGGCTGTACATGGAAATAAAACTGTGTCAGCAGCATATACAAAAGGATTAGGGTGTATCCAAATCCACAGAATTGAAGTTAAAAACAAAAAAAAAATATTTTATTTTTCTAAATTCCATTTGGAAACGAATAGTGACAAAATACAGAAAAGGATTATTTTAACTTTCTCATTTTAAATAAATTCTTTCTTAATCATAATATAATCTATAATCATATTTTTGTCCAATTAGATTACATTTTCATCTTAAAAGCATTAGAAAGGGGTGGTATTTAACAAATAGAAAAATTGTGTCATTTTAGACAAACATGGACCCCCTCAACACATAACTATAGAGAAACATACATCATTGCAATATACAGTAATGGGCAAATGTATTAAAACTCTTGAAATTGCTTCAGAAAATGAAGTATTTCTCACAGAAAATTATTGCAATTACACATTTTTTATACAGATGTTCATTTCTTTGTGTGTGTATTGGAACAATAAAAAAAGGTACCGTAAATTGGACATAAATTCACATAAAACCCCAAAAATGGACAAAACAAAATTGTTGGCACCTTCAACTTAATATTTGGTTGTGCAACCTTTGGAATAAATAACTGCAATCAATCGCTTCCTATAACCGACCACAAGCTTCTTACACCTGTTAACTGAATTTTGGACCATTTTACTTTTGCAAACATCTCCAGGTCTCTCATATTTGTAGGTTGCTTTACCCCAACAACAATGTTAAAGGCTTCGTCGCCTGGGGACGTCGGCGGCGACTGGCGGAGCGCGCACGTTTTTGGCACCCCGCCAGCGTCCCCGTCCCCCATTTACACGGGGCGAAATCTCCAGCCCCGCGCCGGCGAGCTGTCAGGCGGCATCGCTGCCGAGGTGTCTGAAAACCCCAGCGGCGATGCAGGACAATGGGAGCCATAGGCTCCCATCGCTTGGCAGGTCGCCGGCGGCCAGTTACATGGGCGATGTGTACATATCGCCCCATGATGGTCGCCTGGTTTCAGAGCACTGCTCTGTAACCAGGCGACCGCCCGGCGGCGCCGACATCGCCCCTTTACATGAAGCGACGTAGGGGCGATATCGCCGCCGATAGGCCATGCCCCTACGTCGCCTATGTAATAGGCGGCGATGTCGCCCCGTGTGACGGGGGCTTAAGATCTCTCCACAGGTGTTCAATGGAATTTAGGTTCAGACTCATTGTTGGCTACATCAGAACTCTCCAGCCAATTGTTTCCATCTATTGCAGTGGGCTTCTTGAAGTATGTTTGGGATGATTGTTGTGCTGGAGGACCCATGACTTAGGACACAAACCCAGCATTCTGACACTGGGCACTACATTGCAATCTTAAATCCTTTGGTGATCTTACTAGGTGAGTTTAAATGAGTATCACATACTTGGAACAAAGTTATTTACCTACAATTTTGGAATGGTGTCAACAATTTTGTTCCACCCATTTTGGGGGTTTTGTGTGAAATTATGTCCAATCTGCCTTTCTCAGTTTTTTTGTGTTCACTGAAATACACTAAGGAATAAACGTGTATGACAAAACATGTGCAATTGCAATAATTTCCTGGGAGCAATACTTCAATTGCTGGGAAAATTCAAGGATTCCAACACTTTTGGCCATGACTTTATAAGGTCGGATCTAATGTTCATATTAATCACCCAGAGGCTTATGGGAACTCGGGTGTCTGGGCCCTGCTGTGGTTGGGATGTCACTGGTGGCCTGCCCAGAACCGTGGCCCTGGTGGTCAACTTAAAAAAGTTGGGGAATGGTAATACAGAGTTTAAAAGTTTGTCGCGACACCACCTGCAGATTCTGGTGATGGGCACCAGCGCTGCTTCAGACCTCTGGAGGAGATGGTACTGCAGCTTGGATGGAGCAGCTCCCTGCAGGTGGAGCTGAGCCTCCGGGGCAGGGATGCACCTGTAATGGTGGTGCTGGAGAAACGGAATAAACTGCGGAGCAGTGCAGCAGATGAACAGACACACGGAGGCTTTGTCACTCTACATGGGTACTTTACTCTGTAAACCAGTTCAGAAGGCAGTTCAGGTTACAGTACAAAGTCTATAATCAGGTAGTTGGTCGGGTAGTCACAGAGGGTTGCAAGGTCATTCAGCAGATCCCGTAGTATACTCTCTCTTGTCAATCCCGTGTCCTGCTGCTAAAACCTTCCCCGGCACAGCCCTCTTGTATACAACGCCCGTTGGGATGCTGTGAGATTCCCTTCTTCTCTCTCTCTCTCTGAAGGAGCTCAACCTTTGGTAGGTGATCCTGGTGAGGCTGCATTTTCTAGACAGGGTTGATGAACTGACCCGTGACAACCGGTGTAGACGGCTCAGGGCTGAACACCCTGCACTGTATCTCAGGAGCCGGCACTCTGTTAGATGGACTAGGGTCCTCCCGAAGTATGGGCGCTCCAATATGGGGTCCCCTCTTTCTTTTCCCGGGCAACCTCTTCTCTCTAGGCCCCCTCCCTGGGAGTCTCCTTTTCTCTTTCGGAGGCTCCCCTCTGCTTCGTTCCTCAGAGCAAACTAAAACTCCACTGTCTGACTTCCCTCCTCACCTAACTCCGCCCAAAGGGAATGGGACTACCCGTCTACCCTAGGTTAAGTGTGGGAGTGCTGGATGGGATCCACTTGCAAACCTTACTCTCCCCTGTGACAGGAATAACTGCAAACTCATTTGTGGGTGCAGTACCCCTACTGTGGCGCACTGACTAGTGGAGCGCCACACATACCTGTAGGAGCATGCTTGTCAAGATTAAATAGCCAGGAAACCTCATATTTTAAAGCACGTGTTTTATCCCCACCTCATTAAGGTGTCGTTACTTTTCCTAAAGCATTAACCCTTAAGGTACTGTCATCTCCCTTATGAGGCACCAGAAAGAATGTGTGTGGTTTTATTTTATGCAACATATATCTATTCAGATATGTGTCTTCTGAGAGTACATGTAGAACACCCTATTGTAATTTACAAGTTTCACAAGTTATGACATGAAAATATGTGTTGTACTGCAATTGATAAAATAATAAATTTTATAATTTTTTTAGTGGAGGTAGATGTACATGTTTTAATATTTATTATATAGTTACATAAACAACATGATTTGTTTCCATATTTAAATGAGTGTTTAGCCAGTTCTCATTATGATTTTTATTATTTCTACTTTCATTTCTATGATCACTAGGTGAAATGATATTGCCTATAGCAAAACCTCATCTTCAAACAAATGTATAACCTTATTGTAAAATATTTTTCAGAGAATTATCCGTTTACAACACTGTTAAAAATGTTTTAATATTAATACTTTCATAGTAAGAGTTTATTTTCAGTGTATTTGTTAAAATTACTTTGTTTGAGATATTGATCTCGTGATTTGGAATTGGCTATTTTTTGGCCCGACTTAATGTTTGCGTGGTCTATCCAAGGGCGCACTCTCATAAACCGAGTGGTTGCGTCAGGCCTCAGGCGGTACACACTGGAGGGCGACACTGAGCCCCCCATAGATGCCGCTCCTGCTCCTATAGCTCGGCCGCATTCTTCTCCACCTGCAGATCTGCACACCAAATCCATTGCTGCTCTATACACTGCTTACAGGACTTGTGATTATGACACATGGAGAGCAAGAGTTTAGGGTCACATGTGTTGGCAGAGTGTATCTTCTGAGAATCACCACTGGTATATAAGAGAACTTCACTTAGCAGTTTATCTTGAGTAAATAGTCTTTACTGCATAAACATGAGATATTAAGCTCAGCAGCACACAGTCCGTGCTCCTGCTATGAACACTTTCAAAGCGAAAGTAAAAATCACAACGACAATAAAGAACAACACAGCAAACATATAACTTTACACAAACTATCGCCATCTGCTGTCTGGTCTAGTGTAAATTCCTCCCTTCACTTATAATAAGTCCTGATCTGTTGCAAATGTCAACAACATAATCAGCTCCTCATTGTGTGCAAGACTCCACTGTGCTGTCTTCATGGTGCTGGATGAGGTGAAGTTTATGTGTGGGGTCAAGAGGGATTTTCAGTGTGAATGTAGCAGCGCCAAGAGTGTACTAGATGTACGGAGCGAAGCCACCCATGTTAGGGGCATATGGAGCAGAGCTGTGCATGTATGGGGCATACGGAGCGGATCCGCTTCTATACGGGGCGTAGGGAGCAGAGCCAAGTCTGTATGAGGCATACGGAGTGGAGCTGTGTGTGTACCAGTGGTAGCCCCCTGCAGATGCCAATCCCGCTCCTAAAGTCCTTGCCGCCTCAGCCGGCAGAACTCTTCTCCTGAGGCCCGGCCGCCGCTGTCTGCCCTGTGCATCTCAGCACGGCGGGGCACAATTATGTCATTACTAAGCACTGCTGTGCTGAGATGTGCAGAGCAGATCCAGGGGAGACCTAAGCAGCGAGAAGACAGGTATTTACTTTTTTTAATCAGTGAGTACACTGATGGGAAACTATGTAATGTGTAATATAATATAGGAGGACTATGGGGGATGCATGACACTATATGGAGAACTATAGGGGTGCATAACACTATATAGAGGACTATGGAGGTGCATTATACTATATGGAGGAGGACTTGGGGGGTGCATTATACTATATAAAGTACTATGGGGGTGCATTATACTATATGAAGTACTATAGGAGTGCATTATAGTATATGGAGGACTTGGGGTGTTTTATACTATATGGAGGACTTGGGGTGTATTATACTATATGGAGGACTATAGGATCCATCCTTTTCTCAACCCTCAATCTACTAAAATGCTTGTACACACCCTCATCATCTCCCGCCTTGATTACTGCAACATTCTCATCTGTGGCCTCTTTGCTAACACTCTTGCACCACTCCAGCCTGTCCTCAAGTCTGCTGCCTGAATAATACACCTCTCTCCTCGCTACTCCCCTGTTTCTCCCTCTGCAAATCCCTCCACTTGCTCCCAATTCCCCAACGAATCCAGTTCAAGCTACTAACACTCACCTACAAAGCCATTCATAACCTGTCCCCTCCCTATATCTCTGAACTAATCTGCCAATATCTTCCTTCACATAATCTTTGATCCTCCCAAGACCTCCTCCTCTCCTCCACACTTATTCGTTCCTCACATAACCATCTCCAAGACTTCTCGCGAGTATCACCCATCCTCTGGAATTCTGCGCACCAACACGTCTGATTATCCACCACCCTCGGATCTTCCAGACGGAACCTGAAAACCCATCTTTTCAGGAAAGCTTACAGTCTGCAATTACCGCGCTGCCGCCTCGCCACCACACGAGCTGCCGCCTCGCCACCACCCGAGCTGCCACCTTGCCACCACCAGTGCTGCTGCCTCGCCACCACCAGAGCTGCCGCATTGCCACCATCAGAGCTTCCAACTTACCACCACCAGAGCTGCCTCACCCTGACCTTCTGTCTCTTCCCCATATCCTGAAGAATGTAAGTCCACAAGGGCAGGGTCCTCTCCCCCTGGTACCAGTCTGTCGTTGTTAATTTGTTTACTGTAAACTATATCTATAATTTTGTATGTAACCCCTTCTCATGTACAGCATCATGGAATTAATTATGCTATATAAATAAATAAATAATAATATTAGGGGTGCATTATTCTATATGGAGGACTATGGGGGTTCATTATATATGGAGGACTCTGGGGTGCATTATAATGTGTGGAGAACTATGGATGGTGTAGTATAATATATGGAGACAATTATACTATACGAAAGCCATTATAATATATGGAGGGCTTTGTGGGGGGCATGATAATACTTGGAGGGGTATGAGGGAGCCTTTATACTTTACATAGGGCTATTTGAGGTCTGTGTTGGGGTCATTATACAGTGTGAAGAGGTTTAGGGGTCATTATACTGTATTTAGCTCCATTATATTGTATAGAGGACTTTGTGGGGGTCACAGTTGGAGATCATACTGTGCCAGTGTAATTGAGGGGCTTACAGTAGGCTCATAATACTGTGTGTGGAGAAATACACTGTGGGGGGATCATACATTGTTTGTGGGGAACTTCTGTTACTTTATGGGGGAAAATAAAAGAGTCTAGGGGCTTCAATAAGAGGAAAATTACTTTGTAAGGGTTGCAAAGTTGTGAGATATGTTTGTATCTATGTGACCCTGCCAAAAAATTAGAGCTTCTGCTATGGGGCCCCATGATTTCTATGTCCGCCCCTGGTGCAGGATTCATTATTCCTCTGCTGTATGACTGATTGGCCATAACTTACACCTCATGTCCAATGCTGCCTCTTGGTACATACAGGCATCCAGCTATGTTTCTCCCGAGCAGTGGTTGATCGGTGGTGTTTGACCTCCTTCCCGCTCCCGCATCCTTTGCTCAACCCAATTTATGGTCCCTGCTAGTAGCTCCGGACAGCCCAATGTGTGCCGCTTGTGATTAGCTGAGTGTTTCGGGAGGAGGCATGTTTTATTTGGGAAGAGGCGCCATTTTCCCAGCTTAGTGCAGTGGCTGCTTGTTGATGCTCAGACTGCAGGTCATTGCATGTGTTGTGTGGAAGGTGCTGCATGGGGATAAGTCTGACTAGTTAGTGCTAGGCAGCAGCAACATTGGGGCTGCCCTGAATTTTGTAGGCATGTGCCAGAGATAATATGTTGGCAATCAGTGCTGCCTCCTGTGCTATAAGGGTGCAGGACTATGTCTACAGAACCACAGCTCTGCCAGCCATCATTGTGTGTCTGTATTGTTGTGCTATCCTGCCATCGCCAATAACGATCTTTGTTCTAGATTCTTCTGTGTGATTCTTGTATGTGCTACTGATGCCACTGCCATCCATACATCCTTGTGTTTGGACAACTTTTTTCCTATTTCTATAAATTAAAATGTCAACTATTCTCATTTTTACAGGATTGATATAAATCTGTATGCAGCAGATTTATTTCTACTTACCGTATATATCGTGTATAAGCCGACCCATGTATAAGCCGACCCCCCCCTACTTTTGCCCCCAAAACCTGGGAAAACCTGTTGACTCGTGTATAAGCTGAGGGGGACCCCAGCACAGGTATACAGCCCCCAGCAGTGTGGTATACAGGCCCCCCCAGTGGTATACAGGCCTCCCCAGTGGTAGTATACAGGAGCCTCCCCAGTGGTATATACAGGCCCCAGCAGTATATACAGCAGCCCCAGTGGTATACAGCAGCCCCAGTGGTGTGGTATACAGCAGCCCCAGTGGTATACAGCAGCCCCAGTGGTATATCAGCAGCCCCAGTGGTATACAGTAGCCCCAGTGGTGTGGTATACAGCAGCCCCATGTGTGGTATATAGCAGCCCAGTGGTATACAGCAGCCCCAGTGGTATACAGCAGCCCCAGGTGGTATACAGCAGCCCCAGTGGTATATAGCAGCCCCGTGGTATGCAGCAGCCCCAGTGGTGTGGTATACAGCAGCCCCAGTGGTGTATACAGCAGCCCCAGTGGTATACAGCAGCCCCGGTGTGGTATACAGCAGCCCAGTGGATACAGTAGCCCCAGTGGTATACAGTAGCCCCAGTGGTGTGTATAGCAGCCCCAGTGGTATGCAGCAGCCCCAGTGGTGTGGTATACAGCAGCCCCAGTGGTATATAGCAGCCCCAGTGGTATACAGCAGCCCCAGTGGTATATAGCAGCCCCAGTGGCATACAGCAGCCCCAGTGGTATACAGCAGCCCCAGTGGTATAAGCAGCCCCAGTGGTATATAGCAGCCCCAGTGGTATACAGCAGCCCCAGTGGTGTGGTATACAGCAGCCCCAGTGGTATAAGCAGCCCAGTGGTATACAGCAGCCCCAGTGGTATACAGCAGCCCCAGTGGTATATAGCAGCCCAGTGGTATGACAGCAGCCCCAGTGGTGTGGTATACAGCAGCCCCAGTGGTATACAGCAGCCCCAGTGGTATATAGCAGCTCCAGTGGTATACAGCAGCCCCAGTGGTGTGTAGCAGTCCCAGTGGTATACAGCAGCCCTAGTGGTGTATAGCAGCCCCAGTGGTGTAAGGCCCCCAAATGCTGGCACTCCGCCCCCCCTCTATTGTAAGGTTCCCCCCCGCTGCTTAACTTACCATCCCGGTCTTCTGCACCGCGCCGGTCTTCTGTGCTCCGTCCTCCATGTCCCGTCCGGCTGCATCCGGGGTCCCCGGCCGTCGTACGATGACGTCATCGTTACTGCAACGGCTGGGGATCCCAGGATGCAGCCGGACGGGAGCATGGAGGACGAGCACAGAAGACTGGCGGTGCAGAAGACCGGGGATGGTAAGTTAAGCAGCGGGGAGGCGAGTGCCAGCATTTGGGGGCGACCAAGATTTATATTACCATATTGACCTGTGTATAAACCGAGGGGGGGACTTTTCAGCCCAATTTTTGGGCTGAAAAACTTGGCTTATACACGAGTATATACGGTATTTAAAAAATTTACTAGGCGGGGGGTGGGGTGCCGTTCTGCAGTTTGCCTCAGGCAGCACAGAGGCTAGGTTCACCCCTGGGTGTATCCTCTATTTAAAAAATATATACTGATAGTGAAAATTGTCATTTCAGTGAGGAAGTGAAAAACTCTAATGCCACCCAATAGGGGTAGCAATCCTTGTAGTCATAATCGACTCTTTAACAAGCCTCATAATATGACTTTGGATTTGTGTCAGATCAGAACCCCAAAGTCAAGCATTCATCTAAGTACTTATTTTCTGTAGTGCAGAATCTCTTAACTCTAATACAGCATATTCACCTAGAGTTAGATTATTCACAATATGTCTGGGATGACAGCTGGTAGACTATTAGTGCCCAAAGGACCTCCTATATACAGATATACAGTATGAGCACCACATAGCCTCCTGTTTACTTTGAGCCTCACATAGCTTTCCATTTACGTTTTGAGCCCCCACACAGCCTCCTACATACATGTGTTCCATACAGCCTCCTATAAACTTTGAGCCCTACATAGCCCAATATATGCCGTATTTTTCGCTTTATAAGGCGCACCTGATTATAAGACACACACCCAAATTTGGTGAAGGAAAAGAGAAAAAAGTAATTTTTAATGTTAAATGGGGTCCATCTTATAATGCCAGTGTCCGTCCAACAAATCATATAGGGTATATGTACCTCATAGCACTCCCATCCTGGTACATTGTCCCTCATCCTGGGATATAGCCCCCCATCCTAAAATTAGCCCCCTCAATCTGGATATGGCCCTCCTATATTGGATATAGCCCCCTGTGCCGGCAATCGTCCCCCTGTGCTGGCACAAGTCCCCTATTGATGGCACACGTCCCCTATTGATGGCACACTTCCCCTATGGCTGGTACTAGTGATGAGCGAGCATGCTTGCCGGTACTCGGTACTCGCTTGAGCACCTCAGTGCTCGGGAGGCTTGGAGCTCGCCGAGTACCGGCAAGATGCTTGGGCTCATGCTTGGGTCCCCGTCCCTGCATGTTGGCGCTCTTTACAGAGCCAGCCTACATGCAGGGATTGGCTGCAATACACTGTAATGCCACAACCATGATGGTTGTGGCATTACAGTGATTGCTTGGCCACACAGCGCCATCAGGTCTATATCAGACCTGACCACGCTGAGCTCAAGCCGGTGATCTTACAGCTGTTTAAATTTTCCGCACCGACATCAGCTGTTCGGTTGCTGATCTACCAGCAGCTAGCACTGCTCATCTCCCGATGGAGTCAGCGCGGGAGCTTTAAGCACAGCTGATCTGACAGTTGTTTAAATTTCCCGCACTGACACCAATAGGTGATGTCGGCGCGAGAAATTTAAACAGCTGTCAGATCAGCTGTGTTTAAATCTCCCACGCTGACATCAGCTGTTGGTGTCAGCGCGGGAAATTTAAACTACAGCTGATTCAGGTCCTTGAACCTAACATTGATCATCTGATCGGTTTGCCAGCCAACAAACCGATCAGATGATTTTGGATCCGGATTGGATGTCGCAGGACCCTCGACCCTGGACTATGTTGGAGGGGAGGGGGGAAGGATTCTTTAATAAAGATGGAGTCTCTAAGTGTTTTTTTTTTGTTTAATTTCTAATAAAAATATTTTTCTCTGTCTTGTGTATTTTTTAATACTTTACTACAAATTCATGGTGGTCACGTCTAATATTGGCATGACCCCATGAATTTCGGGCTTAGGGCCAGCTGATAATACAAAACTGGCCCTAACCCCATTATTACCCAGTGAGCCACTGCACCAGGGCCCTGGCTGAGTTGGGTACAGCGCCAGAAAATGGCACTTTTATGAACGTGCCATTTTCTGGGGCAGCTGGGGACTGCAATTTGCAGCAGGGGGGGGGGGGGATTCCAGCCCCCAACTGCCTAGTTGTAACCAGCTGGACAGCAAAATAGCACGAAGCCCAACATATTTTTTTTATTATTTAATGAAATTCATGAAATAAGAAATAAATAGGGCTTCCCTATATTGTTGTGTCCGGCCAAGTCCAAATAGGCAACTGGGGGTTGGGCGCAGCCCATTCCTGCCTGCTGTACCTAGCTGGCATACAAAAATATGGCAAAGCCCACATCAAATGTTTTTTGAAAAATCCTTTAAAAAAAAAAAAAAATTTAGAGACTGCATCTTTATTAACCCCTCCACTTGAGGGGTTAATAAAGATGCAGTCCCTAAATGTGTTTTTTTTTTTTTTTTTTAATGAAATGGCACACATCCCCCATGGCTGGAACAGTCCCCCATTGTGGCACATGTCCCCTGTGGCTGGCACACGTTCCTCGTGGCTGGCACACGTCACCCATGACTGGCATACTTTCCCCGTGGCTGGCACATGTTCCCTATGACTGGCACACGTCCACCATGGCTGGCACACATCTCCCATGGCTGGCACACATCCCCCATGGCTAGCACACGTCCCCGTAGCTGGCACACATACCCTATGACTGGCACATGTCCCCCATGACTGGCACACATCCCCCATGGCTGGCACACGTCCCCTGTGGCTGGTATACTTCCCCCATGGCTGGCACGTCCCTTTTGGCTGGTACACATCCCCTATGGCTGGCACACGTCCCCTGTGGCTGGCACACGTCCCCATGTGGCACATGTTCCCCGTGGCTGGTACACGTTCCCTATGACTGGCACACGTCTCCCGTGGCTGGCACACATCCGCTGTGGCTGGCACACATCCCCCATGGCTGGCACTCATCCCCATTGCTGGCAAAATCCCTATGACGGCACATGTCCCATGGCTGGCACACTCCCTGTGGCTGGCACACGTCACCTGTGGCTTGCACACTTCCCCCATGGCTGGCACATGTTCCCTGTGGCTGGCACACTTCCCCGATGGCTGGCACATGTCCTTGGTGCACATGTCCCGTGGCTGGTACACGTTCCCTATGACTGGCACACATTCCCCGTAGCTGGCACACATCTGTCGTGGCTGGCACACATCCCCCATGGCTGGCACTCATCCCCATGGCTGGCACACGTCCCCTATGACTGGCACATGTCCCCCATGGCTGGCACACATCCCCCGTGGCTGGCACACGTCACCTGTGGTTGCACACTTCCCCCATGGCTGGCACATGTTCCCTGTGGCTGGCACACTTCCCCGATGGCTGCTGCGCACATGTCCCCTGTGGCTGGCACACGTCCCCTGTGGCTGGCACACGTCCCCTGTGGCTGGCACACTGTCCCCTATGGCTGGCACACGTCCCCTGTGGGTGGCACACGTCCCCTTGGGGTGGCACACGTCCCCAATAGATGGCACACGTCCCCCATGGCTGGCACACATCCCCCATGGCTGGCACTCATCCCCTATGGCTGGTACATGTCCCCCTGCGCTGGCTATGGCTCCCATGCTGCTGCCCATAGTAAAATAAAAAAACACTTTACTTACCTTCTCCTTCGCTGTCCTCCCGGTGTTATTTTATTATGGGCAGCAGCATGAAGGCCTTATCAAACACAGGGGGGCATGTACCATCACTGGGGGGGTGCAGGCATATATAATATGCGCTGCTCCCCCACTCCATCATCTTGGTGCGGTTTCAGCACAGCGTTGATGGACAGCTGCAGTGCATATTATATGAATGGGAGCAGGAGACCTCACGCTGGCTCAGCAACCCGCAGCCAGCCCGCCCCAGCCCCCAGTACCGCTATAGAGCTGCCCCCACCTCCACTGCAGTATAATCTGTATATTCGGATTATGGATGCACCCCCCCACTTTGCCCCAAAATGGGCCCTTAATGTGATGGCTGGAGCTACTTCTTTCACATGACTGATGTTAGGTGATATTGATCATGGCATTTCAACTGCTTTCCCAGGTTTGCTAGAGCCCTAGGCATCACATGATAGGCTGGGTGCATATATGTCACTGGGAAGGCTGAGGCATAGAGATCACTGGAGAGCTGGGGTCTGAGGTTCCCAACCCTGCTCTAATACAATAGATTTTTTTTCCTAATCTAATTTAACACATCTTTGAGACAGGAAATTCTGCAAATATTGCTCTAATCTTCTGTATCAAAGACCAGCAGTTAAAGTCTGATTCCTAGGAACTTCCATAAATGTACTTATGCTAATTGTTTCCCATAATTACAGTTAGGTCCATATTTGGACACTGACACAAATTTTTTTATTTTTACCTGTTTACTGAAACATGTTAAAGTTCTAGTCATATAATGGACATGGGCATAAAGTCCAGACTATTAGCTTTCATTTGAGGGTATGAATTGGATTAAGGGTTTAGGAGTTTCAGCTCCTTTATAAATGCCACCCTGTTTTTAAAGGGAACAAAAAGAATTGGACAATTGACACAAAGGCTGTTTCATGGGCAGGTGGGGACAATTTCTTTACTTCATTCTCAATTAAGCACATAAAAGGCCTGGAGTTGATTTGAGGTGTGCTTGCATTTTGAAGATTTTGCTGAGATGTAAACATGCGGTCAAAGGAGATCTCCATGCAGGTGAATCAAGCCATCCTTCATGTGCGAAAATAAAAAAAACATGAGAAATTGCTACGACTTGTTATAAGGGTTCACTTCACGGTGCAAGCCACTCATAAGCCTCAAGAATAAGAAGACTAGATGGAACTTTGCTTAAAAATATCTTCAAAAACCAGCTCAATTCTGAAAAAACATTCTTTGGACAGATGAAACCAAGATTAACCACTACCAGAACGATGGAAAGAAAAAAGTATGGTGAAGGCATGGTACAGCTCATGATCCAAAGCATACCATAAAATCTGTTTAACATGGCAGAGGCAGTGTGATGGCTTAGACAGGCATGGCCAAGTGTATATTGATGATGTGACAAGACAGAAGGAGCCGAATGAATTCTGAGGTTTTCAGAGACATACTGTGTGCTCAAATACAGCCAAAGTGATTGGGCGGCCTTTCACACAACAGATGGACAATAACCCAAAACATAAAGCCAAAGCAACCCAAGAGATGTGGAATATTCTTGAATGGCCAAGTCAGTCACCTGATCTTACCCAATACATCATGCATTTCAAATTGTTAAAGACTAAAAGACAGAAAGGCCCACAAAAAAATAGAAACTGAAAACTGTTGTAGTAAAGGCCTGGCACAGTATTAAAAAGGAGGAAACACAGTGTCTGCTGATGCCCATGAGTTCAAGACTTCAGGCAGTCATTGCCAACAAAAGGTTTTCAACCAAGTATTAAAAATGAACATTTTACTTACAATTATTAATTTGTCCAATCACTTTTGAGCCCCTGAAATGAAGGGATTGAGTTTAATAAATGCTTTAGCTCCTCACATTTTTATGCAATCATTTTGTTAATCCCACTGAACTAATGCTGAAAGTCTGAATTTAAACTGCATCTGAATTATTTTGTTTAAAATCCATTGTGGTAATGTAGAAAAATGTCTCTGTCCAAATATATATGGACCTAACTGTAAATGCTATAGTTTTGAAGGTCCAGTGTGACCAACCTATGTTAGGTTTTCTGCCTCTTTTCTGTGGTCGGGAAGTGGTGAAAATTCTGCCTGAACTGAATTGTGCAATATACGGTATTATTAATGACTAGCATGCCTGAGTAGCGCACCAATCTTCACATCAGAATATCAGCGAAAACCTATGACTGTTGAACTGGATGACAAGAATCTGTACCAATATCTACAATCGGTACAGGTGGGTACATTTATACCAAGGTGCCCTAATAGGTGGTGTGGTATATTGATATTTACCACACCATCTAGATATAGTACTTTTAAATTACTTTTATAGTTTAACATTTTGGAGCTCCATATATGTCGTATGCAGGAGCATTATCAAAAGTCAATGCCAATCTGCTTTGTACCACGATCTGCTGCATAATTTAGCCATATGCTACCATAAAGCAACAAATGTGGTTGTCTAGCTAAAACAAAGTTTTTTTGTGAAGCAAAAATTTTAGGTTATACTAACATACTTGAATTAAAGAAGCACTCCATAATTTGTTTAATATAATTTTATTAAATAGTGATGAGTCCAGAAAATAGACGAGTCCCAAAATGAGCTTAGGCCGCCTTCACACTTGCGTTTGTGTCTGCATGCAGAAGGCATGCAGACACAAACGCAGGCAAAAGCAGCCCATAATAATGTGAATGCAGCGGAGAATCTCCGCATGCGTTCACATACTATGGTGTCCGGCAGCCAATCAGCTGTCTCTGGGGGTGACCAGGAGGAGGAGATCAGCGGCATAGATCTCCCCCTCCCGGCACAGCTGATCTCCCGCGGTGTCAGCGGGGAGAAACAGCTGATCTGACAGCTGTTTAAATCTCCCGCGCTGACACCGAATAGGGTGATATCGGTGCAGGAGATAAGAAACAGCTGATCGCTGCTTCAAATCTCCCGCGCCAATTGTGATTACACACAGCCCAGCCTCATCTCATCCGAACGTGCATTGGAGGACTATGACGAGGAGGATGAAGAAATAGAGCTACTTTCATGCGGAATTGACGGTAATACATGCACAACCGTCATACCGTCGGTTCAGCGTGGATGGCCAGAGGACAGGGAGAGAAGGAGGAGGAGGAGGAGAATGATGAGGCCAGCATGGCCAGTCATGCTGTTGGTGAGGACTCTGAAGTCTTGCCTGTTAACAGTCTGGCGCACATGGCTGACTTTATGTTACGCTACCTGTCTCGTGACCCTCGCGTTATCAACATCTTGGCGGACACTCATTACTGGTTGGTGACACTTTTAGACCCATGCTACAAGGAGAACTTTATTTCTCTTGTTCCCGAGGCGGAGAGTTCTACAAAAATGCTGCAGTACCAGAAGGCCAAAGTCGCGGAATTAGTCCAAAAATTCCCTTCTGAAAACGCTAGCGGCAGAGGTCACGATTCAGTGGACAACCAAGACATCCGGCCAAGAGAGGCACAAGTCCAATCCAGCAGAGGTAGGGGAACACTCTCAAAGATCTGGGGCAGTTTTCTCAGCACCTCCCATAGCACAGGCCCTGAGGTGCGGGGTAGTGTCACAAGGACTGCAAAGTTTGCAAAGATGCTGAGGGAGTACCTTGCCGATCGTACAAAAGTGCTCCTAGATTCCTCTGTGCCTTATAATTATTGGGTATCCAAGCTGGACACGTGGCAGGAATTGTCTCTCTATGCCTTGGAAGTCCTGGCCTGCCCTGCCGCTAGCGTTTTGTCAGAGCATGTTTTTAGTGCCGCAGGTGGAATCATTACTGATAAACACACCCGCCTGTCAACTGAAAATGCTGACAGGCTGACTCTGAACAAGATGAACAAGGGTTGGATTGGGCCTGACTTCACCACACCACCACCAAATGATAGCGTAATTTAAATTTTGTGCCGGTAAATTGCCATGCACCTCCGCACACCCACACATCGGTACAACTTCATGACTTTGGCTACTTGCTGTACTGCTCCTCCTTCTCCTCATCTGCCACCATCATATGATCAGTGCGACCGTGGTTCATGATGCCACGAAATCATATTTATGATTATGATGACCCTAACCGTTCAAAAGTTAGGCAGTAGTTTCAGGGGTGAATGTTTTAGTCCATGCTTACAGAATGGGCATTACCAGTACAGGAGACCCGCTCCTTTGTAATGGGAACAATATTTAGAGGCTCTCCTTCATGTTTCTTTCCAGGGGCATTGGGGTGCCATCCAATTTTTGGCTACCCTGCCAAAGGGCAATACTACAAAAGGACCCCACTTCCTTATTACGGGCACATTATTTAAAGAGGCCCACAATGCACGTCTCTATTCAGGTGGCTATTGCGGTGCCTCCCAATTTTTTGGCTGCCCTGCCAAAGGGCAATACTACAAAAGACCCACTTCCTTAAAATAGGCACATTATTTAAAGAGGCCCTCATGCACATCTCTTTCCAGGGGCATCAGAGTGCGACACAGTTTTTTGGATGCCCTGCCCAAAAGGGCAATACTACAAAAGACAACTTCCTTAAAATGGGCACAATATTTAAAGAGGCCTTCATGCAGATCTCTTCCCAGGGGCATCGGAGTGCCACACAATTTTTTTTTTTTTTTAAAATCTTTCATGTAATCCAAAAAACTAACATACACCAACTCTGTCTCACAAGTGGGTATGAGCCCTTAATTATTTTCTCCAGGAAAATCCATTATGGCCACTTTACACGCGGCTACATTTCTAGCTTATCCACAGGTAACTTACTGGCTGCAGTGAAATCATGGAGATATGGTTCTATCTTGTTGCTGTGTACAAATGGAATAATGTCTACATGATTTCACTGCAACCAGTAAGTTACCTGTGGATAAGCTAGAAATGTAGCCGCGTGTAAAGTGGCCATTATGGTTTGATTTTGTAACGTTTTCTTGACAGTCCGTAAAAGTGGCGTAATACTCTGACAACATTGTTCACAGCAGTGACCTTGGGGTCTGAAATGCTTACAGGGGTCTTCCCTATGATGTTCCCATGTCATTTCAGCACTGTTCTGATACTTTTGTGACATTTTTAGGGTTTTTCCATGCTGCCGGGGGTCATGTGAGAAAAATACTTGGATCTCCCATAGGATAACATTGGGCTCGGTGCTCGGGCCGAGTACACGAGTATCTTGGGATGCTCGGCCCGAGCTTCAAGCACCCGAGCATTTTAGTACTCGCTCATCTCTAGTAATTACCAGTCCACTTTATCTTGTCTGTTGCATTAACAGCAAGGAGAGCTAGCACTCATAGCCGCTGATCATTTCACAGTTCTATGCTGCTTTGGGCCTTTGTGTGACATTTTTTTACATTTGTATTTAATAAACTAGTGATAGTCTTTCAAGTGGAAGTCACCAGAAGAATGAACGGTCACTTCTTTTAAACAATTTAAGTTTCTGTAAACCTGAATAAGTGACAATGACTAATGGCCACTTTACACACACCAACTTATCTGTCCAACTTCTGAACAACTTACTGGTTGCAGTGAAATCATGGACACATTGTTTTATTTTATTGCCATGTACAAATGGAGCAAAGTGTCCATGATTTCACTGCAACCAGTAAGTTGGTCAGAAGTTGGACAGATAAGTTGGTGTGTGTAAAGTGGCCCTAAACATATGAGCAGCAAGTAATTTTTACATATAAATACATATGTTCATTCTTTTTACCTTATCAGTAAAGTTACGGAGGTCACTTGAGAAAAATGTCTTTTGCACATACCGTAAGAGGCATAGGACTCTGAGAATGACCCATCATTTCCATGCTATAGTCCTCATATACACAATATGTTTGTCTTCTTTCTAGAATAAGGAATATTAGATTGGATTGTGAAGGCCGCTGTACATTTTTCACATTCGATGGATCATATCCTTTTGATGCTGAGCATCAGTTGTGGAAATTCTGGGACTAAAAAGATACTAATAGGTGTTATAATTTCAACCCTGCTTCTGCAGAATATTTAGAAAAAAATAAAATGTACCAACAATTTTTACCATGTGTGTATGCAAAATAGCACACCAGAAGACAGAATCCGGTCTTTTAAGTGCCACCTTCAAAAGTAATCCACTTTGCATACTTGTCCTCAGAAGAATAACCTTAAAATCTTTTGATTTGTTTTTTGTTACCAGAAAATCTGTATCTGAGAGGTCAATACAATAAAAGCAGCTCAGATTATCCTGCTTGTGTTGCTGCCACCTTCTGGTAGAAATACATCATCATCAGCAAATTTGCACTTCTGTAAGGAAGTGGAAGACCTCCAGCGCCACCAAAATCATCATCAGCATTTATGTAAATGTAAGGTTTTGTTTTGTTTTTTTGCATTTTAATACAATGACACTTTCTGCAAACTGATTTCACATTTGAAAACTATGGAAGAAATGCATTAACTATCAAACAAAAGATCTGGCACAACTGTGTACAGACATCATTGCAGGTAAAGTGTGATCATAGGAAAGATATAATAATTATGAATAAGGATGAAATTATTTTAGAGTTTCTGACCAGTGGAGGTTGAGATCTACCTAAATGGGCAGCATGGTGGCTCAGTGGTTAGCACTGCAGTCTTGAAGCACTGGGGTCCTGGGTCCAAATCCCACCAAGGACAACAAATGCAAGGAGTTTGTATGTTCTTACCATGCTTGTGTGGTTTCCTCTGGGTTCTTCAGTTTCCTCCCACACTCTCAAAGACATACAGATAGGATGTTTACATTGTGAACCCCAATGGGGACAGCGTTTCCAAGGTATGTGAAGCGCTGTGAAATTAATAGCACTATATACCATATTTTCACTTCATAAGACACACCCCAAATTTGGGGAAGGAAAAGAGAAACTAAATAACTTTTAATGTGAAATGGAGTCCACCTTGGGGCTAGTTTTACAATCCCTATATATGTCCCCTTCATCCTGGTATATATTATGTATCCCATCCTCGTACATAGCCCACAACATCCTGGTACATGTCCTCCATCCTGGACATGGGCCTTTCAATCCTGCATATGGCCCTCTTATCCTGGTATATGGCCCCCCTATCCTGCATATGGCCCCCATCCCGAATATGGCCCGCCTATCCTGGATGTGGCTCGCTTATCCTGGTACATGGCTCCGCCTATCCTGCATATACCCCCCATCCTGCATGTGCACCCTCCTTCCTAGATATGCCCCCTGTCACTCTATATGCCCTCCGGCTGGTGAACACTCTAAAATAATAAACGGCTGATAAGTTACCCTCCGCCGCTCCCTGCCTGCATCGCCGCCATCTTCCTGTGTCTGTGCTTGGCATCCAATCATGTGACCACACAGATGACGTTACTGTGCAGTGCCGTTCACATGATCAGACACCAAGCAAAGACACAGGAAGATGGCGGCGATGCTGCAGGCAGGGAGCGGCGGCAGGTAACTTAGCCGTATATTATTTTAGTGTGTGCGCTAGCAGGGAGGCATATAGAGTGACGAGGGGCCATATCCAGGATGGGGAGTGAGTGCAGGCTCATATAATATACTTCGCTTCTCCTGCCCACATCTCAGCGCTGGGTTCAGCACTGACGTGATGGACAGTGGGATGCAGTGCATATTATATGAGCATAACGAGTGGGAGCAGGTGAACACAGGCTGCATCTGCAGCCTGCTCCTGCCTCCTCCAGCCCCCGGACACCATTCCAGAGCCGCCCCCCCCTCCACTACAGCACAGAACAACATGCATACGGATTATAAAACGCACCCCCCCACTTTCCCCCCAAAATTTGGGGGAAGAAAAGTGCGTTTTATAAACTGAAAAATACGGTAAGTGAACACATAATATATTGATTTATGTGATCTGTTAAACCCTGCGCCAGCAAATTAGTGAATACATAGTGCATCGCCCTCAGGGCAGTGGGTTACTTGTGACCAGTCCCTGCTGACTTGTCACGGGGGGGGGGGGGGGTAAATGTCACTGTAATGGCCATGGACTGGTTCCGTGGCCCTGAAGGGACTGCAATTAAAAGGGGAAAAAAAATGTAAAAAAGGGATGAAAATAAAATTAAAGTTTGTCAGTAACGCCACCTGTGGTATGCGGCCTGATGTGACCGCCACTGCTTGTCTCAGCTCAGGGGGATGATGAGGTGACGCAGCAAGGTGATGAGCCCTCCACACGCAGGGCTGGTTTATCCCCTGGGCTGGTGATAAGAGTCTATTGTGGGGTGGTTGCGAGGTAACTGTGGGGGTGCAACTTACACTTTCAGCTGTATTTCTCCAACTTTCAACTCCTCAGATGCTGTGGTCTGTAACCAAGGGCGCTTAATAAATCTCTCTCACACTAGTTTCAAGTTCAACTGGGTACTTTACTCACTGCTTAGTTCTCGTTTTTCACAGTCTCAATCCTGCAGTGAGCGGTGCCGGTAGCCAAACAGTAGCTGAGATGGATCGCCAATGCACCTCCTTTCACAGTGCTTTCGTTTCTCTCCTCAGAACCGCTCACAACCTATGGGCTGGCAGTCGCGGACTATTTTGGATATCCTTCCCATGGATCCCTAGTCCTATGTGAGGCCTTCGGTGTGACGGTCAGTTTGGTTCCGGGCATAAAGACCCTCCACCACACCAGTTAATCTGTGGCCCGGGGCGTATAGCAGCCAACCACTTTTACAGGGCCGGTGCCCTGTCCGTCGACCCAGTCTCCCAGTGGCTCCGTACTCCGGTCTTCTACTGTAGACCCCTTCCTCTGGACACCTGGTCAGCCGCCTTGGACCCGGTCAGCCTCCAGATGACACTGGTTGCTGGGTCCCGGTTTTCTCTTTAGTTTATTTCTGTCAGGAGTCCAGTGTCTACTCCTTTCCTCCTCTGTGTCAGGACTCAGCTCCCTGAGGTAACGGTCACTCTCTCAGGTAACTGCGTTGCTAAGGTAACTCTAGCTTCTCCCCCTTTTCCTCAAGTGTCTCCTCTAAGCTCCACCCACCACTCAGCTCTCTCCCACCTCTCCTTTGCCTGGCATGAAGTCCTGGTTGTGGAGCCCATTGGGACGGGGTACTTGGTGCCAGACCGGGGTACTGCTGGGGATGTCACGGCGGTCTTGGTCTGGACCGTTTCCCGGGTTCCGCAATAAATGGGGGGATATTTACAGGGGAGTTTGTCGTGACGCCACCCACGGGTTGTGGTCAATGAGGGGACCACCGCTGCAGTGTACTTCTGTCAAGAGGATGGATGGATGCTGCAGCCACGTGGATGAGCCCGCCGCGGGTCGGGACAGCTCCTGACAGGGTAAAATGGTGCATAAACAGTTCTGTATACATGGAATCAGATACAGACACTCAGGCAGGGTTCACCGGGTTTACTTGTCAGCTCTTCAGACAATTTACAGCAGTTCTCAGTACAGTTCAGCTCTTAGCAGTTCACAGTGCAGTTAACCCCAGGAACACTTGAACCCTCTGCAGCCAGGTTGTCACTCTAAGACCCCTCACTCTTTCTATATATCCTTTCAGGCTGATTCTCTCTCTCTTCTTCTGAGTGGATTGCAGAGCGGCAGCTCGGTCCCTAAATGTAGCTTCCCCCTAAATGTATGGGCGGTAAGCCGGGCCCTCCTAGTTGCTGCTATGCACCCAACCCTGTAGTGGGAACACGGATCTGGAATCTGTGTTTCCCGTCAGTTTGTCTGGGGAGCCGGTATGAGACTTCAGTCCCCCTCAGAGCCGACACTCTGGTCCCAGCCTAGCCTTGGGTGTCCCTGTTTTGCAAGGGATCACCGGGCTCTTTCCTATCCTTGTAACTTCCCAGGTACTTCAGGAGAGTCTGTCCTGTCAGTAATTTGTCACTGCTACCGTCTTTCTCGGACCCGGTGGCACCGGTCCAGTTTCTGTTGTTCCTGTCTTTACTGATCACTCTGTCTTTTCCTCTCAGCCTACTCCTCTTCGTCTTTTCTGCTCGGCACTTGCTTACTCTGGGTCTTTTCTGTTCTGCTCGGCACCCACTGGCCTACTGGCTAACTACTTCCTGTTTTTATACTGGTCCGTTACCATGACTACGCCTCACCCACTTATAACTGGCCCTACTACCCCTTTGCCTGCCTAGAGTCCCAGGCTCCAGGTTGGGTCTATGTCAGTGGATGTGTGTTTTGAGGGTGTTTGATATACAAACTGTAAAATAAGAATGCGCAAATAGGGTCTTATCTTAATTACACACTGTCAGCTTGCGATGTGGAATTGCTCACCTTGTCCAGTTGTGAGACCCACAACTGATTAAAAAGCGATAAAGCAGCTGCTGCAGGGACCGCACTCCCACAGATAACCGTGGTCACAACATAGATTTTCTTGGACGAAGTGCCTCACTGTAAGCGCTGCTGCTCCAGAAACGAAGGAACCAGTGACACAGGGATGTCTGGATCGACTTATGCTTTATTGTCCTACGCATTTTGGAGCCACAAACCAAGCTCCTTCCTCAGGGAAACGCGTAGGACAATAAAAGCATAAGTCGATCCAAACATCCCTGTGTCCTGGTTCCTTCGTTTCTGGAGCAGCAGCGCGGACAGTGAGGCACTTCGTCCAAGGAAATCTATGATATACAAACTGTCTACCTTCTTGCCTGGCTGCAGTCCCAACCTGTGGCCACCCTGGTCGCAGGGGCACCACACTAGGTATAGGGATTCGGGAGCGTGTTGGGTGTTTGGTTTGGGATACATGGTTCACCATCTCACCCATTGTTTTATTCTGTGGCCACCTGTCCGCAGGGGTGCCACACATAGGAACCTGATGGGGTGGAACTAGACGGAGACAAGGTTTGGAGTTCAAGTCTGTATTTACACACGTGCATCAAAGTAACAACAATCCAGGTGAAGTTGGAATCAAATAGTGAAGCAGTGCAAAACAAGTCTATATGGTGAAAGACGAACTTCAATTCAAGCAGCATGCGGCCAGCACAGTAAAAGTATCAGCATAACGATGGGCCTCTCCAGGTTGATAATACCAGTCCCCAGCTATCTGCTTTATCTTGGCTGGGTATTAAAATTGGGGTGCAGCCCATGCCATTTTTTAAAATTATTTATTTAAGTACATATTAAAAAAAAAAACAGCAAGGGGGCCCCTTTATTTTTGATTCACAGTCAATTCACAGTCACAGTCAATATAAAGCACACAGCTGGGGGCTGCAAGCCTAAGCTGTCTGCTTTATCTGTGCTGTGTATGAGAAAACGGGGGACCCCTATGCTGTTTATTTCCATTTATTTATTGTTACACTAGTGTGAGGGCAACCAATCACAGAAGCGAGAACAGAGGGTAGGGGCGCAGTCTGACTGCAACCAATCAAATATACTTTCACAGAGGGTTTGGAGGAGGGGTATAGATGAGCAGGGGAATATTCATAAGGTTCAATGAGAGGGCCTGTAAGTAATGTGACAGCAGCGGGGAAGCTTGGTCAATAAGTATATTTGTACTTTAATCCCCATTTTGCACCATTTCAAGAAACTCTATCCAGGTGGCCAAATCCGAACAGTAACAATGACTTTGCTGAGAAGTCTGGGTTTGGGGTCCATGCACAGACACTATGTGTCCAGTATGGACCCTGAATTTTATTGTTCGGGTTTGCACATCACTATCTTAGGCCCCTTTCACATCAGCGGTAATCGCTGATCGCGGCAGTTGCGGTGAAAAAAGCGCAACTGCCGCGATTACCGCATAACGGCCGCACTTGCGGTTCACCTGCGGCAAGCCCCATGCTATGTCTATGTGGCTTGCCGCAGGTGCGGCAAGTGCGGTTATGGCACTTGCGGCAGGTGCAGCCGCGAAAAAAACGCGGCATACCGCTGTTTTTTCGCAGCCGCACTTGCTGCAAGTGCCGAAACCGCAACTACACTGCGATCAGCGTAAAACGCTGATGTGAAAGCAGCCTTAGACGCATTTTTTCCTATGAATTTCAATGTGATCTGTGCATACTCTCTGTACATAGTATATTAATATTTCATCATCATGCATAGCACTTTTTTAAATCTTGAGGTTTTTGTCCTCTTTGCTTAGTATTTTGCCACCTTGTGGACTGTTTTTAGCATTGCACTTTATATTATTTTTCAATATACCTCATTATTATTATTATTATTATTTATTTATATAACACCATTAGGTTCCATGGCGCTTTACATGAGGATAAGGGAAACAAGGACAAGTACACTAAATGTAGACAATCAGGACATACAGGTACAGGAGGGGACTCTGTACACAAGGGATCACAGTGAGCCCTTGATGACTTTATTGTATTCATTATGGATTCATTATTGCACACTAGCACATGGTACTTATGTATGGAGCAAGTTAGTATATCCAAACAAATATCTCGTAGATAAGTTGGCCAAGCCAGTTAGGCCCAAACTCAGCAAATATTACCGGTATATATTTTTTATGCGTCTACGGTGTAGACACTGCTTTAAAGGGTTAGGACCTATAACATAATGTTTCATTTAAGACCTTCCATCAATATTCAATCTTCACACTGCTGCTTCCAATGTGTGCGGACTCATATTCATATTCTTTGCCTTCATGTTTACCCCTGCTGGTATCAGCAGAATTTGGAGGCACCTGCCCCTCCCTTATGAAGTCTGCACACAGAGCTGTCAGCCACACAGCCTTACAAGTTGAGATTGTCCTGTGCTCTCCCGCGCCCTGCCCAGAGGTATGTACACACTGGCAGGTTTTTAACGTAGCATCTAGGGACAGAGTTAGAACTGTCTCTACCAGGGCCCACCGTGAAGTTGGTGAGGCAGCTTACTGTACGTTTTTTGCAAAAACGTATAAACCAAAAGGCCCTGTTTTTGTTACGGCACTGGCTATTTATTTTTACAGCAGAGCGCCTTTTGTGTGATACTTATACGGTTTTTCATATTTTTTATGCGTCTACGGTGTAGACACTGCTTTAAAGGGTTAGGACCTATAACATAATGTTTCATTTAAGACCTTCCATCAATATTCAATCTTCACAGTAGAAGTCATTGCTGCAACATCATATATTAACAGTTGGCCAAGTAAGGGGGAGAGAGGAAAACCAAAGAGAGATGAAAAAGAACAGTTAGAGAGTAAACATGAGGAGGGGAAGGAGGGGAGGAGGGGGAGGGTGGGAAGGGAAGGGGGAAGGGAAGGTGGCAAATTGTGTTGAAACACGTAGCCTCTACACAGGTGGAAAGGTGCGACCCCGAACAATCTTTTTTTTCAGATCCTTTCAGAGCTGTTTTGAGGAGCCCATGATGCCACTCCTCAGAGAAGATGCAACTAGGAGAACAACTTGCAAATGGAGTCCTGAAATAGCTTTTCTCATGATTGGATACACCGGGCTATGAAGTACAAAGCTCAATGAGGTTACCAAACCAATTTAGTGCTTCGGTAAGTCAGTAAAAAGTAGTTAGGAGTATTCAAATCATGAAAATCAGAAGGGTGCCCATACTTTGGCACCTGTCAAATTTTGAAATAATGCATATTTCACATTTCTGGTTAACACAATAAACCTCATTTCAAACCTGAAATATTACTGTATCCATCAGTTATTACATATATCACACTGAAATAGCTGTTGCAAAAAGCTAATTTTAAACAAAAAAAATAGTAAGATTAAGAGGGGTGCCCAAACTTTTTCATATGACTGTATATATATAGGTGTGCTGTATATCTATGAGGTGCTGTATACAGATAGGCGTGCTGTATATATATGTATATATATGAGGGTACTGTGTATATATGGGGGTGCTGTATACATATATATATATATATATATATATATATATATATAACAAAATTCATGAGCAATCACTGAACTACAGTTTCAGTTTTAGGTGCAAAGTCCTATGCAGTGTTCGGCTGTTATTATAGAAATTACAAAATCTGAACAGCACTCTATGGTTAGTTCATACTTCTCTTGTTTATTGGCCCAACCGAACTGCTTGAGAAAGGCGGACACTTACTGCCGAAACATTGTGGCTGGTTGGGCCACTAAGCAAGAGAAGTATGGACTATCCATAGAGTGCTGTCCAGATTTTGTAATTTCTATAATATATAGGGGAGTACTGTATATATAGGGCTGCAGTATATATGGGGTTGCTGTATGTATATGGGGGAGTGCTGTGTATATATGGGGGTGCAGTATATATACAGTATGTGGGAATGCTGTAAATATATGAGGGATGCATTATAGTATATAGAGGACTAAGGGGGTGCAATATATATGGAGGAGTGCTTTATGGTATATACAGGGCTATGAGGGTGCTGTATAGTATATAAAGGACAATGGGGGTGAATTATAGTATAAAGGGGTGTTTTATAGTATATGGAGGACTATGGGGTGCAGTATAATATATGGAGAGCTAAGGGGGTGCATTATAGTATATGAGGGGTGCTTTATAGTATATGGAAGACTATGGGGTGCATAATAATATATGGAGGACTATGAGGGTGTAACATGTTATATGGAGTACTATGGCGGTGCACTATACTATGTGGAGGATTTTGGGGTTGCTTTAGACTATATGGAGGACTGCAATGAAGGGTGCATTATACTATATGGAGGGCTATGGGGTGCATTATAATATATGGATGTCTATGGGGGTGCATTATAATGTATGGAGGAATATGGGATGTATTATAATATATGGAGAACTATGGGTGAGCATTATACTATATGGAGGACTATGGGGGTGCATTATACTATATGGAGGCGTATGGGGTGCATTATAATATATGGAGCGATAATAATGGGCGATGAATTATAGTATTTGGAGGACTATGGACGGTGCACTATAACATATGTACAACTATTGTGGGTGTGCATTATAATATATGGAAGGTTATGGGGATTCATTATAATATATGGAGGATTATGGGGTGCATTATAATGTATGGAGGAATATGGGATGCATTATAATATATGGAGCTCTATGGGGGTGCATTATAATACATGGAGCCAATTATACTATATGGGAGATATTATAATATTTGGAGGGCTCTGTAGGGGGCATGCTATACTTGGAGGGCTATGAGGGAACCTTTATACTTAATGGAGGGATATTTGAGGCTATGTTGGGGGCCATTATACAGTGTGAAGAGGTGTAGGGCCATTATACTGTATAGATGCAGGACTGTGTCTGCCTATAGGACCACCGCTCTGCCAGTCATCATTGTGGGTCTGTATGCTTGTGCCAGGCTGCCATTGCCATTAATGATCCATGTTCTGGATTCATCTGTGTGATTCTTGTACAGTTGTGGTCAAAAGTATTGACACCCCTGCAATTCTGTCAGATAATACTCAATTTCTTCCTGAAAATGATTGCAATCACAAATTCTTTGGTATTATTATCTTCATTTAATTTGTCTTCAATGAAAAAAACATAAAGAGAATTGTCCTAAAGCCAAATTGGATATAATTCCACACCAAACATAAAAAAGGGGGTTGATAAAAGTATTGGCACTGTTAGAAAAATCATGTGATGCTTCTCTAATTTGTGTAATTAACAGCACCTGTAACTTACCTGTGGCACCTAACAGGTGTTGGCAGTAACTAAATCACACTTGCAGCCAGTTGACATGGATTAAAGTTGAAACGTATCATAGATCTATATTATATGGGGAGTATAGGTATATATAGAATTAATACTAATAACCCCAGATATATATAAATAAAAAATACTTTATTTAGACAAAAAATGTAAAAACACCACATATCACAGTGAATTAGTGAAATAGTGATTTAAAAAAATCATAGCAATGTCCAATCTGGCTATCATCCTACCAACAGGGTTTAGATACTATAGCTTTCCCTGCCTCTCAGCGGAGTTTTGTTTCACCCTAATTTGTACTGGTGTCCCTGCTCCCCGAAGGCTTGCCCTCTACTGCCTAACGTCTATATTGGACTCAATGTTAGACTGTGGGTCATACAATCTAATTCATTCCTCTAGTTGGGGGATGATACTAAATGCCAGTGCATTCTAATGATTTGTTAAAAACAACACAATTATCATCATCAACCACAAGATTATACACAGTAATGGTTATCCAAGTCTGCCAGTGTTTTTTCTCTAGTCCGTCTGACTTATCTTTTATACTGTATTTCAAATCTCGTATTGATGTTGTATCCACTTCCTCAAGTAGCAGCCTCAACGCGTTTCTCCCTCACGGTCATATCCGTAATCCGGGTTCATCAGGAGGCAAAGCAGGATACACAAAGACTTGGAGTGTGTCTACATAATCATCTAAAACAGATAAACCAAAATTAATAACAGCTTATCAAAAATTGAACGTAGCCTATTATCAGTAGGTATACAATTATATATACAGCAATAGTTGTACTGTCACCTGTCAGTTAAATGGATTCTCTCATTCAGTTATATGTGATAAATTTCTTCTAGATAAGTACAGCTGATCTCACGTCATTATATAACATGCAAACCCTTTTCATCAGTATGCAAGGTGCATTAGTAGTCCTTTCTACCCTAGGATCCCAAAGAGATGATCCTGATATAGGGGGCTAAGAAAAACACAGCACAAATTAAGAACATTCCTATATCTCACATACTGCTATACTCATATATTTCCCAGAATAAGATAAAAAACACTTACTGAATGAGCATATCCCTTCAACAATCCAACCAAGTGTATCCCTATTTCAGATGAATAAACTGCAAATATATCCAAATCATATATCATCAATGGTCACAATGATTAAACTGCCAGTATATCTAAATTATATCATCACATGGTCATAAGGACCTTTATAGCAGTACTAGTAAAAAGGCCCGATGCAATTGCATAGGGAGCGCAGTGAAATGAATTGTGTGTATACAGGCGGGTCTGGGGGTAGCAGAGTGTAGGGCGGCTCTGTGGGTAGCAGAGTATACAGGCGGCTCTGTGGGTAGCAGAGTATAGGGCGGCTCTGTGGGTAGCAGAGTATAGAGGCGGCTCTGTGGGTAGCAGAGTATAGAGGCGGCTCTGTGGGTAGCAGAGTATAGAGGCGGCTCTGTGGGTAGCAGACTATAGAGGCGGCTGTGTGGGTAGCAGAGTATAGAGGCGGCTCTGTGGGTAGCAGAGTATACGGGCGGCTCTGTGGGTAGCAGAGTATAGAGGTGGCTCTGTGGGTAGCAGAGTATAGAGGTGGCTCTGTGGTTAGCAGAGTATAGAGGCAGCTCTGTGGGTAGCAGAGTATACAGGCGGCTCTGTGGGTAGCAGAGTATACAGGCGGCTCTGTGGGTAGAAGATTATACAGACGGCTCTGTGGGTAGCAGAGTATACAGAAGGCTCTGTGGATAGCAGAGTATACAGGCGGCTCTGTGGGTAGCAGAGTATAGAGGCGGCTCTGTGGTTAGCAGAGTATAGAGGTGGCTCTGTGGTTAGCAGAGTATAGAGGCGGCTCTGTGGGTAGCAGAGCATAGAGGCGGCTCAGTGGTGGAGGTATGAGGTGAGAAGCGGCTGAGTGGTGAGGGGTGAGGAAAGAAGCGGCTGAGTGGTGGAGGAGTGAGGAGAGAAGCGGCGTAGTGGTGGAGGGGTGAGGAGAGAAGCGGGTCAGGGCTGGAGGGGTGAGGAGATAAGCGGCTCTGGGCTGGAGGGGTGAGGAGAGAAGCGGTTCAGTGGTGGAGGGGTGAGGAGATAAGCGGCTCAGGGCTGGAGGGGTGAGGAGATAAGCGGCTCAGGTCTGGAGGGGTGGAGAGATAAGCGGGTAAGGGCTTGAGGGGTGAGGAGATAAGCGGCTCAGTGGTGGAGGGGTGAGGAGAGAAGCGGCTCAGTGGTGGAGGGGTGAGGAGAGAAGCGGGTAAGTGGTGGAGAGGTGAGGAGAGAAGCGGCTGAGTGGTGGAGGGGTGAGGAGAGAAGCGGCGTAGTGGAGGGGTGAGGAGAGAAGCGGCGTAGTGGTGGAGGGGTGAGGAGAGAAGCGGGTCAGGGCTGGAGGGGTGAGGAGATAAGCGGCTCTGGGCTGGAGGGGTGAGGAGAGAAGCGGTTCAGTGGTGGAGGGGTGAGGAGATAAGCGGCTCAGGGCTGGAGGGGTGAGTAGATAAGCGGCTCAGGTCTGGAGGGGTGAGGAGATAAGCGGGTCAGGGCTGGAGGGTTGAGGAGATAAGCAGCTCAGTGGTGGAGGGGTGAGGAGAGAAGCGGCTCAGTGTCACATCGCCATTGGGCTCGGTGGCTGGTGTTCCTGCCTCGGCCACTGGGAGGAGACGGTTTCCTTCAGCTGATGTCGCCAGTGATAGGAGGGCCTTGTCCTCATATGAACCTGCTCCTGCGACGTCTGCCTCTGTCGCTGAGCGCCGCCATGTTTCTCCTTTGGGTGGTGTTGGTAGCAGAGGAGCGGGCCCTGCAGAGCTGTCTGTTAGGCGCAGCCTTCGTTCTGCTGTCAGAGGTGGGGTGGGCGGAGCCAGTCGTGCATCACCATCTGGCCTGGTTCTAGGGGCGGTCCGGATGAGATCATCAGGCTGTGGGCTCCAGCCTATGGGAGGTAGCCGCGCCCTTCAAGTACATTGGAGCCTGGCTTGCAGGCCGCCAGATATAGTTTTGGTTCCCTAGTGATATAGTGTGTGTAGTTTTGTGTCTGACCTTGCCTGGATTTCTGACTCTGCCTCTGCCTATTGATTTTGTACCTCAGCTGCCCTCTTGGTTTTTGCCCTTGACCTTTGCCTGGATTTTTGACTCTGCTACTGCCTGATGATTTTGTACCTTCGCTGCCCTCTCGGTTTTGACTCGGACATCTGACTTCGTTTTTCGGGTCTTGATTTTTTCCTGGTGACCTCCCCGCTCTGTTGCTCATATAGGCAGCTACCCCCCTGGGCTCCGCTGTAATTCCAGATCCCTGTATAGGGGTTAAGGGTCTCGGGGTTTCTCGGGGTGCTGCCTTACCAGCAGCTCAGCCTCACAGCGGATGGTCGTCATATTCAGTGGTGGAGGGGTGAGGAGAGAAGCGGGTCAGTGGTGGAGGGGTGAGGAGAGAAGCGGCTGAGTGGTGGAGGGGTGAGGAGAGAAGCGGCTCAGTGGTGGAGGTGTGAGGAGAGAAGCGGCTCAGTGGTGGAAGGGTGAGGAGAGAAGCGGGTCAGTGGTGGAGGGGTGAGGATAGAAGCGGCTCAGTGCTAGAGGGGTGAGGAGATAAGCGGCTCTGGGCTGGAGGGGTGAGGAGATAAGAGGCTCTGGGCTGGAGGGGTGAGGAGATAAGCGGCTCTGGGATGGAGGGGTGAGGAGATAAGAGGCTCTGGGCTGGAGGGCTGAGGAGATAAGCGGCTCAGGGCTGGAGGGCTGAGGAGATAAGCGGCTCAGGGCTGGAGGGCTGAGGAGATAAGCGGCTCAGGGCTGGAGGGCTGAGGAGATAAGCGGCTCAGGGCTGGAGGGCTGAGGAGATAAGCGGCTCAGGGCTGGAGGGGTGAGGAGATAAGCGGCTCAGGGCTGGAGGGGTGAGGAGATAAGCGGCTCAGGGCTGGAGGGCTGAGGAGATAAGCGGCTCAGGGCTGGAGGGGTGAGGAAATAAGCGGCTCAGGTCAGGAGGGGTGAGGAGATAAGCGGCAGGGGTCTGGAGGGGTGAGGAGATAAGCGGGTCAGGTCTGGAGGGGTGAGGAGATAAGCGGCTCAGGTCTGGGGGGGTGAGGAGATAAGTGGCTCAGGTCTGGAGGGGTGAGGAGATAAGTGGCAGAGGTCTGGAGGGGTGAGGAGATAAGTGGCTGAGGTCTGGAGGGGTGAGGAGATAAGCGACCGAGGTCTGGAGGGCTGAGGAGATAAGCGGCAAAGGTCTGGAGGGGTGAGGAGATAAGCGGCTCAGATCTGTAGGGTGAGGAGATAAGCGGGAGAGGTCTGGAGGGGTGAGGAGATAAGCGGCTCAGGTCTGGAGGGTTGAGGAGATAAGCGGGAGAGGTCTGGAGGGGTGAGTAGATAAGCGACTGAGGGCTGAGGAGATAAGCGGCTCAGGTCTGGAGGGGTAAGGAGATAAGCAGCAGAGGTCTGGATGGGTGAGGAGATAAGCGGCTGAGGTCTGGAGGGGTGAGGAGATAAGTGGCTGAGGTCTGGAGGGCTGAGGAGATAAGCTGCTCAGGTCTGGAGGGGTGAGGAGATAAGCGGCTGAGGTCTGGAGGGGTGAGGAGATAAGCGGCAGAGATCTGGAGGGGTGAGGAGATATGCGGCTGAGGTCTGGAGGGCTGAGGAGATAAGCGGCTGAGGTCTGGAGGGCTGAGGAGATAAGCGGCTCAGGTCTGGAGGGGTGAGGAGCTAAGCGGCTCAGGTCTAGAGGGGTGAGGAGATAAGCGGCTCAGGTCTGGAGGGGTGAGGAAATAAGTGGCTCAGGTCTGGAGGGGTGAGGAGATAAGCGGCTGAGGTCTGGAGGGGTGAGGAGATAAGCGGCAGAGGTCTGGAGGGGTGAGGAGATAAGCGGCTGAGGTCTAGAGGGTGAGGAGATAAGCGGCTGAGGTCTGGAGGGCTGAGGAGATAAGCTGCTCAAGTCTGGAGGGGTGAGGAGATAAGCGGCTCAGGTCTGGAGGGGTGAGGAGATAAGTGGCAGAGGTCTGGATGGGTGAGGAGATAAGCGGCTGAGGTCTGGAGGGGTGAGGAGATAAGCGGCTGAGGTCTGGAAGGCTGAGGAGATAAGCTGCTCAGGTCTGGAGGGGTGAGGAGATAAGCGGCTCAGGTCTGGAGGTGTGAGGAGATACGCGGCAGAGGTCTGGAGGGGTGAGGACATAAGCAGCTGAGGTCTGGAGGGCTG
The DNA here is from genome assembly GCA_033576535.1 of Allobates femoralis. NCBI lineage: Eukaryota > Metazoa > Chordata > Amphibia > Anura > Aromobatidae > Allobates > Allobates femoralis. The sequence continues at coordinate 375,392,462 of JARQOC010000002.1, forward strand.
AGGAGATAAGCGGCTGAGGTCTGGAGGGCTGAGGAGATAAGCGGCTCAGGTCTGGAGGGTTGAGGAGATAAGCGGCTCAGGGCTGGAGGGGTGAGGAGATAAGCGGCTGAGGTCTGGAGGGGTGATGAGATAAGCGGCTGATGTCTGGAGGGGTGAGGAGATAAGCAGCTCAGGGCTGGAGGGGTGAGGAGATAAGCGGCTGAGGTCTGGAGGGTTGAGGAGATAAGCGGCTGTGGGCTGGAGGGGTGAGGAGATAAGCGGCTCAATTGAATGGGCGAGGGAGGCGGAGTTGAAATAGGGGCGTGATAATGGGCGTGACTGAGAGACACTGGTGTTATGTGGTGAGAGTGTCCTCGGTCACACTCATTATGACGGGCTTAGTTTTAGCTCCGCCCCCCGCTGTCATGGAATGTTGGTGTGAGCAGCGGGGGAGCGGAAGGATGTGGCGTCAGTATGTGGCGGGGAGCGGGTGAGCGTGGGGGCAGCGGGAGGAAGTGGCGGGGAGAGGCGGGCGGTGGGGGGAGCGGGAGGAAGTGGCGGGGAGCGGCGGGTGGTGGAGTGGGTGGCAGCATGTTGGCGCTTCCGGCCAGTGTCGGCGGCTCGCGATGGTACATGCGCGCCATCGCTCGCCGCGCGTGATATCGGCACAGTGGCCGGAAGCGCCAAACTGCCGATTATGTATAGAGATTAGCCTCAAAATGGTTCAAGCTTACTGTTTCAGAGAGACCACATGTTATCCCTGGACTTCTTGCTGTGTCAGAGTATATATAAGGCTGGATAAAGAGCTAGCATAGCTCGAAACGTCGCCATGTATGCCTGAGCTGGAATAAACAACCCCTGCTAAAGAAAGAAGTGCTGTGACCCTCCTTTGAACTGTATGTATTATAGAGGCTAGAAGGAGCCTCAGGGATGCTCTGCACTCTGCTGAAAGACCAGCTATACACGCTGTTATTATTGCTTGTATATATATATATATATATATATATATATATATATATATATATCTGGGGTTATTATTATTAATTCTATGTGGATTAAAGTTGACTCAACCTCTATCCTGTGTCCTTGTGTGTACCACATTGAGCATGGAGAAAAGAAAGAAGACCAAGGAACTGTCTGAGGACTTGGGAAACCAAATTGTGAGGAAGCATGAGCAATCTCAAGGCTACAAGTCCATCTCCAAAGACCTGAATGTTCCTGTGTCTACCGTGTGCAGTGTCATCAAGAAGTTTAAAGCCCATGGCACTGTGGCTAACCTCCTTAGATGTGGACGGAAAATAAAAATTGACGAGAGATTTTAACGCAAGATTGTGCGGATGGTGGATAAAGAACCTCGACTAACATCCAAACAAGTTCAAGCTGCCCTGCAGTCCGAGGGTACAACAGTGTCAACCCGTACTATCCGTCGGCATCTGAATGAAAAGAGACTGTATGGTAGGATACCCAGGAAGACCTCACTTCTTACCCCGAGACATAAAAAAGCCAGGCTGGAGTTTGCCAAAACTTACCTGAGAAAGCCTAAAACGTTTTGGAAGAATGTTCTCTGGTCAGATGAGACAAAAGTAGAGCTTTTTGGACAAAGGCATCAACATAGAGTTTACAGGAGAAAAAAAGAGGCATTCAAAGAAAAGAACACGGTCCCTACAGTCAAACATGGCGGAGGTTCCCTGATGTTTTGGGGTTGCTTTGCTGCCTCTGCCACTGGACTGCTTGACCGTGTGCATGGCATTATGAAGTCTGAAGACTACCAACAAATTTTGCAGCATAATGTAGGGCCCAGTGTGAGAAAGCTGGGTCTCCCTCAGAGTCCATGGGTCTTCCAGAAGGACAATGACCCAAAACACACTTCAAAAAGCACTAGAAAATGGTTTGAGAGAAAGCACTGGAGACTTCTAAGGTGGCCAGCAATGAGTCCAGACCTGAGTCCCATAGAACACCTGTGCAGAGATCTAAAAATGGCAGTTTGGAGAAGGCACCCTTCAAATATCAGGGACCTGGAGCAGTTTGCCAAAGAAGAATGGTCTAAAATTCCAGCAGAGCATTGTAAGAAACTCATTGATGGTTACTGGAAGCGTTTGATCGCAGTTATTTTGGCTAAAGGTTGTAGAACCATTAGGCTGAGGGTGTCAATACTTTTGTCTGGCCCATTTTTGGAGTTTTGTGTGAAATGATCAATGTTTTGCTTTTTGCTTCATTCTCTTTTGTGTTTTTTCATTGAAGACAAATTAAATGAAGATAATACCAAAGAATTTGTGATTGCAATCATTTTCAGGAAGAAACTGAGTATTATCAGACCGAATTGCAGGGGTGTCAATACTTTTGGCCACAACTGTATGTACGTGTGATGGCACTTATATCCTTTTTTTGGGGGGTGTGTGAAATTTTTAAGATTGCCTCAGGCAGCAGAGAAGCCAAGTACACCCCTGAGGATGCCATTGTGCTCCTGGTATAGGACTGTGCCAAGCTCCTCAGAAGAAGCATCCACGTGAAGTACATATGGCTTGTTGGGGTCCGCACAGGCCAGTACTAGTGCCTGGGTCAAGCAGGACTTGAGTTTCTCATAGGCCTCATCACACGCTGACATCCATCTCTCTCCGAAGGAATCATTTATTTTGAAGTAGGCTTTCGTTGCACATTTCATGGAGGGAATTGTCCCTTAAGGTGCGGTTACCCTTGGGTGAGGGCTGCCAACGACTTTGCAATTTTAGAAAACTGCGCCACAAATCTTCTGCAGTACCCGCAGACGCCTACAAAAGATCTGACGATCCCCCAATTTGGTGGTTTTGGGCCATCAACCACAGCTTCTACTTTGGCTGGATCCGTGGAGATTCCTTCCCAGCTGACAATGTGTCCTACATACTCCACAGACTTCTGGCAGTATCAGCACTTGCTGAGGGGTAGTTTTAGCCCAGCTTCTTCAAGCTGGTCTACCACTTTGAATATCCTCAGGCTATGCTATTCCAGGGTGTGGCCAAATACAATCAGATCATCCAGGTAAACCAGGACCTCATGAAAGTTCATGTCTCCCATCACCTTGTCCATACATCCCAGGAAAGTTGCAGGGGCACTAGTCACTTCTTGAAAAATCCTCTGGAACGGATTGATACCAATAGGGCAACTTAAAGCAGTCTTCTCTTGATCCTTCTTGTCATGAGTATCTGGTAGTACCCACTCTGAAGGTACAACACAGAAAACCAGTGGCTGCCCTCCAGGCAATCTAAGGCTTCATCAATCTTGGGCACAGTATACTGATCAGGAACAGCTCATTTGTTTAGAGTGCGATAATCCACACACATTCTGAAAGCCCCATTCTTCTCCAGAACAATCACAATCAGAGACATGTATGGGCCATTGGACTCCATGATAACTCCAGAGTCCAGTAAGTCCTGTAAGTGCCTTCGGACATCCTCCACATCTGTGGGAGCCAATCGTCGGGTTCTTTCTTGAAACGGCTTTTCGTCAGTCAGCCGGATGTGGTGCTCCACTCCTCTTGCAAGGTCCAGGCTCCAGTCACCCAATGAGAAGGTTCCCGCACGCCTTATCATACCTCTTATCACTGACTGCTTTTCCTCTTTCTTCAAATCACTACCTTCAAAATAGAGGTCAAAATGTTCAGGTCTTAGTTCTTTCCTTTCCTCTTCCTCTTTCTTCTCATAAGCAGTCATGCAGACAGGATCGATTGTGAGAGTCTGTGAGTATCTATCACCTCCAACTTCACGACACCACTGGGCCAGAGTATAGAAAAGGTTGGCATTTGTCCCTACTATAGCAGACATGGCTTTCTAGTCTTCATCCGTGTCTGGACAGAGTAATGCAATGATAATGGGTACCTCTCTTTCCACCCTAGCTATTGTCTCCAGGAACCATAGTGTGACAGACACGTATCCTTTGTAGGGGTAACTGCTTTCACTCAATCCCCAGACTGCAAGTCCAGATAGGGGTTGCAGGGGTAGGTCTGACAAGTATTTTCTGTACCACTTCTCAAAAATTATAGACACTTGCAAACCACTATTCAGCAATACAGTGTTAGTTTAAAACAATTTCTGTAGCAATTGTGGTTAGTGCAGTTAAAACTTAGGCCGGCTTTACACCACGGTTTTGTGGTGTCAGGCTGTGTCCTGTGTTTTGCTGGATGCATCGGACACAGCCTGACAGCTCTGGAGAAAACAGAACTGGAGGGTTAATATGCCCTCCGGTCCTGTTTTCTGCCAGAATAGACAGTGTGTGACTGCCGCCGCTGTCCAGTCCTGAAATTTCAGGATCGCGGCTAGCGGGGTGATCTCCGGGATCTGAAGTTCAGCGTCGGCCGCCGCTGAACTTTAGCACCCGGCGGCCGGATCCGATTTTCTATCGGATCCGGTGTGATCCGGCGCCCATAGCATCCCATGTTAGGGGGCGCCGGATCACACCGGATCCGGGAGGATCCGATTTTGTCAAATGTTTGCCCTGGACACAAAAACGCTGCAAGCTGCGATTTTGTTTCTGGGGAAGAAAAACTAATTCTGCCATATCCTCCCTGACAGCAGAGAACCGGATGGCAAATCACTGCCATCGAGCCCTATAGGGATACTATGGGGCCAAAATCGGATCCGGGGCTGTCCAGTTCACACCAGACAGCCCCGGATCCCTTAAACCATGGTGTGAAGCCAGCCTTAACCTTTACTTAATTAAATTAAAAAGGGTTTCACCTCAATGGTGTTATCCCCAGTAAAGAGTAAAACCAACATACAAGACAAACAAACACACCTTATTTGCAAGTGGGGAATAAAGGGTATCACCACAGTCAGGGCCGGCTCCAGGATTTTGTGGGCTCCGGGCGAAAAAGTCTTAGTGGGTCCCCTTTAACATATACTGCTCTATGTGTACATACATCATATTATAAATGTTGCAGACTGTAATTTATATATATATATATATATATATATATATATACACACACACTGGACCCTTGACTCTGGACTATGTCAGGGGGGGTTCTTTTCTTTAATAAAGATGGAGTTGCTAATTGTGTTCTGTTTTATTTCTAATGAAAATCTTTTTCTCTCTGTTGTTTTTTTTTATATAATCACTAGAAATTCATGGTGGTCATGTCTACTATTGGCGTGACCCCATGAATTTCGGGTTTAGGGCCAGCTGATAATACCCACGCTGCTCACCCGGGATGCCTCCGGATCACACAGTGAGCCCCTGAAATAAGGACAGCAATCACTTAAGGGATACCCCGACTCCCAGACCCACTCTGAACGGCACATAGGACTTAGAATCCTTATACTGAATGAACTGTTGAAATAGACAGCCCTGGTGTATAGAAAAAAATACACCATATCTTTTTGTACGTACAGTCTCAAGATATTGAGTCTTATTAGGTCCGGTTACCCAGTGAGCTCAATATACGTGTTACCCATACAACATAGGAGGATAACGTCACACTGTGATTATTCAATCACCTTTATAACCGCGATCACTGTAGCGGAAAGCGAACATTCCAAAACAATGCACGCTATCTTTTGATTTTCCCTAGTATCAGTCGCATTGAAAAAGGCCTCGGCCGAAACGTTTGTTTTTGGACTGATAAAAATAAAAAGACATTTGCTTGCATCATAACGGTTTCAACCACTCAATTTTTCTCGTGTGCCGAAGTTATCTTATATATATTGCATTTTTTTCTTCTGAGCACCGAATGAGTCAGTGAGCCAGGATATACTGGACAATAATGATAATACAAAGCTGGCCCTAACCCCATTATTACCCAGTGAGCCACCGCACCAGGGCCCTGGATGAGTTGGATACAGCACCAGAAGATGCTTCTATGAACGTGCCATTTTCTGGGGCGGCTGCGGACTGCAATTCACAGCGGGGGGAGGGCCCAGAAAGCGTGGGCCACCCTGCGCTGCGGATTCCAGCACCCAGCTGCCTAGCTTGTACCTGTTTCGACGCAAAAATAGGGTGAAGCCCACAAATTTTTTTTAACACGCATTTTATGTTTATGGTCTTATTTTTATATATATATATATATTTTAACCTGACAACGACGGCCTTACGTCTACAGACGTCGGAAAAAAAGGGTACTTATGCCTAGCCGACATCTGTAGACGTAAGGCAGAACTAAGCCCAGGTGCGCAGTCCCTGGAGCTAAAATCTCCATGGTTTTAGCTACCGGGGGTAGCTGAGACCCTAGAGATTAGGAATCGGCTGGTGTTTTACCGGCACCAGTAATGTGATGAGCAATAAGCACCGTTTACCGATCACCACATTACAAACAGTGAAAGTGCTGGTAAAAAGTATTTTCACTATGATCCCACATGAAAACACACGTCGGATCAAAGTGAAAGTATTAAGCCCTTAGCCCACCAAGACCCCCAGTACTGGGGATCACCCCCCACCCCCATCCCTCCCCCACAACATCTCAAAATGGTGGCGGCCGGCGGTAAAACCCGCCGCCTCCGCTACATCTCCATGCGATCTGACAGGTCAGATCACATGGAGATGCTATCCATGGGGGTCCCCTCAGTGGCCCCCCAATGTCATTCCCCCTACCCCTCCTGCCTGATCCCCTCCACAGTTACTCCCTGCCCCCCCTCCTCCCTGCTCCATGCTTCCCGTGCTCCTGCATTAACGCCATCCGATCTGATCAAACGTCAGATCAGATGGAGTTTTCCCAAACCCCCCCTGTCCTCACCCCTCTGGGCACCCCCCCTGTTCTCACCCCTCTGGGCACCCCCCCTAACCCGCCCTGCCACCTTCCTGCCACTCATACTCACCTGCCTTCAGTCCCGGCTGTCCTAAATCTGCTTCTTCTCTCTGCCTTTGTCCCAGTGCCTCTGCTCTGTGTGCGTGCATTGGGAGAGAGGCAGAGTTAACCCGTGAATGACCACACAGGATAATGATCTGCACTTAACCCCTGTGTGGTTCTCAGGGGTTAACTGTCTGCAGATCACCCCTGTATTGTAACACAGGGGTTAACTGCAGATGAGTTAACCCCTGAATGACCACACAGGGGTTAACTGCAGATTTGTCACGGTTAACTCATGAGTGCCGACACACAGGGTAATCTGAGTTAACCCCTGAGTGACTGCACAGGGGTTAACTGAAGATCATCATCCCTGTGTAGTATTAGGGTTAACTGATCTGCAGTTAACCCCTGGGTGACAACACAGGGTGAGATCTGCAGTTAACCCCTGAGTGACCGCACAGGGGTTAACTGAAGATCATCATCCTGTGTGGTCATTCAGGGGTTAACTGATCTGCAGTTAACCCCTGGGTGACAACACAGGGGTGATCTGCAGTTAACCACTGGTGACCACACAGGGGTTAACTGAAGATCATCATCCCTGTGTGGTCATTCAGGGGTTAACTGCAGATCAGTTAACCCCTGCATGACCACACAGGGATGATGATCTGCAGTTAACCCCTGAGTGACCACACAGGGGTTACCTGCAGATCATGCTGAATGAGAATCGTCATGGGACCTCCCATTGGACTACGTCAGACCTTCCCACTGGACTACGTCGGACGTCACAGTAATAAAGATGGGGTCTAAAGATGTGTTTGTGTTTTTTTTTCAATAAAAATATTTTTCTCTGTGTTGTGTCTTCTTTACAATTTACTAGAGATTCCTAATGGTCTGGTCTAATATTGGCCAGACGTTATGAATCTCGGGCTTAGTGCCAGCTGCCAAAAAGCTGCCATTAACCCCTTATTACCAGTCCTGCCACCGCTACACGCAGCTGGAAGAGCTGGCAAGCCCAGAAATGGGCTTCTATGAATGGCCATTTTCTGGGGTGGCTGCGGGCTGCAAATCGCAGCGGGGGGGCCCAGAAAGCTTGGGCTTCCCTACGCTGAGGATTCCAGCCCCCAGCTGCCTAGTTGTACCTGGCTGGGCCAAAAATGAGGCGAAGCCCACGCCACTTTTTTAAAAAATTATTTCAAGAGATAATAAAAAAAAAAAGGGCTTCCCTATATTTTTAGGTTTCCAGCCAGGTAAAACTAGGCAGAAGGGGTTGGTGGCAGCCCGTAGCTGCCTGCTGTACCTGGCTGGACCAAAAATATGGCGAAGCCCCACGTCGTATTTTTTTAAAAAATTTAATAAAGAAATACTAAAAAAAAAAGCAGGAGAGGAGACGACCAGGACACGGTGTCTCCATATCTTGTGCACATGCTCTAAAAGTGAGAAATTGTGTGAAAAAAAGAAAATATTCAATATGACGTTATCAAATTCTGTGAAGTAGCTGTAGGTTCCAAATGCTCACCATATCACTAGATATAGTCCTTGAGACGTCTAGTTTCCAAAATGGGGTCACATGTGCGGGAGCCCAATGTTTAGGCACACAGGGGCTCCCCATATGCGACATGGAGTTCACTAATTTTCCAATCAAATTGTTAGCGGACACCATGTCGCATATGGAGAGCCCCTGTGTGCCTAAACATTGGAGCTCCCCCACAAGTGACCCCATTTTGGAAACTAGACCCCATAGGAACTTATCAAGATGCATAAAGAGCACTTTGAACCCCCAGGTGCTTCACAAATTGATTCCACAAAAAATTTTCTTTTTTAAATTTTTACAGATTCATTTGTGAAGTACTTGGGATTCAAAGTGCCCACCATCTGTCTAGATAAGTTCCTTGCGGTGTCTAGTTTCCAAAATGGGGTCACTTGTGGGGGAGCCCAATGTTTAGGCCACACAGGGCTCTCCATACGTGACATGGTGTCCGCTAACAATTGTGCCTAAACATTGGAGCTCCCCCACAAGTCACCCCATTTTGGAAACTAGACCCCCAAAGAACTTATCTAGATGCATAGTGAGCACTTTGAACCCTCTAGTGCTTTACAATTGTCCATAAAAATGAAAAAGTACTTTTTTTTCACAAAAATTTCTTTTATCCTCAATTTTTTTCATTTTTACATGAGCAACAGGATAAAATGCATCCTAAAATTTGTTGGGCAATTTCTCCTGAGTACACTGATACCTCATATGTAGTCATAAACCACTGTTTGGGCGCACGGCAGGGCTCGAAAGGGAATGAGCGCCATTTGACTTTTTGAATGGTAAATTAGCTCCAAAAGTCAAATTGTGCTCCCTCCCTTCTGAGCCCTGTGGTTTATGACCACATATGAGGTATCGGTGTACTCAGGAGAAATTGCCCAACAAATTTTAGGATGCATTTTATCCTGTTGCCCATGGAAAATGAAAAAATTGAGGCTAAAAGAACATTTTTGTTGGAAAAATTAAAATGTCCATTTTTTGTTTCCATTTTGCTTCAGTTGCTGTGAAGCACCTGAAGGGTTAATAATCTTCTTGAATGTATTTTTGAGTAGCTTGAGGGGTGCAGTTTTTGGAATGGTGTCACTTTTGGGTGTTTTCTGTCATGTACACACCCTCAAAGGGACTTCAAATGTGATGTGGTCACTGAAAAAATGGTTTTGTAATTTTGCTGGAAAAATGAAAAATTGCTGATGAACTTTGAACCCTTATAACTTCCTAACCAAAAATGTTTTTTCCAAAAGTGTGCTGATGTGGGAAATGTTATTTATTAACTATTTTGTGTCACATAACTCTCCGGTTTAACAGAATAAAAATTTAAAATTTGAAAATTGTGAAATTTTCAAACTTTTTGCCAATTTTTTTATATTTTCACAAATAAACGCAAAAATGATCGACCTAAATTTACTACTAACATGAAGTCCAATATGTCACGAAAAAACAATCTCAGAATCGCTAGGATCTGTTGAAGCGTTCCAGAGATACTACCTCATAAAGGTACACTAGTCAGAATTACAAAAAACGGTCTGGTCATTAAGGTGGAAATTGGCTCCGTCACTAAGGGGTTAAATTGACGTGGGCTTCGCCTTATTTTTGTGTCCAACCACGTACAGCAGCCAGGTACAGGCTGCACCCAACCCCCAGCTGCCTATTTGTACCTGGCTGAGAACCAAAAATATAGGTAAGCCTTTTTTTTTAATTAATTATTTCATAAATTTCATGAAATAATTAAAAAAAACATCAACATGGGCTTTGCCCTATTTTTGTGTCCAGCCAGGTACAACTAGGCAGCTTGGGGCTGAAATCCACAGCGCAGGGTGGCCCAAGCTTTCTGGCCTTACCCCCACTGCAAATTGCAGTCCGCAGCCGTCCCAGAAAATGGCGAATTCATAAAAGCGACATCTTCTGGCGCTGTATCCAGCTCATCCAGGGCCCTGGTGCGGTGGCTCACTGGGTAAAAATGAAGTTAGGGCCAGCTTTGTATTATCAGCTGGCCCTAAACCTGAAATTCATGGGGTCACGCCAATATTAGACATGACCGCCATGAATTTCTAGTGATCATATAAAAAAAAAAACACAACAGAGAAAAAGATTTTTATTAGAAATAAAACAGAGCACAATTAGCGACTTCATCTTTATTAAAGAAAAGAACCCCCCTCCGATGTAGTCCTGGGTCGAGCGTCCAATCCGGATCCAATATCATCTGATTGGTTTGCCGGCCGGCAAGCCGATCAGATGATCAATATCAGGTTCAAGGACCTGAATGAGATGACAGATCAGCTGATTGTTTAAAAACAGGTAAATAATCAGCTGATGTGTCATCAGTGGAAAAAAAATAATACATACTCACCTCTGTAGACTCCATCCATCCCATTCAGCCCCCCTCCATCCATCCATCCCATTCAGCCACCCGCTCCTTTAATCCATCCATCCCATTCTGCCCCCCTCCACCCATCCATCCCATTCAGCCCCCCGCTCCATTAATCCATCTATCCCATTCAACCTCCCCTCCATCCATCCATCCATTCCATTCAGACCCCCTTCCATCCATCCATTCCATTCAGCCCCCATCAATCTATCTATCCATTCAGCCCCCCCCCCATTCATCCATCCATTTCATTCAGCCCCCTCCATCCATCCAATTCAGCCCTCCCTCCATCCATCCATTCCATTCAGCCCCCCCTCCATTCATCCCATTCAGACCCCCATCCATCCATCCATCCATCCTCCATCCATCCTATTCAGCCCCCATCAATCCATCTATTCCATTCAGACCCCCCCCCCCCCCCTCCATTCATCCATCCATTTTATTCAGCTCCCCTCCATCTATCCCATTCAGCCCCCCCTCCATCCATCCATCCCATTCAGCCCCCCTCCATCCATCCATCCATCCCATTCAGCCCCCCTTTCATCCATCCATCCCATTCAGTCCCCCTCCATCCATCAATCCATCCCATTCAGTACCCCCTCCATTCATCCCATTCAGCCCCCCATCCATCCATCCATCCATCCATCCTATTCAGCCCCCATCAATCCATCTATTCCATTCAGACCCCCCCTCCATTCATCCATCCATTTCATTCAGCTCCCCTCCATCTATCCCATTCAGCCCCCCCTCCATCCATCCATCCATCCATCCATCCCATTCAGCCCCCCTCCATCCATCCATCCATCCATCCCATTCAGCCCCCCCTCCATCCATCCATCCCATTCAGTCCCCCTCCATCCATCAATCCATCCCATTCAGTACCCCCTCCATTCATCCCATTCAGCCCCCCTCCATCCATCCATCCATCCATCTATTCAGCCCCTTCAATCCATCCACTCCATTCAGCCCCCTCCATCATCCATCCATCCCATTCAGCCCCCCTCCATCCATCCATCCCATTCAGCCCCCTCCATCCATCCATCCCATTCAGCACCCCCCTCCATCCATCCATCCCATTCAGCCCCCCTCCATCCATCAATCCATCACATTCAGCCCCTCCTCCATCCATCCATCCCATTCAGCACCCCTTCATCCATCCATCCATCCATCCCATTCAGCCCCCCTCCATCCATCCATCCATCCATCCAACCATCCCATTCAGCCCACCCCTTCATACATCCCATTCAGCCCACAGCTCTATTCATCCATCCATCATATTCAGCTCCAACCCCCCCTGCTAACCCCGCTATCTTTGGCTGTGACAGCGCCTTACCTCCTGGCGCCTTACCTCCATCCATCCATTCATCCCATTCAGACCCCCATCCATCCATCCATCCATCCATCATATTCAGCCCCCTTCAATCCATCTATTCCATTCAGCCCCCCTCCATTCATCCATCCATTTCATTCAGCCCCCCTCCATCCATCCCATTCAGCCCCCCCTCCATCCATCCATTCATCCATCCATCCCATTCAGCCCCCCTCCATCCATCCATCATCTATCCATCCATCCATCCATCCATCCCATTCAGCCCCCTCTCCATCCATCCATCCATCCCATTCAGCCCCCCTCCATTCATCAATCCATCCCATTCAGCCCCCCCTCCATCCATCCAACCATTCAGCCCCCCCTCCATTCATCCCATTCAGCCCCCCTCCATCCATCCATCCATCCAACGTATTCAGCCCCCTTCAATCCATCCATTCCATTCAGCCCCCCCTATTCATCCATCCATTCCATTCAGCCCCCCTCCATCCATCCATCCCATTCAGCACCCCCCTCCATCCATCCAACCCATTCAGCCCCCCTCCATCCATCAATCCATCCCATTCAGCCCTCCCTCCATCCATCCATCCCATTCAGCCCCCCCTCCATCCATCCATCCCATTCAGCCCCCCCCCCTCCATCCATTCCATTCAGCCCACAGCTCTATTCATCCATCATATTCAGCCCCAACCCCCCCTGCTAACCCCTGCTATCTTCGGCTGTGACAGGGCCTTACCTCCCGGTGGCTTTTTCGTCCTGTGTGTTGCGGACAGTCCCGGTCTCCGCCGCTTGCTGGCTCTGCACTGTGCAGAGCTGTCGGCAGTGTGACGTCATCCTCACACTGCCGACCTCTGTGAGTGCAGTACGCTGGGGTCAGGAAGGTGAATGGAGCTTCCCTGACCCCGGAAGTGTCGGAGCCCAGAGCGCTGCCGCTCACACTGCCTACTGCCCCCGGGGCAGATGACCCCCCAGCCCCACCATGGATACAGCCCTGGCTGTGGGGGCAGTGCTCAGGGGCCCCTGAGGGCTAGGGTCACACTTGCATTGTGACCCTAGCCTGACGCAAGTACTTTCCGCTGCAGCGCATAGCGCGGGTTTCTATGGGCTCCGTTGTCTGGCAGCGCAGAGCATATAATGCTCTGCGCTGCCAGACAGCGGAGCCCATAGAAACCCGCGCTATGCGCTGCAGCGGAAAGTACTTGCGTCAGGCTAGGGTCACAACGCAAGTGTGACGCTAGCCTTCAGGGGCCCGGTGGGCCCTCTCCAAGCAGTCGGGGCCCCGACACTTGCCCAGGTGCTGATGCCGGCCCTGACCACAGTTCCTCACCTACAACAATGTGTAACACTTCAATATCCGAGAAATCACACTATAGAGTTTATGACATCTAAGGTACCTTTTATAGATTTTAACCTGACTTCACTCTGTTTATATTATGAGCCCAAAAATCATCCTATGCAGAGCTAGTCTGTACAATCAAGTCAAAAGGGCTATATGTGCATAGGAGAAATAAATCCTATTCCAATAAATGAAACATTCTCACCATTTCATTCTCCAAGATTCACACTCCAGACTGCCTCATCAAGCTCAGTATCCTTCAGGTAATGACACGTCAGTCCTATGGGCCGCCACATACATAGTATCTGCCATCTTCTTTACGTTCTGCTCTCAACGAGTTTCAGTTGCCCCATCTTCAGGGGAGTCATGGCCTTATGGGGATAACTAGCAATAAGTCTTCCCCCATCAGTAGTGGCATTTGGTGAATGGTTTCTAGATAAACAAATCCAGTATAGTTATCATGCAGTCCCAGGTGCCCTTATCTTACCAAACATGGCCCATTTTTCGTCTCCCGTTTGTCACACTGTTGCTGGCAAGAGCAGCGGTTAAATGCTCTCTCACCAGCTATCATGTGTGACGCCGGCGGGACCGACCTGAAAAATAAAAGCACTTGCATGCCCCCAGTGACTGGTCATCTGAACTCCATTCTTTGTCAATCTTGTGTCAATGGAGATCAAAAACACTAAAAAGATCAGACATCAAAAACATAACCTGAGATGTTCAGCCTTTAAGGTACCGTCACAAGCGGCAATTTTGCTAGCAATTTCACTGGCAATTTTCTGGTTGCAGTGAAATCATATACACATTGTTCCATTTGTACACGGCAACAAAATAAAACAATGTGTCCATGATTTCACTGCAACCAGCAAATTGCCAGTGAATTTTCCTAGCAAAATTGCCGCGTGTGACGGTACCTTAATAGCGTACAGAAGGATCAACCCATCACCGTTAAGGTACCGTCACACACGGCCATATTGCTTGGCAATTTCACTGGCAATTTGCTGGTTGCAGTGAAATCATGGACACATTGTTCCATTTGTACCCAACAACAAAATAGAACAAGGTGTCCATGATTTCACTGCAACCAGCAAATTGCCAGTGAAATTGCCTATTAATATTGCCACGTGTAAAGGTACCTTTAGGGTACCTTTACACGGCGCAACTGCGGCGAGAAATATTGACGGCGCATAGACAATGCATGGGGCTTACCGTATCGGCACCGCAAGTGCGGCCGTTGGGCGGAAGATGGGGTAAATCTGCCGGATCTGACGCATTTTCAAATAAACGCCAGTGTGAAAGGGGCCTTAGAAAGGTTTTTGTGGGACTCCCAGATATCCTCCCATAGCTTGCCATATCCTCCAGAATCCTGAGACACATTTACTTATGGGTACCTTTACAAGCCGCAATCTCGCCTGGCGATATGAGGCGATCTAATGTGCGTGTGCATGTTTTTCATGCTCACCTCAGATCGCCGATGGCGCTATTACATGACGCAATCTCACCCTGAAAGAAAGGCAATGTGTCACACCAGAAATCGCCTCATCCACAGCGTAACCAATACGCTCGATTTCCCTCGCCGCTTCACACGCCGCAATCCCAAAGGTAATGTGGGCGTACATGTTCAGCGCGGCGAGAACATAGGCGTGCCACAGTGCTTTACACCACGCCCCAAGCACGCTCATTGGCCAACGCAACAGCGTTACGATTGGTCAGACTGCTCTGGAAGGCTGTACCATAAAGTGTTATCCACAGAACCACATGGAGAGGGAATCCTCTGGGTTCCTCACGTTTGGGCGCACGTCCTAAGCCAGGGAGATCCACCTCGCTCCAACAACATCCATAGAATAAGGAAGAACAGCGCCTCACAAGCTGGTAGCTTAAATCTTCAAATTTATTCCATCCACCACAGCACAACGTTTCGGTTATTAACCTTTTTCAAGTGCATACATCCCACAAAGTTATCATGTGTTTTATAGTATAAAACTCCACCCCCAATTGACAATCCACCAATCAATAAGAAATGAACAATAAACAAAGTTAAAAATCACCTATCCACTATACATAGATCAACTAGAGATACTGTACCATAATGGAGGCATACAATCATATCAGAACGTCCACATAGTTTACACATCGCCATATGCATTATTATTCTAAATCCAGCAAGTCCAATAGAGTACTGTAGCGATATTCGGCCAATCACAAACAGGCATTACCAGTTGTTATAGCAACTCCACGTCACACTGATCCTTAACCTATCGGTAACGTGTACTTCCGGTAATCAACTGCGCACGCGCCGGCGTCCGTCTTCCATTGGATCTTCTTCCTGTCACTCTTCGGAGTACGTGAAGCAAGCCAATGACGCTCTTCCGGATATCGGCGTAACAGCACAAAGCTTCACTGCGGCGCATGCGTTGAGACATATCAATATCGGCGGCGAAGAATCAATATACAGACATAAAAAAAAGACTGATTATCTACAAAAAGAGATATAGTTAACAGTCCATTGGAATATTCTAATATACAGCATATATTGAGGAGGAAAACAATGCTAAAAGACATTTAAAGGGCCATACACAGCAACTCAAGGGAGCATGTGTAAAAAATATTTCACACACACCCCTGATAAATCTAAACAGCAATTTATAAAGGACCATACATATACAGACTACACATAGGACTAAAACATAAATATATCAGCCCCATATGTCATTAATTACTCCAGTTATAATACATTGGCATGTTACCGATTCCTAGTAAGTAGCCCACATATATACTATCAAAGCCACCATATCATGTAGACAATCAATAATCACACGTCCCAATATGGATATAAGGTCATTCTAATCAATTAGATACTCCATCCTCCTTTTCTGACCACAACCCCAATCCATAAACATTACCAAAGAATGCTTGCGAAAAAAAGCCCTTTTCAAGATCTTCCCCCAATATGGTAGTATTGTATAAACTATCAGGCAAACAATGCCATTCCATAAGAATTGTTTATCTTCTATCTAGATTGAATCAAAGGTGACATTAAAAACATATAAAAAACCATTAATACATGATGATAAGGAAGTAGCGACATCAACCAGACCCCAGTAGACATCCCCGCTGATCATAATCCACATTCATACCTTTTGGGGACAAGGTATCCAGCTCAAATATCCATTTTAATTATTTCTTCTTCAATTGGGCCACACGGTCACCACCTCTCCTCAGAGGGGGCACATCGTCTATAACCCTAAATCTAAGTTGGTTGACCGTGTGGCCCATCGCATGAAAATGTCTAGGGACCGGCAAATCCATCAGACCTGTTCGGATGGTACTTTTGTGCTTCCCTATACGGGCATTCACTTCCATAGTCGTCTCCCCCACATAGAGGAGACCACATGGGCAACAGATTGTATACACAACAAAATTGCTGTTGCACGTATACCTCTTTTTAATGTCGTACCTTCTCCCCGAACGAGGATGACTAAAGAACTGGCCCTTTAAGAGATTTCCACAACAAGCACATCCCAGACAGGGAAAATTCCCAAGACTGGGTGGTGCAAATGTTTTTTGGATATCCTTTTTTGAGCTGCCAATGTCCGAATGGACCAGATCATCTTTCAAACTGTGTCCTTTACTATAAGAGATTAAAGGAAACAGCTTGAACTCCTCCACCTCAGTATGTCCTTTCGCAAGAAGAGGCCAATGTTTTTTGACAATATCCATAATTCTTCTACTGGCCCCACAATATGTGGTCACTAGGGGAATTCTCTTAGGAGGAACCATTTTCGGTTTTGGATTTAACAGTTCCTTCTGCTCAATCGCCAAAGCTTTAGTTTTGAATTGTGCAAGGTCATTTTTTGGATATCCTCTTTTAAGAAATCTATTAACCATATCCTGTAATCGGCTATCAATTTTAGCATCGTCTGAAACAATCCTACGTACTCTCAACATCTGGCTCCAAGGCAATGACTCCACCATTTTTCTAGGATGCTCACTTGAAAAATGCAATGTACTATTTCTATCTGTGTTCTTAATAAACAGATCAGTTTTTAACATTCCATCTTCTTTATACACCAAAGTGTCCAAAAATTGCAGTTCTTCAAGCGAGCACGACATAGTAAAGCCTAGTCCAGGGTGGATGTTATTTAGGGAGTCGAGGAAAGTTCCCAATTCCTCTCTACTCCCGTCCCAAACGAAGAAGATGTCATCAATGTAACGTCGCTAATACATGACGCCATTGGTATCGGACTTTGTCATTATTACACGGTCGTGTTGTCGATAGTGGCTACTGCAACACACTTTCGAGGCGCTAAAGCGTCACACAGGAGCGGTGTTGTGCAGGACAGTGGCTTACACTACACAATGGCTATGTGTGCGTCTGTAGCTGATGGCGGTAAGATACAAACCACACCATGCACATATGAGCCTGCATTGTTCCACGCCATGGCAGAGCTGCCATGGCTCAACAATGTGTGTGTACATGTGGCGCCCTGCTCACACAGGTAGCCACAAACTCCTCTAATGCACAGCTGGGTTTCCACAGCAGGTACCGACTACATGCAACATCTTCCACCCCGACACAGTACGGGGAGCTCAACTTGCTGACCTTAGGCAAGATCCCCTATAAATACTGCTGCTGGGGGAGGAGTTAGTTAGAGTGTGCAGATGCTAGGAGAGCTGCGAAGACGTCCTGGTGGTTGGTGCCGCGTTTAGGCCCAAACCAGTGACCCGGAGTGGCCCTTCCGACGTCCCGCAAGCCTAAGTGAGGACAGAAGGCAAGAAGCAGACAACCTAAAGGGAGTGAGGAACTAGTGGAAGTTCGCCCTAAGACGTACCGGACATCGGGGATCCGCACCTGTAGGATAATCCAGGACTATTATTAATAAGATGACAAGCACACCTATAAGTGTAGGTGCTAGCAATAAAAAAACATTATTGTAATGCATTACATATAAGCCCGATAACCAGCGGCAAGGTATTCTCATGTTTATTAGGTCCTAACGTATGCCTCTGTCTACGGTGTAAAAAAACATGTGAGGATGTAAGTGCCTCTTGGTGCATTTTAAAACCTGCGTGTATGTGTGTGGTTTAAGACTTGATAAAACAAGGAAATGAACTAGATGGTAAAATGGACTGGCTATCGGGTGATGTTGGGTCCTCAGTCAAAAAATGCAATATTAACAAGATGACAAGCACACCTTTAAGTGTAGGTGCTAGCAAGAAAAAAACATTCTTGTATACGTGTAATCCGCTGCACACTACACACTATAAGATATAAGTATATAAGGTACTAGCTGTAGTACCCGGCTACGCCCGGGTTAATAAATAACTGATGTTAGCTATAACAAAATAGAATTTGAATATGTCATATTAATGACCTGTAAGAAAATAGAAGCTGAGCTGTGATTGATAGCTATAGGCAGCCTAATAAATCTCCAGACAACAGTAAACCCTCACCCTGGCCGGGCAATATATGTTACCTCACACATACACATAATAGACAGCTCATGTGACTGACATCTGCCTTAATTCCCTATATGGCACATGTGTTGCACATTGGCTGTTTTTAATCAGATGTTTATGTTTGGAAATGTTTGAAATTGTGTGTCTCTGTGGTGTGTGTGTCCCTGTGTTGTGAGTGCATGTGTCCCTATAGGGTGGCTATATGTGTGTGTCCCTGTTGGGGGGTCTGTGTGGTGTGTGTGTCTTTGTGGTGTGTGTTTGTCCCTGTGGGGTGAGTGCATGTGTCGCAATAGGGTGTGTGTGTGTGTCCCCGTGGGGGTGTGTCTCTGTGTTGTGTGTGTCTCTTTGTGGTGTATTTGTTTGGGTGCGTGGTGAGTAACCAATGTTGGAGCTGCACCTTAGCGACTATACACTTGCTGTTACTCTTCGTGTGCGTGTGGTGTGTATACATGTCCCCATGTGTGGTGAATATCTCATGTTGGGGCCCCACCTTAGTGACTATATGCTGGTATGTGCTGTTAGTCTTTGGCGCTATCATTAAGCCCCTCTCATTCACAACTGTCAACTGGTAACTGTCACTTTTTCCCCATTATGTAGATAGGGGCAAAATTGTTTGGTGAATTGGAATGTGCGGGGTTAAAATTTTGCCTCACAACATAGCCTATGACGCTCCCGGGGTCCAGACGTGTGACTGTGCAAAGGTTTGTGGCTGTAGCTGGCAGCTGTTGATTTTCCTCCAACACTTTTCCATTCACTTTTTCCCCATTATGTAGATAGGGGCAAAATTGTTTGGGGAAGTGGAACACGCAGGGTTAAAATTTCGCCTCACAACATAGCCTATGACGCTCTCGGGGTCCAGACGTGTGACTGTGCAAAATTTTGTGGCTGTAGTTGCGACGGTGTAGATGCCAATCCCGGATATACACACATACATACACACATACATACACACATTCAGCTTTATATATTAGATAGCGTAATGGCTAAAAGTGTATAAAGCTAATACAAATTTGGATGAGGAAAATGCAGAAACTGCTAAGGATATACATAGCATAAATGAGAATTTTAGTTAATGTAATGCATTACATATAAGCCCGATAACCAGCGGCAAGGTATTCTCATGTCTATCGGGTCCTACCGTATGCCTCTGTCTGTGGTGTAAAAAAGCATGTGAGGATGTAAGTGCCTCTTGGTGCATTTTAAAACCTGCATGTATGGGTGTGGTTGATGTGTGTGGCTTATATGTAATGCATTACATTAACTAAAATTCTCATTTATCCTATGCATGTATGTGAAGAAAACAAACATCACTACAAGAATGCATCATCACACATACCCCCACCTCCTTCACTATACATCTCCTAGGCACTTAACAACATCCTAACCAAGTCTGCTGATATGGCCACCCACATACATATATAGCACCATTGAAGGGGCAAACACTACATTACACTGCCTGACAATTAAACCAGGTCACACTACACCCATGGCCCTCCTCAACAAATACATCTCCATCATCCAAATGGACATATCCTGACCATCCCCCATATACCTGCCCATAATGTTCAGGTATGAGCACAACCCTTCCCAAAAGAGTTAGCTCACAATTAGTAAATGGTTAGTAACAACTCTATACAATTACATTACACACGTACCCCATCCTTGTGTTTTCCGGACAAACTATTAGCCCATTATTGCATACTCATCATGTCCAAGAGACATCCCTGAGGTGTTCATAACGCCGGATCTTCACACGCAGACATTCACAGAAGCCACATGGGCCACTACACATCTCAGTATGGCCAGAATAGTTCCATTGTGTGTGCTCAAGGACACTACAATGTGGGCACAATTCAGATGCTCAACGCAACTAACCACAGACGCATCCTTCAAACATGATCCTGTATGGCAAAGGCAAAATGGGTTGTCAATGAGGAGGGTGCTTAGGGGGAAAAAACAGTCATGCATCCATTTGTCAGTACTCAATTGAGCTAGCAAACCCACCATCAGTACAAACTACATGCACCACCACTTGGGTGTCTGCTACACTACACAAGAACGATCCGTAGTGCCAAGCTGCTTCAAACGCTACACAGCGATATCACAGTTCATGTGTGAACATCAGTACTTACTTAATGACTCTGGGCAGCAAGCGTGCCGTACCTCGCCTGTGAGCACTTTTTATATGCTAACCAACCAATCACACTGCATCTGCGTCATGTAATCGATGTAGCCGCTTGGGCGTACGCAGCTGCGACCAATGATTTTGCGCCAGTGCTGATGTTTGATTGGTCATGTTGTGTTTAAATAGGGACGTGCTGGGGCGCCACTCATGCTCCTACTTCAATGTGCATTGTGCAAGTAGCGTCTCATCACAAGAACTCTGTTGGACAGACGGTAAGTCTGGGGACATGCTATTGTGCTTATCATGTAAGGTCGTTTCGGTGTGGTGCAGAGCCATCTGTTGGCACCTTATGTACAGCTTGATGTTGCGTCCTGTAGAAGTGTATGTTGTGATGGCTACGCATCTGTTGCACACATAATGATCCTGGAGATCAATGCCAGGACAATGTGTTGTACAGCACTATCATTAGGTAAAAATATGTGTGGAGGTGATGAGTGTCTGTTTTATTTGGTTGTAATGCCATGTGTGCCAATTGTCCATTACAGACCTTGGTATCTCTCCCTGCACAGCCCCAAAATACATATAGGCCCTGCCATGTCCACCATGTGTCATCTATGTCCACATGTAAAGTCCACTACTGATTATGCATACCCAAGCAGAGTAGCAGACCACATGTAATTGGTAGTGCTGGACATGGGTTGGACACACAGAGTGGGGTGTGTCCTGATACGTCCATGTATGTTTTGGGCTGAAACCTTTTTTTTTTTTATATGCAGATGGCTGGGGTTCATGATTTTGTCCACAATCTCCTTACCATATACCAGGAACACGAATGCCTGTGGCAGGTGTCGCTGCCTGAATACCACGACAAGGCAGCGAGGGCTGTGGCCTACGGTCACCTGGTCGAGCTGGCGAACCGGCTCGAGCCAAGTAAGAACTGAACGGTGACCCTGGTTGCGCGGAAAATCATGCACCTGCGCACCGTGTTCACCAAGGCCCACAATAAATGGATAGATGCCCGGTCCAGGGCTGGAGCTGAGGAGGTCTCTAAGCCATGTCTGTGGTACTATGACCTCCTCACCTATACTCTGGGCCAGGAGAGGCCTCGGGGGACACGGTGCAGCAGGCTCCTTGCACGACCAGCTTTGGCCACAGACCAAGACCCTGCCCCTTTACAGGAGTTGGGTAATTGTGTTTGTGTGATCTATGTACACAGCTTGTTGGTTGTACTTATTTGGGGTTTGCAGCACATGTAGAAGGCACAATTGTTGGTTTCTTGCACAAATATTCTGTGTGTTTATCTTTGTGTTGAGTCGTGGCTGTTGCCACACATTGTGCTGTGTTATGTGTGGTCACTTGTCTATACAAATTGGAGCGTCAGATGAGTACAGTGCACTGGTCTACTTCTTTCTTCCTCTTTTTTTCCAACCCAGATACTGTACCTTTGGGTGTTAGGCATGGTCAGATAGGCACAATGTTGTGCTGGGTGTTTGGTTGTGGTAATTGCTGTCATGACATTGCAAAATGTGGCTGATGCTTTTTTTCTTCTGTTTCATTTTCAGGCCCCTCGGGTGCCTGGCTCCAGTGGCGAGGACCCACCTACTGGCGAGGCTCTCCCATCAACATCTTTGGGAGAGCCGGTGCCTGAGACCAGTGGTGGGGGGCCGGGCCAGGGCCCAGCTCTGGCATAAGCCTAAGAAGAACACCTGCCCCACCAAACACGGAGCTGGGTACCTGGGCAAAACGGGTCCTCTCGGACCGGGAGAGGACCCCCGCTCTGTAAACGGGCACATCGCCAGCAAGATGGTGGCGCGCATGGAGCCAGAGCAATGTGACATCGCCGAGAGGGCCATATTTCGTGTCCTGGAGGCAGGCGTAGATGGGTCCCTGTGATGGGGTGGTTCTTTGTCATTGCCCAGGAAAACCACCCCTGGGCCCACTGCTCCCCAAAGACACATGGTGAGGAGTCGACAAAATCCTGAACCTCCACCTCCCCCCCGAAGACAGGCCCACCGAGCTGGCCCATCCACCAGGAGGTGGTATTACGAGGATGATGGGGAGGAGCCATTGTCTGAGCCAGCAGAGGAGGAGGAAGAAGAAGGACGCTACTTGGCATTGCACTACCTTGCAGCCTGCAGTTTTTAATTTATTCTTTTGCAACACTAAACCAAGTGGTTTTGTGTTTGAATTTGTGGCAAATAAACCACCCTTTGATTTGCCTTAACTACGTCTACATATGTGTCTGGTTGTGCTGTATGGTTGTGTGTGTAGTGTGTTGTGTGTGTAATGGTGCTGTTTGCGTGCCAAATGGAGAGGCCAAATGTCCACAATAACATATTTGGGCCATTGTAGCACACACAAGCCTATTCATAGGTGATATGTGTGATAATGGGGAGATTAGGAGGCTTCTGTGGCCGACATAGGGAAGTCTGTGTGTGTTTTGTAATGTTGTGTGTGTGTGTGTGTTTTTTGGAGACAGTCATGTTAAATACGGGTTGTTTCCAGGTCCTATGGTACAGTCAGGTTGGTTTTTTATAATGTCACACTGCACACCTATGGCAAGTAATTGGCCATTTGTTGTGTTTCACATTTTAAGCGGCACTAGGTCTACCTGTGTGTGCACAGACAAGTGATCACACCGTATAATTAGTGTCACAAACCTTTATTTGTAAAATTTAACATTGTTCAGAAGTGGTTTTGTCCGGTTAGTAGTAGACAAAACAAACTACCCACTTTCCCAATGTGGGATACTATAAGAAGAGAGGCCAACGGGGCCTTACAAACTAAGGTGCCAACATGGCAACAGGGGGAACAACAAGGGTCCAACATGGACAACAACTTGAATGTGACTATGGCCACATTATTGGGGGTGGCTTGGTGGAGTATAGGCCCTCCCCGACTGGGCTGCCTGGAGGGCATGCATCATGACACCCAAGCGGGCAAGGTGTTGCTGTCCTTCTTGGTGTGCCCTCTCCAGATGCTGCTGTGCCTCCTGGTGAGCCTGCAGCAGCTCCTCAATAGTTGGTACACCTGTATGGGAAAGAAGGACATTATTCAGTTACCTGTATAGGTGTGTGTGGGTGTTTGAGGGCATTGTTATGGATTATACGTACGCAGCACATCACCAACCCGGGTGCCATCAGTAGGAGATGGGGATGGGCTGACAGCCCAGCCTGCAGCACGAGCTCTTTCTCCTTGACCAAAAAAAAGGACAAACACATCAGGACACACATACTGCTGTCTGGCCCACACACCAATAAGTACATTAGAAAGCTTGTAGCCCTTAGCAGAAACTTACCACCATACACAGGACCAGCAGGCGCAGGGTGAGGGTGTGGGGACCACAACACACCAGGGCTCGGGCGGGAGCTGGAGATGCTGTGTGGGGGGGGGATGGGCGGTTGCTCCTGGGCTAGGTGTGTGTGTGGCCACAGGACGGGGCTTGGTGGTAACAGGGGTCCAGGGCTGGCTGCAGCCAAGGCTTTTGCCCCTGGTGTGGAGGGAGTGGCTGGGCCCTCCGGGGCCACTGCGGCTGGTGTCCCTGGTGTGGAGGGAGTGGCTGGGCCCTCCGGGGCTGCTGCGGCTGGTGTCCCTGGTGTGGAGGGAGTGGCTGGGCCCTCCGGGCCACTGCGGCCAGTGTCCCTGGTGTGGGGGCACTGGTTGGGTCTTCGGGGGACGGTGGTAGGGGTATCCCGGGTGGGCTCGGGGACTGTGGGCCCTCCTCAGATGCGGAGTCCTCCTCAACTGTAATATCAAACATGACAACACACAGATTTAACGAAAGGACCACAACATAGGGAAAACACCTAGTGTGTGTGTGTATGAATGTCATGACGGCGTGAAGAGTACAGTGAAAGGTTAGGTTTGGCCATGACCCTATGGTGAGGGCCCAGTCTGTGTTGGGACATGATAACAACACCAGTGCCCACATATTTTGGAAGTCAAACAGCCTTGGTTTAGCATGGGATGGATTTTTTACATTAACACAAGAGCAGCCAGTAAGCATCAGGTGGTGGCACCATGGTGCCAAACACATAGCAGTCAGCTTGTATTGAGTTTTCCATATTGTTCTCAATGTGTAGCAAAATGGTATGTGTCATAGTGCACACATATGTGCTGCGAGGTGTCATGTGGGTCTTCCAATTTGCATTTATATGTTGTTGTCACCTTTGCGGACATGACAAAACTATTTTTGCCAACACACAGCTCAAAGATCACTATAGGCGTCACCATTTGGATAGCAAAAGAGTGTATTCTACACCTTCATGTTGCATTGTGACCAACATGCAGATGCACATTGGTGACACATCCACATGGTGGCTTAGGGCACACTATGTGCCATGGCACTATACCACATGATGGTTGTGTAGTGTTTGGAGTAGGATGATTGGCATGTGTTTGTTTGGCATTGCCACATACTTACCACGCAGCCTGGCAATCCGGGCACGAATGTCAGCAATCCTCCCTGGGCACTTGTGTTTGAGATCCGCCATTTTTTTTTAGATTTGCTTGCGGGTCCTTTCTACCCCCAGTTTCTGAAGCAGGGCCCGCTGGATCCTCCTCAGGATACTGCGCTTGCGCAGCCGTGGGTGACGGTGACGCTGGTGACACCAGTAGTCATGGCAGTCGCACAGGTCTATCAGAACCATTAGCTCTGCCAGACCCCATGTGGCTGCACGCTGTGCAGCAGCCATGACTCTTGTCCTATGTGCAGGGGAGGGGCAGGCACCTGGCAGGCAGGGAGGAAGGAGCAGAAACGTCATGATGTCACCACGCACACTGACGCCGCCAAACAAAGTTTAGGGCGCTAACAAGATAAACGCCTGTGTAGTAAGAGCAGGATAATGTACCCATCTGCGTCACCTAATTCACACCGCGTAGGTTGATTGTAGTGCGTGGCCCATGCCAAGCATGTACGATGTGTAGGGCAACATCTGACATAGCATGTGGCACTATACTCGACACAGCGCTCATGAATACACGCGGATGACATAGCTTGCACGCATCTATGCCGCCAATTCATGAACTGTGTTTGCGTACTGTTGTATAGGTGAAGATGTGTGTGGTGCTGAACAGACAGCTCTTCAAATATGGCGCCCAGTCAACTGACATCCAATGGGAACACAGTACCCACCACCAATCATCGCAGACGGGTCGCAGACTACAGCACGCTGTGGCACACCTACGGGAAATCAATAGGCGACACAGATTCCATTACTATCGCCCTATCACACACCAAAACCCGGAAATCTCGCCTTCATGATTGCGTCTGATTTTAGAGCAGTGCTCAGTAATCAGGCGACAGGCGATTTATCGCCGCGAAATTCCCCAATCACACGCCGCAACCGTTGGGCGATTTCACGGCGATCGTTTCGGGGCAACGTATCGCCTTTAAGATTACCTGGCGAGACTGCGGCGTGTAAAAGTACCTTATAAGTCATTGTATCCATCACCACCACATTGCCTCTCTTATTGGAAGACTTAATGGTGATGGGTTGATGCTTCTGTAGGCTATTAAGGCTGAACATCTCATCCGTAAGTTATGTTTTTGATGTCTGATCTTTTTAGTGTTTTTGATCTCCGTTGACACAAGATTGACAAAGAATGGAGTTCAGATGACCAGTCACTAGAGCCATGCGAGTGCTTTCATTTTTCAGGTCAGTCCCACCGGCGTCACACGTGATAGCTGGTGAGAAAGCATTTAACCGCTGGTCTTGCCAGCGACAGTGTGACAAATAGGAGAGGTAAAATGGGCCACGTTTGGTAAGATAAGGGCAATAGGGGCTGCATTTATACAGTCATAAGAAAAAGTTTGGGCACCCCTCTTAATCTTACTCTTTTTTTTTGTTGAAAATTGTTTTTTTGCAACAGCTATTTCAGTGTGATATATGTAATAACTGATAGACACAGTAATATTTCAGGATTGAAATGGGGTTTATTGTACTAACCGAAAATGTGAAATATGCATTATTTCAAAAATTGACAGGTGCAAAAGTATGGGCACCTCAACAGAAAAGTGACATTAATATTTAGTAGATCCACCTTTTGCAAAAATAACAGCCTCTAGTCGCTTCCTGTAGCTGTTAATGAGTTCCTGGATCCTGGATGAAGGTATTTTGACCATTCCTCTTTACAAAACAATTCCAGTTCAGTTAAGTTTGATGGTCGCCGAGCATGGACAGCCCGCTTCAAAACATCCCACAGATGTTCAATGATATTCAGGTCTGGGGACTGCGATGGCCATTCAAGAACATTGTAATTGTACCTCTGCATGAATGCCTGAGTAGATTTGGAGCGGTGTTTTGGATCATTGTCTTGCTGAAAGATCCATCCCCGGCGTAACTTCAACTTTGACACTGATTCTTGAACATTATTCTCAAGAATCTGCTGATACTGAGTGTGACCATGTGACCCTCAACTTTAACAAGATTCCCGGTGCCGTCATTGGCCACACAGCCCCAAAGCATGATGGACCCTCCCCCAAATTTGACAGTGGGTAGCAAGTGTTTTTCTTGGAATGCTGTGTTTTTGTGGCGCCATGCATAACGCCTTGTTGTATGACCAAACAACTCAATCTTTGTTTCATCTGTCCACAGGATCTTCTTCCAAAATGAATCTGGCTTGTCCAAATGTGCTTTTGCATACCTCAGGCGACTCTGTTTGTGGCGTGCATGCAGAAACGGCTTCTTTCGCATCACTCTCCCATACAGCTTCTTCTTGTGCAGTGTGCGCTGTATTGTTGACCAATGCACAGTGACACCATCTGCAGCAAGATGATGCTGCAGGTCTTTGGAGGTGGTCTGTGGATTGTTCTTGACTGTTCTCACCATTCTTCTTCTCTGCCTTTCTGATATTTTTGTTGGCCTGCCACTTCTGGCCTTTACAAGAACTGTCCCTGTGGTCGTCCATTTCCTTACTATGTTCCTCACAGTGGAAACTGACAGGTTAAATCTCTGAGACAACTTTTTGTATTCTTCCCCTGAACAACTATGTTGAACAATCTTTTTTTCAGATCATTTGAGAGCTGTTTTGAGGAGCCCATGATGCCACTCCTCAGAGAAGATGCAAATAGGAGAACAACTTGCAAGTGGACACCTGAAATAGCTTTTCTCATGATTGCATACACCGGGCTATGAAGTACAAAGCTCAATGAGGTTACCAAACCAATTTAGTGCTTCAGTAAGTCAGTAAAAAGTAGTTAGGAGTATTCAAATCATGAAAATGAGAAGGGTGCCCATACTTTGGCACCTGTCTTATTTTGAAATAATGCATATTTCACATTTTGGTTAGTACAATAAACCTCATTTCAATCCTGAAATATTACTGTGTCCATCAGTTATTACATACATCACACTGAAATAGCTGTTGCAAAAACCCAATTTTAAACAAAAAAAAAAAGAGTAAGATTAAGAGGGGTGCCCAAACTTTTTCATATGACTGTACCATCATGTGAGATATACATGTTCACATCTATAGGTTTCCTGTATGTCTAAGGGGAACACCTAATGATAATAACTATACTGGTTTTGTTTATCTAGAAACCATTCACCATATGCCACTACTGATGGGGGAAGACTTATTGCCAAGTATCCCCATAAGGCCATGACTTCACTGAAGATGGGGCAACTGAAACGCGTCACACATGTCACAGAGGGGAGGAGGAACCAGGATTCTTCCTCCCCTCTGTGACATCACTTCTCCCCTGGGCCGTAAAAAAGCATGCTGTGTAAAAAGCACAGCTTCTTTTTTTGCGTATTTTGAGCTGGTGCAAAACGCTGGTAAAAGCGCCTGCGCAAAAAAAGCACTATGTGTGAACATAGCCTAAGTTTTAACTGCACTAACCTCAATTGCTACAGAAATGGTTTCATACTAATCAACCTTTGGGCATATAGCACCTAGACATTGATAACAAATGTCTAGCTGAGTGATGGCTAACAGTGTAAGTTTGCCTATTGATACATGCTGGTACATGTGATGCTAGGCTTTCGAGACCTTTAGGAAATTGTTCCGACTGGGCAGGATTATATGGAGCCATAGAATTCACCTGATTTTGAAGGGGGCCAGTATGGGACTTCACTGGTCCCCTTCCCAGTTTGCCTCTTCTTGTTAGGTGGGGTTGCTGAAATGTCTTCAAATTCCGCCTCTTTGGGCTCTGGCAAGCTATATGATGGGTGCATCCACAGACAAAAATCTCTTCTGACTTGGTATCTTCCTCCTGACTGTTGTCACCACTTGCATATTGCAGAGGCTGTTTTTGGCTGTTGAAAGCTGTTTCAACAATTTTCTTTAGCTGCTCCATCTTCAGAGGCTGGGCAGTTAGAAGTTGGGCAATTAGTTCTGCTTGCTTCTCAATGGCCTGCAAGAATTCTCTATCTTGATGGCTGAGCTCAAGATGCACAGAGACAGCAGCCACTCCCAGGACACTTCCTTAAGCAGCTGATGCATAGAATGGGAAATGTGCTCTTTATCAAAACACCTCAGTCATTGACCAATGGGATTGTGAATCAGAGCTGCTTGGAGCACCTGTTCTAGAGGACACTGATCAACTTGTTCGGGCCCAAGTCCGCCCTTGAATACGATGTACCAGTTTGTCCAGTTGATAAAGATAATCTGACATGTTATCACCAGAGCCCTGGTAAGTGGTGCAGAGTCTATAAAGGAAAGCTGTGGCATCGTCTGGGGACCCAAAAGCATCTTCGAGGGCAGTCATGTAATCTCTACAAGTTGTCTCTGACTGCCTTCTCGAAGTTGCCTTCCCAACTTCCATAGCCGGACCCTTCAGACTCTCCACAATTCTCAGCTTCTTCACAGCATCAGTGCACTGCCATTCGTCTAGATACTGCAGAGTAACATACCTCCATGAGTCATACCTTTCTTCACCAGTTGGGATGAGAGTGACACTTGAGAAGGTTCTTCTTCGACAGTAGACCCCTACA
This sequence comes from Allobates femoralis, assembly GCA_033576535.1. Lineage (NCBI taxonomy): Eukaryota > Metazoa > Chordata > Amphibia > Anura > Aromobatidae > Allobates > Allobates femoralis. The sequence goes on from JARQOC010000002.1 coordinate 375,422,275, forward strand.
GGCTGCAATTTTGTATGCTGGGTGACTAACTTCTCCATAGCTGCCACCACTACATCAACCATAGTGGCAGTTTCTTCAGGTTTGTTCCGAGTGAGGCTGGGTGGTAAACATTGACTAGACCTCCTAGGCTGTGTACTTGCATCTGGAGATGATGTCCCAGCTTCAGGCCTCACAGGCCAGGTGATTTAAATGCGGCCCATGTTTTAATGGCACAGCTATGGCGAATGAGAAGTACCCTTTTTCCAATGTCCTCTCAGTAGTGATTAGAACTGCAGGTAACAGACTCCCTTCATCACTCCTGTCAACCACTCTGGGATGGACAACTCCATGAACTTGGTTCACCATCTAAAGTATTTCTTCATCAGATACCATGGAGAGTTCATGACATACTGCAAAACTGCGTTCCTCAAATATACTTCTTTCCCCACATGACGTGGACACTTGTGCTTTGATTAAAGCCTCCATATTAGCGATACCTGTCTTGTTCGATTTCAGTAGTGCCTCCACTGTAACACCCCTTTAAGCTGCCTCTGTGGGCAGGGTGTCCAGTAGTTCTCATCTCACTATAGTGCAGTCTCCACCCAAATATTGCTAAGAGCTCTAGGAGAATGCAGAAGGGTCTTCCTCTGCCAGGGGTCAACTTGGGTATATCCCTGTCCATGCTCCGTATACACTCACAAGAGAGGAGATTGAACCAGTCATCAGATTTATTTAAAGGGGGATAAAAGGGGCCAATTGAAGAGGTAACACCAAGGAACAGGAAACAAATAATGTTATGCAATACTGTTTAAAGGTCCAAGGTGTGCATTGAAAAAAAACCCTGAATGTTGGGAGTGATGCTTCCACTTTAACACACATCAAAGACACTCTTATTTAATCATTGTAAACCTAGAAATGGCTGCAGCTATACAGTTATGGCCAAATGTTTTGAGAATGACACCAAAATTATATTTTCACATGATCTGCTGCCCTCTGGTTTTTATTTGTGTTTGTCTGATGTTTATATCACATACAGAAATATAATTGCAATCATATTATGAGTACCAAAAGGTTATATTGACAGTTAGAATGAGTTAATGCAGCAAGTCAATATTTGCAGTGTTGACCCTTCTTCTTCAGGACCTCTGCAATTCTCCCTGGCTGCTCTCAATCAACTTCTGGACCAAATCCTGACTGATAGCAGTCCATTCTTGCATAATCAATGCTTGCATTTTGCCAGAATTTGTTGGTTTTTGTTTGTCCACCCGTCTCTTGATGATTGACCACACGTTCTCAATGGGATTAAGATCTGGGGAGTTTCCAGGCCATGGAACCAAAATCTCTATGTTTTGTTCCCTGAGCCATTTAATTATCACCTTTTCTTTATGGCAAGCTGCTCCATCATGTTGGAAAAGGCATTGTTGGGCGCCAAACTGCTCTTGGACGGTTGGGAGAAGTTGCTCTTGGAGGACATTCTGGTACCATTCTTTATTCATGGGTGAGTTTTTAGGCAAGACTGTGAGTGAGCCGATTCCCTTGGCTGAGAAGCAACCCCACACATGAATGGTTTCAGCATGCTTTACAGTTGGCATGAGACAAGACTTGTGATAGCGCTCACCTCTTCTTCTCCAAATAAGCTGGTTTCCAGATGTCCCAAACAATCGAAAAGGGGATTCATCAGAGAAAATGACTTTACCCCAGTCCTCAGCAGTCCACTCCCTGTACCTTTTGCAGAATATCAGTCGGTTCCTGATGTTTTTTCTGGAGAGAAGTGGCTTCTTTGCTGCCCTCCTTGAAACCAGGCCTTGCTCAAAGAGTCTCCGCCTCACAGTGCGTGCAGAAGCACTCATACCAGCCTGCTGCCATTGCTGAGCAAGCTCGGCACTGCTGGTAGTCCGATCCCGCAGCTGAAACAGTTTTAAGATACGGACCTGGCGCTTGCTGGTCTTTCTTGGGCGCCCTGGAGCCTTTTTGACAACAATGGAAGCTCTCTCCTTGAAGTTCTTGATGATGCAATAGATTGTTGACTGAGGTGCAATCTTTCTAGCTGCGATACTCTTCCCTGTTAGGCCATTTTTGTGCAGTGCAATGATGGCTGCACGTGTTTTCTTTAGAGATAACCATGGTTAACTGAAGAGAAACAATGATACCAAGCACCAGCCTCCTTTAAAGTGTCCAGTGGTGTCATTCTTACTTAATCATGACTGATTGTTCACCAGCCCTGTCCTCATCAACACCCACACCTGTGTTAATGGAACAATCACTAAAACGATATTAGCTGCTCCTTTTAAGGCAGGACTGTAATAATGTTGAAATGTGTTTTGGGGGTTAAAGTTCATTTTCTAGGCAAATATTGACTTAGCAAGTAATTGCTGTTAAGCTGATCACTCTTTATAACATTCTGGAGTATATGCAAATTGCCATTAGAAAAACTGAAGCAGTAGACTTTGTTAAAATTAATATTTGTATCATTCTCAAAACTTTTGGCCATGACTGTACAAGTGATAGTCCCCATTGGGGACCCAGGTGGCACGGATGTTGGTGTGCTTGCTGTAACCATTAGTGCCCTTAATATAATGAAACAACAACTCATAGTTACTGAACTCACAAGTCACTGTAGTCCTGCCTTGCATTTAGCTTCAGTATGCTTCCCAAACAGTAGAATTACAAGCCCCAGCAGTAACTACTCACTCCTTTGCAGCAGGTCTGAATAGCTTCAGTATGCTTCTCAAAGGCTAAGTTCAGACAGAGCATTTGTGCTCCATTTTATATTGATCTGTTTTTGGTGCAGTTTCTGCAGCCCAAACAGATAATCTTTTTGCAAAAAAGCATCACAAACGCATCATCTGTTTGTGCTGCTTTTTTGCTCTGTTGTCAGGGGACACATACAGATAGACATACTTTCTTACCCTCCCCGTGATTGCACGGTAAGTCCCGATGATTTCTTCCATCCGGGCAACGGTAGGACCTGTCTGTGAGTAGTACGAGTACTTACAGGACCTGTGCCCCATGTGACTGAGTCACATGAGTAGGTCCTGGAAGTACCGTACCGACTACACACAGGCCCTGCCAGTGTCTGGAAGGAAGACATCACCGGAGCATCACTGTGAGATTGCGGGGAGAGTAACAAATTGATTGTTAGTGGTGCAGAAAGTGCACCAGAAAATGGAGCACAAATTGGCATCATCCATTTGTGCTGCTTTTTTGTGCATTTTGGGGGACATAGACAGACAGAGAAACACAGACACACTTTCTTACCCTCCCCGCAATCTCATGGTGATTCTTGATGATATCTTTCTTCCGGGCACTGGTTGTACGAGTACTTAAAGGACCTGTGCCACCATATGATTGAATCACATGGGTAGGTCCTTGTAGTACCGTACCGACTACCCACGGGTCCTGCCGGCGCCAGTAAGGAAGACATCACCGGGAATCACTGTGGGATTGTAGGGAGGATAAGTATTTAGATGTTAGTGGTGCAGAAAGCGTACCAGAAAAATGGAGCACAAATTGACATGCTCATTATTTTCTGGATGCACATTCTGCATCACTAACGCAGCAGTCAAAAAACGCAGTGTCTGAACAGCAAATTGGAAATCACATTAATTTTGCTGACAGATGTTTTGACTGATCCGTTTTTGGTGCAGTTTTAAATAGAACAATCAATGAATAAAAGAGTAAATCGTGCTCACCTATGACAGAACTGGCATGCACAGACCCAGCGTCCTGACAACACCCAGCATTCAGTGAGAAAATAGATGAATGGTCCAGCTTCCGATGTTAAATCAATGCAAAGGCTTGACAAAGGACAGAGAAACTGTCTGAAACGCGTTGCCTTCAGGAGCACGTGCACTCGCCATATACCATCTACTTGTGGTTTATCCTGTATCGTTATTAGAACATCGACTTTATTGAAATAAATTGCATTGATTTAACATCGGAAGCTGGACCATTCATCTATTTTCTCATTAAAAAGAACAATGCAACACCAAAAATGGATCAGAAATGTCCAGTGTGAACTTAGCCAAACAGTAGAACTACTAGTCTTAGCAGTAACTACTTATTCCTTTTGCAGCAGATCTGTATAGCTTCAGTATGCTTATCAAACAGTAGAACTACAAGTCCCAGCAGTAACTACTCACTCCTTTGCAGCAGGTCTGTTTTCTACGAACAATCCAAGTGGGGGCTTCAGGGTCCAGTTATGTGGACAGGCTGGGAACTACAAGCAGAATCCTTCTAAGTGGGAAGTCAGGTGGTGGCGCACAGCTCCAGGTAACCTGACTGGTCTCTGGTTGTGCTGCTGCTTCAGGGTTCACTGTCTTGTCACACAAAGCTGCAGAGGTATCAACACACATACCATGCTTCAGCACTGGAGTCTCACTTTCACTTTTCCATGATGGCTGACCACACACATCTCCCCTAGTACAGTTCACTCCCTCTGTCTCCTCCAGCTTGTTCAGCCAATAACTTCTGCTCCTGTTACTCCTCCTCTCCCAGGCTTCTGTGAGAAGCTATGCCTCTTGAGAATTTTAGTTTAGTCAGTGCAACAAAAATCAATAAAGCGAACCTGTGAGCTAGTTTATGCCTCCCCAGCTATCACTATCTGTACCTGCAGCTTCATAGTCCTATTCTAATCATCCCTGTTTGAGCTACTAGTGTAAATGAGGCAGTGACTACACCTTGGATGAAGTAGTCACTCTGGCAGGTTAATAATTTAATGCCAACTTCTCTGTATAAAGGACCTGTGTGATGTAACGATCATGCGACCATAGTGGACGAAGCTAAACAAGCAAAATCATTATGGTCTATGGAGAGTCAGCTCTGCCTATTATAGTGACATAATCATCACACAGGTCCCGGCAGCATCTTCTGAAATTTGGCTGAAAAATTACCAATTAAGCTGCCAGAGTGACTATGCCCTCCAAGGTGTCTACACACTGCCTCATTTACATAACAAAATGTAAGTGTATAAATACTTTTTTTCAATTTTAACATTACACTTTTAGCTCAGACAGGGATGATTACAATAGTACTAGGAAGCTACAAGTAAAGGCAATGATAGCTGGTGGGGCATAAATGACGTGACAGGTTCCCTTTAATTACCCACAGAAGTGAATATCTGTGGCACTCTATACATAGCTTTCACAGTAGGAGCTGTGAAATATGCTGTCAATATGCTGATTAGATAGCATGGTTATTGTACAGGTGTGCCTTAGGCTGGCTACAAAAAAAGGTCTAAAATGTGCAGTTTTACAGTATTAGGGAGTCCAGGAATTCATAAAACCAGTTAGTATCTGGAGTAAGCACCATTTGGTAGTCATCCATCTGTCGTGTTCAGTGAAACAGGATTCATATGTGAAGAGAACACCTCTCCAACCTGCCAGACCCCATTGAATGTGAGCATTTACCCATGCAAGTCCATTACAATGACATACTGCAGTCAAGTGACGAGCATGCATATGAGTTTCACTGAGATGGCTTCTGAAAGTTTGTGCAAAAATTATTTTGTTATGCAAACAAATTTTTGCAGCAGCTGTCTGGGTGACTGATCTCAAATGATCTTGGAGGTAAAGATTCTGGATGTGGGGTGCTCTGGGCTAGTGTGCTTACACGTGGTCTGCGATTGTGAGAACTGACAAATTCTCTGAAAGACCTTTGGAGAAGGCTTATGGTAGAGAGATGAACATTCATTTCATGGGCTCTGGTAGACATTCCTGCAATCAGTGTGCCAATTCCACCCTCCCTCAAAACTTGTGATATCTCAGGCATTGTGGCTGTGTGATAAAACTACATATTTTAGAGTGGCCCTTTACTGTGGCCCGCCAAAGGCACACCTGTGCAATAATCATGCTGTCTAATTAGAATCTTTATATGCCCCACCTGTAAGGTGGATGGATTATCTCGACATAGGAGAAGTGCTCACAAAAGGTCCTGTTACACACAGGGCCGTATTTGGAGTTTCTGCTGCCCTAGGCACTGTCAGCGGCCGCCCCCCCCCGTCATGGCTCCTCCCCCCATTGTGGCCCCTCCCCCATCACAGCTCCTCCCCTCTGTTGCAGCCCCTCCCCCCGTCACGGACAATCTTCCCCCCAGATATTATTCTTATATTATGTCACAATACCGGGATCTGAGGATCTTCTATTTCGAGGTCAGTGGCTCTCTGATGCGCTGTCGCTGCCTGTGTCGCTGTCTTCCTCTTTTGACACTGCAGTGCGGTGGACAAGAGAGCATTAACTGGTTAATAACAAGTATGGAGTGTATTAACTGAGCCATAAACCCTCCCCATACCATGTCCAGCAGACATTGTAGGATTACTATATGGATTTTATTATTAGGGTACGGTCCCACTGGCGTGAAACTCGGATGAGTGCAATGTGTGATTTCATCGCATTGCACTCGGACCAATGTTATTCGATGTCTGAGAGCACTAGCGAGTGTCAGACGCTTTTTTCTCATCCAGATTCAGGATGAGAAAAAAGTCCCAACATGCTGCGACAGTCTGTGATTCATGTGCGAGACTCGGCAATGCAAGTCTAAGAGTCCGACAAAATCACGGACCGCACACGGACCATCCGAGAGGCATCAGTTTTTTTCACGGATACAGTATCATTCTGCAGCTGAGAACACTGTAAAATATTCCTGTAAATGATTCTACAGTAATAGCTGCTGAGGAAAGACAGATTGCACACGGATGTGATCTGAGAGAAATGTTGGACACTCGCACAGCAGTTGGATGCCATACAGATCAAAAAACCGATGACACTCGTCCGACTCTCCTGGATGAGAAACTGACCGATTTTAAGGCGGCGGGAGACAGTGTAGCATCATGTCCTCAGCTCCGTGCTGTGCGCAGACAGTGTACTACCATGTCCCCAGCTCCATGCTGTGCACAGTGTATCACCATGTCCCCAGCTCCGTGCTGTGCACAGTGTACCACCATGTCCCCAGCTCCGTGCTGTGCACAGTGTACCACCATGTCCCCAGCTCCGTGCTGTGCACAGTGTACCACCATGTCCCCAGCTCCGTGCTGTGCACAGTGTACCACCATGTCCGCCGCTCCGTGCTGTGCACAGTGTACCACCATGTCCGCAGCTCCCTGCTGTGCACAGACAGTGTACCACCATGTACGCAGCTCCGTGCTGTGCACAGACAGTGTACCACCATGTCCTCAGCTCTATGCTGGTGCTGTGCACAGTGTACCACCATGTCCTCAGCTCCGTGCTGTGCACAGTGTACCACCATATCCTCAGCTCCGTGCTGTGCACAGACAGTGTACCACCATCTCCCCAGCTCTGTGCTGTGCACAGACAGTGTACGGTACACTGTCTGTGCACAGCACGAAGCTGAGGACATGGTGGTACACTGTGCACAGCACGGAGCTGGTGGTACACTGTGCACAGCACAGAGCTGAGGACGTCCCAGAAGAGACAGACAGGCCACAGACGGACAGCGGGACAACACTGAGCCCAATTGGAAGAACAACAACTCCCAGCACCCAACACACTGCCCAGAAATCATATAGGACAGGCAGGAGAACTACAACTCCCAGCATGCCACACCCTGCCAACACAGGAAGGTAGTGGCAGCTGCATGGAGGCAGACACACGGTACAGCCGCCATTATCACCACACACAGCGCCAGCCACAGCCCCAGTCCTCCTGCATCCCCGTTCTTCTCTCCTCTGTTACTCCTGCTGCTCCTGTCCTCCTGCACCTCCATCCTCCTATCTCCTCCTCTCCTCTGCCCCTCCTGCTGCTCCTCTATCCTCCTGCACCCCCATCCTCCTCTCCTCTGTCCTCCAGCACCCCCGTCCTCCTCTCCTCTGTCCCTCCTGCTGCTCCTCTATCCTCCTGCACCCCCATCCTCCTCTCCTCTGTCCTCCATCACCCCCGTCCTGCTCTCCTCTGTCCTCCTGTACCCCAGTCCTGCTCTCCTCTGTCCCTCCTGCTGCTCCTCTTGCACCCCCGTCCTCCTCTTCCCTGTCCCTCCTGCTGCTCGGCTGTCCTCCTTCACCCCGTCCTCCTCTCCTGTCCCTCCTGCTGCTCCTCTTGCACCCCCGTCCTCCTCTTCCCTGTCCCTCCTGCTGCTCGGCTGTCCTCCTGCACCCCGTCCTCCTCTCCTCTGTCCTCCTGCACCCCCGTCCTGTTGCTTCTTTGTCCTCCTGCACCCCCGTCCTGTTGCTTCTCTGTCCTCCTGCACCCCCGTCCTCCTCTCCTCTGTCTACCTGCACCCCCGTCCTCAACTCCTCTGTCTACCTGCACCCCCGTCCTCCTCTCCTCTGTCCTCCTGCACCCCCGTCCTCCTCTCCTCTGTCCTCCTGCACCCCCGTCCTCCTCTCCTCTGTCCTCCTGCACCCCCGTCCTGCTCTCCTCTGTCCTCCTGTACTCCCGTCCTGCTCTCCTCTGTCCCTCCTGCTGCTCCTCTTGCACCCCCCTCCTCCTCTCCTTTGTCCCTCCTGCTGCTCCTCTGTCCTCCTGCACCCCTGTCCTCCTCTCCGCTGTCCCTCTGCACCCCACAACTCACACACAGAGACATTACACACAGATACAACTCGCACACAGAGACAACTCATAGAGACACAACTCACACAGAAGACACAACTCACACAGAAGACACACACAACTCACACACAGAAGACACAACTCACACAGAAGACACATACAACTCACACACAGAAGACAACTCACACAGAAGACACATACAACTCACACAGAAGACACATACAACTCACACACAGAAGACACAACTCACACAGAAGACACATACAGCTCACACACAGAAGACACACAACTCACACAGAAGACACACAACTCACACAGAAGACACATACAACTCACACAGAAGACACATACAACGCACACAGAAGACACAACTCACACAGAAGACACATACAACTCACACACAGAAGACACAACTCACACAGAAGACACAACTCACACAGAAGACACATACAACTCACACAGAAGACACAACTCACACAGAAGACACAACTCACACAGAAGACACCTCTCACACAGAAGACACATCTCACACAGAAGACACATCTCACACAGAAGACACAACTCACACAGAAGACACAACTCACACAGAAGACACATACAACTCACACACAGAAGACACAACTCACACGGAAGACACAACTCACACAGAAGACACATACAGCTCACACACAGAAGACACACAACTCACACAGAAGACACATACAACTCACACAGAAGACACATACAACTCACACACAGAAGACACAACTCACGCAGAAGACACAACTCACACAGAAGACACATACAACTCACACAGAAGACACATACAACTCACACACAGAAGACACAACTCACAGAAGACACATACAGCTCACACACAGAAGACACAACTCACAGAAGACACATACAGCTCACACACAAAAGACACACAACTCACACAGAAGACACAACTCACACAGAAGACACATACAACTCACACAGAAGACACAACTCACACAGAAGACACAACTCACACAGAAGACACAACTCACACAGAAGACACAACTCACACACAGAAGACACAACTCACACAGAAGACACATACAGCTCACACACAGAAGACACAACTCACACACAGAAGACACAACTCACACAGAAGACACAACTCACACACAGAAGACACAACTCACACAGAAGACAACTCACACACAGAAGACACAACTCACACACAGAAGACACAACTCACACAGAAGACACATACAGCTCACACACAGAAGACACAACTCACACACAGAAGACACATACACAACTCACACACAGAAGACACATACACAACTCACACACAGAAGACACGTACACAACTCACACACAGAAGACACACAACTCACTCAAACACACATAAAGACACACAACTCACACACACATTTTACAGATACCTCACACATACACTTCTTTCTGCTGCAGGAAGGGGCTACATATCGAGCTTCCCCTGCCCCCAGCAGCCGCCCCCGGGCAGCCCCTCCCCCACTCACTCCTTCTCTCTGCGTGCACAGCACAGGCACAGCAGGAGGTCTGTCACCTTTTTACCCAGAGGTTGGAGCTGCTGCTCCTCATCCTCCAGCTTGTCGCTCCTCTAATCCTCGTCGGCTCTCACTTCTTCCCGCGCAGTAGGGCAAAAGCACGGGCCAATGAGCGGGCCTGATGACGACGGGGGGAAGGGGGGGGGGCGGGGGTGTATGAGGGGGCGGGGCTTACGACCCGGCCAACGCAGGCATGAGCGGGGCTGATGACGATCGGGGGGGGGGGGGGGGGGTGTATGAGGGGGCGGGGCTTACAACCCGGACAACACAGGCAGGAAAAAAAAAAGAATAAAAAAAAAGAAATGACGCTGAGACGCTGCCCCCTATGCATGGCTCCGCCCTAGGCACGTGCCTACGAGTGCCTAATGGCAAATACGGCCCTGGTTACACATAACGATGTCCCAGCGACCCGACCAACGATCGGGTTGCTGGGACATCATTATCTGATCGCTGGTGAGCTGTCACACAGGCAGACTCACCAGTGATCAGCGACAAGTGAGGACGCTGGTAACCAGGGTAAACATCCCTGTTTACGATGCTTACCCTGGTTACCAGTCTCCCAGCGTGTCTGTGCGGCGCTGGGAGGTCGTTGATCGTTGGTCTCCCGCTGTCACACACGCCGATGCTGGCCGCCCAGCGGGAGACCAACGATCAAAAAATGGTCCTGGCCATTGGTTGGTCGTTGGTAAATGTCACACGCAACAATGTTGTTTTGACGACGCTGCAGCGTCACAAATGTGAGCGATATCGTAATGTGTAATGGGGCTTTAAGGCGGATGTATACAAAGCAAGTATGGTGCCCCTGCGTTCAGGAGGCCACAAAGGGAACTACAGCCAGGAAGGTAGGACGACAGTTGAACACCAACACCCTCACAGCCCACACACCCACGTACAGTAGAGGGCAGCACCCAACCCGGAGCCTGGGAACTCTAGGCAGGCAAGGGGTGGTGGGTTTAGAGCAGTGGGTGGGCAAACACGTAGTCAGGTGACAGAAGGTAGAAATAGTGAAGGGGGAGGAGAAAGGAGTCAGTAGGCCGAGGTAGGCTGAGCAGCAAAGAAAGAGATCACACGTCCTGGCAGAGTGGGGTGTAGGAGCGCAGAATCTGAACAGAGCCAGTGTGAGCCGCAAAGAGAAAGCACGTCCGAAGCCAGCACCCCGGGAGTGTGAGGGAAGAGAGGGACAGTGACACTGGTCCCTAGCAACACGGTCGAGACGGCAGACTGCAGGCGGAGTAGCCCTCCTATGATACTTGAAGACACAGTGGAGAGAGCCTGATAGAGCCTCACACGGGAGGACTGCTGGAGGCTAGGCTGAAGTAGAGTGTCGGCTCTAGAGGGGACCGTAGTTTCACCCGGCATCCCCAGACAACCGACGGGGGACCACAGCTACACGTTAGGGTCCCTACCCCAAAGGGCAGGCAGCTCAGTGGCAACCCGGAGGGCTCACAGGAGTCCGAGCCACCGCCATACTGTCCGGAGTCACACCAACCAAGTGAACAGAAAGAGAGAGAATCAACAGCCTGGGAAGGACGCAGAGACAGAGTGAGGGGTCATAGTAGGAAAGACCTGGCTGCAGGGAGTAAAGGGAACCCGGAGGGGAAAGTGTGCCTGTGTAACTGAACTGAACTGTAAGAACTGTACTGAACTGTGAATTGAACTTGAGAACTTGAGAAGTAAACACGGTGAACCCTGAACACGACTCCCTTGTATGTCTCTGCCTGAACACGACTCCTTCCATACAGGTTCGCAGCAGATCCCCACCTGGAGAGCCACAGCGTACAAGCTCCATCGCAGAAGGAGGATTCCTGCAGCATCTGGATAGTAAGTGCACTACACTCAGCACCAGGCCTGCACTTCACACAATAGACTTTAACCATCACTGCCCCGGGGAATACAGTTCTGCCCACGGAGAACTATTCCATCTACGCTGAAATTACATCATCCACGGAGGCTCTGCAGCAGCGGCAGCCCCCATTACTGGCCGCACACTGTGGGTGGCGTCACGACTGACATTTCCCCTGTAAATACACCCTTATTATTGCCAGGGCCCGGGACACGGTCCGGACCAGGACCACCCGTGACTTCCCTAGCAGCAGACCCGGTCCGGTACCGAGTACCCCGTCCCAGTGGGCTCGACAATCTTGCGTCACGAACAGGATCTACCTGGTCCAAAGGAATTGGACCCCGTGAGCCTAAAGAAACGTGTTCTGGACTTTCCCGCCAAAATCTGACCTTAATGGCGGCCATAGAAGCTTAGCGCCATGTGCAGAGGAGGTGTGTCCAAATCCCCCATCGTGGGCCGGCCCGGTCCAAGGGGCAAAGAAAAGGACCCGCCCTGGCTCCCCTTAACTTCGGGAGAGCCAGCTATCACTCTAAAAGAAGAACCTCCGCCCCTAGACCCTTCTATCAATGAGAAGCTGGCGGGAGAAGAAGCGGAAATCGTCATCAGGAAGAGGCTGGATGAGCAACCGGAAACGAAGCAGTCGCCATTGCGAGACACGAGGACGGAATCAGAGGACGCTGAGAATAGTGCTGTACACGGAAGACCACAAGTGATCCCGGAGGGCCCACGGAACGAACCAGTGGAGGAACCCGGCCAGGGAGAGATCTTGCGTGACCGTAGTAAGATGGCAGAAGGCGGCAGAGAGCGTCCACAGATTCAAGACACTCGGCGAGGTGTGCTGCGACTGCTACCCCAGCGGATGACACGGGCCCAGGAGGAGCATCGGACCCGGATTCAGATCAACATTGATCACCAGCAGACTTATGAGACTTTGTCCGTACAACCCGGCTGGGTGGGAGTTACATGTGACCGCACAGAAAGCGAAGAAGAATGCCGCACCGCGACCTTAGTGGATCTGACTATACCCGAGCTGCACCGCGCCCTGCAAAGAAGGAAGCCGACCCGCTAGGAGCCCTTGAAGAACACTGGTTGTCCCTACCGGAGCCCCTGATACCACCACCGACTACTACTGAGGTGAGAGGGGAGCAGCTCCGCTGCTGGTGGGAGAGAGATGCAAGCTGTGATGATTTAATGGGTTTCCTGGGAGATCCCAGCGGTGAAGTGGGTCCAGCAGAATTAATTACCCGTGAGGAGTATATCAGACGCTGTGTTAGAAAGTGGGAAAAAGAAGAAACAGAGCGGCAGGTTCAGAAACAGATTATGATTTCCCACGCCAAAGAGGCCAAAAATGTAGCCAGAAAAGACAAAGAAGTACAGAGATCCCCAAGGCATGAAGGGAAGATCGATAAAGTCATAGAAGAAAGGGGCTTTGCTTTTGCCCGTGAACCTGGCACCCAAAGGGATATATTCATCAACAAAAGAGAAGTGGAAGAACAGTTACCATCAGCTCACCCAGATAGACAAGTGGAGATCGGTGAATGGGTGTCATACCACATAGTTGAAGGAGAACGCGGCCCATTCGGCATAAAAGTTAAAAGACTATATTTAGATGCAATAGAAGAAGATGAGATTCCAGCATTAGAATATCCAGAGTCCATCGCTGATCCAGATATGCCAAGATACAGCAGTGAACACGGATCCTGTAACCATCATTGAGACTGTTACACCTAAGATCATGATGGATGCTGTCACTCAAACCCCGGAAAGCTACTTACTAATAACTGCATTGCAAAACCTGGAGGTGTACCCCAGAAGGAAGACGTCGCAGATGTTGCCATGGAAGCAGCAAGCCAAGAAGGAGTGAAGACACGGGTTCTGCATCCAGATGGAAGAAAAGAAGACTTGTAACAGTGAATGAGGTGTAATCCTTGCTGTCCCCATCCCAATCCTGAGTGAATGTTAGCTTTCCCTTGTCTGTCTTATGTATTATGAACATTAGAGATCAAGGACAATGACTTGATACAAACTTTCTTGTAAATAGTTGAGCACCTCGTGTGCTCCCCTTCGGTTTTAATACCAGCTTGCACGTGAGAGACGGTGCATGAGACTGACTGTTTGAATCGTGATCTTTGAACTGCTTTTTGAAGCTTTTTGCACTTTTTGAAGAAAAAAGAATGTTTTTATACTATTTATAAGAAAGTAATGTTTATTATGTTTTAGCTACAGTAAAGTGAAGTGAATGCGTTGTAGCATTAGACCCGGCAGAGGTCCAGAAGGGTAGGGAAGTAGATGTACCCATGCACGTGTATATAGTTAACTTAAGTAACATTTGAAGAATCGTACCTCCCGGACAGGAAGAAATCAAGAATTCGTAATGTTTAATGTTGTTATAAAATAAAATGATTTCAGGGGAATCCATGACGGGCAGCGCGGGAGAGTGTGGTGCCCCTGCGTTCAGGAGGCCACAAAGGGAACTACAGCCAGGAAGGTAGGACGACAGTTGAACACTAACACCCTCACAGCCCACACACCCACGTACAGTAGAGGGCAGCACCCAACCCGGAGCCTGGGAACTCTAGGCAGGCAAGGGGTGGTGGGTTTAGAGCAGTGGGTGGGCAAACACGTAGTCAGGTGACAGAAGGTAGAAATAGTGAAGGGGGAGGAGAAAGGAGTCAGTAGGCCGAGGTAGGCTGAGCAGCAAAGAAAGAGATCACACGTCCTGGCAGAGTGGGGTCTAGGAGCCAGAATCTGAACAGAGCCAGTGTGAGCCGCAGAGAGAAAGCACGTCCGAAGCCAGCACCCCGGGAGTGTGAGGGAAGAGAGGGACAGTGACACTGGTCCCTAGCAACACGGTCGAGACGGCAGACTGCAGGCGGAGTAGCCCTCTTATGATACTGAATACACAGTGGAGAGAGCCTGGTAGAGCCTCACATGGGAGGACTGTTGGAGGCTAGGCTGAAGTAGAGTGTCGGCTCTAGAGGGGACCGTAGTTTCACCCGGCATCCCCAGAAAACCGACGGGGGACCACAGCTACGAGTTAGGGTCCCTACCCCAAAGGACAGGCAGCTCAGTGGCAACCCGGGGGCTCACAGGAGTCCGAGCCACCGCCAAACTGTCCGGAGTCACACACAACCAAGTGAACAGAAAGAGAGAGAATCAACAGCCTGGGAAGGATGCAGAGACAAAGTGAGGGGTCATAGTAGGAAAGACCTGGCTGCAGGGAGTAAAGGGAACCCGGAGGGGAAAGTGTGCCCGTGTAACTGAACTGAACTGTAAGAACTGTACTGAACTGTGGGTGGCGTCACGACTGACATTTCCCCTGTAAATACACCCTTAGTATTGCCAGGGCCCGGGACCCGGTCCGGACCAGGACCACCCGTGACTTCACCAGCAGCAGACCCGGTCCTGTACCGAGTACCCCGTCCCAGTGGGCTCGACACAAGCATTGTCCATGTTAAAGTTCAGTGGCCGGCAGCGCCACTGACTTGATCATGACAGCTTAATGAATTACTGTGCAGTTGTTATGTTGGGGTGAGGGGAGATGCTGGCCACTCTATGCATTACAATGCGAGCATCATTTGTATTATATGGCCATCTGACCCCGGCCTAACAGATTTAGATGGATTTGTGAGCAATATTTGAGAGAAAAAGGCATCTTGTATAAATAGTAGAGATGAGCGATGTTCAATTCGAAATGTTCGCCAATCTCAAATTCGAGTTGTTTTGGGTGGTGTTCGAGTCATTCGATGAATGCAAACAATTTGCTTAAAATTTGGCAGTTCAAGGTTATGTTCGATAATGCTTCAATCACCAAAAGCTTAACCCTAACACTGTTAATGAATATCCACTTTCAGTGTACACTGTGTGGGTGGGGGGGGGGGCGGTATTTAGATCAGTGCTGCAGAAATAATGCCGATCTCCATTTTTTTTCCTCCTAACTGCATATTCAGTGGGCTGTCAGCCTATTTGCACACACACAGCAAAGTGCATTTTTTGCACACAAGCAAGGGCATGTGTCATTGGCTGTGTATGTCACATGTCCTTGCCCTATAAGACCTGGCCATTTTCCCCATCACCACCATTTCCTTAGTGCTGCAGATGTGTGTCAGTCAGGCACCGCTGCTGCTGCTGTGGGCGCTATGTAGTGTTAGATAGTGAACGATTAAGTTAGATAGACAGATAGGTTTAGGGAATAGGGACTAGATAGAATCTCAGCCCTTTTTATGGCTACTTCATAGAAGTAGGGACTAGTTATATTATTAGCCCTTTTGAGGGCTAGATTAGAGCTGTTCCTATTAGTTATTGCCAGGCAGGTGTGTGTCTGTGCTGTGCAAGTGTTTTTCACAGCATCTGGCCACATCTAGCTCAGGCAATCCATTAGTGCAGGTAGTGCAGCACTGCTGTGAAGAAAGCCTCACCACCTGTCTTCAGTTAGCCAAATTTTTTCTGCAGCTAGTCTAGGCAATTTTTTTGGGCTAGTAGCAGTGTCTGGTAGTCAGCGGTGTAGCCCAGCTGTAAAGTAAGCTACATCGCCTGTCTATCCAGTAGTCAATTTCTTTACTGCAGCTAGTCCAGGCTATTTTTTGGGCTAGTAGCAGTGTCATTTAGACAGTGGTGTGTAGCCCACTTGTGAAACACACTACATCGCCTGTCTAGTTCAGACTAATTTTTAACTGCACCTAGCCCAGGCAATAGTTTGGTCCTAGTAGCAGTGTCATTTACACAGTGGTGTGTAGTCCACTTGTGAAACACACTACATCGCCTGTCTAGTTCAGACTAATTTTTAGCTGCACCTATGGTAGCTCAGGTAATAGTTTAGGCCTAGTACCATTGTTTGGCCACTTAGCTCTGCTCGATTTCCATCCTAATTTTTTTTTTCCTAACAACTGCAAAGTTGCCAATTTGGTCACATACAAAATGAATTGCAAAAGGCCTGCTGCTGGTGGAAAGGGGAATGGACGTGGTGGAAAGGGCAAAAAAGTTTGTGTCCGTGGGGTAGGTGGTAAAGCAACAGTAACATCTGCTGAAGAAACACCATCTTCCAGCCAAAGTAAGATGTCTACTTATTTCCGTGGACAATCTGATATGATCCCTGTCTTACGGACACGACCATCGATACCTATTGTAGATGAGGCACAAAAACAGCAGGTGCTTGAATGGATCTCAAGTGGTCCATCAAGTGGCCTCTCCTCCACCTCAACTTTAACATCCCAAACCCTCCAGTCCTCTGAGGTGTCACCCCAATCGCACTTGCTTCCTCCCAGCTCCTAAGTCTCCAGGCGCCCTACTGAGTATGGGGTAACAGAGATGGTTGAGTCTGCAGAGCTGTTCAGTCACACTATTGCCTGGGAATCAGAGGTCTCCTCCAAAGCTGCAGTGAGTTCAGATGAGGAAATTATCTGCACTGATGCCCAGGAGCTTTGTGAGTTGGATCCAGGCCCAGGTGAAGAAGATTCGGAGCATAATGTAGACCCTCATTCCCAAACTTGGTGGAGACAATGAGGAAGATGCTGATGAGACTCAGATACATGATGGGACCGACAACTTTTCGGTCAGGGCAGAAAGAGGTTGTCTCTGAGGATGAGGGGTGTGATAACACACAGGGTGATGAAGAGTTGGGAGATCCCATTACTGTCAACCCACAGTCAGCCAGTCGATGAGGTCAGCAGAGGAGGTGGAGGAGGAGGATGCTACTGACGACGAGGTTAGGTTGCGCCTTCCTGGACAGAGACGGAGTACTGGAAGCACGTCAACAATAGCATCCGCAGCCACAACTCTGCCTCTGAGCAGAAGTCGTGGTGACTCTGCAGGTCGCATGGGCTCTAAGCCTTGCCTAGCCTGGGCCTTTTTTGACATCGCCAAGGATCACCCAGCTCATGTGATCTGTAAGATTTGTGTGGAGCCCCAAGGGACGTGGGGTACTCGGTACCGGACCGGTCTGCTGCTGGGGGTGTCACTGGTGGCCTGGTCCGGACCGTGTCCCTGGCTCAGCACAATAAAAGGGGAATATTTACAGGGGAGATTGTCACGGGTGACGCCACCCACTTGATGCGGCCAGTAATGGGGGCCGCCGCTGCTGCAGAACCTCCGGGGGTGATGTGAGGGCAGCGGAGG
This sequence comes from Allobates femoralis, assembly GCA_033576535.1. Taxonomy (NCBI): domain Eukaryota; kingdom Metazoa; phylum Chordata; class Amphibia; order Anura; family Aromobatidae; genus Allobates; species Allobates femoralis. The sequence goes on from JARQOC010000002.1 coordinate 375,440,250, forward strand.
TGGTATAGTTCCAGTGGGGGGAACTGTATCCCCCGGGGCAGTAAAGGGTTAAAGTCTATTGGGGTTGTAGATGGTGGGGAAGAGTTGGAGGACACACACACTTACGTTTAGTTGATACTGCAATTCTCTTCTTCTCCCTGATGCTGCAGAGCTGACAGGCTGGATCTGTGGAGAAGCTCTCTGTGCTGAATCTGGAGCAAAGGTCACAATCAATACACAGACTCCAAAGTTGTTTTCCAAAGCTTTACTGCTGATGTTATTGCAGATTATAGTCCACGGAGTCTGTAATGGTGGCTGAGCTCTCTCTCCCCACACCTTGTCCGGGTCATTAGCCTCCTTATGCTGCACTCTGTGTGTGTGTGTCCTGAGCTGCTGCTTCTTAGCTAAGCTGCTGGGATTCCTCACGTCTCTCTCTGTTTGCTGCTGGTACCACTTGGCTAGGCAACTTGGGTCCTCTATGCTGCACTGACCCCTCCGTGTTGCTTCACTCTGGTACTAGGGGGCATCTAGAGATCCCACTGTTCCTGGATTCGCTGTGCTGTGGGTGCCAGACACAGTACCGGATCCGGTGTCCGTCTCTTTGTGCTTACTTCTGGGGCAAGTGATGGTGTCACTCCAGCTCCCAGATGTGTTCCTCTGTCCTTCGGTCTCCTGCTCCTCTGACCCTTGCTAGGTCTGCACTGAGCTAACTCTGCTCTCAATAAGCTCTCAGCTCTCTTGAGCTGCTCACAGCACTACACCGTGCTGTACGGTCTGAGCTCTTCCTCATGGACAAAACTATATATGGAAGCAGGAGGTGCTCCCTCTATTGCCCAGAGGTGGTAGTGTTTGTCAGTGTGTAGTGGGGGAGAGAACCCATGTGATGTTATTGTGGCACATTAACCCATGGGGTGCCACATTCCCCCTTAGTTAAATACAGTACTCCGGGACTGTGGACAACAAGTAAACAACAATTATTATTGACATAGACATAAAAATGAAAAAGTACAAAAATCACTAAAATGTGAAAAAGTTCGAAAGTCAAAAAGTAGTCTTTCCAGAGGTTTAGTCTATTGCCTCCGGGCTGATGAATATATATAAGAGTTCTTACCACAACCAGTCCGTGGTATATATGGTCCATAAGTAAATAAGGAGATTGCAAAGTTCATACAGGATAGTCTCTGTAGGTACTGGGCTTTTTAACGTTGCAATAACTATATACATTTGTCCACTGAATTCAACTTATATTCAAACAACATATTTACATTATACATTTAATTCTGTATTTTATTCTTTGTACCTAGCTGGTATCTGACCTTGGGTACTACGCTCTGATCTGCGCAATGTTGGTGGAGTTAGTATGAAAGTGTGAGTGGACGTGTACCTATTTGGGGTGCTTAGTGTTATGGCAGATGGTGGTCTGACTGCAGGACTGGCAAGTTCACTGGGACCAGGAATTTGTTCTTCCTCTTCGGATTCTACTTCCAGTTCTTCAAGTCTTGGGTCTTCTTCAGGTACCACAGGTTCTGGTAACACAGGTTCTGGTAACACAGGTTCTGGTTTTGGGTCTATCATTGAAGGGAATGCAATCATGGGTACGACAACTGCTCCATGGTAATTTGGCCATGTTTTAGGAAAATCTCCTAGTACCGTGTGGAAAACTTCTTCTTTTTCTTTCTCTTGAATAGGTTGGACCTGTACGGGTTCTATGACTTCAGGTGTCTTCAGGGTTTCAGGACACAATTTAAGTTGATCACGAGATACGACTTGTGAAGTTCTTCCTTCATCTTTGCTTATCAAATAGGTTTTAACATTGTCTAGGTTAGATGGTAGGACTGTGTATGGGACTGCTTCCCACTGATTATCCAGTTTGTTTGTACGTCTCTTTCTCTTGAGAACTTGATCACCTTCTTGTAATGGCATCGCTTGAGCATGTTTGTTAAAGGTCTTCTCTTGTCTTGCTCTTGCCTGTTGTAGGTTTCTCTCTACACATTCTTGCACTTGGTGATACTGTTTCTGACGTTTGATATCCCAATCTGTTTCTTCTAATTCTGTATCTGGTTTTTCAATTCCCATTTCTAGATCAATTGGTAATTTACCGGGTCTTGCACGCATAAGATAAGCTGGAGTGCAGTTTGTAGAACTCACGGGAACATGGTTGTATAAGTCTACCAAATCCGGTAATTTATCTGGCCACTGGTTTCTTTCTGATTCTGGTAAGGTCTTTAACAGTTCGATTACGATAGGATTCATTTTCTCGCATAGACCATTTGGGGATGATACGTCGTTGTGCGAATCTTCTTGCAACCGTACATATTGCAGAATTCCTTGAATAGTTCTGATTCAAAAGCTGGACCTTGGTCTGCAAGGACTTGTTCTGGGTAACCATGTGGTCTGCAGAAATGCGTCTGGAATGCTTTTGCTGCAGTCTTCGCTGTCAAGTCTTTGACTGGTACCACCACTAAGAAGCGTGAGTAATGGTCCACGATGGTTAGGGCATAGACATAGCCTGACCGGCTTGGTGACAACTTGACGTGGTCTAACGCGACTAGCTCAAGTGGCTGCTTGGTTATTATTGGTTGAAGTGGAGCTTTCTGTAGATCTTTCCTTCTGAGGTTGCATGCGGCACATCTTCTGCACCATAGCTCAATGGATCTTCTCATGCCACCCCAATAAAATCTGTCTCTCAGGATTGCTTCTAACTTCTTCCATCCGAAATGACCTGCGTTGTCATGATAAGCCTCTAAGACCATTTGAGTGTCTCGCTTGGGCACGATTATTTGCCAGACCAGTTCATGCGTCTTGGGATTGGTAAATCGTCTACAGAGCTTCCCTTGATGCAGGAACAACTTGCCTTTATCCTTCCATAGCTGTATAGCTTCAGCTGGGGCATTCTGTCCAGGGTGTGCATGTTGTTGCGTAAGCAGTTCTTTCACTAGCTTCACGGCTGGATCAGTATCTTGAGCTTCAGCCCATCTGTAGTGTCTTAACGGGTTAAGGTTTATTTCCTGTTTCTTTTGGTAGATGCCGGGTCGATAATCTTCTACCCTTGAACGATGAAAGGCCGGGAGTTCAATCTCTTCCAACTCTTCCGGTTCCTCTTCCACGTCTTTCAGGTGCGGCATCCGGGATAAGGCATCTGCATTCCCATTCTTGCGGCCTGCCCGATATTTGATGACAAAGTTGTAGTTAGATAGCCGGGCTATCCATCGCTGTTCCAGAGCACCTAATTTGGCTGTGTCCAGGTGAGTCAACGGGTTGTTATCCGTGTAGATGGTGAATTCTGCACCTGCCAAGTAATGTTTAAAGCGTTCGGTTACAGCCCAGACTACTGCTAGTAGCTCTAACTTGAAGGAGCTATAGTTCTCGGGATTTCGCTCTGTAGGCCGGAGCTTCCTGCTAGCAAAGGCAATAACTCTTTCTTTGCCTCCTTGCTTCTGCGACAATACTGCTCCCAGTCCCACGTTGCTGGCATCCGTGTACAGAATGAATGGTTGATGGTAATCAGGATATGCCAGGATCTCTTCTCCCGTCAGCGCACTTTTTAGCTGATTGAAGGAATTTTCTCTTTCTTCATCCCACCATGCCAGGGAATTACAGTTTGAAGTCTTCCTTGACCGTCCTACCAGAATATCTTGCAGGGGAGCCGCTAGCTTCGTGAATCCTCTGATAAATCTTCTGTAATAGCCTACCAGGCCCAGGAATTGCCTCACTTCTTTTACATTCGTAGGTCTTGGCCAATCCCTTATTGCTGTGACTTTATCAGGATCCGGTGCTACTCCCTCTGAACTCACGACATGTCCCAGGTACTGTACCTTTGGTTTGAGAAGGTGACACTTGGATGGCTTGATTTTCATGCCATATTTCGATAAAGCTTCGAACACTTCTGCCAGGTCTTGTAGATGTTGCTCGTACGTCTTCGAGTAAACTATGACGTCATCTAGGTACAGGAGGACAGTTTCAAAGTTCTTGTGTCCTAGGCAGCTCTCCATCAGACGTTGGAAGGTCCCGGGTGCGTTGCAGAGTCCGAACGGCATACAATTAAACTCACAGAGGCCCATCGGCGTAGTAAACGCTGTCTTCTCCTTGTCGGCCTCGGCCACAGGAACCTGCCAGTACCCACTAGTCAGATCAAGGGTGGAAAAGTAGTTAGCAGATTTTAATGCAGCTAATGACTCCTCAATCCTAGGTAATGGGTATGCGTCCTTATGTGTAATGTGGTTAATCTGCCGGTAATCTACGCACATTCTCATGGTCCCATCCTTCTTTTTGACTAACACTAGAGGTGCTGCCCAGGGGCTACAACTGTCTCTTATTACCCCTGCAGATTTCATTTCTCTGAGCATATCTTTGGTGGTTTGGTAGTGAGCTGGTGGTAAGGGTCTATACCTCTCTTTTATAGGTTGATGGTTACCTGTGGGTATAGTGTGCTCTACCCCTTTGATCTGCCCAAAGTCTAACGGGTGTTTGCTGAATATCTGCTCATATTCTTTCACTACCCGGTATACTCCATGCTTGTGATGGGGAGGTGTAGAACTGGTACCTACATGCAACTTTTGGCACCAATCCTCCAGCTTCTCCTCTGAGCCATTGTCATCCGCCTGACATGACGGGTTCAAGGGCTCAGCGACGGTTATGTTGTTGTTATCAACCGTGTACAGCTTAGCCATGGTAGCATACTTTGGTAATGTGACCTCATCTTCTCCACAGTTCAACAGGCGTAATGGCACTCTTCCCCTGTGTACATCAACCACTCCTCTAGCAGTGAGTATGGTCAGTCTACTGTCTGAGTACACGGGTTCTACCAGGGCCTGATAATCTTGCCCTTTAATGCCTATTGCGGCTCTGCACCACACCAACATTTCAGTTTTGGGAGGAATTACGATTGGTATTGGGTCACTTACTCTGACACTGCCGATCTCACCTCCGGAGATTTCTACCTGCTGCTTCAACATCAGGGCTTTGATCTCTTTGTGCAGAAGCCTTTGTTGTCCAGTTCCGGCAGTCTCGGCGATTTGCTGTAAAACACTTAACACTTCGGAAAAACATTTCTCAATGACATTCATTCCTACCACCATCACGGGTTCACGGCCTCGCCGGTCGACATCTACGATTATAATACCCTGTTTCTGCAATTCTACCTTCCCAACCTGAATATTCATCTCTCTAAATCCAACCTTTGGTATCATCAATCCATTACCAGCCCACACTTCAAAGTTAAAGCCATCTGGCGCATTAGTAATGTCTGAATCAGCCCAGTACCTTTTATATAGAACATGTGGGATGGATGTTATTTGGGATCCGGTATCCAGCAAGGCACTAAAGGGGATGCCATCCAACACTATAGGGATCACCGGCTTTCCTCCCACAAATTTGTCATACCAGGCTGAGGGGCCTTGAGCGTTCATTCCTGGGGAGCGGCCCGCCTGCCCAGGGTATCGTCGTTTAAAGGACACTCTCGAGCAAAATGACCTGGTTTCTGGCAACGGCGGCAGACGGGCTGTCCATCTGGTTGGTAGCGATCGCTGGGTCGTCCTCTTGCTGCTGGGTACCTTCTGGGCCTCATCCACGGAACATCCTCTCTGCTGGTCGCCAACTCGATCTTGGGTGCAGGTTTTGACTCTCGCAGTTCCTTGATGACCTTGGCCATGGAGATGACGGTGTCTGTCAGGGCATCTAGCTTTTGGTTGATGGCTGCATTTGAGATATAGTCCCCGGCTTCAGCAGCAGTCGTTGACATAGCAGATGTCGCTGGTACTGCCGCCTGCTGAGGTGCTGCTGCAGTGTCTAGCACAGATGTTAATTCCCTTGGCTCCTCCAGCTGCTGCAGACGGATAGCTCTATCCTTCAGCTCAGTAAATGTCATGTCAGGGTTCTGCAGCAGTACCATGCTTAACTGTCCTCGATGGGAAGGGGAATGGAGGCCCTCAATAAATTGGTCAAATAGCATTTTATCAGCTCCCGGGGCTAAAGCAGGTTCTGCCAGCTTAAGGGCTTTGAGTGCTTCCTGCAGGTTCAAGGCAAAGTCTCTGGCACTCTGTTTAGGCTTCTGGTGGCATGCAAAGAACCTCATCTTAGCCCGGGTATCAACAGCAGATTCAAACGTTGCTTTTAGTCTGGTTGCTAGATGCTCTACAGTGTCCTTATCTGTGTCCAGCCAGGACGCCACCTCACGCCGTGCATTGCCCGTTAACTGTCCCATTATCATTCCTACACGCTGGGCTTCAGTGAGGGGATACATCACATAGTACTCTTTAATCTTTTGCATAAAGTCAGTTAAAGTATTAGGCTCACCGGAGTATTGGGGCAGCCACATTGCCCCTGGAGTATACGGCATCAGGAATGGCATTATGGATGCTGTTCCTTGCGCCGCTGCACCGCCGGACGCTACTGGCTGACCCGACGCTGCAGCTCCATCGGCTACTCCGCCGCCGTCTTGTGCATCGGCCTGCGACATCTTGGGCCCCCTTAGTTATTATGCGCCCTCCGTCTTCCGCTTCTGTCCGGATGTCTCTGGGAGGTTCCGGGGCGCAGCAGGGATCTCCTTCCCCGCCGGATGTCGTCAGCACCAAGGGAGGAGGCTGGGTTCGCGCCAATGCAGGGTACCGCCCCCTTTCTTTTCCCGCGCGCCGTGCGCTCCAAAATGGCGGATTCTCAAAGATACAGTTCAGATGGCGCACTGGGTCCAATTCTTTTGGACCGGGTAGATCCTGTTCGTGACGCCAGGTTGTGGAGCCCCAAGGGACGTGGGGTACTCGGTACCGGACCGGTCTGCTGCTGGGGGTGTCACTGGTGGCCTGGTCCGGACCGTGTCCCTGGCTCAGCACAATAAAAGGGGAATATTTACAGGGGAGATTGTCACGGGTGACGCCACCCACTTGATGCGGCCAGTAATGGGGGCCGCCGCTGCTGCAGAACCTCCGGGGGTGATGTGAGGGCAGCGGAGGTGGTATAGTTCCAGTGGGGGGAACTGTATCCCCCGGGGCAGTAAAGGGTTAAAGTCTATTGGGGTTGTAGATGGTGGGGAAGAGTTGGAGGACACACACACTTACGTTTAGTTGATACTGCAATTCTCTTCTTCTCCCTGATGCTGCAGAGCTGACAGGCTGGATCTGTGGAGAAGCTCTCTGTGCTGAATCTGGAGCAAAGGTCACAATCAATACACAGACTCCAAAGTTGTTTTCCAAAGCTTTACTGCTGATGTTATTGCAGATTATAGTCCACGGAGTCTGTAATGGTGGCTGAGCTCTCTCTCCCCACACCTTGTCCGGGTCATTAGCCTCCTTATGCTGCACTCTGTGTGTGTGTGTCCTGAGCTGCTGCTTCTTAGCTAAGCTGCTGGGATTCCTCACGTCTCTCTCTGTTTGCTGCTGGTACCACTTGGCTAGGCAACTTGGGTCCTCTATGCTGCACTGACCCCTCCGTGTTGCTTCACTCTGGTACTAGGGGGCATCTAGAGATCCCACTGTTCCTGGATTCGCTGTGCTGTGGGTGCCAGACACAGTACCGGATCCGGTGTCCGTCTCTTTGTGCTTACTTCTGGGGCAAGTGATGGTGTCACTCCAGCTCCCAGATGTGTTCCTCTGTCCTTCGGTCTCCTGCTCCTCTGACCCTTGCTAGGTCTGCACTGAGCTAACTCTGCTCTCAATAAGCTCTCAGCTCTCTTGAGCTGCTCACAGCACTACACCGTGCTGTACGGTCTGAGCTCTTCCTCATGGACAAAACTATATATGGAAGCAGGAGGTGCTCCCTCTATTGCCCAGAGGTGGTAGTGTTTGTCAGTGTGTAGTGGGGGAGAGAACCCATGTGATGTTATTGTGGCACATTAACCCATGGGGTGCCACATTTGTCACCAATCTCTGAGTAGAGGCCAAAAACTCAATAGTTTGAGTACTTCATGCATGAACCGTCACATGGATATGAAGCACAAATTTTTTAGACCATCGTCTACAAGGCCAGAAGACACAAGAAGTCTGGCACATAGTCAATGCCTGGAGAGGATGGTATAGGAGTATCTCCAAGTGAACATCGATGCCATGACTGTGGAACTGGAGCCTTGCTCATTTTAGGCTTCCAATCTGGAAAACTGGCCTGAGCTCGCCACTCACGCTTTGGAGATCCTGTCAGGCCCCGCTCTCTCTGAACGTGTCTTCAGCGCTGCTGGTGGCGTGCTGACAGATAAGCGCACGCATCTGTTCAGCCAAGAATGTGGACAGACTAACGTTCATCAAGATAAACAAGTAATGGATCTGCAAGTACTTTTCTACCCCTGTGTCATCCAGGGGAGACTAAAGGCTTGTGGATTTTTGAATCGGTCCCAGTGCATTATGGGCTTGATCACGTGATCGGCCCCGGGCTCCGCGCATGCGCAATGCGCTTATTGAAGCCGGGGCGATCACGTGATCAAACCCATAATGTACTGGGGCTGATCACGTGATCGGCCCCATAATGCACTACGGCCGATCACGTGACGGCCCATAATGCACCGCGCCGGATGTGACGCCTGGCCGGTTAAAAGAGGTGTAGAGGGCGGGAGATTCCAATTAATGGGGCAGAGAGGACCCGGAATAATGCCGCCCAGCGGGGTGTGCATTACAACCAGGAGGTGTGCTGAAGGAAGTGAGGCCACGCCTACCCAGTCCCCCAACCACGGGGACTGCAGTAAGTTTATACTTATTTTACACATCTTTCATAGGGACACTTTAGATAAGAAAGGGATAGATAGGGAGCTGCTAGGAAGGTATAGGGACAGCTAGAGATAGTGTAGGGCCTTAAAATCGGGTGACAGGTTCCCTTTAAGTGATGTCTATTAGTGATGGGCGAATCCTAAATTACTCGGAATCGCTTGACTGTAGCGAGTCCGAGCACAGGACTCGCTACTCGTTGCGAGTCTAGCGAGTCCAATGTTAATGAATGGGGAAGCGAGTAATAGCGAGTAGTGTGAGATTTACAAATCGCAGATGTGTCTCGGAAGCTTCAGCCTGAAGCAATCCGAGTTTTGTCATTTATTTGCATTGCTAGTTTACTTTGTAAGTAATTGCTGACTCGCACAGATAAGATCCTGTCTTCTCTGTGTTCTGGCTGCCAGCTCCAGGGTCCTAGAGCCTGCCTGCTGCCTGATGTAGCAGTGCTGAGATTGTTCTCAGGCTGCTCATTCCCTGTGTACAGACATGAATGTCCGTGCACAGAGATGATGTAGCAGAGCTGAGATTGTTCTCAGTCTGCTCATTCCCTGTGTACAGACATGAATGTCTGTGCACAGAGATGATGTAGCAGAGCTGAGATTGTTCTCAGTCTGCTCATTCCCTGTGTACAGACATGAATGTCTGTGCACAGAGATGATGTAGCAGAGCTGAGATTGTTCTCAGTCTGCTCATTCCCTGTGTACAGACATGAATGTCTGTGCACAGAGATGATGTAGCAGAGCTGAGATTGTTCTCAGTCTGCTTATTCCCTGTGCATAGACATCTATATTTTTGCACAGGGGATGTAGCAGAGAGGACATCGCGTTTTGGACTGCGTCGGACGGAAGAGGATTTTTTTAATTAAAGACGGAGTCCCTAATGGCTTTTTTTTTTATTTCTAATAAAAAATTTTCCTTGTGTTGTGTTTTTTTTAAAACAATTTAATAGAAATTCATGGCGGTCATGTCTAATATTGGCGTGACCGCCATAAATTTCGGGCTTAGGGCCAGCTGATAATACAAAGCTGGCCCTAACCTCTTTATTACCCAGCGTGCCACCGCCACCAGGGCCGCTGGAAGAGCGGGGTTCAGCGCCAGAGGATGGCGCTTCAATGAACGCGCCATCTTCTGGGGCGGCTGCGGGCTGCAATTTGCAGCGGGGGGTGCCCAGAAAGCTTGGGCATCCCTGCGCTGCGGATTCCAGCCCCCAGCTGCTTAGCTGTACCTGGCTAGACATAGAAATTGCGCGGAGCCCCACGCATTTTTTTTTAATTATTTCATGAAATTCTGTGATTCTGACTCTGAGACTCTGACTCTGAGACTCTGACTCTGAAATTCATGAAATAATTAAAAAAAAATGCGTGAGGCTCCGCGCAATTTCTATGTCTAGCCAGGTACAGCTAAGCAGCTGGGGGCTGGAATCCGCAGCGCAGGGATGCCCAAGCTTTCTGGGCACCCCCCCGCTGCAAATTGCAGCCCGCAGCCGCCCCAGAAGATGGCGCGTTCATTGAAGCGCCATCCTCTGGCGCTGAACCCCGCTCTTCCAGCGGCCCTGGTAGCGGTGGCACGCTGGGTAATAAAGAGGTTAGGGCCAGCTTTGTATTATCAGCTGGCCCTAAGCCCGAAATTTATGGCGGTCACGCCAATATTAGACATGACCACCATGAATTTCTATTAAATTGTTTTAAAAAAAACACAACACAAGGAGAAATTTTTATTAGAAATAAAAAAAAAAGCCATTAGGGACTCCATCTTTAATTAAAAAAATCCTCTTCCGTCCGACGCAGTCCAAAACGCGATGTCCTCTCTGCTACATCCCCTGTGCATAAATATAGATGTCTATGCACAGGGAATAAGCAGACTGAGAACAATCTCAGCTCTGCTACATCATCTCTGTGCACAGACATTCATGTCTGTACACAGGGAATGAGCAGACTGAGCACAATCTCAGCTCTGCTACATCATCTCTGTGCACGGACATTCATGTCTGTACACAGGGAATGAGCAGACTGAGAACAATCTCAGCACTGCTACATCATCTCTGTGCACAGACATTCATGTCTGTACACAGGGAATGAGCAGACTGAGAACAATCTCAGCTCTGCTACATCATCTCTGTGCACAGACATTCATGTCTGTACACAGGGAATGAGCAGACTGAGAACAATCTCAGCTCTGCTACATCATCTCTGTGCACAGACATTCATGTCTGTACACAGGGAATGAGCAGACTGAGAACAATCTCAGCACTGCTACATCATGTCTGTGAGCAGGCGGGCTCTAGGACCCTGGAGCTGCACAGAGAAGACAGCTGGACTCGGCTCGCAAAGAAACAGCAGTTATCTGCGAGTTTCCCTGCTATCACTGGCACAGTAGCCAGTGATTACTCGCGAGTCTAATGCAAACAATGGTAATCGTAGTTTTGTCAGCGTTTCTGACAAAACTAGGATTGATATTGATTTGCATTAGACTCGCGAGTAATCACTGGGAAACTCGCAGAGTACCGAGTCCTGCGAGTCCCTTACTACTCGCCGAGTAACGAGTCCTAGCGAGTAGATTCGCCCATCCCTAATGTCTATGCCCCAGTTTTTGGAAAAAATGGATACTCTTGTTGGAGTCCTGTTGCTGTGTTTTACATGATTTTAGAATGGCATGACTTGACTATATCTATATTTCCTCCTACTTTTACTCGTCCACCTCTTTTCTTTTCACATTTTTATATGTACCATGTTTCCCCTAAAGTAAGACCCTGTCTTACATTAATTTTACCTCCGAAAGTCGCACCCTGTCTTACTTTCGGGGGGGGCCTTACATTAGCCCAAAAAAAATGACAATTTTTTTTTAACAAACAAATTAACATTTATTAACATGCTGAACAGTATGGTAGCCATCACTAAACAGTAGAATAAAAGAAATGTATGAAGAATATCTTGTTACTACGGTACCGTATCATCCCACATAATCGGTAATCCCATGCAGCCTCCACAGTCCATAACAGCTGCATGAGACTCCCATAACAGACTGCAGTGACCATACACACAGACACACACAGCCCCATACACACCCCCATACAGTACCCATACACACTGGGTGGCCAATGACAGCTCGAGCTGCTGGGCCAATCAGCAGCAAGCCGGGACAGCAGTGACGTCGGGGCTGGACACACCGGGGGACAGCGGCGGCCCACAGGTATGGTACTAAGGGAGGCCTTATATTCCCCAGCGCCCCCCTAGGCGGCCTTACATTCGGGGGGGGCCTTACATTAGCAGACCCCCCGTTCCCCCTACCCTGTCTTACTTTCGGGGGGGTCTTATTATCGGGGAAACATGGTACTTGTCACTTTTCCATGTGTTTGTTGTGTCTTCTGAGTAGTTTGTCACCTTTTGGACACCTTAGAAGGTGTTTTCTATGTGTTTGTATGTGTTTGTGTTTGGCTGCCATTATTTTCAATGGTATTTGACGGTGTTCGACGAACATTCGTCGAACACCCCCCCAATTCGACAAATCGAATCAAATTTGAACACTAGGGTGGTGGCTCATCTCTAGTAAATAGAAAAAGTCTTAAGGCCCAGTTACACGGCACGACCTCGTCAGCGACATCGCTGATGCGTCACGGGTTTGGAGGCGTACCAGCGATGTTGTTGCGACCTCGTTGCGTGTGACACTGCCAAGTTGCAGCGATAAATCGCTGGATCGGAGTTGACAGGTTTACCAACATGTTGAAAAACCTGGCGATGTCGTTCAAGCGATCTGGTAGCATCGCTCTGTGTGACACCGCGATAACAATGTTTGTGAGCGACTTCGCCCATTCACAGCAATGAGCAGAGATCGTTCGCGGGGTTTGCAAACGATACCTGCTCACTACATGGCTGACTAGTTGCTCACGATATCTAGACATGTGACATCTCTAAAACGATCTTGGCAAAATGCCAGAAACGTGCGCTCTCACGTGAAATCGCTGACGACATCGCTTCAATGTCGTGTCGTGTAACGGTACCTGTAGATCTTTGAGTTCAGCTCATAAAAGAGAAAGCAAAAGCAAAGGTCTTTTATTTTTTTGTTCAGTATATACTGTATTCTTGTATATAACAGAGTATCTATAGACTTAGGCAGATTGGACATTATGAAAAAAATATTTTTTGGTTACATTCAGTCTGGATTATGATGTATTCCATTTTTACTGGTTGTACAAAAAAATAAATAAAATGACCGTGTTTTTACTCCTGTAGAAAAATCCCCTCCTCCAGAGTGAGTGCCAGAAAATGGGATAGTGGGAATACAAGATGGGTATTTCCCATCTATACCAGAGAAAACTAGTTAAAAACAAGTTAAGTTAAACAAATAGATAACCAACCCCTCCCCCCCAAAAAAACCCACAAACAAACACAAAACAATGCAGTTGCGGGATGTCTCATGTTTCCACCCATAGGATGCATTCAAACAGATGGCACCTGTCCGCGGGGTTGTAATAGGTATATCGGCAGGCAAATGTGACCCTTACCTAGGTCCTTGATATCTAAATTTTCGGTGTGGGATTGACAATTAGGACTTGCTGAACCCAACAACTGGGGTTCTGGAGAGCAGAGGTCTGTACTCTGAGGCCCCATCCATTCTTATGGGGGTGAATAGACCAGAGCGGAGGTCTGTACTCCGAGGCTCCATCCATTCTTATGGGAGTGAATAGACCAGAGCGGAGGTCTGTACTCTGAGGCCCCATCCATTCTTATGGGAGTGAATAGACCAGAGCGGAGGTCTGTACTCCGAGGCTCCATCCATTCTTATGGGGGTGAATAGACCAGAGCGGAGGTCTGTACTCCGAGGCTCCATCCATTCTTATGGGAGTGAATAGACCAGAGCGGAGGTCTGTACTCTGAGGCCCCATCCATTCTTATGGGAGAGAATAGACCAGAGCAGAGGTCTGTACTCTGAGGCCCCATCCATTCTTATGGGAGTGAATAGACCAGAGCGGAGGTCTGTACTCCGAGGCTCCATCCATTCTTATGGGGGTGAATAGACCAGAGCGGAGGTCTGTACTCTGAGGTTCCATCCATTCTTATGGGGGTGAATAGACCAGAGCGGAGGTCTGTACTCTGAGGTTCCATCCATTCTTATGGGAGTGAATAGACCAGAGCGGAGGTCTGTACTCTGAGGCCCCATCCATTCTTATGGGGGTGAATAGACCAGAGCGGAGGTCTGTACTCTGAGGTTCCATCCATTCTTATGGGGGTGAATAGACCAGAGCGGAGGTCTGTACTCTGAGGTTCCATCCATTCTTATGGGAGTGAATAGACCAGAGCGGAGGTCTGTACTCTGAGGCCCCATCCATTCTTATGGGAGTGAATAGACCAGAGCAGAGGTCTGTACTCTGAGGCTCCATCCATTCTTATGGGGGTGAATAGACCAGAGCGGAGGTCTGTACTCTGAGGTTCCATCCATTCTTATGGGAGTGAATAGACCAGAGCGGAGGTCTGTACTCTGAGGCCCCATCCATTCTTATGGGAGTGAATAGACCAGAGCGGAGGTCTGTACTCTGAGGCCCCATCCATTCTTATGGGGGTGAATAGACCAGAGCGGAGGTCTGTACTCTGAGGCTCCATTCATTCTTATCGGAGTGAATAGACCAGAGCGGAGGTCTGTACTCTGAGGCCCCATCCATTCTTATGGGAGTGAATAGACCAGAGCGGAGGTCTGTGCACTGAGGCCCCATCCATTCTTATGGGAATGAATAGACCAGAGTGGAGGTCTGTACTCTGAGGCTCCATTCATTCTTATGGGAGTGAATAGACCAGAGCGGAGGTCTGTACTCTGAGGCTTCATCCATTCTTATGGGAATGAATAGACCAGAGCAGAGGTCTGTACTCTGAGGCTCCATTCATTCTTATGGGAGTGAATAGACCAGAGCGGAGGTCTGTACTCTGAGGCTCCAACCATTCTTATGGGAGTGAATAGACCAGAGCAGAGGTCTGTGCACTGAGGCCCCATCCATTCATATGGGAATGAATAGACCAGAGCGGAGGTCTGTACTCTGAGGCTCCATTCATTCTTATGGGAGTGAATAGACCAGAGCAGAGGTCTGTGCACTGAGGCCCCATCCATTCATATGGAAATGAATAGACCAGAGCGGAGGTCTGTACTCTGAGGCTCCATCCATTCTTATGGAAATCAGAGATTCAAAAAAGAATAAAGAAAGGCGGCACTCACCGTGTAGGCTGGTGGAAGGGTGTTTTAATCCAGGAAGATCAATCCATTAAAACATTGTTAGTGCGGTGGGGAGAGGGAGTGAGCGGCCTCTCACTCCCTCTCCCCACCGCACTAACAATGTTTTAATGGATTGATCTTCCTGGATTAAAACACCCTTCCACCAGCCTACACGGTGAGTGCCGCCTTTCTTTATTCTTTTTTGAATCTCTGATTATTCATTTAAGGCTGAGCAACACCAGGCACCGGGGATAGCCGACAGGCTTTTAGCAGAGCTCCACAGGTGTAGTGCCCGGTCATTGGACTCTTATTCTTATGGAAATGAATAGACCAGAGCGGAGGTCTGTACTCTGAGGCTCCATCCATTCTTATGGGAGTGAATAGAACAGAGCAGAGGTCTGTACTCTGAGGCTCCATCCATTCTTATGGGAATGAATAGATCAGAGCGGAGGTCTGTACTCAGAGGCTCCATCCATTCTTATGGAGGTGAATAGACCAGAGTGGAGGTCTGTACTCTGAGGCTCCATCCATTCTTATGGAGGTGAATAGACCAGAGCGGAGGTCTGTACTCTGAGGCTTCATCCATTCATATGGGGGTGAATAGAACAGAGCGGAGGTCTGTACTCCGAGGCTCCATCCATTCTTATGGGGGTGACTGCTCATCTACCTCCCTCAATCCTCTAATGGATGGGGTGGCGGTTTGTGTGATCCACTTCTGCTTTTCTCTGGATTTGTGAGGTCTAGAGGTCGGACCCCATTGGGAACTTATCCTTTATACAATGGGTTAATCTCCAAACTTGACTGACTTAACCCCTCCCTGGAGCAACCATATTGATCCTCCCATAGGAATGGACGGACCTGTGCCCCTGAGAATAACAGTGTCAGTTATGAGGTAACGGCCATACTTGTGCGTGTGCCCCCATCCCCAGCAGACGCCATTACACCGCCACACTGAGCACATGACGTATAAGGAAGTATTGGGACGTGCAGTGTGGCCTAAGCCTTCTCCAGGCCAGGCGGCACGGGAGTGCGGACCCTCTCAGCCCAGCACTGGCAGGTGAGCTACCGGCGGAGCACAATAAGGGGCGGACACCCGGCAGTGGGCGGAGCATCCTGCGCATGCGCGTTGTGCAGAACGGTGGACGCGGGTCGTGGAGCGTCGCCCTTCTACACACACACTCACAAGGCTCCGACCGCCGGTGTATCAGTGTCCACTACTCCACCCATCATCCCCGCACAGGCTCCACCTACTCTCAGGCCACTCCCCCTCGATCCGGAGCCGCCATCTCAACTCGATGCTTACTGCAAAGAAGTCCGAGTCCGGTGGGGGTGGTGAGAACGGTGCAGAGTCTCAGCCCCATGCATCCTCCTCATCATCATCATCCTCATCATCCTCTTCTTGTAGCATAATGGCCTCCCCAGATACAGGGGCGCCCCTCGAAAGGACCCCTAGGAAGAAAGACAGGGCCTCCCCCGGGGCAGAACACGGGGGGGGCTCCTCTGCTCCGGGAATAATGGCTGGAGCGGATGGGGGGCAGCCTGAGACCCCCGAAGGTCGGCGGACAAGTCGTAGGAAGAGGGCAAAGGTGAGTGGAGATCGGAGCCCCTCGTCCGATCTGGATCGCACGGCGCCATTGTTGTATCGGCGCCGAGAACCGTCGTCCTCATGGCGATAACAGCCATATCCGGGATATATGTTCAGCCTGGAGATCGGCCTGTGCATAGGGTCACTGGAGTGTATCCAGGAGCCTGGCCTCTGATCAGTGTGGGGTGGCTGATACCAGAGGACAATAGCAACCAGCCTCTGCTCAGTGTGAGAAGGCTGATACCAGAGGACAATAGCAACCAGCCTCTGCGCAGTGTGGGGTGGCTGATAACAGAGGACAATAGTATCCAGCCTCTGCTCAGTGTGGGGTGGCTGATAACAGAGGACAATAGTATCCAGCCTCTGCTCAGTGTGGGGTGGCTGATAACAGAGGACAATAGCAACCAGCCTCTGCTCAGTGTGGGGAGGCTGATACCAGAGGGCAATAGCAACCAGCCTCTGCTCAGTGTGGGGAGGCTGATACCAGAGGACAATAGCTGCCAGCCTCTGATCAGTGTGGGGTGGCTGATACCAGAGGACAATAGCAACCAGCCTCTGCTCAGTGTGGGGAGGCTGATACCAGGGACAATAGCTGCCAGCCTCTGCTCAGTGTGGGGAGGCTGATACCAGAGGACAATAGCAACCAGCCTCTGCGCAGTGTGGGGCGGCTGATACCAGAGGACAATAGCTGCCAGCCTCTGATCAGTGTGGGGTGGCTGATACCAGAGGACAATAGCAACCAGCCTCTGCTCAGTGTGGGGAGGCTGATACCAGAGGACAATAGCTGCCAGCCTCTGATCAGTGTGGGGTGGCTGATACCAGAGGACAATAGCAACCAGCCTCTGCGCAGTGTGGGGCGGCTGATACCAGAGGACAATAGCTGCCAGCCTCTGATCAGTGTGGGGTGGCTGATACCAGAGGACAATAGCAACCAGCCTCTGCTCAGTGTGGGGAGGCTGATACCAGAGGACAATAGCTGCCAGCCTCTGCTCAGTGTGGGGTGGCTGATACCAGAGGACAATAGCTGCCAGCCTCTGCTCAGTGTGGGGCGGCTGATACCAGAGGACAATAGCTGCCAGCCTCTGCTCAGTGTGGGGCGGCTGATACCAGAGGACAATAGCTGCCAGCCTCTGCGCAGTGTGGGGAGGCTGATACCAGAGGACAATAGCAACCAGCCTCTGCTCAGTGTGGGGAGGCTGATACCAGAGGACAATAGCTGCCAGCCTCTGCTCAGTGTGGGGCGGCTGATACCAGAGGACAATAGCTGCCAGCCTCTGCTCAGTGTGGGGCGGCTGATACCAGAGGACAATAGCTGCCAGCCTCTGCGCAGTGTGGGGAGGCTGATACCAGAGGACAATAGCAACCAGCCTCTGCTCAGTGTGGGGAGGCTGATACCAGAGGACAATAGCTGCCAGCCTCTGCTCAGTGTGGGGTGGCTGATACCAGAGGACAATAGCTGCCAGCCTCTGCTCAGTGTGGGGCGGCTGATACCAGAGGACAATAGCTGCCAGCCTCTGCTCAGTGTGGGGCGGCTGATACCAGAGGACAATAGCTGCCAGCCTCTGCGCAGTGTGGGGCGGCTGATACCAGAGGACAATAGCTGCCAGCCTCTGCGCAGTGTGGGGTGGCTGATACCAGAGGACAATAGCTGCCAGCCTCTGCGCAGTGTGGGGTGGCTGATACCAGAGGACAATAGCTGCCAGCCTCTGCGCAGTGTGGGGTGGCTGATACCAGAGGACAATAGCTGCCAGCCTCTGAGCAGTGTGGGGTGGCTGATACCAGAGGACAATAGCTGCCAGCCTCTGAGCAGTGTGGGGTGGCTGATACCAGAGGACAATAGCGACCAGCCTCTGAGCAGTGTGGGGTGGCTGATACCAGAGGACAATAGCGACCAGCCTCTGCTCAGTGTGGGGCGGCTGATACCAGAGGACAATAGCGACCAGCCTCTGCTCAGTGTGGGACGGCTGATACCAGAGGACAATAGCTGCCAGCCTCGGATCAGTGTGGGTTGGCTGATACCAAAGGACAATAGCAACCAGCCTCGGCTCAGTGTGGGGTGGCTGATAACAGAGGACAATAGCAGCCAGCCCCTGCTCAGTGTGGGGGGTGGCTGATAACAGAGGACAATAGCAGCCAGCCTCTGCTCAGTGTGGGGTGGCTGATAACAGAGGACAATAGTATCCAGCCTCTGCTCAGTGTGGGGTGGCTGATAACAGAGGACAATAGTATCCAACCTCTGCTCAGTGTGGGGTGGCTGATAACAGAGGACAATAGCAGCCAGCCTCTGCTGAGTGTGAGGGAGGCTGATAACAGAGGACAATAGCAGCCAGCCTCTGCTCAGTGTGGGGAGGCTGATAACAGGTGATAATAGCACAGAGCAGCCAGCCTCAGATCATAGTGGGTTGGTTGATAACAGAGGACAGTAGTACACATTAAAGCCCCCAAAAACATTAGCCTTGACCAATATTGATGAGTTCAGTGAATGAGTGCTGTTGGGGGGAGATATCTGATTCCAGGTGAGGGATGATATTCGGGGTTGGAGAAACAAGTTATTCCAGATGAGGGGCAATATTGGGGTAGACATCTGATTCCAGATGTGGGGGGATGTTTGGGGAAACCGGATCCCAGACGAGGGGTGATTATGGGGGTGGGGGGGGTGTATTTTGATTCCAGACTGTAGGGGAGTAATTTGATTAGTGGCAAGGGGCAGTATGGGGTGGGGGAAGGATTCTGATTCTATACAAGGGATGATATTGGGGGTGGGGATTCTGATTCCAGACTGCTTATTGTTCTCTAGTTATAAGAGGTGCATGGCAGCTGCTCTCCAGAGAACACAGCGGTTCTGTGTGTGGCAGAGTTGGGTGAGCTGGCATGTGCTGTCCAGATAACACGGCTCTCCTGTGTGGCAGAGTTGGGTGTGCTGGCATGTGGTGCCCAGATAACACGGCTCTCCTGTGTGGCAGAGTTGGGTGAGCTGGCATTTGCTGTCCAGATAACACAGCGCTCCTGTGTGGCAGAGTTGGGTGAGCTGGCATGTGGTGCCCAGATAAAACGGCTCTCCTGTGTGGCAGAGTTGGGTGAGCTGGCATTTGCTGTCCAGTTAACACAGCGCTCCTGTGTGGCAGAGTTGGGTGAGCTGGCATGTGGTGCCCAGATAAAACGGCTCTCCTGTGTGTCAGAGTTGGGTGAGCTGGCATTTACTGTCCAGATAACATAGTGCTCCTGTTTGGCAGAATCGGGCGAGCTGGCACGTGCTGTCCAGATAACACAGCGCTCCTGTGTGGCAGAGTTGGGTGAGCTAGCATGTGCTGTCCAGATAACACAGCGCTCCTGTGTGGCAGAGTTGGGTGAGCTGGCATGTGCTGTCCACATAACACAGCGCTCCTGTATGGCAGAGTTGGGTGAGCTGGCATGTGCTGTCCAGATAACACAGCGCTCCTGTGTGGCAGAGTTGGGTGAGCTGGCATGTGCTGTCCAGATAACACAGCGCTCCTGTGTGGCAGAGTTGGGTGAGCTGGCATGTGCTGTCCAGATAACACAGCGCTCCTGTGTGGCAGAGTTGGGTGAGCTGGCATGTGCTGTCCACATAACACAGCGCTCCTGTATGGCAGAGTTGGGTGAGCTGGCATGTGCTGTCCAGATAACACAGCGCTCCTGTGTGGCAGAGTTGGGTGAGCTGGCATGTGCTGTCCAGATAACACAGCGCTCCTGTGTGGCAGAGTTGGGTGAGCTGGCATGTGCTGTCCACATAACACAGCGCTCCTGTATGGCAGAGTTGGGTGAGCTGGCATTTGCTGTCCAGATAACATAGTACTCCTGTGCGGCTGAATCGGGTGAGCTGGAATTTGCTGTCCAGATAACCTAGTGCTCCTGTGCGGCAGAATCGGGTGAGCTGGCATTTGCTGTCCAGATAACACAGCGCTCCTGTGTGGCAGAGTTGGATGAGATGGCATTTGCTGTCCAGATAACACAGCGCTCCTGTGTGGCAGAGTTGGGTGAGCTGGCATGTGCTGTCCAGATAACATAGTGCTCCTGTGCGGCAGAATCGGGTGAGCTGGCATTTGCTGTCTAGATAACATAGTGCTCCTGTGCGGCAGAATCGGGTGAGCTGGCATTTGCTGTCCAGATAACATAGTGCTCCTGTGCGGCAGAATCGGGTGAGCTGGCATGTGCTGTCCAGATAACACAGCGCTCCTGTATGGCAGAGTTGGATGAGATGGCATTTGCTGTCCAGATAACACAGCGCTCCTGTGTGGCAGAGTTGGGTGAGCTGGCATTTGCTGTCCAGATAACATAGTGCTCCTGTGCGGCAGAATCGGGTGAGCTGGCATTTGCTGTCCAGATAACATAGTGCTCCTGTGCGGCAGAATCGGGTGAGCTGGCATTTGCTGTCCAGATAACATAGTGCTCCTGTGCGGCAGAATCGGGTGAGCTGGCATTTGCTGTCCAGATAACATAGTGCTCCTGTGCGGCAGAATCGGGTGAGCTGGCATGTGCTGTCCAGATAACACAGCGCTCCTGTGTGGCAGAGTTGGGTGAGCTGGCATGTGCTGTCCAGATAACACAGCGCTCCTGTGTGGCAGAGTTGGGTGAGCTGGCATGTGCTGTCCACATAACACAGCGCTCCTGTGTGGCAGAGTTGGGTGAGCTGGCATGTGCTGTCCAGATAACACAGCGCTCCTGTGTGGCAGAGTTGGGTGAGCTGGCATGTGCTGTCCAGATAACATAGCGCTCCTGTGTGGCAGAGTTGGATGAGATGGCATTTGCTGTCCAGATAACACAGCGCTCCTGTGTGGCAGAGTTGGGTGAGCTGGCATGTGCTGTCCACATAACACAGCGCTCCTGTATGGCAGAGTTGGGTGAGCTGGCATTTGCTGTCCAGATAACATAGTACTCCTGTGCGGCTGAATCGGGTGAGCTGGAATTTGCTGTCCAGATAACCTAGTGCTCCTGTGCGGCAGAATCGGGTGAGCTGGCATTTGCTGTCCAGATAACACAGCGCTCCTGTGTGGCAGAGTTGGATGAGATGGCATTTGCTGTCCAGATAACACAGCGCTCCTGTGTGGCAGAGTTGGGTGAGCTGGCATGTGCTGTCCAGATAACATAGTGCTCCTGTGCGGCAGAATCGGGTGAGCTGGCATTTGCTGTCCAGATAACATAGTGCTCCTGTGCGGCAGAATCGGGTGAGCTGGCATTTGCTGTCCAGATAACATAGTGCTCCTGTGCGGCAGAATCGGGTGAGCTGGCATTTGCTGTTCAGATAACACAGCGCTCCTGTGTGGCAGAGATGGCATTTGCTGTCCAGATAACACAGCGCTCCTGTGTGGCAGAGATGGCATTTGCTGTCCAGATAACACAGCGCTCCTGTGTGGCAGAGATGGTATTTGCTGTCCAGATAACACAGAGCACTCCTGAGTCAGACGAGGTGGCATCTTGCATATTGGGTGACATTAGGCTGCATCTGTAATCAGGGCTGTGAAGTCAGTAAGCCACACATCCAACTCGGACTCCTCAATTTCCTTTAATCTGACTCCACCCAAAATGAACAATGACAACTCCACAGCGCTGGCTGTAATACAGAGGTGACCATGATCCGCTCGTGTGCTCGGCATCGGCTTTTCTCTTTACACACCAGCATATAGTGATATAATTGATTCAGTCAGGATCTATGATGCTATTCGTGTACCTTGCAGTGTACAGATCACAACTCCCATCATTTCCCACTGAGTTATTGACTGATGTGATGAGTGGATCCCTCATTAGGCTGGGATCACACAGTTTTGTATACAACTCCTGGCAAAAATTATGGAATTACCTGGCTCGGAGGATGTCCATTCATTTGTTTAATTTTGTAGAAAAAAAGCAGATCACAGACATGGCACAAAACTAAAGTCATTTCAAATGGTAACTCTCTGCCTTGAAGAAACACTGAAAGAAATCTTAAAAAAAGAATGTGCTAGCCAGTAACGGTTACCTTTGTAGATCAAGCAGAGGGAAAAATGATAGAATCACTCAATTCTGAGGAAAAAATTATTGAATCATGAAAAACAATCAAACAAAACAACACTCAAATACATTACTAGTATTTTGTTGCACCACCTCTGGCTTTTATAACAGCTTGCAGTCTCTGAGGCATGGACTTAATGAGTGACAAGCAGTACTCCTCATCAATCTGGCTCCAACTTTCTCTGATTGCTGTTGCCAGATCAGCTTTGCAGGTTGGAGCCTTGTCATGGACCATTTTCTTCAACTTCCACCAAAGATTTTCAATTGGATTGAGATCTGGACTATTTGCAGGCCATGACATTGACCTTATGTGTCTTCTTTCAAGGAATGTTTTCACAGTCTTTACTCTATGGCAGGATGCATTATCATCTTGATAAATGATTTCATCATCCGCAAACATCCTTTCAATTGATTGGATAAGAAATGTGTCCAAAATGTCAATGTAAACTTTGGCATTTATTGAAGATGTAATGACAGCCATTTCCCCAGTGCCTTTACCTGACATGCAGCCCCATATCATCAATGACTGTGGAAATTTGCATGTTCTCTTCAGGCAGTGCTATCTTTATAAATCTCATTGGATCAGCACCAAACAAAAGTTCCAGCATCATCACCTGCCCAATGCAGATTCGCGATTCATCACTGAATATGACTTTCGTCCAGTCATCCACAGTCCATGATTGCTTTTCCTTAGCCCATTGTAACCTTGTTTTTTTCTGTTTAGGTGTTAATAAAGACTTTTGTTTAGCTTTTCTGCATGTAAATCCCATTTCCTTTAGGCGGTTTCTTACAGTTCGGTCACAGACATTGACTTCAGTTTCCTCCCATTCGTTCCTCATTTATTTAGTTGTGCATTTCCTGTTTTGGAGACATATTGCTTTAAGTTTCCGGTCTTGATGCTTTGATGTCTTCCTTGGTCTACCAGTATGTTTCCCTTTAACAACGTTCCCATGTTGTTTGTATTTGGACCAGATATTAGACACAGCTGACTGTGAACAACCAACATCTTTTGCACCATTGTGTGTTGATTTACCCTCTTTTAAGAGTTTGATAATCCCCTCCTTTGTTTCAATTGACATTTCTCATGTTGAAGCCATGATTCATGTCAGTCCACTTGGTGCAACAGCTCTCCAAGGTGTGATCACTCCTTTTTAGATGCAGACTAACGAGCAAATCTAATTTGATGCAGGTGTTAGTTTTGGGAATGGAAATTTACTGGGTGATTCCATAATGTTTTTTCTCATGGTGGGTTTACACGTTGCGATATCGTTCCGATATCATATACAACGGCGCGGGAGCGTGCAATTTGTGCCCGATTTTGCAAGAGTCGGATCAGCGGTGTACATGTCCCGAAATCGTGGTACAACGTCCCTACGATGTCTACGCCCCCCGACCCAGGACCTACCATTTAACATGGTAGTGAATGGGGGACGTTGTACTGCGCATCGGAGTTGGATGTTTACATGGGACGATCCGGCTCCAACCGGCATCCGATATTGGGCGGTTGAATAGCACGCTCATTCGACCCCCGATATCGGTTTGCCATCGTTCCTGCATCGCATTGTACGTTCACACCGTACAACGCAGGAACGATATCTGGTCCAACTCACGAACCCACGTGACTTTTGGTCGGAGTTGGACGCCGATATCGCAACGTGTAAACCCACCATCAGAATTGAGTGATTCCATAATTTTCCCCCTTGCTTGGTCTACAAAAGTAACAGTTATGGCCACTTTACACGCGGCAACAGGAAGATAGAAAATGGCAGGTGTCGGAGACAATTGTACCTTTTACCTTCAAAACAACTTGCAGATACCTGAATTACACGCAGCCACTTCAAGGTGTTTTGAAGGTAAAAGGTACAATTGTCTCCGACACCTGCCGTTTTATATCTTCCTGTTGCCGCGTGTAAAGTAAACCATTACTGGCTAGCACATTTTTTTTTTCAAGATTTCTTGTTTCTTCAAGGCAGAGAGTTGCCATTTGATATGACTTTAGTTTTGTGACATGTCTGTGATCTGCTTTTTTTTCTACAACAATAAACAACTGAATGAACATCTTCCGAGCCAGGTGATTCATAATTTTTGCCAGGGGTTGTAGAAATGCAGAATAAGGACCCCTTCAAACATCCGTTTAAAAGACACGTGTTGCACAGTCCATTTTAGGCTGGTTTCATGTTAGCGTTTGACACTGCAGCGTATGTTGCGTATTTCTTTTTTTAAATCCGCAAGTATATTGCGCACCTATCTTTTAATATGGTGTCTGCAGGTGAACGCAGGGACCTGCAGTGGCGTCAGTATGTCTGTGTATGCGTCCCTGTGCGTGGTTTTTCTTAGCCCGGCGAATGCAAGATGTTGCATTTTTTTGAGGTTCAAAAATCCGCATGTGCACGAGTTCGTAAAACAATGCATTGGTGTCTATGGATGTGCATTCGTCCGCAACGGCTTGTGTATGGCTGTGTTCAATGCACATACGTATGAGACCGTGCGCTTGCCCATAAAGCGATTCTCAGTCCCTTCCATAGCCCGCCCAAGAAAACGCGCCTGGAAATATTGAGCGCATGCGCAAGAAAAACGCATGCACATACGCATGTTAACACATGCATTTTTCTACAGATTTGCGTATGCTGTTTTGGAAGAAAAACGATGCATATGCATGCGTTAACATGCATTTTGGCACGTGTTTCCTCATGTGCAAGATACGCAGCGTTCAAAAACACTAATCTGAAAGTAGCCTTAGTCTTCCTTATGGTCGTCCGTGTGTGTCATCCATGTCCGTGTGGGATGTCCACATAACATCCGTGATTTTTCTGTTCCAATCAAGGTAATGATATTTGGGGTTAATGTCAGCTGGCATCAAGCTGGGATCAAGCCCTGAGGTTAGTAACGTCAAGACGTCTACCAATAACCCGACGTTACTAACCCATTCAGTACTAAGAAAAATAAAGACACCAAAAAATATTTTATCAGAAAAGTACTCCTTGACACATTCCCTCTTTCACAGATATATAGAAAAAAAATCCCAAGGAAATTAAAAAAAACTCCTGCAATATCTGATGGTTTCTGCTGTAGTCCACCAAATCCAACGTGGTGCACAAAAGTCAAACTGCAAGACATACAGTTGTGGCCAAAAGTATTGATACCCCTTCAATTCTGTCAGATAATACTCAGTTACTTCCTGAAAATATTTGCAATCACAAACTGTTTGGTATTATTATCTTCATTTAATTTGTCTTCAATGAAAAAACACAAAAAGAATTGTCCTAAAGCCAAATTGGATATAATTCCACACCAAACATAAAAAGGGGGTGGACAAAAGTATTGGAACTGTTAGAAAAATCATGTGATGCTTCTCTAATTTGTGTAATTAACAGCACCTGCAACTTACCTGTGGCACCTAACAGGTGTTGGCAATAACTAAATCACATTTGCAGCCAGTTGACATGGATTAAAGTTGACTCAACCACTGTCCTGTGTCCTTGTGTGTGCCACATTATTATTATTATTATTATTATTATTATGATTAGGGCAGGGACCCTGTCCATGAGGGCTCACAGTCTGTGAGGGGTGGGTTAGGATACAGTAGGATGGGGGAATGTCAGGTTCGCCTGGGTCTCATGGCAGGTTGTAGGCTTGACGGAACAAGTGAGTCTTCAGGTGACACTTGAAGCTACTCAGGGTAGAAGAGTGTCTGACGTGTTCGGGTAGGGAGTTCCAGAGTAAGGCAGATGCCCGGGAGAAGTCCTGGACTCGGTTGTGCGAAGAGGTGATGAGGGGGGAGCAGAGGAGGAGTTCTTGGGAGGAGCGGAGGTTGCGTGAGGGTAGGTATCGGGAGACCAGGTCGGAGATGTATGGTGGAGCCAGGTTGTGTATGGCTTTGTACGCCATGGTTAGTGTTTTGAATTGGGATCTCTTGGAGACGGGGAGCCAGTGAAGGGCTTGGCAGAGAGGGGAGACAGGGGAGTAGCGGGAGGACATATAGATGAGTCGGGCAGCGGAGTTGAGGATAGACTGGAGAGGTGTGAGGGAGTTAGCTGGGAGGCCATTGAGAAGGAGGTTGCAGTAGTCAAGGCGGGAGATAAGAGCATGGATGAGTGTTTTAGTGGTGTCGTGGGTGAGGAAGGAGCGGATCCGTGAGATGTTCTTGAGCTGGAGCCGGAGGGATGTGGTGAGGGCCTCGATGTGAGGTTTGAAGGATAGGAAGGAGTCAAGGATTACCCCGAGGCACTTGGCTTGGGGGACTGGGGAGAGGGCACAGTCGTTGACGCAGATGGATAGGTTGGGAGGTGGGGTGGAATTTCTTGGGGGGAAGACTATGAATTCAGTTTTGTCCATGTTGAGTTTAAGGAAGCGAGCAGAGAAGAAGGATGAGATGGCGGAAAGGCATTGAGGGATTTTCGAGAGTAGGGAGGTGATGTCAGGGCTGGACAGGTAGATTTGGGTGTCGTCGGCGTAGAGGTGGTACTGGAGGCCATGGGACTTGATGAGTTGCCCTAGGCCGAGAGTGTAAATGGAGAAAAGTAGGGGTCCCAGGACTGAACCTTGGGGGACTCCAACAGAAGGGGGTCCACATTAAGCATGGAGAAAAGAAAGAAGACCAAAGAACTGTTTGAGGACTTGACAAACCAAATTGTGAGGAAGCATGAGCAATCTCAAGGCTACAAGTCCATCTCCAAATACCTGAATGTTCCTGTGTCTACCGTGCACAGTGTCATCAAGACGTTTGAAGCCCATGGCACTGTGGCTAACCTCACTAGATGTGGACGTAAAAGAAAAATTGACGAGAGATTTCAACGCAAGATTGTGTGGATGGTGGATAAAGAACCTCGACTAACATCCAAACAAGTTCAAGCTGCCCTGCAGTCCGAGGGTACAGCAGTGTCAACCCGTACTATCCGTCGGCGTCTGAATGAAAAGGGACTGTATGGTAGGATACCCAGGAAGACCCCACTTCTTACCCCGAGACATAAAAAAGCCAGGCTGGAGTTTACCAAAACTTACCTGAGAAAGCCTAAAACGTTTTGGAAGAATGTTCTCTGGTCAGATGAGACAAGAGTAGAGGTTTTTGGGCAAAGGCATCAACATAGAGTTTACAGGAGAAAAAAAAGAGGCTTTCAAAGAAAAGAACATGGTCCCTACAGTCAAACATGGCGGAGGTTCCCTGATGTTTTGGGGTTGCTTTGCAGCCTCTGGCACTGGACTGCTTGACAGTGTGCATGGCATTATGAAGTCTGAAGGCTACCAACAAATTTAGCAGCATAATGTAGGGCCAAGTGTGAGAAAGCTGGGTCTCCCTCAGAGGTCATGGGTCTTCCAGCAGGACAATGACCCAAAACACACTTCAAAAAGCACTAGAAAATTGTTTGAGAGAAAGCACTGGAGACTTCTAAGGTTTTATTATTTATTTAGTGGCTAAATAAGGCTACACCTTTTAGTGCCACATGAAAGACTCTAAAAGGTGCAAGCTTACAATATATAGGAAGGTGGGACAGTATATACAGTGCTGTGCAAATTAATTGGGACAAAGCATTTTTTTAAGTAAAATCATAAGTTGGGGTTACCAGTCAGTGATTCAAACCAGTTTTAATTGCTTTGAACGGGTGTGAGTGTACAACCTTTAGTAACAAAATATGGTTTGACTGGTTTTAGTCGGAATAAAACGGCTAGCTGCCTCCTCAGCTTCAGTTGAGAGCTTGTTTCTGTGAGGAGTGGTTTAGTGTACTTTCACTCTGTGTGATTTGTGTCTGTAAAAATGGATGTTACTCCACGGAAGAGGTCTAGAATTATTACTCTTAATGAACATGCAAGTCTGACTGTAAGAGAAATCGCTTCCACCGTTAGTATTGGAAAATTTACCGTTTCAAGAATAATTCGCACACACAATGAAACTGGAAAGGACGACACCAAGAACTGATAAAATCCTTATCAGAAATCGTAAAATGAATGCAAGAAAAACAAAGATTTGCTTTGTCCCTATTAATTCGCACAGCACTGTATCTGTTTTGACATCTATCTATATATCCATTCTATCATCATTTAACCATCCTATTTATCTTTGATCATTTATCTATCTTTTCACATCTTTTACACCTAAAAAAAAACATTAATTTTAGTGACGCACTTTTTTCCAGTATGTGTAATACGAATCACATCTGGTATGTGGTACGTGTGGCCTCCGTGTTGCCGGTTAAAAACGGACTTGTCTTCGTGAGAGTGACACGGACACACATAATTCACACAGACTTATGTTCCTTGTCCAATCACAGAAATGTGAAGATCCCTATTGTGTTTAATTAGTGTGTGTGTGAACGTGTCTCCAGGACGTGGGAAAATGGACACCACATATACTGGGTATTCGGACATGTGACGGGGTCCTAAAGGCCGGTTTACACGTGTCAACATTCCAGCGATGCCGACAACGATACGATGTTATAAAGATAGCTGGGTGATCGCTACTTGGTTGCTTGGTTGCTACGTGGTCGCTGGTGATGTGTCAAACAGGCCGATGTAATAAATGCAGTTACGATACGGCGAGGGGGTGTGGAAGAGGCAGCGCGGAAACACGCCTATGTGGCCGTGTTCTCAATCGTCAAAGTCGCCAACAATGTCATTGAGGTGCCACACCAACGATGTATTATGCCCAACGGGAGACCGACGACCGAAAAATGGCCCAGGCCATTCCTTCGTGATCAACGATATCACAGCGGGGGGCCGATCGCTGCTGCGTGCCACATGTTGCGAGATCGCTGACACGTCACCAAACAACATACCCACGATATCGTTAGCGATATTGACACGTGTAAACCACCAGCCTTAAAGGTCCTATCTTATGGGAAATAATGCTGAGTTTTGATCGACAGTTTGCACCATCTGGTAGGTTTAAATTTATTTTTGTAGATTTGATTGGTATTTTTGAAACCTAAATGAAATCAGGATGGAAATGTAACTCTTCCTATTCTACTTTGTGCGTTTTGGACCGCTGCCCCGATCTGCACTGTACCTATGATCATATTCTGTGTCCTTTCCTTATGCTGATAATACCAGATGATGGGTGCCCATGCCTTCTTTTTTTTTTTTAAACATAAAATTTTTATTAAAGTTTTAAGGCATATCAAAACAAAACAAATGCAGCTGAGAATATCGGTTCGGCAATATGCTTCATAACAAACATGTTAGGAAGAACACAATTGAGGAAAGAAAGGAAAAGGATTGAAATAGGCTAAAAAAGACGGGGGGGGGGGGGGAATACATGGGGGAAACATAGCCCTGCCAATGATAATAAAAACACAACTTCATATCATCCCTATGTCAAATGTCTTAATTATTAATCCTGAACGCAATTAGTTCTGCACTTCTCGTAATATAATCCCAAACGCTACTTCAGCAAGTGTGGGGTAAATCCAGACGTCCAGAGTTTCATCAGAGATGGTTATGCCCGAACTGCGAAGATGTCCAAAGATCCCACCATCCAAGTCTTCTGTTTTTAGTCTGTAAGTCATGTGCCAAAATTGTTTCATACTGAAAATGCAGCGCCAATTGATTTATCAGCTCCTTCTCTGTGGGTGGGAAAGTTTGGCGCCATACTCTGGCTATACATATTCTAGCTGCAATTAAAATATTAGCAACCATTGGTCTTAGAATTGAGGGAATATCCCCCAGCCCAATACCCAATACCGCCATCTGTCCCGACATGACAATAGGGACACCTGTCACTTTGTGCAGGACCCGCTCAACCGAGTGCCAAAAAGGTTGGAGCTTGTGACAAAACCACCACATATGTTCCATGGTGCCTATTTGACCACAACCCTTCCAACACAGTGGGGAAGAGGATGTACAAAACTTAGCTAAACGTACGGGAGTTAAATGCCAATTTAAGTGAACCTTTTTTGTTTGCTCTAAATGATTAATGCAAGATGAGTATTTAGAGGCGTATGAGGCCGCCTCGTACCAGGCCTCTATCGGGGCTAAGAAGGAGAGGCGACGCTCCCAGGCCTCCATGTATGGTAATTTGGACCTATCATTGAGCGAGAGCAAAGCATGATATATAATAGATATGCCATGGCTACTTATACATGCTGTTTTAAAGTAACCCACTAATGAGTCATCAACAGAGACAGCGTCTGGGAGAGAGTAAGCACAAGACTGCAGCAGATGGCGAACTTGCAAGTATTGGTAGAACAAAATATTGGGTAGGGAGTATTTAAGGGCGATTGCAGAAAAGGGAAGAAACCCGTCTGAATCCATGAGCTTATCCACTGTAAGAACTCCTCTCGACTTCCAGTGGCCCAGAGACATGTCTGGGATTACATTTTCCACTGCTTGCAGAGATATATATTTGTGCAAAAACAAAAATTTAGATCCACTAAAGGAGTGCCAGATCCGCAGGAGAGTGATCATAGAGTGGAGTAAGCTGCCTCGTGTCGGTACGTGGAGGAGTCCTATCTCTAAGAGAATTCTGAGAGAACGTGTTGGCGCATAGCATGACTCAATTTGTAGCCAATGTAATGAGACTGTATCCCCTGACCACCTGTTTAGCCAGTTCGAGCAGCGCGGCCTTATAATAGGAGAGAACGTCGGGTACCCCTAGTCCACCCTTATTTAGTGGGAGTATCATGAATTTGTGAGGTATACGGTGCAGTTTATGATTCCATATAAATGAGTTGAGCAAACGCTGCAATCTGGACGTACAGGTTCGCAGGAACATCGGAATAGGTATATGATCTTTGGGAGAATTAACATTTTAACCACCTGGATCCTAGCCATCCAAGAGAGGCAAAATGGGGAAATCTTAGTTAATTCAGAGTTTATCTCTTTAATTAGTAAGTCGCAATTCGCCTTTACAATGTTATGGGTGCTAGTAATAAAGATTCCCAAGTACTTAAAGCCTTCTGGAGCCCAAATGAAAGAGTAACGATCTCGAATGATATTCTGAGTTAACGTGTCAACCTTCACCGGGAAGAGGACTGACTTGGAGACGTTGAGACGATAATATGAGGCCGCTGAGAACTCCTCCAATGTTGCCATTATCTCTGTGAGTGAAGAGAGGACATCAACACAGGTAAACACTACATCTTTGGCATATAAGCCGATCTTGTGGTCAACGTCTCCAACTCTGACCCCCCCCCTTATATTTGGATTCGCCCTAATCTTCGCTGCCAAGGGTTCCATTACCAACGCGAATATGAGGGGAGAAAGTGGACATCCCTGGCGGGTGCCATTGGAAATGTCGAATGGAGTCGAGAGAAAGCCAGAGGCGCGGACGGAAGCATTTGGCGATGAATATAAGGCCATAATGGCTGATTTAACTAGTCCAATAAAACCAAATTTGTTCAAAACTGCTTCAACATACCCCCAGTGTACCCTGTCAAACGCTTTTTCAGCATCCAGAGACAGGATCACGCTGGGGGAGTCGGCTCTTTCTAAAATATCCAGAATGTTTATAAGCCGTCTGGTTCCATCTCGCGTCTGGTGGCCTGGTACGAATCCCACCTGGTCTGGGCCAATGAGAGACGGCAATACCATCATCAATCTCACCGCCCACACCTTCGCGTATAATTTGGTGTCACAATTGAGCAGCGCGATAGGGCGAAAGTTGCCCGGGGTAGTGGGAGGCTTCCCAGGTTTAGGCAAAGTGGAGATGATAGCTTCCAAACCCTCTCTCCTGATCTCTCCCTTGGACCCCCACGTCGTGAATAGCCTCTGTAAATACGGAGACAATAAAGTAGAAAATTGTGAGTAATACGCAAATGACAGACCGTCGGGACCGGGTGCCGTGTGTTTTCTTGAGGATTTTAAGACTTGTTTAATTTCAAGTTCTGAAATTGGGGCATTAAGGCAAGTACATTGGTGTTGGGGCATTAAGGCAAGTACATTGGTGTGAAGACAATTTTGGAAGCGTGACCTTATCTAGGAAGGAGGATATAGATGCTGCAGACGGTTGAGAAGTAGTCCCATCTCGACTGAGATTATATAAAGTGTCATAAAACGAACGGAATTCCGCTGCTATAGTTATAGGGTTACGGATATGGTCCCGGCTTGTGAAAACAAGGAAGGGGATTTTAGACCGAGCCGATCGTTTCTTCACCCTCCGAGCCAAAAGGGCCCCTGCCCTGTCCCCCATAGCGTAATATTTCGCCCTCATTCTTTTAAGGTCCCGTTCGGCCTTTTGGAGTAGAAGCTCCCATAGTCGGTTCCTAGTGGCAGTTAGTAATTTCAAAAGTGCGGGGGTAGGGGAGGATTTATGTTGTTGCTCCAATGTTTGAAGGTCTCGTAATGTATTCATTAACTCTGCCGTTGAACGTGTGCCGCAATTTTGATAAATGCCCCTCTAATGACAGCTTTATGTGCCAACCATAGGACCTCGTCTCCCACCTCCCCAGTATCGTTGGTAGCAAAATATTCCTTGATTTGTCTTGAAACATCCTCAACTATTTCAGGGTTCGTCAATAGGTAGTTATTTAGTCGCCCGTGCCTTCTGAGCACCCAGATGAAGGCTGTAGGTGCTCTTTATGTGCCCTGCTGCATAGACCTCTCCAGGCTTTGTGCAGATGAACTGTATTGAGAATGTATTGTGAGCCATCTGCTGCAGCTAACAATGAGTGTATTAGTGAGCACGTCCCTGACAAAGCCTGTCTGGCAATCCTGCTAGTAGAAAGCTCTTTCCTTATGTAGAGTTATTTCATCTTTTCAGCCAAGGAATAATATGTATTGGTTTGGGTTAGGAAGTCTATGTTATTGTCCAAGAAGGCTTCCTGAGAATTAAGGTGATGCAGAATAGATTTAGGGTTATTCCTTTGCATGGTAGACCCTCATCACTTCACTGGGTCAATAGGGTCACATAGGGACTGCACGCTGACCCTATTTAAGTGAACTGAATTAGCTGTGACCCCAAAATTAGAAGGGAATGCGATGCTCTCCTTATCTCACAATTGGTGGGGATCCTAGAGGTCTGTCCCTCACAGTCAGTGGTTGCACGCGCTAATGATATGCAATCACTCTATAAGATGGTGACCATAGAGATGTTAGGACAGCCTTAATTGGAGGGTGAGGAAGGAGACAATTATTTGTTTACTTAAAGGGAGAGAGAAAAAATGTACTGTCTCTGCCCTCCTAGCAGAACTGGGCAATGCAGTTCTAGGATGTTTAGATTGCTTAAACATCAATAAAATCATATCTGCTCCTCAGCTCTCACTCTTCCCTTATGGGATAATAAGTCACATAGCAATGTAAGCACCATGCTGCAGCAGAGAACAGGGAGTTGTGGGGGCTCCAAGATGATCCTACATGCCAGCCCCCTGATCTACATTCCTTATATCTAGTGTTCTTAGTTGTTGCAACTGTGACGTATTGCCCCATATAGAAGGGGTGGGTGCTGAGGAGCAGATACTATTTCATGGATTTATAAATAATCTAAAAATCCTAGAACTGCAGTGGACAGCTCAGCTTCATGGTGTATATGAGGGCAGGGACAGTACAACAATTTATTTTTTATCTCCCAGAGTTCCCCTTTAAATTAATGTACTTTGGGCTGAAAATCATTTTTACAATTGGGATTCATTAAAAATATTACATAATTTGCCTTCTGTAGTCTCTTGTGTGGTTTATTGCTGGCTGCAGGATGAGTTTACATGAAAAGCTATCAGTGAGCTCTTATTGACAGTCTGAGGGGGATTGTTTGTAGCTCTTTTCTTTTTTTGAAGTCTCCACTGATTATGAACACAGATCACATAAATGGTAAAAAGCCCCCTCCAGGGTTTATTTTATTGTTGATTGTTTTGAGCCCTGGAGCGGTGCTTTAAATTTAAGCCCCCTGGCATACATTCACCCTCCGGCATATTCACGTCTTACCCCCCTCCCCGCTCTTGTTCCACAGCACCATATTTTGCCAATAACTTCTAACTGGCCAGAAGTTAGATGTTACATCACAAGCTCCCAATGCATCTCTATGAGAGCCAGATTGAGACTTGTATTGATTTGTGACCTCCAGGGAGCTCCATGAAACATTGGAACTGTCGACAAGTCACAAATCACCTAAGAACGGCAGGAGTGGTGGTGATAGATGGGGCAAGGGACTTGGATTTGAAGCCCCACTACAGGGGTGCAATAGAAGAAAAAGCTGTAATGGTGCTTTAAATGTGAAACAAAAAAACAAAATGGTGCAAATTTATTTTAATTACACATAGTTGCAAAAATGATTTTACCTTCAAATACAAGCATTTAGGTTTAAAAAGCATGTCCCCTTTAAGGTTGCCCTCACACTGCATAATTTGTGGTCCGTGTCATGCACCCAGAATCAGAGACGGTTGTGATTTTGGGCTGCCTTGAAAATCACTGACACAAACAGACAGATACGGATCTGTAGCTGTCAGTGTCAAATTACATGGATGTCTATGGAATACAGACCCATTTTGCTGTATTGAACATGCTCAGAAGCAAGGTACAGCTCCTCCGACCCCTATCTCTGCTAATTGATGACGGATTAAGAGATGAATGCCACAGTGAAACAATTTACAGAAGAGGTGCTCTAGAATGTTATCTTATGGCAGTCAATATCGGTTGAGAGGTTGAAGACTGGGCACTGGCTACTATATAGGTTTAAACCTATTAGGGCCAAACTTCTCACAACAGCTTTTCAGTGGAGTTAAAACGTGGTGTTGCACTGAGCATTATCGACATTTGGAGAAATCAAGTGGCACTCACCAAGTTGTTGTTGCTGTGCAAGGTTTTATTCCATTTTTCCAGGAATTTGTGGTTACATTATTGCAGAGAGGGGAGGTGGTGCAGAGTGGACGACGGGCGCCCCGTTTCACAGGTTACTGGACCCGTTGAAGCAGTAATAACAGCCGCCAGGCAGCTCTGAGATACCGAAAGTGACAGTCCAGCATTATTATCCTTCTAGGCTTAGAGTTTGAGTCATAACAGAAACTATAGCATCATTCTTCCGTCTCTAAAATTGTTACATATCCATGCAGGAAGGGGTTGCATGGTATGTGCCAAGATCAGATTCCTGACACCTCCAGTATCTGCTACTTGAGTTAAAGTGGCTGCTATTATCTAATGAGGTGCCCACGATTGACCTATTGACAGCCTGTTGGTAAGAT
Organism: Allobates femoralis; assembly: GCA_033576535.1. Lineage (NCBI taxonomy): Eukaryota > Metazoa > Chordata > Amphibia > Anura > Aromobatidae > Allobates > Allobates femoralis. The sequence goes on from JARQOC010000002.1 coordinate 375,475,801, forward strand.
AGGTCATCCACGGGGCTCTGCCACTCGGCGCCCCTATCGATCAGCCTAGAAGTAAACCGCTCCATATACTGCTTAGTGACCATTGGAATCCCTTCCCCATAGCCATGATATGGTCTGGCAGATTGTATACTCCTTATTAAAGAACAATGCATGGCCTGTAATGTGAATAGAGAGCAGGTAGAAAAGTATAGAGGGACGGACGATATTGTACAATGCGTCAATAGCAATTCCTGCCCCATTGTTTGACATAATGATGATCCAGGTATGTCTTGTTAGGCAATGGGACCCTTCTCACTTGCCCTACATATCCCAGGTGCTGATACCTTTTTCATACTATTTTCTCTCTTACATTTTTTTAGGTAGAATATAGGGAGATGGATGAAAGCCTTGCCAACCTGTCTGAAGATGAGTATTATTCAGAAGAAGAGAGAAATGCAAAGGCAGAAAGAGAGAAGAAAGTGCCACCACCCCCACCACAAGCTCCTCCAGAGGAGGAGGTAGACAGTGAGCCAGAAGAGCCCTCGGGTACGTGCTGCTTAGGGTAGTGTTTGTCCGCATGTATTGGTCTTAAGGGGCTTTATCTGGCACAACAGTTCTCATCATTTTGTACAAACCCCCTCCAGCTTCATACTAGGAATTAAAAAAAAAATCACTTCCTCTTCCGTATATGTTATAATAGATAATGCCTTAAAAACTGAGAAAATGCCACAAGGAACTTCTAGTACCTATCACCAGTCCGGGGGCTGCCCTTTTCATTGAATTAATAAATGGACAGCCTCAGACTAATAATATATACAGTGGATGAAATAAGTATTGAACTCGTCACCAATTTTTTAAGTAAATATATTTCTAAAGGTGCTATTGATATGAATTTCTCACCAAATTTTGGTAATAACCCATTCACTCCACACACAAGAAACCAAAGCAAAGATGTCCATAAAGTTAGTGATGAGTAAAAATAAGAAATGCCACAAGGAAAAAGTATTGAAGACGCTTCTTGAAATTTATTTAATAATTTGTACAATTGCCTTTGTTGGTGATGACAGCTTCAAGATGCCTCCTTTATGGAGATACTATTCTTTTGCATTGCTCAGGCGTGATATTTGTCCATTCTTCCACACACACACTCTTGACATCCTGAAGGTTTTTTGGACTCATTCAATAAATTGTCTATTGGATTAGTTTTCTATTGGTAATATACTAATTTCACCTGGTGTGTACCATATTTTTGCTTTATAATACCCCAAATTTGGCAAAGGAAAAGCGGAAAAATAAAAATTTCTAATGTTAAATGGGGTCCATCCTATAATGCCAGTGTCCATCTTACAATTAGTATATATGTCCCTCATCCTAGTACATGCTCCCCCCATCCTGGTACATGGTTTCCCCCATCCTGGTACATGGCTTCCCCCATCATGGTACATTGCCCCCCCCCCCATCCTGGTATATACAGTGCCTACAAGTAGTATTCAACCCCCTGCAGATTTAGGTGGTTTCATAAGATGCAAATAAGTTAGAGCCTTCAAACTGCAAACGAGAGTAGGATTTATTAACAGAAGCATAAATCTTACAAACCAAAAAGTTATGTTGCTCAGTTCAATTTTTATAAATTTTAAACATAAAAGTGTGGGTCAATTATTATTCAACCCCTCAAACCACCAGCATTCTGTTTGGTCCCCCTAAAGTATTAAGAAGTAGTTCAGGCACAAAGAACAATGAGCTTCACATGTGTGGATTAATTATCTCTTTTGCCAGCCTTTTCTGACTATTTAAGACCCTCCCCAAACTTGTGAACAGCACTCATACATGGTCAACATGGGAAAGACAAAGGAGCATTCCAAGGCCATCACAGACAAGATCGTGGAGGGTCACAAGGCTGGCAAGGGGTACAAAACCCTTTCCAAGGAGTTGGGCCTACCTGTCTCCACTGTTGGGAGCATCATCCGGAAGTGGAAAGCTAATAGAACTACTGTTAGCCTTCCACGGCCTGGACAGCCTTTGAAAGTTTCCTCCCGTGCCGAGGCCAGGCTTGTCCAAAGAGTCAAGGCTAACCCAAGGACAACAAGGAAGGAGCTCCGGGAAGATCTCATGGCAGTGGAGACATTGGTTTCAGTCAATACCATAAGTAACGTACTCCACCGCAATGGTCTCCATTCAAGACGAGCCCGTAAGGTACCTTTACTTTCAAAGCGTCATGTCAAGGCTCGTCTACAGTTTGCTCATGATCACTTGGAGGACTCTGAGACAGACTGGTTCAAGGTTCTATGGTCTGATGAGACCAAGATCGAGATCTTTGGTGCCAACCACACACGTGACGTTTGGAGACTGGATGGCACTGCATACGACTCCAAGAATACCATCCCTACAGTCAAGCATGGTGGTGGCAGCATCATGCTGTGGGGCTGTTTCTCAGCCAAGGGGCCTGGCCATCTGGTCCGCATCCATGGGAAAATGGATAGCACGGCCTTCCTGGAGATTTTGGCCAAGAACCTCCGCTCCTCCATCAAGGATCTTAAGATGGGTCGTAATTTCATCTTCCAACAAGACAACGACCCAAAGCACACAGCCAAGAAAACCAAGGCCTGGTTCAAGAGGGAAAAAATCAAGGTGATGAAGTGGCCTAGTCAGTCTCCTGACCTTAACCCAATTGAAAACTTGTGGAAGGAGCTCAAGATTAAAGTCCACATGAGACACCCAAAGAACCTAGATAACTTGGAGAAGATCTGCATGGAGGAGTGGGCCAAGATAACTCCAGAGACATGTGCCGGCCTGATCAGGTCTTATAAAAGACGATTATTAGCTGTAATTGCAAACAAGGGTTATTCCACAAAATATTAAACATAGGGGTTGAATAATAATTGACCCACAACTTTTATGTTTAAAATTTATAAAAATTCAACTGAGCAACATAACTTTTTGGTTTGTAAGATTTATGCTTCTGTTAATAAATCCTACTCTCATTTGCAGTTTGAAGGCTCTAACTTATTTGCATCTTATCAAACCACCTAAATCTGCAGGGGGTTGAATACTACTTGTAGGCACTGTATATCCCCCATCCTGGTTAATATATCCACACCGTGGTTTACCGAGGGGGGTTGCTGTGGTGGAGTGGAGATGCAGGAGGCAGGTTTGCAGGGTCCGCGGAGGATGGAGGCAAAGCTGCGAGGGTGTTACGGCGGTGAGGACCATCATTTTCCATGTGCCTGCATACATTGGCAAGCTGCAACTCCGCCTCTACCGTCCAGACTTCCAGAAAATGGCTGCGGAGGCAGCACATGTGCAAATTGAGATCCACTTCCATTTTCTGGAAGTCTGGATGGTAGAGGCCGTGGTGCAGCTTGCCAATGCATGCAGGCACATGGAAAATGGCGGCCCCCACCGCACGCCAATGCGACAGTCCCACAGCTCTGGTCTCGCAGCTTTTCCCCCACCCTCCATGGTCCCTGCAAACCTGCCTCCTGCTCCACCACTACAACCTCCCCCACCTGTAAGTTTTAAAAAAATAAAATAAAAAAACACAAGATTCAGATTATAAGGCACTCCCGCTTTCCCCTTCCCCATTTTTTGGGGGGGAAAGTGCATTTTATAATCTAAAAAATACAGTATGTGTATATCTAATTTTTAACTTATTTTTCTTTTAATAAACATAAGTTACCAAAAGTGGACATAAGGGTCCCTAATGCCCCCTGACGGTCCCATCTTTCTAGCAAAAGCCAGGTGTGTTGTGGTACCATGCACCCTGCCTTGCCCTCCTCACAGTGGTCTCGAGAGCTCTCTCTTTAGGCAGGGTTTTTTAACTTTTTCATTGAAAAAAATCATAGACCGGACACATTGGAAATCCATAATAAATCCTTATGATTAACTCTGATATGAGGACGGCTGTAGTCACTGTAAAGCCATGATAATTAGTCAAACTAATCTGTTAATTTCTTCAGCTTCAAAATATAATTACGGACACCTTAAATATTTTTTACGTACAAGCAAAAAAGCGCCGTATATTGTTTCTGGACTGACCCGTAATTTCTGGCCGGTTGGCTACCCAGTCCTTAGGGCATGTGTAAATGTTCCTTTTTACTTTCTTTGTGTTTTTTTTAGCTGGGTGTATTGTGCACATGCCCTTAGTGTGGCTGCTATTGAGTAACAGCCTCAGTAGAGGATGTAGCAGCGCTGGGGTTTCTTTCATTTATATATAGAAATTACCAGTCTGGGGCTGCCCAGTGATACAAGGGGCATCCATAGCTTGGTGATTGGTACTCTTTACTAGTTATGGGTACCTTCCTGCATAATAAACAGTCATGTTTGTCTGTCAATCTGACCAAACAGCTGAGCAGCTGAATGCCCTCAACCTCTGTTGTGATGGTGGTGAGTATTGGGGGATGGGGTTCTAAGCATGGGATCCCTTTATGAAGTTCATCTGCCCTAAGTGGACCCATGTACAGGGGTTATACCAATAACACTGCTTCATTTAAAGGCTTGTGCAGCTTGTTTTGCTGGATCTGACATCTTGCCTGCAGAGGGATGCTGCTACCTTCTGGACAAGACATGTCTTCTACTAATAGGACATGTGTTTCAGATAGGAGCCGCTCGCTGTACACCAGCATTTCTCCATGTCCAATGTCAGGTATTGCAATTTCCCAGGAGTATAACTTCCGTTTTTCTCCAGGTGTGGAGGGAGCAGCGTTCCAGAGTAGACTTCCACATGATAGAATGACTTCCCAAGAGGCAGCATGCTTCCCTGACATTATTAGCGGCCCACAGCCCACCCAGAAGGTCTTCCTGTACATCCGGAACCGAACAGTAAGTATGCCTGCCACCCCAGTGCCCATTTACAGAGGGCTGATCACCGCTTGCTTTTACTAACATTGTCATTACTTCTTTTAGCTACAGTTGTGGTTAGACAACCCTAAAGTCCAGCTCACCTTTGAGGCGACACTTCAGCAGCTAGAAGCACCTTATAATAGTAAGTTCTCATGCATTAAAGGGGTTGTCCACTTTTGAGGACAATTTTTCTTTCTTGCATAAATACATGCATTTTTTTTTTTCTTTTATTGGGTTGCATCATTTGCCTTCTATATCCTACTGTCTATGGCATGTTACAGCATGAGTTAACCGAGAATCTGTCAGTGAGCTAGTTCTGGTGGTCCAGTAGGAGAATGTTTAATTCTTATCTGTCTTTTCCTGGGCTCCTCTCAGCTGAATTATTGCCACAGATGACATCAAAGTTGAATGTTCAGGGAAACAAAGAGCATGGAAAGCAAACTGCAACATTTTTAATGACTCCAAATTGCAAAATTGATTTTTATTTCCAAATATAAGAGGTTCATAAAACCTCTTTAATATGGTTATAGTATTATGGGAAAAATGAATAAATCAAATCCTGTGTTTGTATTTTAATAATTTTATGTTGTTTCGTATGTAGGCGACTCTGTGCTGGTTCACAGAATACACTGCTATCTTGAAAGGCATGGATTGATTAACTTTGGTATCTACAAGAGACTGAAACCTTTACCAAGTAAGGAATTGGAAATGTCCTTCTAATTTTAAGTAGTATAGTATGCTGTTTTATAATTGTACTAGCTGTGAGCCCGATGCAAATGCATCAGGTGTCTAGAATACTATACTTTGTATGAGGATTACCGCAAGCGCGCCGCAAGTGTAACGACTCGCTGGCGCCGACCAATTAGAAGCGCGGCTCAGGCAGCGACTCGCAATGGCCTCGCGGCCATTGCTCGCGCTACCTGACCGGTAAATCGTTAACTTTGAGGGCGAGCCTCTGGTTCGATTTTCGGCCAGCGACTCGCAATGGCCGCTTCGTGGCCATTGCTCGTACTCAGCCTGCGCGAGCAATGGCCTCGCGGCCATTGCTCGCGCAAGCCAGCGACTCGCATTGCTCGTCCTCAGCCTGCGCGAGCAATGGCCTCGCGGCCATTGCTCGCGCAAGCCAACGACTCGCATTGGCCGCTACGCGGCCAATGCTTCGCCGTGCTGACGTCACAGAGTGACATAGCCACGGTCTTTTCGGGTACCCACACGAAAGTGCCTACGGCAATTATATAGTAGATACTGTACATTGCATATGGAGGGGTGAGGAGAGCGGAGGCTGGAGGGGAGGGCAGAGGCTAGAGGGCAGAGCAGAGGCTGGAGGGCAGAGGCTGGAGGGGAGAGCGGAGGCTGGAAGGGAGAGCGGAGGCTGGAAGGGAGAGCAGAGGCTGGAAGGGAGAGCGGAGGCTGGAGGGGATTGGCTGGAGGCTGGAGGGGATTGGCTGGAGGGGATTGGCTGGAGGCTGGAAAGGAGAGGCTGGAGGGGAAAGGCTGGAGGGGAGAGGCTGGAGGGCAGAGGCTTTAGGGTAGAGGCTGGAGGGGAGAGCGGAGGCTGGAGAGGAGAGCGGAGGCTGGAGGGGAGAGCGGAGGCTGGAGGGGAGAGCGGAGGCTGGAGGGGAGAGCGGAGGCTGGAGGGGAGAGCGGAGGCTGGAGGGGAGAGCGGAGGCTGGAGGGCAGAGCGGAGGCTGGAGGGCAGAGCGGAGGCTGGAGGGCAGAGCGGAGGCTGGAGGGCAGAGCGGAGGCTGGAGGGCAGAGCGGAGGCTGGAGGGCAGAGCGGAGGCTGGAGGGCAGAGCGGAGGCTGGAGGGCAGAGCGGAGGCTGGATGGCAGAGGCTGGAGGGGAGAGCGGAGGCTGGAGGGGGGGGGTGCTGTCATACAGATGTGAGGGCCGGGGGGACTCACCGCCACCGGCGTGCGTGTGCTGTAGGAGGAAAGGAGGGGCGGGCAGAGCTGCCGGACAGGAAGTTCCGTCCTCCCTCCTCTCCGGGCGCACGGCGGGCGGCTGTGGTGAGCACGGGGCCCCCCAGGGGGTGGAGGCAATGGGCCCCTCATGCCGAGTGGCGGGATGACAGCGGCGGTCGCAATGCCTCGCACGGCGTGGTGACGTCACAGTGTGACATAGCCACGACGTGCGGGGGCCGACACAAAACGTGCTACGGCAATTATATAGTAGATGTGCCAGTGTGGGCAGAAGGGCAGAACTCATTGATGCAGCACAAAGTAATTCCTACATCATTAACATCACATTGAAGTTGCAACAAGACCCCGGCTATCGCTCTTTTAGGGTTATCTGGTTGTCACAGGCATATGACATGTTTAATGATTTTTCTTTTTTGATTGGTGGATGTGAGGTGGACATACTTCTACCAATTTTATGCATATGCTGCTTATGTATAGAAAAATAAATCTACTTCGTTGCTATGCAGAATATCTCTATTTTACTGTCACGATGACTACGGGGAACTGGAGTGCTTGATCTACCCCTTAAGCTAGGGCACCCTGAGCTATACGTATCTCAGGGGTAGCCTTAAAGGTGGGGAGGCCTGTGTCTCTGACCTGGTCCTGCTCCTGACCAGTCCTGAACTGATTCCTACTCCCCCCTCCCCGTTACAGCAGGGGAGTAATGAAACCCATAAGTAACAACTAACAAGGGAAAACCAAAACTCGGTTACTAGACATGCACACACAAAGGTAAAGACAATGAGTAGCAGGAGTATAAGCAAGAGCAGGAAGGAAGCAACAAAACAACAGGTGAGAACTTCCAACGCCGCATTAAACAAATAGCATAACTTTTCTCCAGAAAGTCTGGACACTCCACCTCACAAACCATCATAGGATAAACCATAGCGGGCATGGTTAGAAGGATTCCACCAGCATAAATAGGAGGGGAGCAGATGTGATGAGCTTGACCACAACATGTGATAAGAGGAGCAAGCAGACAACAGTGATTAACACTTGCTAGCCTGCCGATGAATCAGCACACAGCAGCTCAGTGCCCAAGTTTGCCCGTATTGATTCCTGACACCAGAGAAATCATAGGGCAGAGTGTCAGAGTCTGCAATCTGAACAGAGCCCAATGCGGCCATGACAGTTGGCGAAGTTTGAGCAAAACTCTGTGTGACATTTACCATGCAGAATTTCTATCCATGAGTTTATCATCCTGTGTTCTATCACTTCAGCTAAGAAAACTGGAAAGGTGATCATCATTGGCTCGGGAGTCTCTGGTTTGGCCGCTGCTCGTCAGTTGCAAAGTTTTGGAATGGATGTAACTCTCTTAGAAGCAAGGGTGAGTGAAGTGAACCCCTCCTAGTGTTGACTGCTTTACATTATCCTCAGTGAACAACACTGGACCTTTTCTAAGTGGATCCAGTTTAGCTGCACTTAGCCTTTTCTCCTGTAATGTGGATTGTCAGGATAGTACACAGAGTAACATTTAATTTACCATGCAGGACCGTGTTGGGGGCAGAGTTGCTACCTTCCGAAAAGGAAATTATGTTGCGGACTTGGGTGCAATGGTAGTTACTGGACTTGGTAAGTTATTGTTCTCAGAGCAATATAAATGTGATCCCATTACTTGTCCTTAGAGCAATATAAATGTGATCCCAATCCGATCAGTTGCTGTGGGTAGGGATCATTTAGTGGTAACAGTTTTGGGCCTGACATGTCTGTCACAATTATATAGGTTTTCATTAAGGTATAATGTGGTGCATGCATTAAAAGATTGAAGCCTGTACTTTGTGCTTTGTTATAGGTGGCAATCCAATGGCTGTGATAAGCAAACAAGTCAATATGGAATTGGCAAAAATAAAGCAAAAATGCCCACTGTATGAAGCGAATGGACAAGCGGTACATGTATATATTGAGCCACATTTTATATTTTTTTTTATTTTTTTTCATATCTATATTGTAATTTTTATTAGTGCATAGTTTCTAACAAAATGTACAAGTAGTAGATCTTGTGTGCATCTGAGAAATGGCCATAGACAGGTCATGGACCTTCTGGGCCTTCTTAGCTCCACTAAGTCTAGCAGAGATTCAGCCTGCAATGTATATAAATCATCAAGCTAAGGCCTTGCTCCCACCTGTGTGTAAATACGGTGAGTGTAGTCAGATGAAAAATCGCACTGAATTCGCACCAATGCTATTCAATGAGGCAATGTTCATCCACAAAGTTTTTCCTCAGCTGGATAAGGCTGGGGAAGAAAAAAATCAAAGCATGCTGCTTATGGATGCGTATATCAGACGAGACTCGCCAATGCAAGTCTATGGGTGTGAGAAAAAAATCAGACGTCGCACACACCATCCTTATGGCGTCCAAAGGAAAAAAAATAATTTTAAATTATAGATGGATAATAGAAAGATAATAGATACATATCCTGCAGATGTATAATTTCCAAACCACCTACATATTATAAACTTTTAGTGCTTTTCATGTCTTGATTCTACAGCTTTTTATGCTTGTTTAACCAAATAAATCATTAAAAAAATTGACGTGGGTTCCCCACTATTTTTGATGACCAGCCATGGTAAAGCAGACAGCTGCGCGCTGATAATATCAGTTGATGGTTATTGAACCCTTCCCAGCTTAAAAATACCGGCCCGCAGCCGCCCTAGAAGTGGAGCTTCACATTAGATGGGCTAAGGCTGGTTTCACACTGCGGTTTTTCACTGATCAGGTTCGATCAGGTTTGTGTGCCAAACCCAGGTGAGGAACTTGCGGAGAAAAACTATAATTGAAAGATTGACACCTGTTCTAGGTTTTGGAGTCACTCCTGGTTTTGAAACACAAAACCTGATCGAACCTGACCTGATCTGACCACAGTGTGAAACCAGCCTTAATGGTGGGTTTACACGTCGCGATATCGGCGTCCAACTCCGACCAAAAGTCACGTGGTTCGGGAGTTGGACCCGATATCGTTCGCGCGTTGTACGGTTTGAACGTACAATGCGATGCTGGAACGATGCCAAAACGATATCTGGGTTGAATGAGCGTGCTATTCAACCGCCCGATATCGGATGGCCGTTGTAGCCGCATCGTCCCGTGTGACAGCCCAACTACGATGTGTACGCCCACGTCACCCATTCACTCCCATGTTAACTGGTCGTTCCTGGGTTGTGGGGCGTACACATCGTCGGGACGTTGTATTCCGATATCGGGCTGTCTAAACCGGCAATGCGATGGCAGGAAAAGTGCGCTCCCGCGTCGTTGGCTCCGATATCGGCCCGATATCGGGACGTGTAAACCCACCATTATTCTTTCACTTCAACTCAGCTCTTCCCAATTGCTCTCATGTGGAAAACAGGGTAATGTTAGTTGGGATTGATGTCAGCTGGGAATTGTCCAAAAACAAAGCTGAAAACAAGCCTTATGGTGGGTTTACACGCCGCGATATCGGCGTCCAACTCCGACCCAACTCCGACAAAAAGTCACGTGGGTCGCGAGTTGGACCCGATATCGTTTGCGCGTTGTACGGTTTGAGCGTACAACGCGATGCTGGAACGATGCCAAAACGATATCGGGGTTGAATAGCCGAGCTATTCAACTCCCCGATATTGCATGGCCGTTGTAGCAGCATCGTAGCATGTAACAGCCCAACTACGATGTGTACGCTGACGTCACCCATTCACTCCCATGTTAAATGGTTGTTCCTGGGTTGGTGGGCATACACATCGTCGGGACGTTGCATCCCGATATCGCGGCGTGTAAACTGGCGATGTGATGCAGGGAGAAACGTGCACTAAATGCGCGCTCCCGCGTCGTTGCCTCCGATATCGCCGCGATATCGGGACGTGTAACCCCACCATTAGTGTTAGGCTGGCTTCACACTGCAGTTTTTCACTGATCAGTGTCCATCAGTGTTGGGTGCCAAAACCAGGAATGTCTCCAAAACTCAGAACAGGTGTCAATCTTTCAATTATACTTTTTCTCTGCAAGTTCCTTTCCTGGTTCCTCTCCTGGTTTTGGCACACAAACACTGATGGACACTGATCAGTGAAAAACTGCAGTGTGAAGCCAGCCTTAGTAATGGAGAGGTGTCTATCACACACACGCTTACTTTTATTTAGAAGAAAAAACTCTCCCCGACACCTCTCCGTGGTTCACCAATTTATTTAAAAGAAAAACGTGCAGGTCCAAGGTAGTTCAGGGAATTTGCCATAGTTCGCAAATGGGAACCTGAAAAACATAAAAAGAGAGAAATAAAAACGAGGCATCCCCTGTTCACCACTTAATTTGAAAGCAAGTTCCCATGAAAGTCCTACGTAGTGCTGCACTTCCCACAATGTTCCTAAGTTCTGTTGATCAAAGTCTATGGAGCATAGTTCTGACAATTCCCTAGGCTTTGAGTAGTAGCCACTCCCACCTCACACTTCATTCCGCTATACTCCTGGCGATTGTGATCAGCGGTGATGTCAATAACGTTACTCACGTCACCGATGTTCAAAGTTGTTGACTCTCGCAGACCGCATAGTGAGCCGGGAGTGGCTGCTGCTTAAAGCCTAGGAATAGTCAGAACAATGTTCCATAGACTTCGATTGATGGAGTCGGGGTAGTGTTGTGGGAATCACTGGACTACATCCAGGGCTGTGGAGTCGGTAAGCCAAACATCTAACTGTGACTGAATCTTCAGTTTCCCTGAATCTGACGACCCAACAGCCCTGACTACATCGGACCTGAGAATTTTGCTTCAAATTAAGTCGTAAACGGTGCACAGTCTCTCTCTTTGTTTTTCAGATTTCCATTTGTGTACAACCTCGGATTCCCTAGACTATTTCGGATCAGCATGTTTTTTTCTTTCTTAAATAAATTGTGCATCAGGAAACTGTCAGGGTTTGTTTGTTTTTTTTAAAAGTATTTGTGTTTTTTTTTAAAGTTTACTTGCTGGGTTAGTACCGGGGTTATCTGATAGATGCTTCACCATTAAAAACACCAGGGCTTTGATGCCACCTGTGTTTTTGGACAATTCACAGTTAACATCATCCCATTCCATTACCTAAATTGCTAATGCACCAGGGCAATTTGGAAAGAGCTGAAGCAAAAAGCACCAGAATTGGCCCATTTTATGTGATGCACCACTTCTGGGGCGACTGCTGGCTGGGAAGGGCCCAATAATCATGGACCTTCCCAGCCTGATGATATCAACCTGCAGCCATCTGCTTTACCTCTACTAGTAACCAATAATAGGGGCAACGCCTTGTTGTTGTTTTTTTTTTTTTTTTTTAATGATTCATTTATTAGGTTAAACAACCATGGACTGTAGAATAAACTCAACATGCAAGGCACTAAAGAGTGTAAGTTTATAATATGCTGGAGACTTATATCTGCCACATTATCTGCTGTACATCTTATATATTTCATTCATCTATATCTTTAGATAGGATTTATTTAATATTTATGACAACTAGCTTTAATTTACTTATAGAGTATTATTGTATGTAAAAGATGATGTTAAAAAATCTCAAGGTACCGTCTACACACGGCAACATTGCATGCAATTTCACTGGCAACTTACTGGTTGCAGTGAAATCATAGACATATTGTTCTATTTTGTTGCTGTGTACAAATGTAACAATGTGTCCATGATTTCACTGCAACCAGTAAGGGCCGCTTTACACACACCAACTTCTGTGACCAACTTCTGAACAGATCTCTGATTGCAGTGAAATCATGGACACATTGTTCTATTTTGTTGCCGTGTACAAATAGAACAATGTTTCCATGATTTCACTGCAACCAGCAAATTGCCAGTGAAATTGCCTAGCAATATTGCCGTGTGTGACGGTACCTTCACACTCTCATATCCTATGGATTGACATATACAGGACAACCGTCCCACCTTTCTAGATAAGACTTGGAGCAGTTATTTCTACACAAGTGGGAGCGAGGTCTCAGAATCCAAATTCGCTATCTGCTCACCTCTTAATTGGTAACCAACAAGAGAATATTTTAATTAGTCTGTATCTAGTTGTATGTGTTTGCTTACATTTTTCTAGTATATACAACCAGTGAGGGCACAAAGTAAAAAGCATAAAAGTTAAGATATTACATGTAAATTTGCCCATACCATTTGTAACCTATCTTAAAATGAAAGTTATCGATAAGATATTTTATAAACTTCAGATAATTGGGTATCTCTAAGATATAACATTCTAAGATTCCTTCTCAGTACTTGGTGAAGTGGCTGCGACATCCTATCCAGGTGTAACTTGAATTTGGATGTGGTTGCCCATGAGCGTGGCTCTCTCCTTTCTAAAAAAAAGTATAAAGTGTAACCGCCATTTACATTTTTATATAATAATGTAGACAAGTGATTATAATAAACTTTCAAATACACGTTATTAATGAAATCTGGAAGGAAACCATTCATAAGCATTCCACAAAGTGTCCCCACTAGACTGTGAAGCTCATTCTCAGTGAGATCCGTCTTCAGCCTCTCACACAGGCTGAATATGGACATATAACCATATAAGGGAGGGAGTGTGGCCTACACAGTGTCCCTGTCTAACGTGGCTACAGCTGATCTGTATTGTAAGTTTAGTTCATGCAGGAACAGTGTGAGCTCAGGCTGGTAGCACACAGCTCCTGTGAGATTGTATGTGACTCTTCCATTCACGTCAAGTCTCCTCCTCCTTGCAATCAGCTGATAACACGGAGCAGTGTGATGTGAATAGAGGAGTCAGATGAGATCTCACAGGACCTGCTTGCCGACAGCCTGAGAACAGCACTGTGGCTAGACTCAGAGGTAACAGAAGACGAAGTGAGACGAACTATAGCAGAGGCATCCAGCGGTAAGACCCCAGGCCCTGATAGTTTCTCTGCTGAATACTACAAGAGACAATCCCCTGACTTAGTACCCACTCTGACTGACCTCTTCAACACAGCTTTCCTTTGGGGGTCCCCATCGACAGATTTACTGACTCATGCACCATAGTTATCCCTAAACCCAATAAAGACCCACTACTACCACAATCATACCACCCAATCTCACTCCTCAACCACGACTACAAACTCCTGGCAAAAATCTTAGCAAGCTGCTTACAACTGACATTACCCGGTCTCCTATGTGAGGCTCAAATGGGCTTTACTCAGGGGCGGAGCAGTGTGGCAAACATACGCCTTGCGGTCGCTGCTACGGTCTTTGCCCAACACTCAACGAGTCTGCCTGCAATGTTGATGAGTCTAAACACCGAAAAGGCCTTTGGCAAAGTGGCATGGCCATTTTTGTATGAAGTTTTGGGCAGGGAGAATTTTGGCCCAAGGTTCCTGGAATATATTCAATACCTCCATACAAATGCAAATATGCAGGTATCTTTCAACAGATGCAGCGCACCAACTATAGACCTCTTCCGAGGAGTCAAACAGGGATGCCGTCTGTCGCCCCTCCTATTTAACCTTTCTATCGACCCCCCCCCCCCCCCCTACTACGCCATCTGTTGCAGACCCCTACTTTTAGGGGACTCGTGGTGGGCTCTAGGGAGCTGAAGGTCGCCACATTCGCAGATGATGTCCTGCTCACAGCAGCTAACCCCAAACAGGTTCTGCACTCTCTTACATGCGAACTAGAGGACATGGGAGGCCTATTGGGCTATAACATTAACTGGGACAAAACAGAAGTCATGAAGTTAAGCGGCCCCTCCATACCGTCATGGACATCAGGGTTCCCCTGTCAGTGGACCACTAGCTCACTAAAATACCTGGGAGTGCAAGTGACGAGACACCCAGCTAATCTATACAAAACCAACATCAATTTATAACTCAACAACCTAAACTCCACTTAAGCTAAATGAAAAGATTTTAATCTGTCATACCTGGGCAGAGCCAACTTAATTATAATTACAGAATTCCCACACCTCCTGTATCTTTTTCACACTCTCCCAAGCTATTTAGCCCCCAAAGAGGAGAAACGTATCAATTGTCAATACCGCTCATTCATCTGGGAGGGAAAGAAGCCCTGTATTGCCTATAAATTACTCCATCTGTTGAAGAGAAATGGTGGGATAAACTTCCCCGATATCAGACACTATAATTTAGCATCCCTATTCCGAGTGGTGGTGGACTGGCTAGGAGGGACCTCCTGCTATGCCCAGTATGATTTAGAATGCTGTCTCACACCAGGACTGGCTCTCCTACACCTCCCTTATACTGAACTGCCAGCTGAGGTGAAGGCGAACCCCCTCCTGGTGTCTACGTGGAAAGCATGGCAGAAAATACACCAAAGGCTCCAACTCTCTCCACAAACATCCCTCCTCCTCCCACTCATTGGTAATCCCCATATCCAAATACAGACATACCCACCCTGTCTTCCACCGGTGCCACTCTCAGGGTATAACATCCATTAAACATCTGATCCACCCAAGGGAACACCGCATGTATTCAATAGAGAAAATGCAATCCAAACACCAGACCACTTATATTCCCCCCATTCCAACACCTACAGGCTAAGACTTATGTGACAAAGATAATAACTCTCTACGATGGCCAAAACGCCTATCTCAACTATAAATATCATATCCATGGCAAGCTGGACTACGAGCAATCTCAATTCCTGCTAACAAAATGGCAGATGGATGATCCTGCCTTATCCTACAGCACAATCCTAAAAGCTGTAGACCAAGCCCACAAATTCCTCCCCTCAGGGTGTTTCATTGAAATGAGATTGAAAATCTGCCACAGATGTATCTAACCCCCCCCAAAAGGGTTATATAATGGGGTTTATACACAACCTCCGAGTGCTTTAAGTGCCGCTCATCCGAAGCCAATCTATTCCACTGCCTATGGACATGCCCGACCATCCAGCCCTTCTTGACCAAAATACGACAGTTTACCACCGCACACCTGACAAACTTTGCTCCTGATGAGCCTTTATGGGCCATCTTGGATATCTAGAGCGAGATAAATACACATGCTCTCCGGGGTCCCGTTAAACTGCTCACATGGTGGCGGCACCCTGGAGTTAAGGCCATCCTGCAGGTGTGGATCCACGACCAAGCTCCCACATTTAAGATCTTTTAGACAAACTATCATTCTTGTTTAGATAGATTGGGCTGAGGCCTCCTTGCACAAGAGGAAAAGGTGTAGTCCTTCTTTGAAACCTGGGGAAGTTTAATTTCTCTGCTTCCTCAACGCATCCGAGATGACATCAGAACTTGTTTCCAACCTACAGTGTGGTATCAAGAGCAAGTACTACTAGGGAAAGCGCCTACATACTGTAGATACATGTCTGATAGAGCCGCCATATAGAGACACATCTAAAGGCCACGTCACACTAGGTGACGTCGCCGGAGATGTCAGCGCGACTGGCGGGAGCGCGCAGGCTTTTGCGCCCCGCCAATGTCGCTGTCCCCCATTTACATGGGGCGACACCTCCGGCGACGCATCGGCGATCTGATAGGCGGCATCGCCGCTGGGGTGTATAAAAACCCCAGCGGCGCTGCAGTACAATGGGAGCCTATGGCTTCCCATCACCTGTGGGATCGCCGTCGGCCGTTTACATGGGGCGATGTGTACATGGGGCGCTGCTGTGAAACCAGGCAACCACTCAAATGCGTCGTCCTCGTTTATTTACATTGGGCGACGTATTGGCGATGTCGGCGGCGATAGGCCACGCCCCCAGCGTCGCCTAAAAATGTCGCCAGGTGTGACGTGGCCCTAAGGGTCAGAGGTCAATCCTGGTGTCAGTGAGTCCCGCATAACTCCCAAGGAGAGACTAAGGTCACGCACCCTTGATGGGTTGATCCCTCCCACCCTCCCCTTCCCAGTTTTGGCCTATTTGCTCTTTTTTTTGTGTGTGTGTTTTGTTTTTGCTTTGTTTTCTTCTGTCTGTTTTTTTTTTTTTTCTTTTTCTCCTTGTGGTTTTTTGTTTTTTTCTTCATGATGCAACCACACTCGAAATATACACTAAGAAAAATTTTTATTTTCAAGAAAAATCATTAAAAAAATGATACACTGATGAGCTATGAACGCTGTTTAGGCTCCTCTCCCCCACCCTGTGTATGTCAGGTTTAGAAATAACCTAGTGGGGACATCTTGTGGAAGGATTTGGAAAGGTTTTCTTCCAGATTTCATTAATAAAGTATATTTGGCAGTTTATTAATCACTTGCTCTATATTATTATTCAACAAAAATGTAAACGTCGGTTACGTTTTTAGGCTGCGTTCACACATTGCGTATTTTGCCATGCTTTTTTACGCGCGCTTTTTCAAAATACGCAATGTGCCTTTTGTCTGCCAGCAAAGTGAATGTGAAATTCACTTTGCAGTGCAGACATTGCGCAAAAATATCGCAGTGCATTTATGGGAGAAAGCGCAGATGCGTAAAGAATTGAGATGTCAATTCTTTACACAGCTGCTCCTGCGTTTTCCTCCCTGTGATGTCACAGAGGGGAGGAAGAATCCTGCTTCCTCCTCCCCTCTGTGACAGCTGTGACCGCCCATTAGATTTCGCAGTGTATTAATATACACTGGCAAAATCTAAATTAAACAAAGGCAAGTGCATGAAAAATAAAAAAGAATGAATACTTCACCTGTTGCCTTTTCCCGGTGTTCGGTGTCCGGTTCCAAGTGAGATGTCTTCTGCCAGGACCTGTGGTGATGTCAGAGGGGTGTTCCTGGCGCTGATTGGCTGCTCGCTCTGTGTACACATGACCGTGAGCGCCCAATCAGCGCCGGGAACGCCCCTCTGACGTCACCGCAGGTCCTGGCAGAAGACACCTCGACTGGCCTGGGCACCGGAAACCGGGAAAAGGCGTCGGACAGGTAAAGTATTCATT
Organism: Allobates femoralis; assembly: GCA_033576535.1. Lineage (NCBI taxonomy): Eukaryota > Metazoa > Chordata > Amphibia > Anura > Aromobatidae > Allobates > Allobates femoralis. The sequence goes on from JARQOC010000002.1 coordinate 375,493,388, forward strand.
CTTTTTTATTTTACATACATTTGCCTTGTTTAATTTAGATTTCACAGTGTATATTAATACACTGCGAAATCTAAAGGGCGGTCACAGCTGTCACAGAGGGGAGGAGGAAGCAGGATTCTTCCTCCCCTCTGTGACATCACTGCGCTTTCTGGGGTAAAGAAAGCGACTGTGTGAAAGCCCCTGCGTATTTTGTTGCGCTTTTTTGTGCAACTGAAAAACGCAGCAAAAAGCGCGCGCAGCCTAAAGATAAATTAGCGAGTTTGAGTTTAGTTTCAGAATTTCACATTTCAATTGTGCTCCTCACTTAAAGAGGTTGTCCACTACCAGAACAACTCCTTCTGAATCGACTTGTTTCCCCCAGTAAAAATCACAAATCCTGTATTGACCTTCTGTGCTATCACCGTTCAGGCACTGTTGGTAACTGCGGCTCGGGGCTCACATGAGATTGTGACATCACATTAGCCCTACATCAAATCACTGCTGGTTTCCTTCTTTCCATCTTCAGACCAAACGAGCTATCAATGGCTACCGCTTACTTCCTATAGATTTCTCCTATGTCTGAATGCATGGAGAGAGAAGCCAGTAGTGATTGGATGCAAGGCTCACGTGATATCATGTGATCCCCAAGCTGCAGTAACCAACACCGCTGGAACAGCGGCAGCACGGGAGGTGAGTACAAGGTTTGATATTTTAACTGGGGGAAACAAGTTGACAGACATGCTGCAATTAGACCAACATGTATGGTGGGTGACAGGTCCTCTAAGTAAACAATCACACAGAGCCTGAAAAGAGAGACCTAGTTGCTTTTTGTTTTTTAATGTTTGCAGCATGCTAGCCTCACCATAGAAAAAACTTGCTGACAGATTCCCTTTAAGGCTTTGTTCCCACAATCAGTGTTTGCAGTGTTAAGCAGGTAGGGTGTTTCCTCCGCAGCATAAACTGACATGTGGGGGCTGCTTCCCAGGCACATGCATGTCAATTTATTGCTGTGGAGGCGGAAGCATTCCAGCGGGTGAATACAGGGAAAAGCTGCCGCGCACCCGCACAATGACTATGGGCACAGGGCGGCTGTGTTCACCTGCAAAGATCACCAGCTTCCTACAGGAGATGAGATGTTGCATGCAGGACACGGTGTCTTTGGATCGTGTGCACATACCCTAAGGGTTAGTTTTACTTGGTCTTTCTCTTTCTGGAACATTATTTTTATACTTCGGCCTTTAAGGCACCTATATATTAAACACATCACAAACTGTATTGGCAAACATTAATTTTTTTTGATCAATGATGCAGATCATTGACTGAAAAAAATCCAACATGTCCAACTGCTATTTTAAAGGTTTATAAATGTCCGTCAGTCACACCTAATGATCATTCTTTTCACCAAACCAGTTGACAATTGTTCATTATGGTCAAAAACAGTTATTTTATTAGTCTTATACAATGTATAAGCTCACTTTATACTTTAGTTTTTTGCTGAAAAATGTGTCTTAACCCCTTCTAGACCCTTGGCCCACCCCCTGGGCCATGGAATGATCGGGCTCCTGCAGGTCGAGTGAGGGTGTCACTGACCTGTCACTCGGCCTGCAGGTACATGGGGAGTTGTACAACACCCCAGGGGGAGTCGATTTGCCCCCACCCCCACCCCCCCGGCTACAGGCGCGGTGATTGGCACTCAAAAGTGAAAGTGAAAATCACCACGCCTGTAATGCTTCCCTGTCTTGCCCCTGCTATCCCTACCCTCCAATCTTCTCCCCTGTCATCCTCTAACTGTCCCCCTGCCCCCCACCTCTCTTTCATGCCCCCTCTTCATCTTTCTTACCCCCCCGCTTCCTTTTCCTGCCGCCTGCTTCCTGTCCCTGCCGCCCGCCTCCTCCTGCCTGCCCCCGCTTCCTCCTGCCTGCCCCCGCTTCCTCCTAAGTGCCCCCCTACTTCTCCTGCCACCCACCCTCTTCCCCCTTCCTGCCCCCCGATCACCGGAGCGGCGATCGCCTCTCCCACTCACCCCTCCGGCGGCCGCTCTGTCTCCATTGCGTCCCGCTCCTCCTCCTCCTCTTCACCGCCTCCGGATCTGACAGCTGTGTGCTGGAGCTGCCAGATCACTTTCTACAGCTAGATCCTGATGATCTAGCTGCAGGAAGTGATCTGACAGCTCCAGCACAGTGATCCACAGTGACCATTATGTGATCACTGTGGATCACTGTGCTGGATCTGTCAGATCACTTTCTACAGCTGGATCCTGAGGATCTAGCTGCAGGAAGTGGTCTGACAGCTCCAGCACAGTGATCCACAGTGACCATTATGTGATCACTGTGGATCACTGTGCTGGATCTCTCAGATCACTTTCTACAGCTGGATCCTGAGGATCTAGCTGCAGGAAATGATCTGACAGCTCCAGCACAATGATCAACAGTGACCATTATGTGATCACTGTGCTGGAGCTGTCAGATCACTTTCTGCAGCTGGATCCTGGGGATCGAGCTGCAGAAAGCAATCTGACAGCCCGGGCGCACTGATGCACATAGTGGGTCTCTGCGCCCGGGCTCTTTGATCGCTGCTCTACAGCCCGATCTCCCTGCATGGGCATCGAGCTGCAGAAAGTGATCTGACACCCCGGGCGCAGTGACCCACTATGTGCATCACATGCGCCTGGGCTGCCAGATTGCTTTCCGCAACTCGATCCCCATGCAGGGGGATCGAGCTGCAGAAAGCAATCTGACAGCCTGGGCGCAGTGATGCACATAGTGGGTCACTGTGCCCAGGGTCTTAGATCGCTGCTCTGCAGCCCGATCTCCCTGCATGGGCATCGAGCTGCAGAAAGCGATCTGACAGCCCGGACGCAGTGATGCACATAGTGGGTCAATGCGCCTGTGCTGCCAGATCGCTTTCCGCAGCTCGATCCCCATGCATGGGGATCGAGCTGCGGAAAGCGATCTGGCAGCCCAGGCGCAGTGATGCACATAGTGGGTCACTGCACCCGGGGTGTCAGATCACTTTCTGCAGCTCGATCACCATGCTGGCGGATTGGGCTCCAGAGTAGCGATCTGAAAGCAAAGGCGATCGAGCGGCGTGGGACCTTCGTTGTGGACTACGTCGGAGACAATCGAACGTCGTGGGACCTTCATTATGGACTACGTCAGAGCGATCGGGCGTCGTGGGACCTTCGTTGTGGACTACGTCGGATCTTTTTATAATAAAGATGGAGTCCGAATTGTGTCTGTGTTTTTTTCCAAATAAAAAGATTTTTCTCTGTGTGTATTTATTGACTATTTACCGTACTAGAGATTCCTAATGACGGGTCTAACATTGGCCCTATATTATGAATCTCGGGCTTAGTGACAGCTGCGAATAAAAAGCTGGCATTAACCCCTTTATTACCCAGTTAGCCACTGGCACCAGGGCAACTGGAAAAGCGTGGGTACAGCACCAGAAAATGGTGCTTCAATGAATGCGCCATTTTCTGGGGTGGCTGCGGGCTGCAATTCGCACCAGGGGGGACCAGAACGCTTGGGCCTCTCTATGCTGAGGATTCCATCCCCAGCTGCCTAGTTGTACCTGGCTGGACCAAAAATATGGCGGACCCCACGTAATTTTTTTTCTAGAATTAGTTCTAGAAATTAAAAAAAAAAAAGGGCTTCGCTGTATTTTTGGTTCCAGCCAGGTATGACGAGGCAGCTGGGGGCTGGTGGCAGTCCGTAGCTGCCAAGTTGTACCTGGCTGGACCAAATATATGGCAGAGCCACATGTCTTTTTTTTTTTTAAATTCTACAAATAAAATGACATGGAGCTTTGCCCTATTTTTGGTTGCCAGCCAGGTACAACTTAGCAGCTAGGGGGCTGGAATCCTCAGCATGGAGAGACCCAAATGTATTGGGTCCCCTATGCTGCGAATTGTAACTACTAGACTAGTATGTTTTTTCACAAAAAGTTTCTTTATTCATTTATACGTCTCAATTTGTAAAGCACATGGGGGTTCAAAGTGCTCACTGTGCATTTAGATATGTTCCCTGGGGGGTCTAGTTTCCAAAATGGGGTCACTTGTAGGGGATCTCAAATGTTTAGGCACACAGGGGCTCTCCATACACGAACTGGTGTCCGCTAACAATTCCAATTGTTGGCAAACACCAGGTTGCGTATGGAGAGCCCCTGTGTGCCTAAATATTGAAGCTCCCCCACAAGTGACCCCATTTTGGAAACTAGACCCCCCAAGGAACCTATCTAAATGCATTGTGAGCACAGTGAATCCCCAGGTGCTTCACAAACTGAGCCATAATAAGGTAAAAATACTTTTTTTTCACACAAATTTTCTTTTTTAATTTGTACGGATCAATTTGTGAAGCACCTGGGGGTTCAAAGTGCTAACTATGCATCTAGATATGTTCCCTGGGGGGTCTAGTTTCCAAAATGGGGTCACTTGTGGGGGAGCTCAAATGTTTAGGCACACAGGGGCTCTCCATACGTGACCTGGTGTCCGCTAACAATTCCAATTGTTGGCAAACACCAGGTTGTGTATGGAGAGCCCCTGTGTGCCTAAACATTGGAGCTCCCCCACAAGTGACCCTATTTTGGAAACTAGACCCCCAAGAAACCTATCTAGATGCATAGTGAGCACAGTGAATCCCCAGGTGCTTCACAAACTGATCCGTAATAAGGTAAAAATACTTTTTTTTCACACAAATTTTCTTTTTTAATTGGTACGGATCAATTTGTGAAGCACCTAGGGGTTCAAAGGGCTCACTATGCATCTAGATATGTTCCCTGGGGGGTCTAGTTTCCAAAATGGGGTCACTTGTGGGGGAGCCCCAATGTTTAGGCACACAGGAGCTCTCCAAATGCGACATGGTGTCCGTTAACAATTTGAGCTGATTTTACATTCAAATTGTTAGCGGACACCATGTCGCGTTTGGTGAGCCCCTGTGTGCCTAAACTTTGGAGCTCCCCCACAAGTGACCCCATTTTGGAAACTAGACCCCCCAGGGAACTTATCTAGATGGGTGGTGAGCATATTGAACCCCCAGGTTCTTCACAAATTAATTCATGAAAATGAAAAAAAACATTTTTGTGGAAAAAAGATTACTTTTTAATTTTTACGGATCAATTTGTGAAGCACCTGCGGGTTCAAAGTGCTCACAATGCATCTAGATATGTTCCCTGGGGGGTCTAGTTTCCAAAATGGGGTCACTTGTGGTGGAGTCCCAATGTTTAGGCACACAGGGGCTCTCCAAATGCGATATGGTGTCCGCTAACAATTTGAGGTGATTTTCCATTCAAATTGTTAGCGGACACCATGTCGCGTTTGGAGAGCCCCTGTGTGCCTAAACTTTGGAGCTCCCCCACGAGTGACCCCATTTTGGAAAACTAGACCCCCCAGGGAACTTATCTAGATGGGTGGTGAGCATATTGAACCCCCGTATGCTTTACAAATTGATCTGTGAATATGGAAAAAGTACTTTTTTTTCACAAAAATGTTCTTTTAGCCTCAATTCTTTCATTTTCACATGGGTAACAGGATAAAATTCATCCTAAGATTTGTTGGGCAATTTCTCCTGAGTACACCGATACCTCATATGTGGTCATAAACCACTGTTTTGACGCGCGGCAGGGCTCAGAAGTGAAGGAGTGCCATTTCACTTTTTGAATGGAAAATTAGCTCCAAAAGTCAAATTGCGCTCTTTCCCTTCAGAGCCCTGCCGTGCGCCCAAACGGTGGTTTATGATCACATATGTGGTATCGATATACTCAGGAGAAATTGCCCAACAAATTTTAGGATCCATTTTATCTTGTTGCCCATGTGAAAATGAAAAAATTGAGGATACAAGAACATTTTTGTTAGAAAAATTTAAATATCCATTTTTTTGTTTCCAATTTGCTTAGTGCCTGTGAAGCACCTGAAGGGTTAATAATCTTCTTGAATGTAGTTTTGAGTAGCTTGAGGGGTGCAGTTTTTGGAATAATGTCACTTTTGGGTGTTTTCTGTCATGTAAACCCCTCAAAGGGACTTCAAATGGGATGTGGTCACTAAAAAAAATGGTTTTGTAAATTTTGGTGGAAAAATGAAAAATTGCTCATGAACTTTGAACCCTTATAACTTCCTAACAAAATTTTTTTTTTTTTCCAAAATTATGCTGATGTAAAGTAGACATGTGGGAAATATTATTTCATAACTATTTTGTGTCACATAAGTCTCTGGTTTACCAGAAGAAAAATTCAAAATTTGAAAATTGCAAAATTTTCAAATTTTTGCCATATTTTTGATTTTTTCACAAATAAACGCAAAAATTATCGACCTAAATTTAATACTAACATGAAGCCCAATATGTCACGAAAAAAACAATCTCAGAATCGCTAGGATCCGTTGAAGCGTTCCCGAGTTATAACCTCATAAAGGGACACTGGTCAGAATTGCAAAAAATGGCAAGGTCATGAAGGGGTTAAGGGAGTGCTCCCAGAGGGTCCTTTCCGATCACTGAGAGTAAGGCTCCTTTCACATCAGTGGTATTGCATTTTCGCGGTAGATCCGGCTAAATCTGCAAGATCTACTGTGAAATTGCAATACAGCTGGTGTGAAAGCACCATTAATTGAGCGGCACAGTTGTCTCCTCCTGCCTTGCACTGATTAGTGTGATTGGTGCAGGACAGGGGAGGAAGCAGAGCCTGCACAGTCCTCACCAGGCTGTGTGTCCTGAAACAGCACAACGCAGCACTGACGCAACAGACCCTCCAGGATACCAGTTGGGATCACTCGAATGCCTTGAGGAAAATAATAGGGAATAACACTTTATGCTTATTAAAATCAGTATATGATGCTTGTAGCAAAATAATGTGTATTTTTAAAGAGAATTTGTCAGTAGGATCACCCCTCCTAAACTATCTAAATGGGAATGTTGGTCATAGGAAGCAGAATAACATGATTATTTGATATCCTGTGTATTATTCTAGAGAAATCCATATTTTTCTTATATGTAAATGAGCTGTTCCAGGCTATGGGCCAGACACTGATCTGCCTGAGACTCTGCCTCCAGAGATGATTATAAATGGAAGGGGATGCTACCAGTGAGATATGTAATAACAGTCTGCTTTCTTGATCTACATGTCTCGCTCTGGTAACACCCTTTCATAAGCTTTAGGGCTCAGACACATACGAGTATAAACTGGATGACTGCAATGTGAGAAAATCTCTCATTGCACCCTGACCAATGTTAATGAATGAGTCTGAGCAAATGAACGTTTGTGTTCAGCTTTTTCTCATCCAGATTCTGGAAAAAAAGCTGCTACATGCTGCGGGTGTATCGAGTAATCGTGCGAGACTTCCCAATGCAAGTCAACAGGTGTGAGAAAAAAATGGACAGCACACTGACCATGACAGCACACGGACCATCCTAGTGCCATCTGTTTTTTACTGATACGTTATCATTCTGCAGCTCAGAACACTATAAATGTTCCTGCACATGATTGTACAGTTAAGGCTTCATTCAACTGAGCGTTTTTGGTCTGTGTTTTCTTATCAGTTTTTGTAGTCAAAACCAGGAGTGGAACAATCAGGAAAAGTATAATAGAAACACCTGCACCACTTCTGTATTTATCACCCACTTTTGGTTTTGGCTACAAAAACTGATAAAAAAAAAAAAAGCCAAAAATTCACGGTGTGAATGTAGCTCAATAGTTGCTGAGAAAAAAATGCATTGCATACGGACAGCCCACGGATGTCATACGGATACTAGGCAAGAAAAAAAAATCACACTCGCATAACAACGGAAGACCATACGGATGTCACTCGTCCTACTCTCCTGGATGAGAATCGGTCAGATTTCTCTCTCGCCTTCATTGGGGGACACAGACCATGGGTGCTATGCTGCTGTCTGTCATTAGGAGGCTGACACTAAGCTGACATAAAAATGTTATCCCCTCCTCTGCAGCATACACCCACATGCTGACTCAAGCTGAAGCCAGTTTCAGGTTCGTGTCAGCAGGAGGCAGATGTGACTCTGAACCTTTTCTTCAGAGCACACCTGATATTTTTATTTTTTATCTTTATTCTTCTTTTATACCTTTTTTTTACCACGAAGACTGGGCGATGGGACCCCCCCCGGGTACAGCTCACCCACATTCAGCGACTGTGGGGCACTTTGAGTGTCGTCTCTTAGTGCCCACAACTACTGCCTGGCCTGCTCTGCACCACCCTTGAGGTGTCATTCCCCCCTGGGTGACCAGATGCCTAGCTGGTGGGACTCAGCTGGCCGTGCCCAGACCTCGCCTCAGCACCCCTGTTTTTACAGGGTGTGTTGAGAATTTGGAGGTCCTTTTCCTCTTCCTCCCTCTCTCCAGTCATGGAGCGAGGGGTACTGGGATATGGGTGCTTCCCCTGCAGCCTCTTAGCTTCTTCCATCACAACAGGGAGAATGCAGCCAGGCTGGATGGACCAGCTCATGGATGGGCCTCCTCCCTCACCCACCGCTGGGAGAACAATGCAGAGGGACGTGAATGGGACCTCGGGCCTGCTCCTCGGCGGCTTCCCCGGCCGGGACAAACACCTGCGGTAAGTATCCACAGCGTGCATCTGCAGTGGGAACCCCTGGCGGCGCCGCCGGGACTAAGATGCTCCCAGCCGGCAGGCTGCAAAATCCAGCCCCCGGCTTTTACGGCCTAAGCTGCGCTCTTGGCCCCTGGCACTCCTCCGACCTGGCGGCAGCAAATCGAGCCTCCGGCCGGAGGCCACTGAGTCGAGGTCCCGGCTTTAGCAGCCATGGCTCCGCCCCTCTCGGGCCCACATCTTGGACCTCTGCATGCTTCTCTTCTCTGGAGATTCCCTGCGTGCGCTTCCCTGCTGGGACCTCTCAGGGCACGCCTCCTCAGAGTCCCAGAGGCCATTTTTTGGACGCCGCCAGCACAGTCTGGGTACATCGCTGAACTCCGTGGAGCCTTCAACTCTGGGGCAAGACGACCACAGTGCACCCGACAGCTGCACAAAGGACCACAGGGATTGAGCGGCCATGATCTGCAAGACCGGTAACTTGATACTCAGCAGACACTTAGCCCTTCCCTGCAGCACACAGGCATTACAGGGTAATTATGGCCAACTCAAAGAGCCCTCGTCCTCACAAGGAACACACTCTTGTATATTAGTTGTGTAACATGCCAAACAAGGCTGCCCTGTGATCATTCCACCCTATACTGCCAGCCATGTACCCTGGAGCGAGATCAACAAGCAGCCGCCGAACCAGGACCCAGCGTTCCCTCTGAGTGGGTGGCCTCATTGGCGCAGAAGGTCTCTCCGACCATTGCCCAGGTACTACAACATCTTCCCAGCCCTGCGGGACTCGCCACAGGTTTTCCGGAGGATAGACCCCTTTCAGAAGATTTCTCTTCTGATCGGGTCCTAGTTCAGTCAGGGTCATTGAATCTGCTAGGAAAAGGGGACAGAATAGTTCATCCCCCAGCTCCCCTCACGCCTCGGAATCGATGGCTCCTGAATTAGGTCCTCGTTCCCCAGGGGAGATCTCAGGATTCGGACTCTGCATCGTAAAAAGAAGCACCCTTTGATCTTTATTCTCCGGACACACGGGCAATGGTGGACAACCTCATTATGGCCGTCAACCAGACATTAAAGATAGAGGACGACCTCACCAATGTTCAGGAGCACGCAATCTCCTTCAAGATTTACAGGCGAGCGCATAAGTCCTTTTCAATTCATGCCGAATTCCAAGACCTACTTCGAAAACAGGGAGCATCCTAATAAAAAGTTTGTTGGTCGTAGGCTCATAGACTTACATTACCCCTTCCCTGCCGACTTGTGCAAGGAATGGGCTGACTCCCCATGGTGGACCCCACTATTTCAAGGCTATCAGCAAGGACCCTTCTGTTACTGCTGGACAGAACATCCCTTAAGGACCCACGGATAAACAGATTGAGATCCTCCCTCGCTCTGCTTTCGAAGCGGGATTCTTTCACCTGTCTTTGCCTAGGTCTGGGTGGCCAAGGCCCTGTCATCTTGGTCAGATTCTCTCCGTAGGGAGATCCAAAGCCTATCCCCACCAACGGAACTAATCGACCTGTCGTCTCAGATCTCTGTAGCCGGGGATTTTCTGATCAATGCCTCTCTTGACGTGGCAAATTGTGAGGCTCAAACGGCTAGCAATGCCATTACCATCAGCAGAGCCCTCTGGCTTAGAAACTGGAACGCTGACGGGCCCTCCAAAAAGTCCCTTACAGGGCTTCCTTACCAGAGCGAGCGTCTTTTCGGGGATGGCCTCGATAGACTTATTGCCAATGTGATGGGCGGTAAAAGCACCTTCCTCCCGCAACGCAAACCTACACACTTCGTCTCCAGACATCACCACTTCGTTTTCGACCCTTTCGATTTTTTATTGGGTGGACCAATCCGCAGACAACCCCCAGACCAGTTAGATCTCCTCCCAACCCAAAGATAGATGTAGCCAGGTGTCTTTCAAGACAAACGCTCCCTGGTGCTTGTGTCCCAAGACCTCCCGAAACCGGGGAGCGCAGGTCCTGCAGATTCCAAGCGTCGTGACTCGCGTCCCCTCTCAGAGAGCAGCACCAGAGTAGGCGGCTGTCTGCTCCTTCTCAGCCAAGTCTGGCTTTCTGTAGTAGAAGACGAGTGGGTCAGTGATCTCGTATCCTCAGGATACAGAATAGAGTTCGCAGTCTTGCCACCAAGCAGGATTAGCAAGTCCTGTCCCCCGAAACCTACTGCGCGGGCTCGCACATTCTATCGGGCAGTCAAGTCCCTGCGAGAAGCCGGGGTATTCGCACCCGTCTTAAAGGATGAACGCTTCAAGGGGTTCTACTCCAACCTCTGACTTTGTGCCAAAAAAAGATGGATCCGTCCGGCCTATTTTAGATTTAAGTTCCTCAACAGTCACCTCAAGGTCTGGTCCTTCCGCATGGAATCGCTGCGTCAGTGATAGCTTCCATGGAGAGGGGGAGTTCCTGGCATCTCTCGGCATCTAGGACGCCTATCTCCGCATTTCCATTTTTCCTGGTCACCAGAAATTCCTTCGCTTCGCGGTACAGTCAGATCACTTCCAGTTCAAAGCCCTCCCATTCGGCCTGGCCACGGCACCCCAAGTGTTCACCAAGGTCATGGCCGTCATGACCATCCTACACTCCTGGGGCATCGTAGTCCTTATTTGGATGACCTCCTCATAAAATCCCCATCCTTCCAGGTTGTGCAGAGAGCGTACAGATCACCATCAATACGCTCTGTCGCCTGGGCAGGATGTGAACCTGGACAAATCCTCTCCAACCCCGACAGCAGCATCTCACCTTCCTTGGGATGGTCTTCGACACAGCCCAGGGATTAGTTTTTCTCCCACCAGACAAGTCAGCAGCTCTCCTCCAAGGAGCTCTCACCATCAGCCACTCGACACCGCACTCATCCAATTTGGGGTGAAAGTCCTGGGAATGATGGTGGTGGCGATGGAAGCAGTCCTGTTTGCCCAGCTGCATCTCTGGCCCCTACAGTTGGCACTTCTAGCCGCCTGGGATCGGAATTTTTTATGCCTGGACCCGAAGTGCCACTTGAGCCTTCATGTCAGACGCTCGCTCTCATGGTGGACCCTTCGGTCCTCACTGCAACAGGGCACATCTTTCCTCTCGGTACATTGGAAGGTGGACACCACCGACGCCAGCCTCTTAGGCTGGAGGTCGGTGTTCCGTCAGCACAATGCCCAGGGGAGGTGGACTCCACCCGAGACACGGCTCCTGATCAACATCCTGGAATAAGAGCCATTCTACTTGCACTGCGCAAGTTCCATCACCTCCTAGTGTGTCACCCCATTCGGGTGCAATCCGACAATGCCACGGCCGTGGCATACATAACCAGGGAGGAATCCGCATAGAGTCACCAATCTGTCATCTTGGAAGTGCACATTCTGTCAATAATTGGGAAGCCGACTTCCTCAGCCGCCAAGGTCTCCCGTCGGGGGAATGGTGTCACGCACTTAGTTGGCGCTGACCTTGCTGGATGCTGCTGTGTATGTGTTTGTCTTTAAGAGCTGCATGGTTGATAGTTGTGAAGGTCCTGGGCCTCCTTTGTTGTGCTCCAGAACTGCATTCACTATGAGGTTCGGCTGCTGGTTGAGGGGTTAATGTGTGACTCACCTGGGCTCCCCTCCCCCTGGACTTTAAGTAGCCTCTCCTTCCACCAGGTGGTACTGTTGATAGTTTCACTCTATGCCTGGAAGCCGTGCTGTGCTGACCTGTGTGTTTGTGTTGCTGAAGTCCTTTCTTTTTGGAGTTGCTGTATCCCAGTTCTGTGGAGGGAGGTGAGGGGAGTATAGTGCAGGGCTGGTGGTGGAGTTTTAGGGAGAGGCTGGAGGCCCGAACCTTCTCGTCTTCAGAGATACGTTCGGGATCAGGGCCATTCAGGGTTCCTAGACTAGGGTCAGGCTAGTCTTCCCTGGTCACCCTGCCCATACCTGCCATTCCCTCATCAACATTCTCACTACACCGTGACAAATGGTCTCTCCATCCGGAGGTGTTCCTCCAGATCTGCGACTGGTGGGGGATCCCAGACGTGAACCTCATGGCGTCTCGGCTGAATGCCAAGGTTCTCGCGTTCATAGCACGGTCTTGTGACCCACTGGCCATAGGAGCGTACGCTCTCGTCCTCCCTTGGGGAGCGTTCGTACATTTTCTGGTCATCATAATGGGAGACCCAGACAATGGGGTTTAGGGCACTGCCCTCCGGAGGTCACACTAGGTACTACAAGTTTGTAGACACCCGCCTCCTCCGCTTATAAACCCCTACCGCAGGGAACATCCTCAGTTTTTAAACTTAGTGTGCTCGGAGGATCACGCTTTGCTTGCACTTCACTGCACTCTCACTACTTACGTGATGGCGTCTGAAGACAAGGTAATATGGTCCTAGTCGGGACCTGCGACAGCCTCCCCGCTCACCCTTTGTGGCACACGCTGGTGGAGGTACCGGAGGGCCTAGTGCCTGGACACTCTGTGTTCTCCCGGTACGCTGTTGCGCTCCTTTCCATCCCTCTCTGGGGGGCTCTGGAGAGTGGGAGATGGGAGCCTTGCACAGCTCCGCTCCGTCCGAGGCCTCCCTAAATGATGCTTACAGACCGGACTGGAGCCAGCCCAGTCCGAGGCCTCCCTAAATGGTGCTTACACTCCGGACTGGGCTGAACCCCCGTCCGAGGCCTCCCTAAATGGTGCTTACAGACCGGACCGGCACTGAGGCACTCTGTGTCTCCTGTGTGCCTGGGGGTAGTGTCTGGCACTTTGTGTCCTGGCACTCAGACCGCGCGTTACCCTCGGGTCCGCGGATCTGGCGGTGTACCCTGTGCTGGGGTCACCCTGGCTGACCGCCCTGTGTGTCACAGGGGCTGAGGCCGTAGACTGTGCATGTTTGTATGTGATGACAGTCTGGGTATGTGTGCATGATGATTTCGCACTGTTTTCCCGCGCTGCGGGCTCCAGCACCTCCATTACAGAGGCTGCTTGGAGGAGGAGAGGCAGCCCTTACGGTGACGTCACCGGGGGGCGTGTGCGTGTGCTTCCCGCGTGTTCCCGGCGCCGCCCACGTCTGTGCTGGCGGCGGCCATCTTCTCTCTCACTTCCCGGCTGGGATCTACGGCAGCACGTGTCTGCACTTCAGAGGGAGACCGGAACTCGCGGAGGTCACACGCACACACCGCTTCCTCCCACCGCGTTACTGCGGTCGGTAAGCCACCGGGATTCCCGGTTTGTTTTGTCTATTGGCCTTGGCCTCAACCCCTACTGTGGATATGTCCTCAGTTAAGAAGCATGCTGCTAAGGCGGCGGATAACACCATTACCTGTGCTACCTGCAAGGGAACTTTGGTGGAGGGGTCCTGCAATAACTGCGGACGCCCAGAAGCCCGGGCTGGCTCAGCTGAGGCAGCAGCAGCTCCGGTGCTATACCCTGAGATTCAGGTAATCCAAGGGCCATGGGAAACGCAGAATAGGATCAATGAATCCCTGCTGTCCCAGATGTCCTCCATGTCGCAGTCACTGGAGGCACTGCATAGGAGACTGGAAAACCCAGCTACTCCTTCCAGTTACCCCCGGGTGTCTCCCTCTTCTGCTGTGAGACCCCCTAAGCGGGCTCGTCGTGAGGATTCACCCGAGCTCCAGGCTCTCTCTGAGGAGGAGCGTTCCTCTGATGGTGAGGAAGATGATGGGGGTTCAAACTTCGGGTCTGTGTCTGTGTCTGAACCTCCAGACGGGGTGGAGGATCTGGTGTCCTCCATCAATGAGACCTTGCGTCTCGTGACTCCCCCTGAAGAGGTTGTCGTGCACCCGAAGGAGGTCTATCAATGGCTGCGGCCAGAGGCTAGACCAAGTGGATCCTTCATGGACCACACTAATTTTGGAAGGGTGGTTAGAGCACCCAGGTTACATCCTGGGCGGCGCTATGTCCGCAAACCTAAGGACAATCGCTTCCCCTTCCCCCAGGAGGTGCTTCAGGAATGGTCGCAGTCTCCAAAGGTGGACGCTTCCATGACTAGAATTGCTGCACGCTCCCTTTTCTCTGCCTCTGATAGCTCCTCGCTGAAGGATGCTACTGATAGACAGGTCGAGCAACTCGCCAAGTCTTCCTATGAGGCTGTGGGGTCTTCATTTGCCCCTAATTTTGCCACGTCTGGACCTTACAAGCGATTACTACCTGCTTGGATGGTATCACTGACCTGGCAAGGTCCAGTCCGGAGGTCCTGGCACTCACTGAGAGAGCAAGGGCCTATGCGGACTACGCCAGGACGGCGTCTCTGGAAACTGCCACTCGCTCAGCTGTGGCCTCGGCCAATGCGATAGCGATCCGCAGGTTGTTGTGGCTGCGTCTTTGGGACTCAGATGCCACATCTAAGAAGATTCTGCAGAATCTTCCGTTCGCTGGTGACAGGCTTTTTGGTACCGAACTGGACAAGCTGATCAAGGATTCTGCTGAGTCTAAGATACCGCAGAATAAGCCTAAGCCACGGTATACCGTTAAGAGGAACCCAAAGCAGTGGTCCTTTCGGTCCGGCTCACAGTCATCAGCACCGTCCGCTCGCACGGACCGAGGGGGCAAGCCCGCTTCTCAGTGGCGCTCCAAGAGTCGTCCAAAGAAGCCGGCGGGGCGGCAACTACCACCCCCAAACCCGCCTCTACATGACTCACTCTTTCATCCTGCCTCCCCACAGGTGGGGGGCCGCTTGTCTCGCTTTCAGGACAAGTGGCTACTTCACGTTCAAGATCAGTGGGTTCGAGACGTAGTCTCGCGAGGTTACAGGATAGAGCTGACGTCAAAACCATTATCCCGATTCCATCGGTCTGTTCCATCCCCAGAAAAGACTCAGGCTTTTCTCCGGGTGTTGGAGGGACTCCGCAGAGACGGAGTAGTGGTCCCAGTGCCCACGGCAGAGAGGTTCAGGGGTTTTTACTCCAACCTCTTTATTGTCCCAAAGAAGGACGGCTCCTTTCGACCGGTCCTGGACCTAAAATTGTTCAACCGTCACGTGTTGGTGCGGAAGTTCCGCATGGAATCCCTACGTTCCGTTATCGCGGCTCTGTCGCAGGGGGACTTCCTAGCGTCCATCGATATCAGGGACGCTTACCTTCACGTGCCCATTGCACCGGCTCATCAGCGCTGGTTACGATTCGCAGTGGGGGACGAACATCTCCAATTTGTGGCCCTACCCTTCGGGTTGGCCTCTGCACCAAGGGTGTTCACGAAGGTGATGGCATCTATGATGGCTCTCCTGCATGTGCAGGGTCACGCCGTCATACCCTATCTGGACGACCTATTGGTCAGGGCGCCATCGGAAGACCTTTGTCGGGTGAGCCTGGAAGCGACCATGAGGTCTCTGGAACAGTTCGGGTGGCTTCTCAATACTCAGAAGTCGACCCTGGTTCCGACCCAGTCATTGACATATCTGGGCATGGACTTCCACACGGACTCAGCCCTGGTGTCTCTACCTCAGGCCAAGCAGCTGGCGATCCACTCAGGAGTACAGCACGTTCTCCTGTCACCTCACTCATCCCTTCGGGAATTGATGAGACTGGTGGGGCGCATGGTAGCGGCAATAGAGGCGGTGCCATTTGCACAGTTTCGTCTCCGTCCTCTCCAGCTGGAGATTCTTCGCCGGTGGGACAAGAGAGCGATCTCTCTGAATCGGTTGGTGGCCCTGTCACAACCGACCAGGGACTCCCTGCAGTGGTGGCTCCAGCCACGTCACTTGTCACGGGGAAGATCCTTCCTCAAACCTTCTTGGTTAGTGGTGACCACCGACGCCAGTCTGAAGGGCTGGGGGGCGGTGTTCTTACACCACAGGGCTCAAGGCCTCTGGACTCAGGCGGAGTCGACGTTGCAGATCAACGTCCTGGAGATCAAGGCGGTCTATCTGGCGCTCCTGGCGTTTCAGAAATTCCTGGCAGGACGACCCATTCGGGTACAGTCCGACAATGCGACGGCCGTCGCCTACATAAATCATCAGGGAGGGACCAGAAGCGCTCAGGCCCTCACCGAAGTCCACCGCATCCTATCGTGGGTGGAGGAACACGACTGCTTGATCTCCGCAGTTCACATCCCAGGGGTCGAGAACTGGGAGGCCGACTACCTGAGCCGGCAGGGGATGGACGCCGGAGAGTGGTCCCTGCATCCAGACGTCTTCCGGGACATCTGCAGCAGATGGGGCACTCCGGACGTGGATCTGATGGCCTCAAGGCTGAATCATCAGGTGCCCCAGTACGTGGCGAGATCGTGGGATCCTCAGTCCCTGGGGGCGGATGCTCTGATACTGAGTTGGTCCAGCTTCCAACTGCCGTATGTGTTCCCTCCTCTGGCTCTGATTCCCAGGGTCCTGTGGAAGATCAGGTCGGAGTGCAGGATAGCCATTCTAGTGGCTCCAGATTGGCCCAGGAGGTCCTGGTATCCGGACCTGTGGCAACTGTCAGGCGGACACAGGTGGGCTCTTCCAGAACGCGCAGATTTACTCGCACAAGGCCCATTCTTCCACCTCAATTCCAGGGCCCTCAGATTGACTGCATGGCTCTTGAGGCCTGGCTCCTGACATCTAGGGGTTTCTCCCCTACAGTGGTGGCCACTATGAATCGGGCTAGGAAGCCTGTTTCCAGGAAGATGTACCACCGGACGTGGAAGATCTTTTTTACCTGGTGTGCCTCTGGTGGACGGTCTCCTTGGCCCTTGTCCATCCCGACGTTGTTGGCTTTCTTACAGTCGGGTTTGGAGTTGGGATTATCCCTTGGCTCTTTGAAATGTCAAGTATCAGCACTTTCGGTGCTGTTTGACAGGCGATTGGCGCTCCTCCCGAAGGTGCGTCAATTTCTGCAGGGGGTGTGCGCGGATGGTTCCGCCCTACAAGAGACCTCTGGACCCTTGGGACCTTAACATGGTCCTGGCGGCATTACAGAAACCGCCGTTTGAGCCGTTGAGAGATGTTTCTCTATCTCGTCTGTCCCAGAAAGTGGCCTTTCTGGTGGCGATTACG
The DNA here is from genome assembly GCA_033576535.1 of Allobates femoralis. Classification (NCBI taxonomy): domain Eukaryota; kingdom Metazoa; phylum Chordata; class Amphibia; order Anura; family Aromobatidae; genus Allobates; species Allobates femoralis. Next base: position 375,510,867 of record JARQOC010000002.1, read on the forward strand.
TCTCTAAGGAGGGTCTCAGAATTGGCTGCACTATCGTGCAAGTCACCATTTCTGGTGGTTCACCAAGACAAGGTGGTGTTGCGCCCACGGCCAGAATTCTTGCCGAAGGTGGTTTCAACTTTTCACCTGAACCAGGAGATTGTTCTCCCATCATTTTGCCCCGCTCCCGTTCATCAGGTGGAGCGCGACCTCCATACTCTGGATCTCGTGAGAGCTGTACGCATTTATGTGTCCAGGACCGCCTCCTTCAGGAGTTCGGATTCCTTATTTGTTCTTACGACAGGTCGCTGTAAGGGGTCCGCGGCTTCGAAGTCAACCTTGGCCAGATGGATTAAGGCTTCCATTCAAGAGGCTTACCGGTCCTCTGGTTTGCCTCTCCCGGTGGGATTGAAGGCTCACTCTACCAGGGCTGTAGGTGCCTCTTGGGCCTTGCGACATCGAGCGTCTGCTCTACAGGTGTGTCAGGCGGCCACTTGGTCCAGCCTGCACACTTTCTCTAAGCACTATATGGTGCATGCCCATGCCTCTGCGGATGCAAGTCTGGGCAGGCGGGTTCTCCAGGCGGCGGTTGCCCACCTTTGAAGGGAACCATGTGTTATCCGTCTTGTTGAGGAACTCTTCCCGCCCTGGGGTATTGCTTTAGGACATCCCCATTGTCTGGGTCTCCCATTATGATGACCAGAAAAAAGAGAATTTTGTTTACGTACCGTAAATTCTTTTTTCTTTAATCATCAATGGGAGACCCAGCACCCACCCAGTTGTTCCTTTGCATGTTTTGCATTTGTTCTGCTCTCTGTTGAGACAGTGTTTGCCGGTTGTTGAACCGTCTGTGCACGGCATTCTTCCCGATGTTTCGGGTGTGGTTTATTTTCTCCTCGCAGCTTATGGACCAAACTGAGGATGTTCCCTGCGGTAGGGGTTTATAAGCGGAGGAGGCGGTGTCTACAAACTTGTAGTACCTAGTGTGACCTCCGGAGGGCAGTGCCCTAAACCCCATTGTCTGGGTCTCCCATTGATGATTAAAGAAAAAAGAATTTACGGTACGTAAACAAAATTCTCTTTTTTCCCACCCCTTCCACTGATCCCGAAGGTAGTGATGAAGATAAAAGCAGAGCAAGTCACAGTCATCCTGGTCGCTCTGGACTGGCCTCGCCGTCCGTGGTATGCGGAGCTAGTCCAGCTTCTTTTCAACACCCCCTGGTGTCTACCAGATCGGCCAGACTTGCTGTCTCAAAGCCCACTTTACCACCATAACTCAGGTGCCCTGAGTTTGATGGCCTGGCTGTTGAAACCTGGATCTTGACCAGGCCGGGTTTTCGCCCAAAGTCATCAAGACTATGATCAGAGCCCGGAACCAGTCATCCATACGTTATTTACCACTGCACTTGGAAAACATTCTTTTCCTGGTGTCTGAGTCATGGTCATTCCCCTCTAACTTTGTCCATCCTGGTGATTTTGGCCTTTCTTTAATCCGCTTTGGCCAAAGGTCTAGCCATGAGTACCTTTAAAAGGCCAGATCTCCGCCTTGTCAATCCTCTTCCAGAAGCGATTTGCCTCAACACTCACAGGTTAGGACTTTCATTCAAGGGTTTTCCACCTAGTACCTCCTTATCGATCTCCTCTTGAGCCTTAAATTAGTATTGAATGCTGTACAGGGACCCCCTTTTGAGCCCTTGAGGGATATGCCATTACTACACCTCTCCTGGAAGGTAGACTTTTTGATAGCTATCACTTCCATCAAGAGAATTTCGGAGCTGGCGACACTCTCATGTCAGTCACCTTTCCTTGTCTTCCACCAGGACAAGGTTGTTCTCCGCCCCTCGCCAGATTTCCTCCCGAAGCTGGTGTCCTCTTTCCACTTGAACCAGGAGATCGTGTTGCCTTCCTTTTGCCCAGCACCATCTAACAATAGGGAGATCTCGCCTTCATTTGCTGGATCTCGTCAGGGCTCTTCGTTGGTATGTTTCTCGCACTGCTCCCGTCAGGAAGACAGACTCCCTCTTTGTCCTTCCCAAAGGGCAAAGAAAGAGCATGACAGCCTCTAAGTCTGCGATTGCTCGTTGGATTAGATCAGTAATTCAGGAATCCTACAAATGCAAGGGAAGAGCGGCCCTACAGGGCCTCAAGGCGCGCTCTTCAAGGGCAGTGGGTGCCTCCTGGGCCATCAAGCATCAGGCGGCAGCTCTTCAGGTGTGTAAGGCTGTAAGTTGCTCCAGCCTGCATACCTTCTTATAGCATTATAGAGTCCATACTTAGGCATCGGCGGACGCAGTCCTGGGACGAAAGATCCAGCAGACAGCGGTCGCTCACCTCTGACAGAGGTCACTGCGTTCTTACGTTTTATTCTAGTTACTGTTTTGAATGTTTGAAATTAATACTTCTTATTTCTTATATTCAGTTTTGTGGGTTTTTTTTTTTTTTTTTCCTTGTACCTCACCCAGGGACTGCTTTGGGACATCCCATGCTCTGTGTCCCCCCCAAGGAAGGCGAGAGAGAAAGAAGGATTTTTGTTTACTCACCGAAAAACTTTTTCTCTGAGACTTCATTGTGGGACACCCGCGCCCAGCCCTATTTCATCCTCTAGAGGATACGTTGAGTTACTTTGTCTTTTTAGCTTATCATTGAGTTGTACATACATATTATACTGTAATGTGTTGTTTTTTTCCTCCTACTGCTTGGTCACCAAACTGGCTTCAGCATGAGGGTGTACTCTGTAGCTGTGGGCACTAAGAGACGACACTCGAAGTGCCCCACAGTCGCTGAATGTAGCTGAGTGGTCCCCAGGGGGGGTCCCGCCGCCCAGTCTTCGTGGTAAAAAAGGTGCAAAAGAAGAATAGAGATAAAAAATAAAAATATCAGGTGTGCTCTGACGAAAAGGTTCAGAGTCACATCTTCCTCCTACTGACACAAAGCTGAAACTGGCTTCAGCTTGAGTCAGCAATGTGGGTGTATGCTGCAGAAGAGGGGCTAACTATTTTTTGTCAGCTTAGTGTCAGCCTCCTAATGACAGACAGCAGCATTAACACCCATGGTCTGTGTCCCCCATTGAAGTCTATGAGAAAAAGATTTTTAGGTGAGTGCACAAAAATCCTTCTTTTTCATACGCTCGTGTGTTTCTACACTTGGACACAACCTCTCTGGGAGATTGGTGTCTGGCCCGAAGATCTTAGCAGGTAATTTATATATAAGAAAAAACTTGGATTTCTCTAGAATAAGATAGAGGATCGTGGGTATAAAAGTATCATTTTAATCAACTTTCCTATGACTTGCATGTTCATATAGACAGAGGATTGATCCTGCTGACAGGTCTCTTTAATGTGCCTTCAGCAGTGTTGTGATTGTAGTAGAACTGTGTGCTTATGTACTGCTTGTGCAGCAGAGCTGTGTGTATATGTACTGCTTATGCAGCAGAGCTGTGTATATGTACTGCTTCTGCAGGAGAGCAGTGCGTATAAGTACTGCTTGTGCAGCAGAGTGTGCGTATATGTACTGCTTGTGCAGCAGAGCAGTGCGTATGTGTACTGCTTGTGCAGCAGAGATGTGCGTATTGTACTGCTTGTGCAGCAGAGTGTGCGTATATGTACTGCTTGTGCAGCAGAGATGTGCGTATATGTACTGCTTGTGCAGCAGAGATGTGCGTATATGTACTGCTTGTGCAGCAGAGATGTGCGTAATGTACTGCTTGTGCAGCAGAGATGTGGTATATGTACTGCTTATGCAGCAGAGCTGTGAGTATATGTACTGCTTATGCAGCAGAGCTGTGAGTATATGTACTGCTTGTGCAGCAGAGCTGTGAGTATATGTACTGCTTGTGCAGCAGAGATGTGCGTATATGTACTGCTTGTGCAGCAGAGATGTGCGTATATGTACTGCTTGTGCAGCAGAGATGTGCATATATGTACTGCTTGTGCAGCAGAGCTGTGCGAATGTGTACTGCTTGTGCAGTAGAGCATTGAATATATGTACTGCTTTTCCAGCAGAGCTGTGTGTATATGTACAGGTTGTGCAGCAGAGCTGTGTGTTTATTGTGCATGTGACAGTGCACAAAATGTGAATTTTGCAGGGAAACACTAAAAGAAGCTGACTATTAACCTAACCCTACCTACCCATAGAGAGATCTATTAAGCATTTCATTGACTTTATGTGATAGTAAACTCCCCCTGTGTATTGATATTGACCCCAATGCTTATTTACACCACTAGAGCTGTTTTAAGTAGTAATAAATAATATTTTATGTCTTAAACAGGATTGTCTCTTTTAGGCTCCTTTACGCTAGCTTTTTTGTCCGGATCCGGACAAAAAAACGGATCTGCCAAGGGTCTCGCCTAACTGCCGCACTTGCGCCACGCCCCGTGCATTGTCTATGGGGCTTGCGGTAAGGTGCGACCGCGAAAAAAAAAAAAATGCGATCAGCAGCGGTTTTTTTTGCGGCCGCAATTGCCGGAACCACACTTGCTGCACTCACCGCACACTTATCGCAAGCCTTATAGACAATGCATGGGGCACGCGCAAGTGCGGCCGTTGGACGGAAAATGCGGCAGATGCGTTTTCTTTTTGTGCGGATCTGCCGCATTTTCATAAAAACGCCAGTGTAAAGCAGCCTTAGTAAGATGGGTCTGATAGTCCAAAAAATTGTATGCTGGTGGATTTTTGTTAATACCCGTTATACATTATTTGCTACTTCTTACAATCTGGTTAACTCTAAAAACCTAGGTACCAAAAGAAAAGGATGAAATGGTAGAGCAAGAATTTAATCGTTTGTTGGAAGCTACCTCTTACCTTAGTCACCAACTAGACTTCAATGTTCTTAATAACAAACCCGTCTCCCTCGGACAAGCCCTGGAAGTTGTTATACAGTAAGTTGACCTCTTACGTTCTCTATCTATATTGGATGTCATGGTATCCCCCTTTTTCCTGTCTTTTTTTATGCAACTCTCTTACTTTTTTTTTTTTTTAGACTTCAAGAGAAACACGTAAAAGATGAACAAATTGAGCACTGGAAAAAAATAGTGAAAACGCAGGAAGAATTGAAAGAACTGTTAAATAAGGTAGGCACTTTAACCCCTTCATGACATCGGCTGTACATGGACGGGGCTGTGGGAAGTGCGTTCCGTATTTGTATGGTGTTGCAAGTTCCAGTCACTGCACCGCTCGCTTGGTGTCAGTTAAAAAGGCTGCTGACAGCAGGCCATCCCATCCATGCACTTCAGCCCTGGGGGTGGGGAGTGGGGGGGCTGTACCGCCATCTGCGTCAGCGATTGCTGGGATTGGCTGGTTAGAATTGAACTGTGATGACCCCCGATGTTGTCTCGAATCACTTCCTTTGGATGCCCCCACAGCTTATCTGTGCATAGGAAAAGTGATTGGTCTGTACAGTGCTGAGGCCCCCTAGGGGCCAGCGTAAAATAAAGAACGTTTTTAAAGATATGATCGCCTGGAGGGTAAGAGGCTATCAGATTTTTGTGTTTTGTATATATTTTAACAAAAGTTGGTTATTTTTTAAATAACTGACCTTCATTACAATATCAAAATAACTCAACTTGCAATTTTCACCAGATATTTCATTTCAGGTAGTTTTCAATAGACTCTTTATCAGAAGAGGCATGATTACAATGACAGCTAACATCTCTATACACAGCTGACCTGCCCCTTCCCCCCTCACTTCACAATGACCTTTGCACACGCTCTTTAGACACTCCAATACAAACCACAGGGTCAGGATTTGGTCAATGTGTCTGATGCATAGGGGACGTGTGCCAGCACAGGGGGATGTGTGCCAGCCATAGATGACGTGTGCCAGCACAGGGGGATATATCCAATATAAGGGGGCTATATCCAGATTAAGGGGGCTAAGTTTAGGATGGGGGGGCTATATCCCAGGATGAGGGACAATGTAACAGGATGAGGGGGTTATGAGGGACATATACCCTATATAATTTATTAGATGGACCCTGGCATTATAAGACTGACCCCATTTAACATTAAAAAAATGTTTTTTTCCTTCATCAAATATGGGGGTGCATCTTATAATTAGGTGCATCTCATAAAGCGAAAAATACGGTATATCAATAGGGAGTTGGTCTAAAAATGACCCAGTGGCCAGTGTGAAAATGGAAAGATTTGTATCTTATTTAATATTTTTAATACAGATAGTGATATGGAAAAATAATTGCCAACTTTAAAAGAAAAACAAAAAAAAAACACTTAACACATTAGCCTTGATTTAAGCAATAGATATTTTTCTGATGATAGCTTCAATTTAATATTGATTGCTATATTTTTTGTAAACTCACCAAACTCTAAGCCAGAGGTACTCAACCTTTGTGACCTTGAGAGCCACAGCCAGCTCCTGCCCGCCCTCACAGTAGCGACACCCAGACTCCCCCATTACCGGTATAATGACAGCCAAAGTTTTTCCAGAGAAATTACACTGAGGCAGTATACAAAGATCCATGCGCACCTACCTTACCACAAATGTGCTGTACTATATGGGGATAATCCTAAAGGCGGGTTACACGCAGTGACATCACTACCGATGTCGCTGCAATGTCAAAGGTTTTGTGATGTTGCAGCGACCTCGCCAGCAACGCCGCTGTATGTGACATGCCATAACGACCAGCGATCAGCTCGCTGATCGTTGTGGAATGGCCGAGACCATTTTTCAATCATTGGTCTGCCGCTGTCACGCATGCATCGGTATGTGTGACAGGGGCAACGACCAGCGACACCCAGCGTGCGCCCGACACCCTGACCGATCCCAGCGACTGTGGGGTGTTGATGCACCGCTGGGTGATCGCTGGTGAGATCTGCCTGTCTGGCATCTCACCAGCGATCACATAGCGATGTTCCAGCGATCCCAATCGTTTGTCGGGTCGCTGGAACATCGCGATGTGTAACCCGGCCTTAAAAGTCACCATCTGGGGATCTGCTCCTCATGGATCTGCAAGATCTGGTGCTTATGCACCAAGCTGGAAGAGAGCCACAAGCCACACATCACAGGCTTGCGAGCTATAGGTTGGGGACCCCTGCTCTAAGCCATAAATAAAACTTTTTGAAATAAATTGAAATTTTTCCAATTCTGAATACCTGTTAGATTTATGACTTTGCTTCTTTTAACAGATGGTAAATTTAAAAGAGAAGATCAAGGAGCTTCATCAGCAATATAAAGAGGCATCCGATGTAAAGCCTCCCCGAGACATCACTGCTGAGTTCTTGGTGAAAAGCAAACACAGAGATCTGACCGCACTGTGCAAGGTATTGTCATTGTCATATATTACTTTACTATCCTTTATTAATTGAACACCTACAAGTCGCGTGTAAGGGTTCATTTACAGGGACTGACTGGCGGCTCTAAATGACTGCCAACTGCTAAACATTTTCCAAAAGGCGGACTCTTAATACTGTGTTTATACATGCAGAACACAGTAAATGATGGACAGTGAAAAGTCTGTAGTAGATTTTTTTTGTGTGTACAAGCTGCCATAAACCAAATACAGACACCTCCCAGATCTCATTTCATAGTCCACACTCACCCTCCCTCCATGCTAATTGCTGTGAGATGAGATCTGGAAGTGTTTGCAGTGATGCATAAACCGACTTTGCGATATCTCTACACAGTCGATGCAGAGATCAGTAAGGAGAGGAGGGCGTGTTCTTTTCTCCTGCTGTCTACTTATGATTGGTCAACCTTATTCAGGGGAATAAGTACACACCCCAAGAGATAAATCTCCTTAACATCCTGTTAAACTATAACATAAATTATAATCTATTCTTTACAAGGGAATGTTACGTAACATGCATCACTAACAAGTCTTCAATTGAAAAAACAAAACACTTTTAATGTCTATTTTCCACTCATGGATGGTGCCAAATACCCCCTCAGTCACACTCCTTTGGACACTACTCAGGCCCTCCTCATTTTGATTAATGGGCTGGACAGCCCCAATGTCACCCTGATGTCCATAGAAATCCAGTGCATAAAGCAAGCTCACCAGACATGCGCATAGAAGCTTCATTTGTCATCTGTGCATGCTGCACCTCACTCACACTGCACCACTGCCAGGCACACTCATCTCATGCCCAATCTATGTCAGCCAGCAGCTTTAAAGGTATATGCAGATGACATATAAAACTGGAGCGGTACACCCAGCCTCAGTGTGCATGCCTGGCGAGCTGGCTGTGGGTGCACAGATGCAATATTTCCATGGGCATCAGCATGACGTCGGGGCTGTCCAGCTCATCCATCAAAGTGGGTAGGGTGTGAATGGTATCCCACCAATTGTGACCCTACCAATGGCTAAAACGAAGGGACAGAAGTGCCTGGCTAAACTATGGACTCCCTTGTTTCTATTTTGCTGCCTTCTGTACTCAGATTTCATAGAATGTCCATAGACTGTCATTGGTGTGCTATGCATTTGCTAATGCGCTGTAATTACCATAATGTTAACTACAGGACTATGATCTGCTGTCTGAGGCCCAGGGAAAGCTGGAAGAGAAATTGCAAGAACTAGAAGCCAACCCTCCAAGGTAAATGTTCATTTTTATTTCCATCATAGTTTACTCTGGTCAGAATGTGGGATGTGTAAATTGTGCACTTTCTTTGTCTCCTCAGTGGGGGACTCAGGACCATGAAGTATAACTATATAATCCCTTAAAGGGAACCTGTCATCTCATTTATGCCCTCCCCCCCAGCTATCACTATCTGTACCTGCAGCTTCACAGTCCTAACCTAACCATGCCTGTCTGAGCTAATAGTGTAATGTAATAGGTGGAGAAAAGCATATATACACTTACATTTTCTAATGTAAATAAGCCACAGACAAGTCTAGACTAGTCCAACTAGTCTATGGCTAATTCACATAAGAAAATGTAAGTGTATAAATGCTTTTCTCCACCTATTACATTACACTATTAGCTCAGACAGGGACGATTAGGTTAGGACTGTGAAGCTGCAGGTACAGATAGTGATAGCTGGGGGGAGGGCCATAAATGAGATGACAGGTTCCCTATAAGTAATTTAGATCTTACTCCGAGATAGTCTCACCTTTTTCTGTTTCCATCTTTTTTCTTAGTGATGTGTATTTATCGTCACGGGACAGACAGATACTTGACTGGCATTTTGCAAATTTAGAGTTTGCTAATGCCACCCCCTTTCTACCCTTTCTCTGAAGCATTGGGATCAGGTAATTTCTGTTGCTGTTCTCCCCACACCATGAGTTACCTCTGCACATTGTTTCCTCTAACATTGTTCTTGTATGGCAGGATGATGACTTCGAGTTCACCGGCAGCCATTTGACTGTTCGGAATGGTTATTCCTGTGTCCCTGTGGCTCTAGCCGAAGGTCTTGATATCAAGCTTAACACTGCTGTCCGACAAGTGCGCTACACCGCTTCTGGTAAGTCAAAAAGACACTCATTTGTATTAACCCCTTAGTGACACAGCATTTTTTGACCTTAATGACAGATTATAGAGCAGGCCTACATGATCAACTGATCACGTGTGGCCGCAATTAAAGACCGTGGATGTTCACTGCTTTCCACGCACACTATTGGACGGATGATTATACTCACCGCCCGTCGCCACGTCCTGCTCTCCTCCCGGCCGCTGTCAGTGTTGAGCTCGGCGCCTGACTGCGACATCATGCGCTGTGCGCTTACATGCTGGCAGTGCTGAGTTGCTGGTATGAGAACAGGACATCTGCAGCGGGGGAGCAATGGAGGGGTGAGTATAATTATTTATTATTTTAATTGTGCGCCAGTGCCAAATACCAGAATGAGGCATATACTAGGATGGGTCATTCAACAGGATTGGGGCATATACCAGGATGAGGATCATATGCCAGGATGGGAGCAAATACCAGAATGATGCAAATACCAGGATGGGGCATACCCCAGGATTGGAGCATATACCAGGATGAGGATCATATACCAGGATGGGAGCAAATACCAGGATAGGCCATTCAACATGATTGAGGCATATACCAGGATGAGAATCATATACCAGAATGGGAGCAAATACCAGGATAGGCCATTCAACATGATTGAGGCATATACCAGGATGAGAATCATATACCAGAATGGAAGCAAGTACCAGAATGGGGCATACACCAGGATTGGAGCATATACCAGGATGAGGATCATATACCAGGATGAGGATCATATACCAGGATGGGAGCAAATACCAGGATAGGCCATTCAACATGATTGAGGCATATACCAGGATGAGAATCATATACCAGAATGGGAGCAAATACCAGGATAGGCCATTCAACATGATTGAGGCATATACCAGGATGAGAATCATATACCAGAATGGAAGCAAGTACCAGAATGGGGCATACACCAGGATTGGGACATATACCAGGATAAGAATCATATACCAGGATGAGAGCAAGTACCAGGATGGGGCATACACCAGGATTGGGACATATACCAGGATAAGAATCATATACCAGGATGAGAACAAGTACCAGGATGGGGCATACACCAGGATTGGGGCATATATCAGGATGAGGATCATATACCAGGATGGGAGCAAATACCAGAATGAGGCATATATCAGGATGGGTCATACAACAAGATTGGGGCATATACCAGGATGGGAGCAAGTACCAGGATTGGGGCATATATCAGGATGAGGATCATATACCAGGACGGGGCATATACCAGAATGAGGATCATATGCCAGGATGGAAGCAAATACCAGAATGATGCAAATACCAGGATCGAGCATACCCCAGGATTGGAGCATATATCAGGATGAGGATCATATACCAAGATGGGAGCAAGTACGAGGATAGGCCATTCAACATGATTGAGGCATATACCAGGATGAGGATCATATGCCAGGATGGAAGCAAATACCAGAATGAGGCATATACCAGGATGGGGCATACCCCAGGATTGGAGCATATACCAGGATGAGAATCATATACCAGGATGGGAGCAAGTACCTAGATGGGGCATACACCAGGATTGGGGCATATACCAGGAGAATGACCATATACCAGGATGAGGGCATATACAGGATGGGGATCATATACTAGGATGGTGATAATATGCCAGGATGAAGACAATATATCACGATGATGACAATATATCAGGATAGGGGTCATTGCCCCCATAACAGTATCAGCAGCAGATCCCCTCCCCCCTTATAACAGTGAGTTATGACCGTATTTTTTGCTTCAAATTTTTTTCCCTATTTTCCTCCTCTAAAACCTGGGTGCGCTTTATGGTCTGAAAAATTGTATTTTTATTTATTTGTTTTTTTATAGCGTTGCCTTTTATTTTTTTGTGTCTTGTGTGGCATTATGAAAAAACAACATTTTTTTATTGTGCCTTTTTAATTTACATTTTTTACCATGTTGACAGTATGGGTTAAATAATGTGACGGTCTTGTAGCTTGGGTCATTTTGGCTGTGGCCATACTAGTTCTGTGTAGTTTATTTCTATTTAGTCCATTGCTTGGGCTCTCCTTTCCATCAGCCCCTGCAGCTCTCCTCCCCCATTTATCTGCTGCTGTCGTTACCGACCACCTTTGCTGCTAGCCATGAACGTGGCCATGTTTCTCAGTGTCATAAAAAGCCGCCGCTTAAAGAACCTAATGACTGCTGTAAAAAGACATATTGGCGATCATTAATGGGCTAATATTTTGGAGTCTATGGAGTGGTATTTTACCTGGTTAAATATGTTATCATTATAATGATAACATATTTTACCTCTGATTACCTCTCATTATAATGATACTATATTTTACCTGATATTACCTTTGGTGGTAATAAAATCAATATAAATTAAGTATAAATAATTATTAACACTTAATTTATATAGATTTTATTATTACCAGAGGTCGCAATAATGCAGATATTAGCTTCATAGATTCCCGTGCATGAGGTTTTTACCCTTTTAATGAAGTCTGGTATACTATCCTTAATGAGTCTTCTCTTGCATTCCAGGCTAGTATGTAAATTAGGTGACTAATGCCCTGATAAAGTTTTCCTCTGCTGTCTGCCGCAGCTACTTTTATGCATCCGAATAGAGTAGATTTTGCTGCAGTCCTATGTGCAGCTCCATGACACTACCTCACCGTCTGTGGCCTTATACTCAGGGCTGCAGGTAAACCTACCGCTATCATACTAAGCTTTGCTACACTGTGACATCAGCATGTCCTTTATCTATCATGATCATAATTAAGGCTTCGTATTGGGCTGAAACGCATTGTTCTTAATGGTCCGCAAGGAATGATCTGGCTGCCTGTATTTTTGTGCTGTACCATTTTAATTCTTTCAATAAATGGATGTTTTATTGATATATGACCATATCAAGTTCCTCTGTGGTTTTCCATAGGACTGCAGGCAACCTTTCACAATAGTGCAGCTCCAGAATGAAATGTCATTTGCAGCTCTGCTACATCCGTACAAACAATGCAATCCAATACTCTAAGACCTCCATGCACATTACATAAGCCGGCTGAACACATCAATTTTAGGCTGCGCAACTAATGTGTGTGCGGGTTTCCTGACCGGTAGATTATGCTTTTGTTCTGCAAGGAGATAAGCTTCTGCCAGAGAAGTCTGGCAGTGACTCTTTCATAGAGAACACTAGAGCACTCATGAGTAATCTGTGTATGGAGGGGTCAGAAGAGATTCTTCTACTGACAGCTGTCTGTGTATAGCCAGTTTTATGTCATCACAGACTGCATCTTAAAGGAACAGCACAAGAAACCTGTATACTGGACTTCAAAATGGAACATATAAAGTGTCTGCCCCAAACCACAGCCCTGCACACCTCTGAAATGCTGAGAATAGCTACCTCTGCTGTAAACTGCAGTGTTTAGGGATATATTTATCCCTATTTTCAATTTTGCAGACACCTATGCTTTCAGTATAATGTTCATATCTTTGTACAATTTTTTTCTCCTGTGCAGGTTTTTAGTGTAGTTTTTCTATTTATCGATAACATATGTTTTTTCCAAATAGGATGTGAAGTTATAGCAGTGAACACACGCTCCACCAGTCAGACGTTCATTTACAAGTGTGACGCCGTGCTTTGTACCTTACCACTGGGTGTATTAAAGCAACAGCCACCAGCCGTCCAGTTTGTGCCTCCACTTCCAGAATGGAAAACCTCAGCTGTGCAAAGAATGGGCTTCGGAAACCTAAATAAGGTGAGGTTCACATTGTAAGTGCTGTGCAAAGGGTGGCTTCAGACTTGCGTTCGCCTCCACAGCGTCTTGTGGACGGCGAAAGCAAGCTGAGCACAAGCACCGCCCATCCCTATGTTTAACATGGGGACGCACGGTGATGCGCTCAGCTGCAGATGGGCGTGCGCACCCATCGACTTCCGTGTGTGATTTGTACACATGCGGATGCTTGCCTACAAGTCACACGTTCTCGTCCACACCATGAACATGACCGTGTGTCCCCATTTTAAACATAGGGATGGGCGGTGCTTGCGCGCTCGGCTTGCTTTTGCCGTCCACAAGACGCTGCGGAGGCGAACGCAAGTCTGAAGCCACCCAAAGATTGTTGCCATATGACAAGATTTCACATGTAGATAATGATTGAATCCCAGCACTCATATATTTGATTTTATGCTCAAGGTGATTTTATTTACAGTTCATGCAGATGTGTCAGGTGACATGCAGGACAAAAGACGTTTCGGCCAACACTATGGCCTTGTTCACAAGGTCACTACAAAAAGGAATATACAAAAATGAATACAGTGCAGGTGGAAATATATACATTATTTACATAGACATTCAGTCAAGGAACTTCATGATCAGTATTGTATTTTCTATGAATCTTTAGAGAAAGGGGTAACATTAAGGGGTGTGATATATATATATATATACAAGAGGTGGTACTGGGGTAGAGGGTATGTAGAATCGGGGATTTGTAGGGTAAAAGAATGCATTCCTCATTTACCTGCCAGTATCTCAACACAGGATTGTCACCACGAGGGGAAGTGGTTGTATTGATTTCCTTATTTGGGGGCGATATATCATATAGAGGTGAAGGTAATCTATAATATAACATATGCGATTATTCAATATGATATTCCCATAGGTGTATATATACTTATTATTGTTTAAAACTAGATACCTGTTAGATCATACTTTGTAGGATAGATCCGGTGTACTGTTGAGTCAGGGCACTGTAGTTCAGTGCAAAGCTTAGGAAGCAATGTAGACTGCCAAAGGATCTATCTATGAAGTTTACAATATATGTATGTAAGTATACAAATCAGTGGCGTAGCTGGCCAGCTTCGGGCCCCGGGGCGAGATCACCACCCGGGCCCCCCATGTGAGGACCGGGGGGGGGGGGGGGGTGCTGGTGGAGAGATTTGAGGACCGGGGGGGAAGGGTACAGGTTACGTAGATAGGTACAGTATATACTCATTCACCTGGGTGCTGGGTACAGATCACATAGATAGGTGCAGTGTATAGTTAGTCACCTGTGTGCTAGGTACAGGTCACCTGGGTGCTAGGTACAGGTCACCTGGGTGCTAGGTACAGGTCACATAGATAGGTGCAGTATATAGTCATTCACCTGGGTGCTGGGTACAGGTCACATAGATAGGTGCAGTGTATAGTCAGTCACCTGGGTGCTAGGTACAGGTCACCTGGGTGCTAGGTACAGGTCACATAGATAGGTGCAGTATATAGTCAGTCACCTGGGTGCTGGGTACAGGTCACATAGATAGGTGCAGTGTATAGTCAGTCACCTGGGTGCTAGGTACAGGTCACATAGATAGGTGCAGTGTATAGTCAGTCACCTGGGTGCTAGGTACAGGTCACATAGATAGGTGCAGTATATAGTCAGTCACCTGGGTGCTAGGTACAGGTCACATAGATAGGTGCAGTGTATAGTCAGTCACCTGGGTGCTAGGTACAGGTCACATAGATAGGTGCAGTATATAGTCAGTCACCTGTTAGATCATACTTTGTAGGATAGATCCGGTGTACTGTTGAGTCAGGGCACTGTAGTTCAGTGCAAAGCTTAGGAAGCAATGTAGACTGCCAAAGGATCTATCTATGAAGTTTACAATATATGTATGTAAGTATACAAATCAGTGGCGTAGCTGGCCAGCTTCGGGCCCCGGGGCGAGATCACCACCGGGGCCCCCCATGTGAGGACCGGGGGGGGGGGGGGTGCTGGTGGAGAGATTTGAGGACCGGGGGGGAAGGGTACAGGTTACGTAGATAGGTACAGTATATACTCATTCACCTGGGTGCTGGGTACAGATCACATAGATAGGTGCAGTGTATAGTTAGTCACCTGTGTGCTAGGTACAGGTCACCTGTGTGCTAGGTACAGGTCGCCTGGGTGCTAGGTACAGGTCACCTGGGTGCTAGGTACAGGTCACATAGATAGGTGCAGTATATAGTCAGTCACCTGGGTGCTGGGTACAGGTCACATAGATAGGTGCAGTGTATAGTCAGTCACCTGGGTGCTAGGTACAGGTCACATAGATAGGTGCAGTGTATAGTCAGTCACCTGGGTGCTAGGTACAGGTCACATAGATAGGTGCAGTATATAGTCAGTCACCTGGGTGCTAGGTACAGGTCACATAGATAGGTGCAGTGTATAGTCAGTCACCTGGGTGCTAGGTACAGGTCACATAGATAGGTGCAGTATATAGTCAGTCACCTGGGCGCTAGGTACAGGTCACATAGATAGGTGCAGTATATAGTCAGTCACCTGGGTGCTAGGTACAGGTCACATAGATAGGTGCAGTGCACCTATGTGACCTGTACCTAGCACACAGGTGACTGACTGTATACTGCACCTATCTATGTGACCTGTACCTAGCACACAGGTGACTGACTGTATACTGCACCTGGTGCAGTATACAGTCAGTCACTTGTGTGCTAGGTACAGGTCACTTGTGTGCTAGGTACAGGTCCAGTGAGGACCGGGGAGGGGGGGGGTGATGCTGGTGGAGAGATTTGAGGACCGGGGGGGGTGATGGTGGAGCGGTGTGAGGACCGGATCGGACCGGGGGGAGAAGGGTGCTGACACTCACCGCGGCCGGCCGCCTGCGTGCGTCTGCTGTAGGAGGGGGAGGAGGCGGGGCGGGCAGATCTGCACAGCAGGAAGTCACGTCCTCCCTCCTCTCCGGCCGCGCGGCTGCCAGCACGGGGCCCCCCCAGGGAGTGCGGGCCCCCCCCGGGGGCGGCCAATGGGCCCCTCAAGCCGGGGGGGCCCGGGGCGATCGCACCCCCTGCCCCCCCGCTAGCTACGCTACTGATACAAATGCATGCTGGGTTCTGATAGGAATATTATGTAGATATTTGTAGATATTAGTACCTTATAGCAAAGGTCCCCAGGGTGGTATCCTGTTTGAATCTGCTCTCTGTTAGTGCAGCTCAGTAGAGCTATGTAGTCTATGGAATAGATATGTGACAGTGTAATATAAGTAACATATGTGATCATGTACTTATCTTATGGATTGTCCGTCCTCCAGTCTGCCCTGCTTACTTCAGTCGTTGTGGTGTATATGCTGGCACTACTAGTGCCTCAGCGGGAGATGGTGGTGTGCAGCCCGCCGTCGCCGCAATTTGTGCGAGCGGCGGGTCACCTGACAGGAAGTGACGCGTCATCGGATGTGACGTCTGCGTTCCACCGCGTCACCGGAAGTGACGGTATTGGTTGCGCCTGCGCACATAGAAAGACGGGCACCGAGCGGTGCCGCTTTGTATATGCAGTTACCATAGTAATTGGTAACTATTGCAATAGGGAGTCCGTGCGTGTGGCGATGATGTTTAGTTCTCTGGTGGTCATTATGCATGTGCTTAGTTTATGCATACCATAGTGATAGTGGGAGGACTACATGGGGATTAGGGGGTCTTTTGAGAATGTCCTAATTTACATATTAAGATGCCCTGATTAGAGTTTTGGATCAACATGTTAATAGTGTCAATTAGATAGACTGGTTTAACACATGTATAAATGAATTAGTTGTGCATAGATCATACAGATTAATATCCCTGTCATTGTATGGCAAAACATCTTGACATGCTGCAATCATGAACATAGTGGTAATGGTTACAGGTGCAATGGCATACACGTTGTTGATACATTCAGTACTGCAAAATGATAATACAAATGTACAAGAATGATCTCTCAAAACCAGGCTTATTCAGGGGTCCAAAACACATATATAGGTATTTTCAGCAATCATAATATAGCAAATGAAACTTAAAAAAGAACAAGGGAAAAAAAAAGGGGGGGGGGTTTGGACAAAGACTATGTTTCTTACCCATTGGGGGTCTTCGGAAG
Source organism: Allobates femoralis (assembly GCA_033576535.1). NCBI lineage: Eukaryota > Metazoa > Chordata > Amphibia > Anura > Aromobatidae > Allobates > Allobates femoralis. Next base: position 375,528,151 of record JARQOC010000002.1, read on the forward strand.
AACAGAATAATAGAGTTTAGGTAGGAATCTGGAAGAGAGGTTTAATGAGTTAGCCATTCGATTTCCCTATTAATGCCCCTGGGGGTTAGGGTGCCCAAGGTATAGATCCAATAACACTCCCTCTGTTTTAACAGTTTAATATGGTTCCCACCACGTCGAGGTCTGGGTACGTGTTCAATCACCTGGAATCTAAGTTGTGCCACGTTGTGGTTGGCTTCCGTGAAGTGGTGAGGAAGTGGCAGATAGACTTTGCCTGTACGTATGGTTGACTTGTGGCTCGAGATCCTATCCCTAATGGACTGGGTAGTCTCCCCTACGTATAAAAGTCTGCAGGGGCACTTGACAAGATAGATCACATACTTAGATTTGCAGGTGTAGAACCCTCGTATTTTGTAGGTTTTACCAGTGCGAGGATGGACTATTTCACTCCCTTTGATAACATTGGAACAACATGCACATCCCAAACATGGATAGGTTCCCAGTCTTGGTTCGTGTGTTAGGGTCCTGGTGAGCGATGTCCCCAAAGAGACCAGTTCTATATACAAACATGTGGGGCCGCAATGGGTTCAAACGTAGCGCCGGCCTACGCAAATTTATACATGAACCAATTTGAGGAGGCCCACATCTATCCTAATAACCTATACAAACAATATGCTACCCAATGGTTCAGATATATAGACGACGTGTTCTGTATATGGACAGGCACTGAAGTCAGTCTAATGGCATTTATTGAACACATCAATTCAATCCGCCCGGAGTTGAAGTTTACTTTAAGCTATGATGTCAACGAGATCCCATTCCTTGATACCATGGTTCAAAAAAACATGGATGGTCAGATCATCACTGACATCTACTCCAAACCTACAGACTGTAATGGTCTTCTCCTCTATGGTAGTTGCCACCCAAGATCGACAAAAAACAGCCTTCCGAGGTCACAGTTCAAGCGGGTAACCAGGATAGTAACGATAGTGAATGTTTTGGATGTGCATGTTGTTCCAATGTTATCAAAGGGAGTGAAATAGTCCATCCTCGCACTGGTAAAACCTACAAAATACGAGGGTTCTACACCTGCGAATCTAAGTACGTGATCTATCTTGTCAAGTGCCCCTGCGGACTTTTATACGTAGGGGAGACTACCCAGTCCATTCGGGATAGGATCTCGAGCCACAAGTCAACCATACGTACAGGCAAAGTCTATCTGCCACTTCCTCACCACTTCACGGAAGCCAACCACAACGTGGCACAACTTAGATTCCAGGTGATTGAACACGTACCCAGACCTCGACGTGGTGGGAACCATATTAAACTGTTAAAACAGAGGGAGTGTTATTGGATCTATACCTTGGGCACCCTAACCCCCAGGGGCATTAATAGGGAAATCGAATGGCTAACTCATTAAACCTCTCTTCCAGATTCCTACCTAAACTCTATTATTCTGTTCTTCCGAAGACCCCCAATGGGTAAGAAACATAGTCTTTGTCCAAACCCCCCCCCTTTTTTTTTCCCTTGTTCTTTTTTAAGTTTCATTTGCTATATTATGATTGCTGAAAATACCTATATATGTGTTTTGGACCCCTGAATAAGCCTGGTTTTGAGAGATCATTCTTGTACATTTGTATTATCATTTTGCAGTACTGAATGTATCAACAACGTGTATGCCATTGCACCTGTAACCATTACCACTATGTTCATGATTGCAGCATGTCAAGATGTTTTGCCATACAATGACAGGGATATTAATCTGTATGATCTATGCACAACTAATTCATTTATACATGTGTTAAACCAGTCTATCTAATTGACACTATTAACATGTTGATCCAAAACTCTAATCAGGGCATCTTAATATGTAAATTAGGACATTCTCAAAAGACCCCCTAATCCCCATGTAGTCCTCCCACTATCACTATGGTATGCATAAACTAAGCACATGCATAATGACCACCAGAGAACTAAACATCATCGCCACACGCACGGACTCCCTATTGCAATAGTTACCAATTACTATGGTAACTGCATATACAAAGCGGCACCGCTCGGTGCCCGTCTTTCTATGTGCGCAGGCGCAACCAATACCGTCACTTCCGGTGACGCGGTGGAACGCAGACGTCACATCCGATGACGCGTCACTTCCTGTCAGGTGACCCGCCGCTCGCACAAATTGCGGCGACGGCGGGCTGCACACCACCATCTCCCGCTGAGGCACTGGTAGTGCCAGCATATACACCACAACGACTGAAGTAAGCAGGGCAGACTGGAGGACGGACAATCCATAAGATAAGTACATGATCACATATGTTACTTATATTACACTGTCACATATCTATTCCATAGACTACATAGCTCTACTGAGCTGCACTAACAGAGAGCAGATTCAAACAGGATACCACCCTGGGGACCTTTGCTATAAGGTACTAATATCTACAAATATCTACATAATATTCCTATCAGAACCCAGCATGCATTTGTATACTTACATACATATATTGTAAACTTCATAGATAGATCCTTTGGCAGTCTACATTGCTTCCTAAGCTTTGCACTGAACTACAGTGCCCTGACTCAACAGTACACCGGATCTATCCTACAAAGTATGATCTAACAGGTATCTAGTTTTAAACAATAATAAGTATATATACACCTATGGGAATATCATATTGAATAATCGCATATGTTATATTATAGATTACCTTCACCTCTATATGATATATCGCCCCTAAATAAGGAAATCAATACAACCACTTCTCCTCGTGGTGACAATCCTGTGTTGAGATACTGGCAGGTAAATGAGGAATGCATTCTTTTACCCTACAAATCCCCGATTCTACATACCCTCTACCCCAGTACCACCTCTTGTATATATATATATATATCACACCCCTTAATGTTACCCCTTTCTCTAAAGATTCATAGAAAATACAATACTGATCATGAAGTTCCTTGACTGAATGTCTATGTAAATAATGTATATATTTCCACCTGCACTGTATTCATTTTTGTATATTCCTTTTTGTAGTGACCTTGTGAACAAGGCCATAGTGTTGGCCGAAACGTCTTTTGTCCTGCATGTCACCTGACACATCTGCATGAACTGTAAATAAAATCACCTTGAGCATAAAATCAAATATATGAGTGCTGGGATTCAATCATTATCTACTACGGATCACTTGATCCTTTCCCAATAGCACCATAGAATCGCGAACGCTCTGAGTGCTGGTCATCTACGAATTATTAAGATTTCACATGTGACATTTTTATTCTACAAGCCAATTTTACCCTGTATGACCATGATCGGACCCAACAGAAAGCTATAGCCGCATGTAGCCTTTCAGGCCAGAGCTAGATGACAAATGGCAAAATCTGGTTTACAATATCTACCAGAGTTGGGGGGCCTTTCAGACTTGCGGTTTTTTCCTGATTTGGAAGATCAGGAAAAACCCAATTCTTACAGTATTTTGCCCATTCACTTTAATTTTGTCAGGTAGAATCTTTTTGCTTCATGTTTTCTTCTGAAATCATTAAAGAGAATAGGCAAAAAAATGAATCCTGTAAGAATCAGGTTTTTTCCTGATCTTCCAAATCAGGAAAAAAACGCAAGTGTGAAAGGCCCCTTATATAGTATTCTCTAGAAATGAATTCTTTTTTTAAACCTAACTCTCATTGGTTGAAAGTAACTAACAGAGCTTTAACCCTTTCTTCCCCAAATTGATTTTTTATTTTTCCATGGCTTTTTTTTATATAGACACATGAGGACTTGTTTTTTGCGGAGATAAGTTGTACTTTTGAATTACATCATTTATTTTACCATATAGTGTACTGGAAAATAGGAAAAAATCCAAGCGCGGTACAATTGCAAAAAAAAAAAAAAGCAATTCCACAATGTTTATTTTTTTTTTGTCACCATGTTCACTATAAGGTAAAACTGACCTGGCAGTATGATTCCCCAGGTCAGTATGAGTTTGTAGATACCAAACATGCTTAGTTTATTTTTTAATTATTATTTAAGTGGTGACGAAAACTTCAGACAAAAATTGTTTTCCCCCAAAAATTGTGCATATGCCGTTATTTTCTGTGACCTGTAGTGTCCTCATTTTTCAGGATCTGGGGTTGTGTGACGGCTTATTTTTTTGCGGCTTGAGCTGACATTTCTAATGATACCATTTTGGGTTGATGCACTGTTTTGATTGCCCGTTATTGCATTTTATTGCAGTGTTGTAACAAAAAAAAACACCTAATCTCGGCATTTTTTTTCTCACTGCGCAGTTTACCAATTGGATTAATATTTTTAGGTTTTGATAGATCGGGCATTTCTGAACACAGCAATAACAAATGTGTTTTTGTTTTGTTTTTTATTCTATTTTCAAAATGGGGTGATTTAAACTTTTTTTTGTTTGTTTTATTCCAGATTTTTAACCTTTTTTTTTTTCTCTATACAGCACAAATGACCATCTTCTGTGAACGTTGGCATTCACAGGAAGCTTGTCATGTCAGCTGACGCCTGGTTTTCATGACAACCCATCAGCGCCCCACGATCACATCATGGGAACGCTAATGGGAGCTGGGAATGTGCCATGCCACCGCATGTTAGAACATGCTGTCAGAGATTGACAGTATAATTTAACTAGTTAACAGGCACAGGCAGATCTCCGATTAAGGGGCGGTCACAAACAGAAACCAAGGCTGCGATGTCAGAAGCGATGCCGCAGGAGCGCGGTCACTTCCGACATTGCAGCCTTGGTGTCACACAGGCAGATGTTGCCAGTGACAACGCTGCAATGTGGGCACAGCCATCGCTCACTGGGCTGGGATCAACCCAGCGAGCGATCCGCAGCAATGGTGCGAAATAGGCTGTATCACCGCCAACATCGGTATTGCGGTGTCAGACGGCACGATATAGCCAAATCGCTGGGGCCAGATTGCCAGGTTTATGAACATGTTCATAAACCTGGCAGCCTACAACCAGCGAGTTATCGCAGTTGCATTGTGCTGTCACACAGCACGACCCACTTGCGATATCGCTAACAACATCGCTGAACACGTGACTTTTCAACGATGTTGCAAGCGATATTGACGTGTGTGACGGCCCCTTTAGAGGCACAGATCAGCCGACGTGCAAGGAAAGATATGGGCTCCGCATGTGAGCATACATCAAAGGCAGGGACATGACCAAGGACATACACATATGTCATTGTTCATGAAGAGTTTAAGTCATCAGTGATAGATTTACTCAGGGCAACTAAAGCAACATAAATAATCTCACTTGTGCATGGAAAATAAACACTTGATTTGGATTGTTTTCTTTTTAGGTGGTTCTATGTTTTGACAGAGTATTTTGGGACCCAACGGTTAATTTATTTGGCCACGTCGGCAGCACAACTGCTAGTAGAGGGGAATTGTTTCTATTCTGGAATCTTTATAAAGGTAATTTATTTTCTGTAATTCTTTATTTTAAAAGAGTGTTTATTCAAAGTTGTTGTCCAGACTTAAAGGGAACCTTTCACCACCCAGGGTTTATTAAGCTAAAAGAGCCATCTTCAGCAGCGCCTATGCTGTATTTTGTGAAGGTGGCTCTTATTATCCCACTTCCCCCCCAGGGGCACCGAAATAAACACTTTATTAGAAATTAGTTTAGGTCCGGGAGCATGGGCGTACCCAGCGTTGGGCAGGGGGGGGCCGATGCCCCCCCCTAGAAGCCTGACGGGTTCCAGGGCTCCATTCTCCCTCCTCGCAGGGGCGCACCTGTCATGCGGTGGCAACCAGCTGACGGCATTGGCAGAGGTTACCTGCTGCTAGTGAGGGTTCCCCACAGACGCCGCTCCTGCTCCTGTAGTGTAATACCGGCCGCCGCTGTATGCTGCGCTTCCGATCAGGACGTCGGGGGAGCGATGATGTCATCACTGAGCGCTGGCGCTGCCCGGGTCCTGCAGAGCCGCAGACACGCTGGGGAGACTGGAGTTGTGAGCAGAGAACATCGAGGACTGAGGAAAGGGTTGAGTATTTTCTTTTTTTAATCAATGTGACAACTGATGGGAGATAATATGTATGGGTATGTAATGGGTATGCATTATATGTGATGAAGGTACTATGGGGGTGCATTATATGTGATGAAAGTACTAGGGGGGTGCATTATATGTGATGAAGGTACTATGGGGGTACATTATATGTGATGAAGGTACTATGGGGGTGCATTATATGTGATGAAGGTACTATGGGGGTGCATTATATGTGATGAAGGTACTATGGGGGTGCATTATATGTGATGAAGGTACTATGGGGGTGCATTACATGTGATGAAAGTACTATGGGGGTGCATTATATGTGATGAAGGTACTATGGGGTGCATTATATGTGATGAAGGTACTATGGGGGTGCATTATATGTGATGAAGGTACTATGGAGGTGCATTATATGTGATGAAGGTACTATGGGGGTGCATTATATGTGATGAAAGTACTAGGGGGGTGCATTACATGTGATGAAAGTACTATGGGGGTGCATTATATGTGATGAAGGTACTATGGAGGTGCATTATATGTGATGAAGGTACTATGGGGGTGCATTATATGTGATGAAGGTACTATGGAGGTGCATTATATGTGATGAAGGTACTATGGGGGTGCATTATATGTGATGAAAGTACTAGAGGGGTGCATTATATGTGATGAAGGTACTATGGGGGTACATTATATGTGATGAAGGTACTATGGGGGTGCATTACATGTGATGAAAGTACTATGGGGGTGCATTATATGTGATGAAGGTACTATGGGGGTGCATTATATGTGATGAAGGTACTATGGGGGTGCATTATATGTGATGAAGGTACTATGGGGGTGCATTATATGTGATGAAGGTACTATGGAGGTGCATTATATGTGATGAAGGTACTATGGGTATATATGTGATGAAAGTACTATGGGGGTGCATTATATGTGATGAAGGTACTATGGGGGTTGATTACATGTGATGAAGGTACTATGGGGTTGATTACATGTGATGAAGGTACTATGGGGGTTGATTACATGTGATGAAGGTACTATGGGGTTGATTACATGTGATGAAGGTACTATGGGGGTCCATTACATGTGATGAAGGTACTATGGGGATGCATTATATGTGATGGAGTCCTATGGGAATATATTATATGTGATGGAATCCTATGGGGGTGCATTATATGTGATGATGGAGTACTATGGGGCTGCATTATATGTGATGATGGAGTACTATGGGGATGTATTATATGTGATGGAATCCTATGAGGGTGCATTATATGTGATAGAGTTCCATGGGGGTTCATTATATGTGATGAAGTACTGTGGGGGTGCATTATATGTGATAGAGTACTATGGGGGTGCATTATATGTGATGGAGTCTTATGATGGTGCATTATATGTGATGGAGTCCTTTGAGGGTGCAAGATATGTGATGGAGTCCTATGACAGTGCATTATATGTGATGGAGTGCTATAAGGGTGCATTATATGTGATGGAGTCCTATGACAGTGCAAGATATGTGATGGAGTCCTATGACAGTGCATTATATGTGATGGAGTGCTATAAGGGTGCATTATATGTGATGGAGTCCTATGACAGTGCAAGATATGTGATGGAGTCCTATGACAGTGCATTATATGTGATGGAGTGCTATAAGGGTGCATTATATGTGATGGAGTCCTATGACAGTGCATTATATGTGATGGAGTCCTATGACAGTGCATTATATGTGATGGAGTGCTATAAGGGTGCATTATATGTGATGGAGTCCTATGGATAATGGGGATGCATTACGGTATATTTGATGGAGTCCCATGGGAGTGCATTATACTGTATGGAGTACTATGGGGGTGCGGTTGAACACGTGATCAGCCCCCACAATGCACCGGGCCGGATATGACGTTCTGGCGGGCGCATCATGGCTTGCCCCCCCCTAGTTTTGATCCTGGGTACGCCCATGTCCGGGAGGTATACTCCGCTCCCTGGACCTAAACGCTTTGTTGCTGTTACCCCTCCTCCTGTGTGGTCTGGGTCCCTTCTTCTCTCATCATATGGAGAGACCTCGTCGGTGCCTGCGCGTTCTCTCAGCTCTCGGGCATCAGATCTCATCCTGTGTGTGATCTTATGCTTTATGCAGGCTGCGGGGCTGGGAATCTGGCAAAGGGAAACTCCTCACCATGTTCCCAGCCCCCCTGCAGTCTACATACAGCATAACACACCATAGGGCGAGGTCTGATGATGGCTAATACCATGTGACCTCAGCTCTCGGCCAGAGGTCACAGAGATCCCCGAGAGCCGAGATAACGTGCCGACGCCGCTCCAAAGTTAGAGAGAAGGGGGATCTCAGACCACAAAGGAGGAGGGGTAACATCAGCCAGGCGTTTAGGTCCTAAAGGAGAGTAGTCCTCCCGGACCTAAACTAATTTGAAATAAAGTGATTATTTAGGTGTCCTGGGGGAGTAGGGGGATAAGAACCACCTTCACAAAATGTAGCATAAGCTCTGCTGAAGGTGGCTCTTTTAACTTAATAGGCCCTGGGGGGGTGACAGGTTCCCTATTTTTGAATTCAAGTAATGTACACTAAAAAGTAAATTTCTTTTTCTCTTTTTTTTTTTCTTCAATTTAATATTTTCCATAAAAGCCCCAATTCTGTTGGCTCTGGTGGCAGGAGAAGCTGCTGGAATCATGGAAAACATCAGTGATGATGTTATAGTTGGGCGTTGTTTGGCCATTCTGAAAGGGATATTTGGAAGCGGTGCTGTGCCACAGGTAAGGGTTCATTACTGCTCCTCTATTTTGATTATAAGACACACTTTTTTTCTTCCCAAGAAGTTGGGAGGAAAATGGGGGTGCGTCTTATCCGGTTGTAGCTTATGGGGGTGGGGGGAAGACGCACAGTGGAGAGGGGTCACAGGGAGCAATGTTCTCACTGCATGGCAGTGGCTGGAGTAGAGTGATGCTGTGGGCAGTGAGACGGATGTCCCGGCAATGCAGGAGCCATCCTGGCGAAGCAGCGGGTATTGTGCTTCAGGAGCAGGCGGTGCGACAGATGTTCTGGCGATGCAGGAGCCATCCCGGTGAAGCAACGGGCATTGCGAGGTAGAAGCGGGCGGTGTTGGGTGTCCCGGTGATGCAGGAGCCAACCCAGTGAAACAGCAGGCATTGCGAGGTAGAAGCTGGTGGTGTGATGGGTGACCCGGTGATGCAGGAGCCATCCCAGTGAAACAGCAGGCATTGTGAGGTAGAAGCTGGTGGTGCGATGGGTGTCCCGGTGATGCAGGAGCCATCCCAGTGAAACAGCAGGCATTACGAGGTAGAAGCTGGTGGTGCGATGGGTTGTCCCGGTGATGTAGGAGCCATCCCAGTGAAGCAGCTGGCATTGCGAGGTAGAAGCAGGCAGTACGATGAGTGTCCCGATGATGCAGGAGCCATCTTAGTAAAACAGGAGTCATTGCGAGGCAGACGCGGGCGGTGTGATGGGTGTCCTGGTGATGCAGGAGCCATCCTAGTGAAGCAGCAGGCATTGCGAGGCAGAAGCAGGCGCTGCGATGGGTGTCCCGGTGATGCCAGAGCCATTGTGGTGAAGCAGCGGGCATTGCGAGGTAGAAGCGGGCAGTGCAATGAGTGTTCCGGTGATGCAGGATCCATCCCAGTGAAGCAGCAGGCATTGTGAGGTGGGAGTGGGTAGTGTGAGGGTTGTCCCAGCAATGCAGGAGCCATCCCGATGTAGCAGCGGGCATTGTGAGGCAGAAGCGGGAGGTGCGATGGGTGTCCCGGCAATGCAGGAGCCATCCCGGTGTAGCAGCAGGCATTGTGAGGGAGGAGCGGGCAGTGAGTTGGGTGTCTTGGCAAATCAGCAGACATTCTGAGGCAGGAGCCATCCCCAGTGATTGTATGTAAGAAGATGTCAGCAATGTAGGCATCAAAGAAATGGTGCCGGGAACGGCGCATATGCAGATTGCACTCTCAGCGCAGTGACGAGCTGAGATCTCATCTCTGCACATGCTGCCTCTAGCCCATTGATCTCCCAGCAGTGGACTTAAGGAAAATAACGGGCAGAGGCGGCACTTGCTCGGATGGATCTCTGCAAACTGCGCTCACACCGCCTCTGGGCGCCATTTCTTTTTTTTTTTTTTTTTTTTTTTTTTTTTAAACCATTTATTTTTATTTAGGTTTCAAAAATGTAACAACAAACAGTAGATATCAATATGCATGAAACAATTCACATATCTGGTACCACACAGTCAAAACCATCCCCCACTACACCCCCCCTATCCCGCCAATACCCTTATGCTGGGTATATTTGATTGGTGCCATTTCTTAGAAACCAGCATCGCCAACATTTTCGTACATACAATCACTGGGGATGGCTTCTGCCTCATAATGCCCTCTTGCTTTACCGGGATGGCTCCTGCCTCATAATGCCCTCTGCTTCGCCGGGATGGCTCCTGCCTCATAATGCCCTCTGCTTCGCCGGGATGGCTCCTGCATTGCCGGGTCACAGCCCGCTCCTGCCTCGAAATACCCACTGCTTCACCAGGTTTGCTCCTGCCTCAGAGCTTAGCTGGAACACTCGCCACACTCCCCGCAGCATTGCCCTACTCCGCCTCTGCCTCCAGTGAACTTGCTCTACCACTGCTGCAGCTCCCCTGGTAAGATACAACCAGATTATAAGATGGACCCCTTTTCACCCCCCAATTTTTTTTTGTTTACCTTTTTTCTTTCTCTAAATTTGGGGTGCGTCTTATAGTTCTAATCCGGTGCATCTTATAAAATAAAAAATGTGGTACATTGGTAAAAAAAAAAAATACCTTGTGGAACCAGCCCACAGGTGTGTTATATGCAGATTGTGTAAAATAGATACAATCTGCTAAATATGTGTTACAAAGTGGGCATGCTGCGGATGGAAACATTCTTAAAATGGATATATCTGGTAATATTGCAAAATGTATGGTGTGGCGGGTGCAACTTAAATTCCACAACAAATAATCATTGTTTGATTCGGGCCTTGCAGGTATTGGCCTTCTAACATGGCATAGTCTATTGCTAAATCTTTCACATCAGTGTTCCCAGAATGAGAGACCTGGCGCACAATTCCAATTCCTCAGTCAGACTGGTGAAAAAAACCGCATCTGCCGCGATACCGCATACCGCTGCACTTGCGGCACGGTTGCGGTAAACGCCATACAAGATATATGCGGACGTGCGGCAAGTGCGGTTTTTGGCACTTGCGCAGGTGTGCGAAAAAAAATGCTGTCAGCCGCGGTTTTTTTGCGGCCGCACCTGCCGCAAGTCCGCCTATACCTTGTATGGGGTTTACCGCAACCGCGCCGCAAGTGCAGCCGGTGTGCGGTAATCGCGGCCGATGCGGTTTTTTTCACCGCATCTGCCGCGAATTTCAAAAAACGCTGATGTGAAAGGGCCCTAACACTAATGTAACTGCCTTGTGTCTTTTTGGGCTTTTCCTCATCGGCTGAATAATAGAATTGCAGTCTTAAAACTAAAGACAGGTGCTTTGAATTTTTTTTCAAATTTAGAAAAAAAAAAATTCTATTTAGAATGTCTGTGTCGAGTGCAACTGTTGATATTTGAAATAGAATTGTGTTTAGTTAGCACGTTCATTGACAGGACTGAGTGCAGCATAATATTGTACTGTACATATATGACATGGGTTCAGCACCCGTATGCTAGCACCTTCCCTCACTCTTGTTGTGAGATATAAGCTATTGCTCTCTGGTATCAGTCTCTAGCACGCCTAAGGGGTTAACCTCTTTTGCCAAAGCACTGATTACATATTCAAAGCAACTGTCTTTAGTTTTAAGACTGCAATTCTATTCTCTGGTATCAGCCAATGAGGAAAAGCCCGAAAGACACAAGGCAGTTACATTAGTGTTAGGACCCAGTTAACAGAGATCGCCTCCGCATGGCAACTGGGTGGATTATTGATTTGGTAATTTTCATAATGCTAAGTATCTCTACTTTTTCATTTTTAATTTTTTTCTATTTAAATGAAGATTTAAAAAAAGATACAACGTGCTCTGTGAGAGCTATTTAGAGTTGGTGCAAATCAGTTCTCAGGAACGGGTTGAATAATCTGTGGGTACTGGACGGTAAGTCCTGTTATCTACAGTTCTTTTGATTAGCTTGTCAAGCCGGCTTATCAAAACAAGAGTCATTGGGGTTAACAGCTAAAAAAGAAAAGGCCTCTTAGGCCCCTTTCACATCAGCGGTTTTGCTGATCGTGGCAGATGCGGTGAAAAAAACGCATCTGCCGCGATTACCGCATAACCGCTGCACTTGCGGCACAGTTGCGGCAAGCCCCATGCAATGTCTATGGGGCTTGCGGTAAGTGTGCGGCAAGTGCGGTTTCGGCACTTGCGGCAGGTGTGGCCGCGAAAAAAAACGCGGTCAGCTGCGTTTTTTTTGCGGCCGCACATGCGGCAAGTGCCGATACCGCACTTGCCGCACCTGCCGCAAGCCCGCATAGACATTGTATGGGGCTTGCCGCAAGTGCAGCTGTTATGCGGCAATCGCGGCAGATGCGTTTTTTTCACCGCATCTGCCGCGATCGGCAAAAACCGGCTGATGTGAAAGCACCCTTAGCCATAGATTACTGATATTGCCAATGGACCGGGCAAGTCAATTTGTACCAAAATTTCGTCTAGATACAATATAGATAATTTTTCTTTCTTTGTATGCATTCAGCCAAAAGAGACTGTTGTAAGCCGGTGGCGTGCTGATCCATGGGCTCGGGGATCCTACTCTTATGTAGCAGCTGGCTCTTCTGGAAATGACTATGATTTGATGGCTCAACCTATCACTCCAGGTCCTGCAATTCCTGGAGCACCACAAGTAAGTCCTCACTATCAAAAAGATTCTCCAGCGGTTTTATTTAAGCGCTATAACTAATTCAGTTTGAAACAAACAGTCCCCCATGATAAAGGCAAAGGCAACACAGGTGCAAAATACTAATGAGACAAGCACTTCCAACCTACCAATTCATAGAGGGGTTGGTCATCTAGTCTTAGCATTGTACATGTGCAGTACAGTGCCCTGCTTGCAGCCTATTGTTGCTTATATTAGGTTAAGATGGCTGCCCAGCACTATATAAGTGCACCCCATAGGGACCCTGATTTACAAGGCCAACCTAGATGAGCCTGGCTGTATCCTGCATAAAAAAAAAAAGAAAAAATGTGCAGTAAAACATACATTATATGCATGACACAATGGTCGATATTTAGAAAGGAAGAATGAGTCAGCACTCCCAGAGTCCAAAATGCACAGATTATTTATTGATTAAAAAGCAAGGTGACATGGCTGAAAACAGTGCAAAAAGATAAGACTGGGCAAAATAAGAAACAGGGGCAACATGTTTCTTTACTGCACAGACCATTTTCCATTGCTCGATATTTATTCACATTACACAACCTTGCTACCCACACCAAAAGTCCTCATTGTCTTCAGAGTCCCTACACTAAAATCAAAACAAAATCACAGCAAAAGGATACTGATTCATTAAAGCTTTTATGTCAAAACTGAGGCTGAATAGGTAGGGCTCTTAGCCTATGTTCACACTGGATGTTTTTGAACCGTTTTGGTGCTGCATTTTTTTTTTTCAAAACTGCACCAAAAACTGATTAGTCAAAGCATCTGCTATTAAAGTGAATGGGATTTTTGGCACTGCTCATGTTACTGAAAATCTGACCAAACAAGTTGCTTGTAACATCTTAAAGTGTAACAGCCACTTAAATTTTTATCTAATAATACTGTAGAGTAAGTGATTATTATAAACTTTCAAATATACTTTATTAATGAAATGTGGAAGAAAACCTTTCAAAAACCTTCCAGATGTCCCCCCTAGGCAGTTTCTGAACCTGACATATGCTGGTTGTTAGGGAAATCCATATTCAGCTCCACACACTGAATAATGCTATATAACTATATAAGGGTGGGAGGCGGGGCCTACACAGTGTGCCTGGCTACAGCTGATCAGTGTAATAGTCAGTTTACCTCAGGTTAAAGGATAGTACTGAGCTCATCAGGCTGTCAGCTATGCACACAGCTCCTGTGATCTTATCCTCTGCATTCACATCGGCTCTGCTCTGTGCAATCAGCTGAGGAGCTGTGTGAGGACAGTCAGCTGATAACATGTTTGAACGTTTATTTTAAAGGGAACCAACCACCTCAGATGACGTCTATAAGCGGATAATCCATGTCCCTGGACCCTACCTACACCATTGCAGCTATCTTTTTGCTAAGAATATTGATAACAGCAAACCGAAATAAACAGTTTATAAGCTTACATGACTTCACTACGAGAGGGCGTCTCCCTTGGGCTCCAGTACGAGAGGGCTGTGTCTCCAGCAGCTTGAGTGACTTTCCTCCCCCTCCCTCTCTGTTTGCAGCACGTCACTGAAGGACGTGATATTATCTTTCTGTGGGCGGGCACGGACGGGAGCTGGCTTGCGTGCCCGCCCACAGAAAGATAATATCACGTCCTTCAGTGACGTCCTGCAAACAGAGAGGGAGGGGGAGGAAAGTCACTCAAGCTGCTGGAGACACAGCCCTCTCGTACTGGAGCCCAAGGGAGACGCCCTCTCGTAGTGAAGTCATGTAAGCTTATAAACTGTTTATTTCGGTTTGCTGTTATCAATATTCTTAGCAAAAAGATAGCTGCAATGGTGTAGGTAGGGTCCAGGGACATGGATTATCCGCTTATAGACGTCATCTGAGGTGGTTGGTTCCCTTTAATCACTTGCTGTATATTACTGGTAGATACAAATTTGAACGATGGTTATAAATTAAGTGAAATGATCTGATATACATAAATTCTTTAGTATGTCCTGTGAGGGTTTGTAACATGCTGCTTTCATGTGGTTGGATGATGACATGAGACTCTGAGGCATTTATATTTGTTGGCTAATCATGGGGGACTAGGGTCCTAAGTGTTTATACTCTTGAGGATGTTGTTGCACGCACTTGCCATGTGGAATGTGGGGTTGAGGGAGAATGCTGCTACCTCCCTCTATACTAAGGGTCCATTCACATCAGCGTTTTTTTGTGAATGCGGACAATCTGTCAGATTTACCGCATTTGTTGCGTAACGGACGACTTGCAGTACACCTGTGGCAAGCCCCCATTAATTCTCTATGAGGCTTGCGGACAGGTGCGGCAAGTGTGGTTTTGCTGCGATCCGGGAGTTGTGACGGGCAGATCACAGCAAAACCGCACTTGCCGCACCTGTCCGCAAGCCTTATAGAGAATGAATGGGGGTTTGCCGCAGGAGTACTGCAAGCTGGCCATTTCTTGGCAAATGCGGTGAATCTGCCAGATCTTCCGCATTCAGTGAAAAACGCTGATGAGAAAGGACTCTAACCTGTGCATGTGGCTTTGCCGCTTCTTCACCAACCTGTGTCAGAGCGATCCTGCTGCATTCAAGCTCACATCAAAGCACTGTCCACTGCTGTAAAGTGTGACGTGGATGGTGCCTATCGACACCTAAGACAAGCACTGTGCCCTTTAATTGGATACTTCTGCTAGTACAATCACTGCCCTAGGACGACAATGTACTTGCCTCTTTCGAAGTGTACTTGCAAATAAATGTTCCTCCTGAATCCTATTAAATTATTGTCCAAAATGACTGAAATTCATATTTATGTAGGTTTTCAGTTTTGTTTTTTAATGAATGCTGTGCTTATTTTCATTTGAGAGACGTGTAGATTTAGTCAGAAAATGTAACCCCAACTTGTGGCTTGTTGGCCCGTGATTTGTGACTCATGGCAGCTTGCTAGCTTTGTGCATTAGTGTAGCAGACAACTGAATTTGTTTATGTGGTGCATGGAAGGGCAGATCAACGCTCACAATCATGGTGGTCATCCCTGCACTGTTGTCTCTCCTCCCCCCTGGCCTCTACTGGGCTGCCTTAGGGCCCTTTCACATCAGCGTTTTTTGAAATTTGCGGCAGATTCGGTGAAAAAACCGCATCTGCCGCAATTGCCGCATAACCGATGCACTTGCGGCGCGGTTGTGGTAATCCCCATAGAAAGTATAGGGGGACTTGCGGCAGGTGCGGCAAGTGCGGTTTTGCACTTGCGGCAGGTGCGGCCGCGAAAAAAACTGCGGTCAGCCGCGTTTTTTTTCGCGGCCACACCTGCCGCAAGTGCAAAACCGCACTTGCCGCACCTGCCGCAAGTCCCCCTATACTGTCTATGGGGATTACTGCAACCGCGCCGCAAGTGCATCGGTTATGCGGCAATTGCGGCAGATACGGTTTTTTCACCGCATCTGCCGCAAATTTAAAAAAACGCTGATGTGAAAGTGCCCTTACTTGCTCTTCACTCCCCACTATGGCAGACACAAACTGTATTCTGCAATCGGCACCTACAGGCGGCTGCTGAAACTAAAGATGATTCTGATCTGGAAAGACTGGCAGAAAACATACAATGCCATATTCCACACTGAACTATCACGTTTGCCATTTTCAAGTACGTGATAGTCGTTTCCTGATTTCTATTGATTATATAGCGTCTACAATATCTTCACATAGACTGTCACTTGTGGCCATCTGGCAGAGCTAACGTGTCTCTCAAAGGTAAGGAAGGTTGGAAACCATTGAGCTAACCAGTCTCTCTCCAATGCTGAATTTTACAGTATTCTGTTGACTAATATGTCAACTAAGTGAATCTGCTCTTTGTTAATGGTGTAGTTCTCTAACTTGCAGTGGTCTAGTAGATTGTTCCACCACATTCACGTACTAATGTTTTCTTTCTACTTGTCCCTGCAGCCCATTCCTCGTTTGTTCTTTGCCGGGGAGCACACCATTCGGAACTACCCTGCGACTGTTCATGGAGCCCTTTTGAGTGGTTTGCGAGAAGCTGGACGTATTGCTGATCAGTTCCTCGGTGTCATGTATAATATACCTCGCCAGGCCACCCCTGGGGTTCCAGCACCACCTATGCCATAAAAAGCACATTAGACGGATAAACTTTGAAATGGTTTTACATTACTGAACTCTATACTTCTGGTTGCTGAGCATTTACATACAAGAGTGACTATTGTATTCCATGGATTGGTTTCTTCCATTTTTTTTCTAGCAAGACATTAAATCCGGTGTCAAGCTGTTGTTGGGTAGATCGTAATTGCCATTCTCTAGCACTACTAGATACATTTTTGCGTCGCGTTTGCCTCGTAATATTAAAATAAACTATACAATGGCATTAATTCTTAATTTTATTTTTGTTTGTTTTTTTTAAATATTTGCTATTAAAGGTATGTCTCGTTAAGTATTTTTATATTAAACAACTTTGTGAAAATCAGCACAGATCTTTTGTTTGATTAATCATTTGAATAGTTACATAGCGTAAGCAAATTCAGAAATGATCCATCTGACATTCAATCCCCTATAGGAAACTTAATATTCAACGTCTGGAGGCCGCATTGCACCAGCCGATGCAATCCCACTCATAATATATCCCGCACACACTGCTCCCATTCATAATATCCCACACACACTGCCCCTCTATAGCAAATATCAGTACATGTCATCTTCAGCTCCATTGTGGAACCACTGACTCACCATTGCCGCCGCATCCTCGGGCCATCCCTTCTGTGCGTCTCAGCTAGTGACTCTTCCTCCTCTTCTATGCATTCCACACTTTGGACAGCAAAGGAAGAGGAAGTGAAGGGCCGGAAGCGGCCGCTGGCCGCCTCAGAGAGGAATTAATGCACTGTACTGCACCAGTAAAATAATAATAGCGATGGGGGCGGCAGTGGGCCCATGAATCACGCCAGGGCCCCGGCACATGCCCGGTTACACCAGGTGCTGACGCCGCCTCTGCCTTTGGGTACCCAGATGTTTAGCTGGTCGGATACAGCTGTCCATGCCCTGCTGTACAGGGTGTGCTGAGAGCTGGGAGGTCCCCTTCTCTATCCCTCTCTCCGATCGTGGAGTGAAGGGTACTGGATGAGAAGCTCCCCCTGCTGCCTCGCAGCTTCCCACTCACAGCGAGGAGAAGTAGCCAGGAGTGGAGAAAGAGCAAGAGGACTGTGGTGGCTTCCCCAGCCGGGACACACACCGGGTTGAGTATCCTACAGCGTGTGGCCGCAGCAGGGTTGTCACTGGGAGGACCGCGATGCCTCCGGCCACAAGTCCAGGCCCCGACTTTGTGGCATAGGCCTGCCCCGCTTCACCCCTTCACACCTCTGGCCAGCGGGCCTCAAATAGAGTCCCTGGCTTTGCAGCCTAAGCTGCGCTCCAGCGGCACCTCCAGGATCGCGTCGATCCTAGCTGGTAGGGCCTCAAATCTAGCCCCTGGTTTTGCGGTCTAGGCTGCACAACGCCTTGCCCTGCCTCCATCCCATTCCCCATACCGCACTTTTCGCGTAAAGTGAGATCTGCCTACACGCCCTTTTTCATCCGCCACCTCTCAGGACAGACCGCCTCCCATGGGTCCCAAGAGCTCTTTCCTCTATATCGGCCACATATACCGGAGCATCCCCAGCCTGGAACCATCTACACACTGCGTTGCATCAGTGAACTCTGCAGCTGCTAGGAGGACATAATGGGGCTGATCAGCCACGATCTGCAGGACAGGGTAAGCTGATACTCAGCAGACAGCTCCTCCCTGAAGCACCACAGGCCACCTTTCATCATAACTATGCCTATTTCAAAGAACTCACAGCCTGCCAATGGCCACACGGTTCTCTATGTTAACCTCAGTACCTGTCAGCCCAGGCTGCCCCATAGACATCTCTGGAGTGGGAACAACAAACCCCACACTGAATCGGGGCCCAGTGCACCTATCCCCCCTCAGTGAGTATTATCCTTGGCCCTAAAGGTCCCCCAGGCTCTTAAGTGTCCCCAGTTCCGCAGGGCCCTCTAACAGTACTCCGGAAGACCCCCCCCCCTAATTCGGGGAATCCTCCTTTGATTGTGGTCACAGCTTGTTAAGAATTGCCGAAACGGCCAGGAAAAGAGGCCACGGAAGAAACTTCCCGGAGACCTTCTCAGACCTCGCTATCGATGGCCCCTGAGACCGGCCCTCGTTCTCCAAGGGCAATCTCCACGTCCTGTAAACATGCCCTTAACATGGTCTATGACATCTGTCCTCTGTCCAGTGGTCAGAACTATCATTTACTGCACTCTGCAGCAACACTGACCATTCTATCTGTTCGCTGCTCAGTAAGCCTGAACTGTCGGCTTCCATATACCATATAGCAAACTTTGGCCACTTTGGGTTATTTAGTGAACTAGACCACGTAAAACGTACCAGTTTTGTTTCCTGCACCCTGCAGGGCTCATGTTCACATAGTCTGTTTAGTTAAAAAAAAAAAAAAAACTGCCTGAATCACATAACCTGCTTCCCAGCTCACATAACAACTGACATCACATAATTGCTGGCAAGAATATTTCTCCTTCGCCTCATTAGGGGATACAGGACCATGGGTGTTATGCTGCTGTCCACTTGGAGGCGACACTAGTCAGAATCTGCAAAAGATTAACAGTGGCTCCTCCTCTGCAGTATACACCCCTGGACAGGCACTGTCCTAACCAGCTTTTGCTTAGTGTCATTAGGAGGCACACACAAATGTTTAGATCTCCCCAAAAATTTTTTCACTTTTTGAAGTTTTTACTTCAAGAAGAAAAGTGGATCTCTGACGCGACTCCCCGGCATGGTCCTCCTCGGCCCCATACTGTTGCGGGCGTTTGGTTGAGGTAGACTTTTTCCCTCACATGCCGCTTCCTCCTCGGCCCCCAATGTTGGGGTTACTGGGTTGAGGTCGAGGTGACAGACAAGGCCTCTGATAGTGGAGCAGCATCCCTCTTCCTAAATACCCCTTTGTGGTTCATTTAGGTTAAGACACCACAGCCATTAGGTGCAGCACTATAGGAACCCCTGGAGTCCTCAGCCCTGCTGAGCCAATCCATGGACTTCAGCGGCAGCGTGCTCACCGCAGTACACCCAGGACACAGAGCGTTGCTGTGTACTCCTGATGGGGCCGAGGGACCAGCAAAGGGGCAGCTAGCACTAGCAGGGACACAGCTTGCCTGTGCCCCTGCAGCAGCCAGCACTAAACGCTGCACAAAGGTTAGTGGAGAGGACACAGTGCTCTGGGTCCTCTGTGGGAGCTCACACTGGGTCACCGCTACCTGCCAAGGGGTCCGGCGGGGTCCAGATTAGTTCCACCTCCCCCCGGACCTCCGCGCTGCCCTGGAGCCCTTTTCGGCTACAGGGTTCTAATTTAGGCCGCGGCTTTGGCCTACACTGCAGCCACCGCCTTTTCCACGCCCCCTGGATGACGAGAATGTCGCTGACAGCGTCATAGCAGGGGGGGACTGGATCACAGAGAGCGCGCTCTCAAGTATTATCGCGCTCTTTCTCACCGCTCCGCCCCCTCCTCTCTCCCCCTCTGCGGCCATTACAAGCCTCGTGGAAAGGAGGCAGTGTGGCAACAGCAGGAAGGCAGCGCTGCTTCAGCTGGACAGTCTCTGGGGGGGGGCACAGGACAGGGGACGCTGGACACTGCTGGGACACATCGAGGTGGGATAAGTTCCCAGCAGAGGGTTTCTTTGTCCTCTAATGGGGCTACTTCTCTGCAGGGCACCCCTACACAGGCACCCATTATGTTGGGCTCAAAGAGCAAGAAGACTAGGGCTCACACATCTTACTATGCTTTATGTACAGTCTGCCTGCAGGAACCCTCTACCCAGCGGCTATACGTCCCTGCACTGCCAGGACTGCGCCCAGAGTAGAGTACCTCAGCCCCATGTGACCCCGGCCATTACTGATGCATCCCCTGCCATGCCGGAATGGGCCATGATCATGTCACAATCTATGTCTCAATCTATGGCACAATCCATAGAGAAGCTGTCCTCTACATTGCTCCAGGCTCTGCAGAGTCACCCTCTTTCCCTGGCCGCTGCCCAGCAAGGTGGACGCTCGGACCGTGACCATACTGTCCCAGACCCATCCACTTCTAGGTCAGGACGCAAGCGACCCCATACGTCACGCTCTCCAGTGTCCTCTCACAATTCAAGGTCACCCCCCAGGGAGAGTCGCCGTGCCTCCAGGTCGCCGGAGTTGTCCCCTACCAGGGAAAGTCACTTGCGTTCCAGGTCATCCCCTACCAGGGAAGGCCACAGCGATACGCAGAGTCCAAAGGCCTCTGTGACTCCAGCTCAGATCTGGATGCAGACAGGTCCTTGGACCTAGACCCGCCAGACGCCGATGCATTAGTTGAGGACATAATCACTTCCATCAACCAGGTGTTGAATATATCTGACCCACCTCCCGATGCCCCAGAGCACAAGATTGCTTTTCAAAGGGCTAAGAAGCCACCTAAATATTTCTGTGATCACCCGGAGTTCAGGGTGATTATTAAAAATCATCGCTCACACCCGGAGAAAAAATTCGGAAATGCAAGGAACTGGAGAGGCATTACACCTTTTTGCAAGTGGTAACACAGACCTGGGCAGACACACCCGTAGTGGACCCCCCGATCTCTAGGCTTGCTGCACAGACACTTCTCTCCCTGCCAGATAACTCCTTCATCAAGGACGCGACGGACCGTCAGGTGGAACACATGGCCCGATCAATTTTCGAGGCCTCGGGGTCCTCCCTAGCACGTGCATTCGCTTCAGCCTGGGCAGCCAAGGCCATCATGGCTTGGGCGACCAACTTACATACAGGCCTCCGTTCTACTGAGTCCGAGCTAGCGGATCAGGCGGTTCAAGTTTCCGTTGTGGCGGACTATAATATACATGCAGCTATCAATTCCGCAAATTGTGCGGCAGTGGCTGCGTCAAATGCCATCATAATCAGGCATGCCCTATGGCTACGGGAATGGAAGGCTGATGCAGTCTCTAAGAAGTCGCTTACACACCTCCCATATCACAGCAGACGTCTTTTCAGAGAAGAGTTGGATAAATTAATATCTAACGCAACAGGGGAGAAGAGTACTTCCCTACCTCAACAAAAGCCGATACACACCTACAACCGCCGTAACTAAGCACGATTCCGTTCCTTTCGGAATTCGTCCGGCTGGTCCGTCTCATGGCCAGCACAGACCCGTAGTCGTTCGCCGCGCAGGGATGGTTCGAGGTCTTCGCAAAGATCAAATAAGAACTGGCATTCAAAATCTGGCCAGTCTAAGGGTACCGTCACACGGTGCCACCTCGCCAACGATGTCGGCGGAGAATCACAGGAGTGCGCATCGCCGCCGACATCGCCGGTGAGCTGTCACACGTAGCAACTCGCCGGCAAGTAGCGGAGGCGACTGCTTGCTGGGTTGCCCAGCAACCCAGCGACCGGTAACCCACAATGTTTAACGTTACACAGGGCGATCAGGCATGATCGCCCTGTTCAGATCGTCAGGTTTCAAAACACCACTGTGAAACCTGGCGATCATTCTGAGGCGATTTTTCGCCATAGAATCGCCCTGTTACACTGGGCGACTCGCCGGCGATGGTGCCACGATTAGGCCATGCCTCTGAATGGGCGGCACAATCACCGGCGAGGTGGCACTGTGTAATGGGCCCCTAAGGGATCCAAATCCTACAAATTATTTTCCTCATGACTCCTTATCCTCGGGCGACACCCCGCCAATAGGCGGCCGACTTTTCCACTTTCGTCAAGTCTGGCTGACTATTATAGAAGACAGGTGGATCAAGGAACTGGTGTCGTCCGGTTACAAAATTGAGTTCATTTCCCTCCCACCAAATCGATTCTTTCTCAGTACCTCCAAGAGCGCCGTCCAAGGCTCGCACCTTCTTTAAGGCGGTCAGCTCACTTCTTCAAGCAGAAGTAATCGTTCCAGTCCCTCTGGCCGAACGCTTCCACGAGTTCTATGTCAACCTGTTCGTGGTTCCCAAAAAGGGAGGCAGCGTAAGACCTATACTAGACCTCAAACAACTAATCAAATACGAAAAAAGTACGACAATTTCGCATGGAGTCTCTCCGATCCATCATATTATCCATGGAAAAAGGAGAGTTTCTCGCCTCCATAGACATTCAAGATGCTTACCTGCATATCCCAATCGCCTCTGCCCACCAAAGGTTCCTCCGATTCGCAATCGGTCAGACCCATTACCAGTTTGTGGCTCTCCCGTTCGGACTTGCCACGGCTCCCAGAGTGTTTACCAAGGTCATGGCGGCCACGATGACTGTCTTACACTCCAGAGGTGTAGTAGTCATCCCATACCTGGACGATTTCCTTATCAAGGCTCCCACCTTCAAGGATTGCGAACTCAGCGTCGCCATCACGGTAGACACACTAAGTTGCCTGGGCTGGTTGGTCAACTTAAAAAAGTCGTCCCCAATCCCAAGTCAATTCCTAATCTTTCTGGGCATGCAATTCCACATTACCAGGGGTCTAGTGCTCATTCCCAAGGAGAAGGCACATGCTCTCTGGCTGGGAGTTCGCACCCTTCTTCAGCCGTCACCTCGATCCTTACGATTTGCCATGAGAGTTCTGGGCAGGATGGTCGCTGCGATAGAAGCCTCTCCAACTGGCCATACTCGAGTCCCTTTTACCTGGACAGGATGTTTCGACTGTCCTCGACGGTCAAGCAATCTCTCTCTCCAAAGGGAGATCCTTTCTAATGGGTCACTGGGAGATTCTGACCACCGATACCAGCCTGACAGGATGGGGCGCAGTGTACCGACATCACAGAGCACAGGGGAAATGGTCTTCTTATGTGTTTTCTGTTGGGCCAGTATACAGTGCCTACAAGTAGTATTCAACCCCCTGCAGATTTAGGTGGTTTGATAAGATGCAAATAATTAGAGCCTTCAAACTGCAAACGAGAGTAGGATATATTAACAGAAGCATAAATCTTACAAACCAAAAAGTTATGTTGCTCAGTTGAATTTTAATACATTTTAAACATAAAAGTGTGGGTCAATTATTATTCAACCCCTAGGTTTAATATTTTGTGGAATAACCCTTGTTTGCAATTACAGCTAATAATCGTCTTTTATAAGACCTGATCAGGCCGGCACAGGTCTCTGGAGTTATCTTGGCCCACTCCTCCGTGCAGATCTTCTCCAAGTTATCTAGGTTCTTTGGGTGTCTCATGTGGACTTTAATCTTGAGCTCCTTCCAAAAGTTTTCAATTGGGTTAAGGTCAGGTGACTGACTAGGCCACTCCATCAATATCCTCCGTATCCGACACCAATGCGTCACTAATGTCGTACATATTATATACGTATGAAGAATCCCTCTGGGCTGTAGTTATCACTGATAAAAGATGGCCTACTTTCTCCCCATCCTCATAAAATGAGACTTTCTGAAACTCCTGTCTCCTCTTAGCACTTTTGAAGTGAATGTCATCTACTACATCTTGAGTCTGTTTAAGGCTTCTCTGCATCTCTGGGGTGGGCCGACTCATCGCCTTCTCTCTGCTTTCCTCAAGTCCTCCAGTGCCCGAAGCTCCTCTCCTCTAGACTCGGTCTTGCACTTAGAAATATCCCTAATAAACAACCCCCGGATAAAGGTTTTCATAGTATTCCACACTATGCCAACAGACGCACTCCCATCATTCTCTTGAAAGAAATCTTCTATCTTCCCCGCAATCTTACCCATACCAAGCGATCTAAGCCAGGCTGGGTGGATATTCCACTCTCCCCTGTGATTCCCACATCCTAGTCTAGTATGTATGACCACCTCCACCGGCCTATGATCTGAGAACACCCTCTGCAAATAATCCACTTTCCCAATCCAGTAATCTATCCCCCAGTGCCATATCAATTCTTGACATGGAGCTATGAGAGGAAGAGAAACACGAATAACACTTCACATCCACATTTCTCACCCTCCACAGATCCACTAGGCCAACCTCTCTGATATGCTTTGCAAGCGCGTATCTCCATTCCCTTCATTACCACGCAAGGTCCCTCTGTTCTTATCAAGCACCTGGTGAAGGACATTGTTCATATCTCCAACCATTAGTAGGGGTATGCCCACTCTGTGCCGAGTCACCTCCAAAATCTCCTGTAACCTTGCATCTGAATATGGTGGTGGAAAATACACTGCAACCAAACATATTAAGTGCCGATACACACGACATACCAGATACACATATTGACAATCCTTATCCACACGCTCTTCCACCTTCTCAAATGGCACTGAAGTGTGAACCAGGAACGAGACCCCCCTTGCATAATTAGAGTACGTAGCATGATAGGTATACCTAATCCATTTCCCGGCTAATACCCCCATCCGTTCTTTGACTAAATGAGTCTCCAACAGACACAGTATGGATGGCTTAAGAAGGAGGGCATGATGCAACACTGCTGCTCTCTTAAGGTACCGTCACATGCGGCAATATTGCTTGCAATTTCACTGGCAATTTGCTGGTTGCAGTGAAATCATGGACACATTGTTCTATTTTGTTGTTCCATTTGTACACGGCAACGTGTCCATGATTTCACTGCAACCAGCAAATTGCCAGTGAGATTGCAAGCAATATTGCCGCGTGTGACGGTACCTTTACTCCTCTCAGCCAAACCCCAAATATTCCATCTTATTATCTTATTCCAGTCATTATGTAGTAAAAGTTGTATATACCTCCCAAAGCCTCTTCAAACCTTGCCAGCTACAGTCCCTTCCCCAACTATCCCTGGAACTCGGTGGTAATCAACCCAGCAAAAACCACCCTAGACATATCAGTGATGTGTATGCGGAAATCACTATCAATGTATATAATGTTATATACCGTATATACTCGTGTATAAGCCGAGTTTTCTCCTTCGCCTCATTGGGGGACACAGACCGAGGGTGTTATGCTGCTGTCCACTAGGAGTCGACACTAGGCAGAATCTGCAAAAGAGTTAGTGACTCCTCCTATGCAGTTATACACCCTGGAGCAGGAAGTGCTTCTCCAGTTTTTGCTTAGTGTCTGTAAGGAGGCACACGTTCTTACTATTTCTTTATTATTTTACTTTGAAGCTGCATTTTTACTTTTGAAGGGACATGTCGACCACAGATACCTCCCCAGACTCCATAGTTGAGCCTCTGGGTTGAGCTATTTTGTCAGATAAGGGCTATTCCTTCCTCGGCCCTCCACTGTTGGAGGTGCAGGGTTAAAGTGATTTCCAGACCTGCCGGTTCTGAGGCCCGCATTCCTCCCCAGTCCCCACTGATGGGGCTCTGGGTCGCAGAAATGCCCCATGTCCCCACCGCAAGCAGCAAGACACTCGGAAACAAAAACCGGCAAAAACAAGGGGGCCCCGATCCTCGGCTCCCATGGGAAAATGGAGACAACATGACGGCACCAGGTAACATCTGGGTTGCAGTATTGGGGCCCATGGGATCTACAGATGCCCTCCCCATTCCCCCTGGCTGGGAACTTGGGTTGAGTCACCAGCCTTAGGTGCCTTCCATAGCACTGTCTGGTACATGGCAATTCCCTCGGCTGCAGGGTCCCCCAAGGCTGCTCACAGCCTCTGCTACCCAGTCCCCCTGGGTTCTCCTGATGGGGGCTACCACCTGCTGCAACATCTCCCCCTCACTCCAGGAGGTCAGCTTTGCTGCTCTCTCCTGAGGGGGCCCATACTGTGGGCAGGAGCACTAGTTTTTCTGGGCGCCTTACAGAGCCAGCACAGTACCTGGACCTCAGGAGACCCAGTCCCCTGGGTTCTCCTGATGGGGGCTGCCACCCTGCTCCAGGAGATCAGCCTTCACTGCTCTCTCCTGAAGGGGCCCATACTGTGAGCAGGAGCACCAGTTTTTCTGGGCTCCTTACAGAGCCAGAACAGTACCTGGACTCTAGGAGACCCAGTTCCCCTGATGGGGGGTTGCCACCCTCTCCTCCACTTCCAGGAGACCCAGTCCTCTGGGTTCTTCTGATGGAGGGGCTGCCTGTGCCAGCGCTCATGTGGCCACAGCCCCTGGGGTTCAGCCGGGTCCAAATCCGTTCCGGTCCCGGACTGGACCTCCGCGCCGGCCTGCGATCATTTGCAGCTTCTATTTTTACTTGAGGCCGCGGCTTCGGCCTAGCGCGGAGCCGCCGCCTCTTTTCCCGCCCCCGGCCCGCCTCCTGGATGATTAAAATGACGCGGATAGCGTCATGGAGGGGGCGGACTGGAGCTGCACAGGGGGCAGGACGGCTATTCCTGGCGCCTCTCGCTCATTGCGAGATTTCATGTGCGCCACAGACCTTCCCCCCTCTGCCCATACAAGCCCTGAGCTGCAACTAGAGCACTCAGGGAGTTATACTGGGGATTAGGAGCATAGGGTGCTGAGGTTAGGGAGCCCTGATACAGAACAGGAGCCCCTTAACTTCAGTAAAGACTTCCCTACAGCACCCACACGAGCAGTGGCGGCCATTATAATAGATGAGGTGGCTCAGTGGGCTAATGCATATATAAACGTAAAGTTCTCACTATGCACACACTGTACAGCGGAGCCGAGCAGGGCTTCCTCCCTGCTGCAGCTTCACACGCTTCTCCCCTGCGGCACATGATAACAGGGGCTCTGTGGTCTTCCCCCCTACTACATACCCCCCCTTCCCTCCTCCTTAGCTCCGCACAGTACAGCTGGGGCCAGGTGCCCTCAGTGGCTATTACATGATGACACAACAGCAGCAGGTGCCAGGATCTGGTGCCCAGCAGGCCCCACCCTACCCCCCTGCTGCATCTATCAGGTAGTCGGTGCCTAATGGGTTCAGCAGTGTTTCCGCTGCAGCCCTCAAGACACATGCCTTGCAGCTGCGGCCCAGCATCAAGAAACGCAGCGGCGCTCCCTCCTTACTGCAACTCTCAGGGCACACAGAGGTACTTCCTCCCTGCTGCAGTTTCCTAAGAAACAGCTTGGCAACCGTCAATGGGCTACAGCCTCAAATAGATCCCCTTTGAGAGAACTAGGTTGTGGTGGAATTACGACTTTAACTCGCAGGTTTCTCCTGGGCCCTCCATTGTTGGAGAGCCCAGTTGCAGTTGATGTAACCTACAATTACCTGACAACTGCAAGGGTCCCAGGACCGTCTGCCAATCCTTTCCAAATCCACAGCTGGAGCCCTGGTTGGCGGTGATGACAGTCGAGTCTCACAAGACGCAGGACGAAACACCGTGATCCGCAACTGCACAAGTAATTTAGCTACGGGTCTCTGGAAGCTGACTATAGCATACTCCGTCCTCAGCTCCCCACTGTTGGAGGCGCTGGGTCGTAGCCGAGCTTGCTATATGCCATAGTCCTTCCTCGACTCCCCACTGTTGGGGACTCGGGTTGAGGCTGCGACGGCCCAAGGCCTGGCCGGCCTCCGTCCCCAGACTACAAAGATGAAACTCTGGAGTACTAGCCCTGTTGCCAATCTCTTCACTATACCGATATTAGGTATTTGGGTTGAGATAACACGTGCAAGCACTCTGCGCAGCCCGCTTCAAAGCGGGACCTCGCAGACCCCCGACCACATTAACCCAATGAATGGGCCCTTCTGGACCCCGTATAACCATGGCTCGAACCTTCTTCCACGCCATCTGTCCCTTCTCGACTCAGGAGTCAATAAGAGAATACTCATGGTGGGATAGCGCTCGCTGTGTGCACCGCAGGACACCGGCGACTGAACTATTGTGGGCGCAGTCTCCGGTTTCGGCCAGCGCCGCTCCTGACTTCCGGCTCCCTCCGGACCTCCGTGCCGGGCCTCTGCCTTTCCCGGACCCGCGTTTTACACGAGGTTTTGGCCTAGCCGTGACTTCACTGGCTTATCCGCCCGCCACACCGCCTGACGCCGGAGTCTCCGAAGCGTCAGCACAGGGGGTGGGGCGAGGCTTAAAAGGGCTGAAGTGCAAACAATACAATGTTTTTTCCCAGCCTGAAGTTGGCAATGTCCATACTGCATTTCAGAAGTCTCCTATATCTGGATGACTCCCTTATCAATGCATGACTTTCAAGTACTGCGATCACAGTGGCATTTGCACCGTGCTCGTTAATAAGACTCTGTGGGATCGACCTCCACAGGTCTACCGCAATTCCAAGGCACATGCTGCAGCACACATTCCAGGAGTCCCAGCTCCACTGCTTACTCCTGACGGCCGCATGCTGCAGCATCACATATGGAGTCTCAGCCGTATTGGACGCACAGCATCGCATGCACACCGCGGGCTTTAGATGCAACACATCCACAGCTCTAGTCTAATTTCCCTAGACAAGTCACAGATTCTTCGTCTTGGGATCCACAGCCTCCGTCAGAGGTCTCCTCAATCCTTCACAGCTGCCATAAGAGTCCTAGACAGCATAGTGGCAGCTTGGGAGTCAGTTCCATTGGATCAGCTACATCGCCGGCCTTTGCAATTCTCCATGCTCAGGCGTTACACGAGAACAGGATGGGGTGCGATGTACCCCCATCACAATGCACATGGCAGTAGTCTTACCCTGTCTCGATGATGCCCTCAATCTACGAACATTCGTGCAGTATCTCTGGTACTGAAATCATTCAGTCACCTGCTAGTATTCGGACATGTCAGGATACAGTCAGACAATGCCATAGCTGTGGCATATGTCAACCACCAGGGTGGAACCCGCAGTCTCTAAGAGATGACAAGTTCGCCACATCTTTCACTAGGTGGAATCCTGAAACACTGTACTGCCAGTTCTCATACCAGGTGTACTCATCTGGGAGGCGGATTTCCTAATCCTCAAGGGGATGGACTCAGGGAACTGGCCCCTTCATCTAGAGATCCTCCGTCGAAAGGCCAACGCCAGGAAACCACAGATATGGACCTGTCGGACTCACGCCTCAATGCCACGGTCCCAGCTGTCCTGGCCTGGTCTCAGGATACACAGTCAGTGGGACAGACGCACTAGTCCAAGCATGGACCGGTATCTGTATCTCCTATATTCTTACCCCACTAACAGATTGTCTGGAATATCAAACGAGAATGTCGCCGGATCATCTTCGTGGTCTCAGACTGACCCACACTCACTTGGTGCGCAGACTCGTCCAATTTATAGTAGCAGTACCAGGACGTCTAACAGACAGTCCAGACCTGCTCGCTCACAGCCAGTTCTCCCTCAGAATTCCTCGCATCCCAGGTTACTAGCGTAACCTTTGAGACCTGGAACTTAACCCAAGAGGTTCTTTTCTCAGGATATTGTAATGTCCGTAGTCGCAGAGAGGACACCAGATTTGTCAGCGATATCCCATCACACATGTGTAATCGTTTTGTTTTTCTTTTTTTTTTTTTTTTGCTTGGGGCACCTCTAGAGGTCATTCCCCTTGGCCCTACTTCATACCAGGGACGTTTTCTTCCACTCAAACCTAGACTCAGGTTTGTCCTTAGGATCTCTCACACAGCAGGTTTGTCAGCTGTTTTTCACTTGCCACCAGACTTCTATGAAATCCTTCCTCGAAAGGTCGACTATTTAAGGTCTCCATACAGCAAGGCTTTCACCCGTGGGGACCTGACCTTGGTCCCCACGTCACTACAAGACCCACCTTTTCAGCCTCGATGGGATTTTACCTTTGGCATCCTCATCCAAATAGTTGTATGGTTCGGTGGCATTTATTTGTCTCTGCAGAAGTATTGGTACTTGCAGCGGTCTCACGTAATCCATCCTTTTCTAGTCTTCCATCTGGACAAGATTGTCCTATGGCTGGTTCCATTCTTATTCTAAGGTAGGTTTACTCCTTCCACCTACATGGAGATATCCCTCTGCCATCGCTTCGCCCGACTCCAGTCCGCTCGGTCGCGAAGGATCTACATATGCGGGACCTTGTCAGGCCCCTACGCGTCTAGATATCCAAGACAGTGCCCATCCAAGAGGTCAGATTCTCCCTTATACTTCTTCCAATTGGCAGAAATAAAGACACGTCAGCCTCTAAGGCTCCTCTAACCAGTTGGTTTTCTCTAACCATCCAAGACGCTTATACGATCGAAAACTTATCCCTTCTGGCAGGTCACGGCACATTCTACTACGCCCGTGGAAGCCGCCTAGACAGTTCGGTAACAGGTATCGGCGCAACGAGTGTATAGGCAGCCAAACGGTCAGCCTACACTCATACCCAAGCCACTATCGTGCCTGCACTCAGTCCTCGAAAATCGCAGATCTGGGTACACGTGCCCTCCAGGCGGCAGCAGCCCGCCTGTCGGTACATTGTTCTTCACTGACCATGCTCAGTGTTACTAGTTCCATTGTTCTTTCCCACCCAGGGACTGCTTTGGGACGTCCCACGGTCTGTGTCCCCCAATGAGGCGAAGGAGAAAAGGAGATTTTTGTGTACTCACCGTAAAATCCTTTTCTCTTAGCCTCTAATTGGGGGACACAGCACCCACCCTATTGCCCTTGGGGCTTTTTCTACAGTTCTCACATAGCTTCTCAGCTGTTACGTGGTTAACATGTTTTACACGTTTGCCTATTATAACTCTGTTAACTGTTGACTGTTTAAACTTATGCCTGTTTAGCTCCAGGCCTTGTAGTACTGTGAGCCTGTTTAGTTACAGGTCTTGTTATACGATTATTACTTCATTAACTCTTCACTGTTCCACATGCGCCTGCTTAGTTACACGCCTTGTGGTACTAGTATTACTCTGCTAACCCTTAACTGTTTACACACGTGCCTGTTTGGTTTCAGGTCTTGTTACACTGTTATTACCTTGTTAACTATATTTGTTTACACAGGTTGCCTGCGCATAGACTTCCTGTGTCACTGTTATTATCTGTTAGCTCTCCTACTGCTTTAGCACAAAACTGGAGGTCCCGCGGTGAAGAAGACCCTGGATGGTAAGATAATGCAGCGGAGGGGCTCTGCAAAGTGTGGGGGCTCTTCACATGATGGGGGGGTGAGTGCCACTGGGGCATGCTTTATACCCCTGGGGCCTGCTGTATACCCCTGGTGGCCTGCTGTATACCCCTGGGGGCCTGCTGTATACCCCTGGGGGCCTGCTGTATACCCCTGGGGGCCTGCTGTATACCCCTGGGGGCCTGCTGTATACCCCTGGGGGCCTGCTGTATACCCCTGGGGGCCTGCTGTATACCATACTGCTGGTGCCTGTATACCACTGGGGGGGCCTGTATACCTCACTGCTGGGGGCCTGTATACAATACTGCTGGGGGCTGTATACCACTGGGGGGACCTATATACCTTACTGCTGGGGGCTGTATACCTGTCCTGGTGGCTGTATACCATACTACTGGGGCCTGTATACCACTGGGAGGGCCTGTATACCACACTGCTGGGGGCTGTATACCTCACTGCTGGGGGTTGTATACCTGTGCTGGGGTCCACCCTCGGCTTATACGCGAGTCAATAAGTTTTCCCAGTTTTTGGGGGCAAAAGTAGGGGGGTCGGCTTATACACGGGTCGGCTTATACACGAGTATATACGGTACTATATAATATATATAATAATAATATAATTTGAGAAGGAGGAATTATCATAGCCTCAAGCGCCCCAGGGCTGGAGAACAGGCCCTGTACCAAACTAAATCACTCCTGATGAACTCATTACAACACCTAAGATGGGGGAAATGTGTCAAGTGTGTAACTTGTGTGAGTAAGATAAGTGCATATGTGATCTATATGTGATTAAAGTGTATCTCTCACCCTGCTGCCTTTGGTTAGCCACTGACCAACCAAGGAGCCTATAGGTGGGCAAAAGTATTTGATTTCCCAGAGTTTGGGTGGAATACTGGGCCTTGACATGTTGAATTTTCTTGTACAGTATGTTGGGAAATACTTTTGGGGAGGTTTAAATATGTTCTTTTGTGTTGTCAGATGAATATATAACAGTGATTGATTATTCATTTAACCAGCATTATCATTGTTGGAATGTGACTAGATGATGCTTTGAGCAAGTTTCACTGATACCCATAATTTACATTGATTTCCGCATACACATCGCTGATATGTCCAGGGTGGTTTTTGCTGGGTTGATTACCACAGAGTTCCAGGGATAGACCCAGACTCTGATGATCAATTCTCTTTTTCCTGATCCCTCAAACATTTTTTACATTAGGGGGAATAAGGTGAATGATGAGTGATTGGCCCATCCCAGGTACAGAGTAAGGTCAGCAGGGCTAGCCTCCGCTTTATGGGAAGACCAGGGGTTTTATTACGTGTAAAAAACTCTGTTGCCAGGCAGGGCGAGCTAGGTAAAGAACAGGGTCATTTATATACCCCTTTCCCCCTTCTTGTGTGTCAATTGTTCAACTGTATAGAGTAGGACATATCAGTCCATTTTTAAATAATTTAATAAAATGTCTGGAAGAAAACCTGTTGGAGTCTGAGAATGGGATGGAGATTTATTTTCCAACAAGACAATGATCCCAAACATAAAGAAAAATCTACAATGGAATTGTTCAAAAATAAACATATCCAGCTATTAGAATGGTTAAGTCAAAGTCCAGACCTGAATCCAATCGAGAATCTGTGGAAAGAGCTGAAAACTGCTGTTCACAAACACTCTCCATCCAACCTCACTGAGCTCCAGCTGTTTTACAAGGAAGAATGGGCAAGAATGTCAGTCTCTCGATGTGCAAAACTGATAGAGACATACCCCAAGTGATGTGCAGCTGTAATCACAGCAAGAGGTGGCGCTACAAAGTATTAACTCAAGGGGCCAAATAATATTGCACGCCCCACTTTTCAGTTTTTTTATTTGTTAAAAAAGTTTAAAATATGCAATAAATTGTGTTCCATTTCACGATTGTGTCCCACTTTTTGTTAATTCTTCACCAAAAAATTAGAATTTAGATCTTTATGTTTGAAGCCTGAAATGTGGTAAAGGTTGAAAAGTTCAAGGGGGCCAAATACTTTCACAAGGCACTGTAATTTTCTCCCTTTATGTCTTGCAGGTTCGCTTTTGTGAACTACATCTGATTACCTGGACTATGGCAACACTGCATGGTTTGTTTTATTTTGGTAATAAACTGTTAAAAGCGTGTTTTTTTTTTTTGTTGTTCAATCCCTTTATTAAAAAGTAAAATATGTAAATACAACATACAAAGAATACAG
Source organism: Allobates femoralis (assembly GCA_033576535.1). Taxonomy (NCBI): domain Eukaryota; kingdom Metazoa; phylum Chordata; class Amphibia; order Anura; family Aromobatidae; genus Allobates; species Allobates femoralis. Next base: position 375,562,095 of record JARQOC010000002.1, read on the forward strand.
TACAACTATAGTGAACAAATGAGAAAAGGTATATATTGAGTGACATTAGAAATAAAAGGATGACCATATCCAGGGTTACAGAAAGAAAAAGAAATCCACAATCATCTGATGTCATCTGCATATTGGATACCAGCTAGGCGCCAACACAAACTAACTGGTACTATATAAAAAAAAACCTTGCGATAATCTAGTGAGTTGACAAACTATTAGGTGTTATGGCCGCTTCACACTGAGGCATGATCCGGTCCGGTTCTGTCCAGGAGGACCCAGACAGCTGCGGACCGGAGCAGCACACAGGACTGGGGGAGCTATTATGCCCTCCGGTCCTGTGTGTAGCGCACGCAGTTCCCGCTGCTGATACGTCAGGAACGCGTGCGCCGCGGTCCTGACCTGTCAGCGGCTGCAGCTGCTGTCTGGGTCCTCCCGGACAGAACCGGACCGGATCATGCCGCAGTTTGAAGCGGCCCTTAGACAGGATGACTCACAATTGGTCCTGTAGAAGCAAGTAGCTTTCATTGGCCAGCTGAACTACAGATAAAATGGAAATTCAAAGAAGAGACTTGAAGTAAGAAAAAAAAGAAAGACAATATCAAGGAAGAAAGAGAGGAAATGAGGAGAGGAAAAGGAAACAAGGTAATCAAGGGGAGGGTGGAGGAAGGGAGGGAAAGGGAAGGGTGGTGAGGGACACCAAGAAGAACCCTTGGGCCTCACACCCAATCCGTGGCACTGTGGTTTAGGGCATTTGGGAGAATAATTTTGAAAAGTTGGAAGAATCCTGAATCATGAACCATTCTACCCATACTTTATTAAATTTGTCCATAGACCCAGTGCTCTCAGCCACCAATTCCTCCATCTGAAAAATATCCAGCATCTCATTCAGCCAAGGGAGGTAGCTCTGTGGTTTTTCAGTAATGAAAAGACAGAAAGTATCAAGAGGGACATTCTATGCTTCTTTTTTCTTTCAACTTTATCTTTATCAAAGATTTTTAAAACATAACATACTACATAATCAGTGGCGTAACTACCGCGGTCGCTTCCAGCCGCGCGCCGCCACCGCGATCGCGAGTGTCCGAGGAGAGGAGGGCAGACGGCAAGTGAGTGAAGCCTCTGGTAACTGCGCCCGCCCCTCGTCTCAACGGCGGGGCAGCTGACCGCAGGAGGCTGCATAAAGGCAAGTCCACCTCCAACTTCCACTGCTAGCACCCACACAGCCCCCCCCCCCCCGCTCTTCAACTCTGCAGGAGGGCAAAAAGCTCCCAGTAGCACCCCCCCCCCCCCCACTCTATCAACCTTGGCAGGAGAGCAAAAAGCTCCCACTATCACCCCATCCCCCACCTCCCCACCACTCTTCAACTCTGCAGGAGTGCAAAATTTAATCTCCACTAGCAACCTCCCCCCCCCCCACTCCTCACCTATGGGGCCCCGGTGTAAATGCTGCATCGGGGCCTGCAAGGGTGATGTTACGACACTGATAACAATCATGTAACGAAATACAAGTTGCATCTACTTGGCTCATTTTAGGTATGAACTAAAGTAGAGAAGAGAAAACTTGAGTAGGTCTCATCAAAATTATGTTCTGGAGTCGATCAATGATTAACACATACAGTAGAGAGTAAGACAAATCGGGGTCCAGGGGGTCCGGCATATAGTCTCTTTGGGGGGGACCGACACGGGTTATAGCCTGTAATCGTCTTACAAATGGATGTCTTCAGCAAATATGATCCAATAGTTCCAGACTTTATTAAATGTATCCATTGTATTATGTAAACTGGCAGTCATCTGCTCCATAAGAAATATATCCTTTATCTGTACGTAGAGATCTGACAAAGAGGGGGGAGCTGTTTTCCTCCAGAATAGGAGATATTAATCATTTTGTGGCCGTGAAGAAATGCAATAACAGTTTAATCCCTGGCTTATCCAGCCCTGGTGGAAATAAATTTAGCAAATAGGCCATAGGATCCAGAGGAATATCCCTACCCAAGACCCCACTCACTAATTTCTCAACCTCTTTCCAAAAAGATTATTCCTGGCAGGTCCAAAAGATGTAGTATAAGGATACTCTGTTTGCGTTACATTTTCAGCAACTATTGGGTATATTATTATTAAACTTGTGTAACAATTCAGGTGTATGATACCATGTCATCAAAATATTAACCTGATTCTCCTTATAAAGTGTGTTGATAGAAGATCCAAAGGCACAGGACCATATCGCCCGCCATTTCTGTTGTGATATTGTATGTCCTAACCACGTCTCCCATCTCTGCATATATGAGTGCTTAACCGGGGTCAAGGGATTTCGATCATTCAGAATAGAATATATATCTGAGATAAGGCCTTTGGTTGAGGTACCTCTAATACAGAGATGTTCAAAGGCAGAAGGGGTAGCGGAGTCGGGTGAATCTATTATATATGAGAAGTAATGAGCAATTTGTTGGTATGAGAAACACAAGGTCCGCGATAACTTGAACCTGTCCGCTAGGTCGGTGAATGATCGGAGCCTTCTGGTCAAAGGATCTACTAGGTCTCTAAAACAAAACAGTCCCGCCTCTGCCCAGCCACTAGTCGACCCAGATCCTACCAGGTCTGACATATGTGGAGTGTATAGAAAGGGAGTCAGGAAAGAGGTGTGTGAAGCTAGCTGGAATTTTATTCTAACAATTCACTATTTCTCTCTTGTAAAGGCCATGGGGCCCAAGAGTGCATTAGTGGATATGTCGGTAGGATGACCCCACACCAGGGAGCTTGGGTGGTATGGAGCCAGCCACAGCTTCTTTATTTCCGTCCACATGTTGTAGGCTGGAAGTGTAGTCCATGAACGGATATGGCGCAAATCTGTTGCATAATAGTATCTAGCTATATCTGGGCAAGCCAAACCTCCCTGCGACTTAGGGGCACATAAAACAGTCTTAGGTATTCGGTGCTGTCCCTAGTGAGAAATATATTTTAGAATCATGGATTGTACCTTCTTCAACACAGTTGCTGGAACTTTGGAATGGTCTCAAACAGGTAGCGGAACCTAGGAAGGATCAACATTTTTGTGGCCGCTCTTCTTCCTAGTAGGCATATTGGCATGCATGACCACTTTTTAAGGCACGTATCCGTCTCTTGCATCAGCGGTGGGAAATTAGCCCGGAACATTGCTCTATAGTTTGGGGTAAGATTAACTCCCAGATATTTTATGGAAGATGTGCACCATGTGAATTGATAGGATTGCTTTAAAAAGGTAAGCTTTGGGTTTGCTATATTGAGTGGCAATGCCTCTGTTTTCCCTGAGTTGAGCTTATAACCCGACAAGTTGGAGTAAGCGTCTAAGGTGAGTTGCAGGTTAGGGAGAGAGACTATAGGGTTTGTTTAGGGATAACATGACGTCATCAGCAAACAAGGCTATTTTAAACATTTTACTTCTAATTATGGATTCTGGCTATATCTGGGTTATTACTGATCTGAGCTTCTAAGGGTACAGTCACACCTGGACACCTCGCTGGAGATATCGGTGGCGACGCACGGGAGCATGCACGTTGTTGGTGCCCCGCCAGCGTCACCGTCGCGTGTTTACACGCGACCTATACCTCCGGTGACGCACCGGCGATGTTACAGGCGCCATCGCCGCTGGGGTGTCCACAAACCCCAGCGGCGATCCTGTAACATGGGAGCCTATGGCTCTCATCGTCTGTAACATCGGCAATCGCCATGTTACATGGGGTGATGTGTACACATCGCCCCAGAGTGCTCGCCTGGTTTCAGAGCAGTGTTGAGAAACCAGGCGACCACTCTAAGGCGATTTTTCGCCGCATTATCGCCCCTTTACACTAGGCGACGCATCGGTGATAGGCTACGCCCCTGCGTCGCCTGTGAAATCGACGGCGATGTGGATAGATGTGACGGTACCCTAAGGGTTCTATGCTTAGGACGTATAGCAATGGGGACAACGGCCACCCCTGTTAAGTGACATTACATATCGGAAGTCTAATAGAATGTGTGCATGCAACATTCTAACCATTGCAGACGGGCGAGAGTAAAGTCCCCCCAGAGCCACGAGGAAAGGTCCCAACAGGCCAAAGTGGCGTAACGTGGAAAACATAAACCTCCAGCCCACCCTGTCAAAAGCCTTCTCTGCATCCAACCCCAGGAGGACCACCTCCACGCCTCCTTTGTTTGCAACCTCCACCAGATCTAAAATACATCTGGTATTGTCACTTGCCTGGCAAAAACGTACAAATTCTATGTCATCTTTGTTTATTAGTTGCGGAAGCCAATTACTCAGCCTTTCCGCTAATATATTAGTTAAAATTTTAAGACCAGAGTTTAATAAATTTATGGGGCGATAGCTTGCACAATCCATAGGGTCTTTCCCCTCTTTATGGATAACTGAGATATACGAATGAAGCATCGAGTCAGGTATCTCACCCCCTTCTATAGAAAAAAGTTTAAAGATGTGTTGTGAAAGCTTGGCCCCAAAAGTTTTATAATATAGATAAGGAAGGTCGTCCAGCCAGATGCCTTGTGAGCTGGTAAATTTTTAGTGATTTCCTCAACTTCTTCCTTCGTGACCTTCCGATTCAGGTCATCTACTGCTTCTTGGGGTAGTTTAGGCAGTCGACAGGAGGTCAAGTAAGTATCAAGTAGGGTGTCTCTATCTGTTTGGGATGTCGGTAAAGTTGAAGGTAGGGAATATAAAGAAGAGTAGTAACTATGGAAGGCCTGCACCATTTCTTCCGGGTCATAACTAACAGTTCCTGTCGAGTCTCTGATACCATATGGGGCATTGGTGTTAGTCTTATCCTTTAATTGTTTTGCTAAGATTGAATGGGCTCTATTACCAAATTCATAGAATCTCTGACGGGAAAATCGTAAAAGCTTCTCGAGTTTTCCTTGTGAAATAGTCTTCAACTGGGCCCTATGATCAGTTACCTCCCTTAAATCCCTCCTGGTAGGGCAAACAAGGAGTTTGGCTTCTGCTAGTTTTAGCTTCTTCTCATAGTAAAGGTATCTTATTTTAGCATCTCCTTTTATACGTGAGGAGCATGCAATACACTCACCCCTAAATACTGCCTTATGTGCCTCCCATAAAGTGAAAGCTAGGGAGCTGATGGGGGTGTTTTCAGTAAAATAGTTGGTAAGAGTGATCCATAGTTTTTCCCGTGTAACTATGTTGGTCAACAGAGACTTGTTCATTCTTCAGTATGTTAGTTTAGGTAGCACAATCATGACTTCCAGATCCATTAACAAAGGGGCATGGACAGACCACGTAATACTCCCTACACTGGCTTGACGCATAAATCTCAATGTCACGACGTTTCAAAAAAAAAAAAATAGTCAATTCTACTATGTGATTGATGGGGATGGGAATAAAAGGTGCACTGTCACGCTCTACTCTCCATAGGTCATATAGTCCATGCTTACGAATCAATCTACGAAACATTTTACGGAGTTACCAGAGTTTTCATAGCATGTGTATAGGGCGGTTGTAATGCATCCTATCCATATGGTCAAAGAACGTCAGATTGCAGTCACCCCCGATTATTAGCGCACAGTTTTGTATAGGGTTAAGACGGGTTAGGACAGAGGTTAAAAATTTTATTTAACCCGTGTTTGAAGCGTAGATATTACCCAAGAGAACCAGGGCATTCTCCAAATCCCCCCAAAAGTATAATGAAATTACCCAAAGGATCAATCTCAGCTCTTTGTATTTGCAGCTGCCATGTGCGAGAAATCAGGATGGCCATCCCAGCTTTCTTATTCGTCGTTTTAGCCGAGAAGGACTGTGGAAACCAATGGCGAGCGAATTTAAATGACCCATGAGATGTCAAATAGGTTTCTTGCAGAAAAACTATATCTGCCTTGGATTCCCGCATCTCCCTTAGGGCAAGCCATCTCTTCACAGGGGAATTAAGACCTTTAACATTAAGTGTAAGGAGTTTAACCATTATGATGGCAGGTGAAGTATTGCGCCTTTAGGTGGGCCTCTAACAAGACTAGGAGCCAATTTCGATATCCCTCTAGACCTCTCCCATCGAATTCCTCTTGATACATTTGACAGACCCAGGAAACACAGACAACAAGGCCATCTCAGGACTATTAACAAGTCGTTTGCCTGTTATGAGGTTATAATTCCGAAACACTCCCTCCCAAATACCTTTAATTAACGTACAGTCCCACCATGTACAGTTGTGGCCAAAAGTATTGGCACTCCTGCAATTCTGTCAGATGATACTCAGTTTCTTCCTGAAAATGATTGCAATCACACATTTTTTGGTATTATTATCTTCATTTAATTTGTCTTTAATGAAAAAACACAAAAAGAATTGTCCTAAAGCCAAATTGGATATAATTCCCACCAAACATAAAAAAGGGGTGGACAAAAGTATTGGCACTGTTAGAAAAATCATGTGATGCTTCTCTAATTTGTGAAATTAACAGCACCTGTAACTTACCTGTGGCACCTAACAGGTGTTGGCAATAACTAAATCACACTTGCAGCCAGTTGACATGGATTAAAGTTGACTCAACCTCTGTCCTGTGTCCTTGTGTGCACCACATTGAGCATGGAGTAAAGAAAGAAGACCAAAGAACTGTCTGAGGACTTGAGAAACCAAATTGTGAGGAAGCATGAGCAATCTCAAGGCTACAAGTCCATCTCCAAAGACCTGAATGTTCCTGTGTCTACTGTGCGCAGTGTCATCAAGAAGTTTAAAGCCCATGGCACTGTGGCTAACCTCCCTAGATGTGGAAGGAAAAAAAAAATTGATGAGAGATTTCAACGCAAGATTGTGCGGATGGTGGATAAAGAACCTCGACTAGCATCCAAACAAGTTCAAGCTGCCCTGCAGTCCGAGGGTACAACAGTGTCAACCCGTACTATCCGTCAGCGTCTGAGTGAAAAGGGACTGTATGGTAGGATACCCAGGAAGATCCCACTTCTTACCCCGAGACATAAAAAAGCCAGGCTGGAGTTTGCCAAAACTTACCTGAGAAAGTCTAAAACGTTTTGGAAGAATGTTCTCTGGTCAGATGAGACAAAAGTAGAACTTTTTGGGCAAAGGCATCAACATAGAGTTTACAGGAGAAAAAAAGAGACATTCAAAGAAAAGAACACGGTCCCTACAGTCAAACATGGCGGAGGTTCCCTGATGTTTTGGGGTTGCTTTGCTGCCTCTGGCACTGGACTGCTTGACCGTGTGCATGGCATTATGAAGTCTGAAGACTACCAACAAATTTTGCAGCATAATGTAGGGCCCAGTGTGAGAAAGCTGGGTCTCTCTCAGAGGTCATGGGTCTTCCAGCAGGACAATGACCCAAAACACACTTCAAAAAGCACTAGAAAATGGTTTGAGAGAAAGCACTGGAGGCTTCTAAGGTGGCCAGCAATGAGTCCAGACCTGAATCCCATAGAACACCTGTGGAGAGATTTAGAAATGGCAGTTTGGAGAAGGCACCCTTCACATATCAGGGACCTGGAAAAGTTTGCCAAAGAAGAATGGTCTAAATTTCCAGCAGAGCATTGTAAGAAACTCACTGATAGTTACCGGAAGCGGTTGATTGCAGTTATTTTGGCTAAAGGTTGTGCAACCAAGTATTAGGCTGAGGGTGCCAATACTTTTGTCTGGCCCATTTTTGGAGTTTTGTGTGAAATGATCAATGTTTTGCTTTTTGCTTCATTCTCTTTTGTGTTTTTTCATTGAAGACAAATTAAATGAAGATCATAATACCAAAGAATTTGTGATTGCAATCATTTTCAGGAAGAAACTAAGTATTATCTGACAGAATTGCAGGGGTGTCAATACTTTTGGCCACAACTGTATGGAGCATAATTCCCACCTCTGCACCGCAATGCCAACACATCTCCGAAATCGAGGGGAAAACTACGTGAAGCCGATCAGAGCAATGGTACCACCAGAGTAGTACCTTATAATTTCTCTCCTGGGCTGAACACGTATTTGCCATCTTGCGAGTAAACAGGAAGCTTTTTTTCCTATCAACCCAGGCAATCTCTCTACCCAACTCTTTCTCCCAGGCCAACTGAAAGGGGCGTTTCCAGTCACCCTCTCCCCTGCAATATGTATGTATGTATTTCAGAGACTGCATGGGATAGAGGGGATTCATTTAGTAACAACTCTTCCACAGGGGAGGTAAGGGGTCTGATCCCACCCAACTAAACTGCTGAGGAGCGCAATTGAAGGAACTCAAACCACCGCAATGGCTTGGATGGCGAACGTCGCAGCATGTCACCATTGTGAAGAATCTGCCCTATGTGAATATCCTCCACACTCGTTCAACACAGAAAAGAGCTCCTATTCATCCCCGGTTGAAAAGCAGGATTCGAAAAAAAGAGCAGCAAGTGGGCTCATGGTCCCTCCCATGGGAAGACCTATTTACATACGTCTGCCAAATTTTTAATATTCCTACAGTGAGATCAGAAGGTGTACCAATCTGTCACAGGTCTAAAGGGTAAATCCAAGGAAGATAATGATAATGTAATACTCAGTCTCTCTTGTTCCAGGGCGACCCATCGCTTGGAGTGAGATCTATACTGCCAGTCAATTAGCCGATCAATGGATGCAGCTAGTAAATAATTGTAAAAGCCGAGTAGACCCACTCATCCCAACTCCACAGGCAGGGCCGGCATCGGCACCCAGAGTACCTGGGCAAGTGCCGGGGCCGTGGCATGACTCAGGTATCCAGCACCACCCGCCCGCATCACGACGCTATTATTATTTTACCAGCGCGGTACGGTGCATTAATTCCTCTCTGAGGTGGTCCCCAGTCCCTGCTCCTCCCCTGCTTCCGGCCCTTCTCCTCTTCCTTTGTGGTCCACAGTGTGGAACGCATAGAAAAGGAGCCACCGCTCCGCCCCTTCACTTCCTCTTCCTTTGCGGTCCACAGTGTGGAACGCATAGAAGAGGAGGAAGAGTCACTACCTGAGACGCAGAGAAGGGATCGCACGAGGATGCAGCAGCAATGATGAGTCAGTGACTCCACAATGGAGCTGAAGATGACATGTACTGATATTTGCAACAGTGGGGCAGTGTGTAGGGATATTATAAATGGGGGCAGTGTGTGTGGGGTATATTATGAGTGTGGGCTAAATTATGAGGAGGGAAGTGTGGTGGTTATATTATGAGTGGGGGTATATTATGAGTGGAGGCAGTGTGTGGGGGTATATTATGAGTGGGGGCAGTGTGTGGGGGGTATATTATGAGTTGGGGCAGTGTGTGGGGGATATATTATGAGTGGGGGCAGTGTGAGGGATATATTATAAGGGGGACAGTGACAGCTGTTTCTCCTTCCCCCTGCTCTGTCTTCTCTCACAGCACTGTCTTCTACTTCTCCTGCTCTGTCTTTTCCACCTTCTGCGCTGCCTTCTCCCCGTGTGAGATAAATGAAGTGTGAGACTGCTCCTGGTTGCTTATGAATACTGATAAGCTGGCAGTGGAAGATCAATGCCACACCACAGGTAACATCACAGGTCTCTGCCAGGGATAGTCACACCGCTCTGCTGCCAGCTTATTACTATTCATAAGCCGTCAGCAGTCGGACGCTGCACTTATCGCAGCACAGCTCACGTGGAGAGAAGACCTTGCATAGGAGAAGACAATGCAAGGGGTAGACAGTGCACAGGAAAAGGTAATTGAGCAGGTAGAGTTTCAATAAGTCAGAGGGAATATGTATTCCCAAATATTTGATGGCTTCTACTTTCAATTTAAAGGGGAAGCTAGTTTTCAGGAAGGAAACTTCCCTTGAAGGCAGGGAAATGTTTAACGCTTCTGACTTGGAGAAATTTATTTTAAAGTTACTCAAAGAACCAAAAATCTCAAACTCCTTCAAGATAGATGAAATCGAGATCCTCAGTTGGGAAATAAAAAGGAGTAAGTCATTAGCTGTTTTATGATGGGACAATGCTGTCTGTAGGACATGTATATTATCGTTTCCTCTAATGGCGTTGGCCTGGTGTTCCATGACCACCACAAAGAGGAGGGGGGATAACAGGCAACCCTGTCTAGTCCCATATCTAACAGTGACCAGGGCCATCAGGCTGCCATTAACCCTTTCCGATGGAGCAGAATAGAGGAAAAATAATCTGTGTTTCTACCTGTGTTTACCTGGGGCCCAATCCAATCTGCACTAGCGCCCTCATGAAACCCCAGTGGACCCTGTCAAAGGCCTTCTCAGCATCAACAGATAATAAGCTGAGGGGAATATCATGTGATCTAGCTTTACTAATCAGAAGGTCTTAATGGTATTGTCCCTAGCCTCGTGGCCTTTGACAAAGCCCACTTGGTCAATGTTAATTATACAAGGGAGCAGAGGCGCCAGCTGATCCGTCAAGATCTTTGAATGCAGCTCAATATCAATGTTTAAGAAGGAGATAGGCCTGTAGTTAGCAGGCAAAGTTGGGTCCCGCCCAGGTTTAGGTAAAATACTTATATGGGCCTCCAATGATTGTGGGGCAAAATTAGTGTAATCAGAAATTGAATTAAAAGTAGCTAGCATCTGGGGCAACAGATGGGTCTGAAGCGTTTTATAAAAAATTGGAGTAAACCCATCTGGACCAGGACCAGGACATTTCGATGTCAGAGTAGATTTAATGGCTACCAGGATCTTGTGATCAGAAATCTCAGCCACAAGAGCGTCAATGTCTAACTCCCCAAGAGAAGGGATCGTTGTGGATCTAATGTGTTCCCGAATTTTCTTGGTTAATTGGGTGCCATATCTGAGAATTGTCCTTTAAGATTATATAAATCTTTGTAATAAGATCAGAACACCTACAATATTTCAGATGAATTATAGGTGTCCTTTCCACCAGATGATCTAATCTTGTGGACATAGGTGTGGTTCATCCTGGGGTGGAGCAAACGTGCCAAAGGGTGACCACATTTATTAGAGACCCTGTAAAAATAATATTTTGTAACACAGCTCACCAAATATTCTCCACTATGGAATAACCATAACTTGCAGGAGATACGGGAGATGGGATGTCTACATGAGTGGCAAAATAGGGGCATTGGGTGTGTTTACCAGGTAATAGATGGGCACAGGTTAAAGTCATTTCCACAACTGAGGGAGGAATTTGGTTTAAAGGAGTCGGGGGTATACCAATACCTACAGATGAAGCATGCTTTCCAGACACAACGGAAGGTTAGGGAGATTTCCATACAACATGACATAGTGTTGGACTACGTGTGCAGTGACGGACCTACGAGAGGGATGATTTCCACTGTTTATGGGGACCTACTGCACACCTATCTGTTTCAATACCCGACACGGGCGAAAACGCGATGGGAGGTGGAGGTGGGAACCATTGATGAGGACACATGGACATCCATTCTGGAGTGGGTACCAAATTTGTCCCTTAATGAACCGGGCAGACTGTCTCAGTTATATTTGATATATAGAGTTTACCGGTCTCCGGCCTTTTTGTTTGGGGTGAATTTGAGGCCCACTTCGGAGTGTCCTAGATGTAAAACGGAGGAGGCAGGGATATTTCACATGATGTGGACGTGCCCGAGACTATCAACATATTGGCTACTGATAATTACTAGGCTAGAGGGGGCATACAAATGTGTTATACCGAGAGAGCCAGTGGTGTGCCTGCTGGGTTACGTGGACGAGATTCGGGTGGACACCAATTCAAAAATAGCCATTGCCAGACTGCTATTTATAGCGAGGAAACTCATAGCCAGATACTGGATCAGGGAGGATCCTCCGTCCAGGAGAGAGTTTCTGTTACAGGAGAATCATGTCTCCAAGTTGGAAAGGGATATATACCATAGACGTGGGATTGAAAATGTGCACACAAAAATTTGGTCTCCATGGCTAGAATATGGCACGTGAGGAGGGGAGGATACACCATGAGCTAAGCAGGGTTGTGAGGAGGGCGTGGGTAATGGAGAGATGAGTAACATATTGCGATATATAAAAAAAAAATTTTGATGATATGGTTTGTTACAGGTGCTTGCTGTCTGGGTGGGAAAGGGAGGAGGGAGGGGTGCGGGAATGGGGTTTCGTTGTCATAATAACAAAATGTATATTCTGTTCCTTTTTCTGTATGACAGGTCATTTGTTTAATAAAAATTTATCTGATAAAAAAAATAATAATATTTTGTTCTTTCTGTCTGTCTTTGAAATTTCTGATTCAATATTCCTTTAAGCTCTTGCCGTTTTAGGGTGAGCTCCTCTAATGTCTGTCGTGCCAATGTTCGTTTGTGTACCGCCTCTAAGCTATGAATTTGGGAGAGAAGATCTGTAACTGTTTCAGATCTAAGTCTTTTAAGTCTAGCCCTGTGTTTTACTAAAGTTCCTCTCAGGCAGCACTTTAGGACTTGCCATTTGAAGGGCTGTGGAGTCGGGTCAAGCTCATAGACCTGGGTAAACGTCTCAATATCACTTTTCAGCTCCATCAGGCAAACATTTTCCTTCAAGAGGTTACTGTTAAGCCTCCAGGTCCATGGTCATTGAGAAATATCCGGTAATGTTAAAGTCAAAAACGTCGGAGTGTGATCTGATAAAAAAAAGTCCCCAATAGTAACAGAGGGGTCCCATGAGAGGGTACAATGGCCCACCAGAAACATGTCTATGCAGCTGTAGGAATTGTGTACACGTGAATAATAGGTGTAATCTTTACCTTGAGGATTGAGTATCCACCAGACATCAACAAGTTGAAGAGTGTGGAGGAGCTTCTTGAACGCCCTCAATCGTTTGGCTGGAATTGTGTCTCTCCCAGAAGTGGAATCGATAGAGGGGTCTAGGATAAAGTTGAAGTCACCCCCAAATATCGTTGTTCCATCAGTGAATTCAGCGTTAGTTTGGTCTCTGTTGGGTAAGTTCCAATTAACCACAGTTAAAATAGAATTGGCTACACGTAACGTAAGAAAAATAAACCTCCCCCTGGATCAAGTCTAGAATCAACTACCATGTGGGTCAGGTTTTTGTGAATCACCACTGACACTCCCCTCAATCTGGATTCAGAATTAGTGCTGTGTAGCCATACCAGATAATATTTGTTGTTAAAATTTGGTATAGACCCAGTTTTAAAGTGCGTCTCCTGAAGTAATAGAATCTGAGTCTGCCACTTGTACATTGTCATAGAAGATTTGGAAACATTCTGGGGAGTGTTAAAACCTCTAACATTGAGGGTTCCTATTTTCACAGTAGCCATTTTGAGAACCCCGTGGAACAACCTAAGGGTACCTTTACACGCGGCAAATTTTCTAGGAATTTCACTGGCGTGTAAAGGTACCTTTAGGAGTCGCCAGGTCAAATGGACAAACCAAGGCTAAAATTAAAGTCCTAGGGAGGTAAATAAGGGAGAATAGGTATTGCTGTCAAAATTGGATAAGGGAGGAAGCAAAGGAGGGGAAAGAGGAGAGGTGTAGACAGATGAGTAATAAAAAAGAAAAAGAAAGTATTAAGTAAAGATGTTCTAAGGAACAAAACAAATGATTCCGGACCAAGGGATCAGTAAAGTGGGTGCAGTAGGTATTTAACTTCCACACCTGCCTGCAGAGTGCAGATCCCTCTTCGGGTACAGCCTTCCCAAGTAGAGCATGGTTTCCCCATGCCATGGCCTCTATTTGTTGAAAAAGCACATCAACTGAACAACAACAGCAACTGCAGTAAAAACAAAACATCAGGCATGAACAATAGCTCCATATGTTGGAATAGTAAAAGAAAATCAGTAAGACAGTGGCTTATGATAACTTGCCAAAAGTACTGTATATACTCGAGTATAAGCCGACCCGCGTATAAGCCGAGGCCCCTAATTTTACCCTCCAAGACTAGGGAAACTTATTGACTCGAGTGTAAGCCTAGGGTGAGAAATGCAGTAGACCCCCATCCTGTTATATAGCCCCCCGTCAGTGGTATATAGCACCTCTCAGCAGTGGTATATAGCACCCCTCAGCAGTGGTATATAGCGCCCCTCAGCAGTGGTATATAGTGCCCCTCAGCAGTGGTATATAGCGCCCCTCAGCAGTGGTATATAGCACCCATCAGCAGTGGTATATAGGGCCCCTCAGCAGGGGTATATAATGCCCCTCAGCAGGGGTATATAGTGCCCCTCAGCAGGGGTATATAGCGCCCCTCAGCAGGGGTATACAGGGCCCCCCAGCAGTGGTATATAGCGCCCCTCAGCAGTGGTATATAGCACCCCTCAGCAGTGGTATACAGGGCCCCCCAGCAGTGGTATATAGGGCCCCCCAGCAGTGGTATACAGGCCCCCTCCCTAGTATCTGGCCCCGATGCTGCGGCACACATTAAAATAACAAACATTTTATACATTACCTCCTTGCTGGCACCGCTGCGTCCTCCAGTCTCCCGGCTTCTTCCTGCTTGTCGGTCACATGACACCGGCACAAGCAGGAAGAAGCAGGGAGACCAGAGGAGCGGCGGTGCCAGCAAGGAGTCGCCGGAAAGGTAATGTATAAAATGATTGTTATTTTAACATGTGCCGCAGCATGGGGGCCAGATACTAGGGAGGGGGGGCTGTATACCATTGCTGGGGGCCAGTGAAGTGCAGTATGCACCGCTCCCCCCACCGCTGATGGACAGCGGGATGCAGTGCTTATTCATTACACTAATGAGCGACCCCCTCCTGCCTCCTCCAGCCCCCGGTCACAGCCCCCCTCCCCAAGCCAACACCGAGTGACTCGAGTATAAGCCGAGGGGGGCACTTTTTAGCACAAAAATTGTGCTGAAAATCTCGGCTTATACTCGAGTATATACGGTAAGCAGCAATTTGGTATGAAACTCCCATTCACATTAAAAGTGGAAGGAGACTTCCTGTCTGGGCTAGGATGGAATAACACCTACTAAGCACGGCTCCCAAACCACAAGAATCTTACTGACAAATCTGTGGACTTCACCCCCCCAACACAAGAGAAAGACAGGCTACCACCAGCTCTCACTCCACACCACCTATGAAGGTCAGTAACTTCAATTCCTCCCAGGAACGGAATTATAGGGTGGTGGTGAGGTGGTACAGGTGCCCCGAGGATATACACAGAATCTTTCCTTCAGTTTCCGCCTCCTGTTGGAGATGCTCGTCTGCTATGGGTACATACCTACACGTATGGTGGTCATGTCCCCAGATCCAGCAGTTTTGGCAACAGGTCTTTGACCGTTATGGTTTAGTGATGCAGGTTCGGATTGTTCCTACTCCGGAATTAGCTCTCCTGAACCTGTCACAATGCTCGACTATCAGCTTCAGGCGGGGGTTGCTCCGCCATTTCTTGACCACTGCCAGACGTCTCATTCCGAGATACTGGAAGCGACCCCAAAGTCTGTCACGGGAGGAATTGGTTACTGAATTGCATGGAAGATCTCCTTCACCAATCTGACTCCTCTGAGTCCAGCACTGATAGATTCTACAAGACTTGGATGCCCTGGCTCCCCTTTAGAGAGACCCCTTCTCTCTCATCCTGGTTGACTTAATTGAGCATTAATATTTCCTGCGGACCCCCTGGACACTCCCTTCCCCCGTCTAGTTCCTGACCTTATCCTTATCTTTTAATCCATTGCTATATTTTACCCAACGTTTTCCTCTTTTCTTCCCACCATCCCTTCCACTGGATATACCTGAAGCTGGCCACATTCTTCCTCTACTCCAGGTTTCCCCTCCCTGCTATCTCCTCTCTTTCCTCCTTTAACTTCTTCTTACTTTCTTTCTTCCCTATTAGAAGCTTATTAATCAATATACTGGTCTTAGTATGTTGCTATAGACCAATATTAATACATTACTGTATTTTAGTGAACATGTTCATTTCTAACATAATGCTGTTTTAATTTGAATTGACACAATAAAATCTGATTTACCACAACTTCAATTCCGGCTCATTTCTGAGACCTGGAGGGTCTGCACTGGCTGCTATTCACATGGCAAAAACCCACTGCGACTAAAGGTATAATCCTACAAGCCACACATAGAACCCCCCCTTTCCCACATGGAAACACCTACTTATCAGAGGTCAGGGCAGATTCTGCTCTCCAGTTTCCCGGTGACTCCCGGCCTGTAAAGGGGCCACTAAAAGTGGGGCTGCGATCAGACAAAGCAGAGAGAAAACAGTCTCTCCAGCAACGACACAAAGAGCCCCAGCAAGGAGGCTAAGCACAGGCGACTGGTCATTGCTACTGGTGCCAGCTGAAAAGGAAAACTGGTGACATCTGGTGGTCACCATTGGGAACTGAGAAACGGAAAAGCTCTGCTTGCCACCTAGTGGACAAAAAAAATTAAGCACACAAAAAAAAATAACTAGAAGTGCATACTGCGTACCGCAGCACGATATATTTCCATAGTTGCCAAGAAACATAAGAACTGATAATCTCAGGAGAAATGCCAAACGGCAATGGCAGAGGGACCTGACGCTGACTCCATTTACATCACCAAATGGATTGCTACGTGTTACACAGCTCACAAAAGCCAGAAGGCCCCCGGCAAACAAGCAAGGGGACCCAAGCCCTGCAGGAGAGGACACTCCAGCAACAAACTCGCGACAGAAAACCCTAAGTGAGGAGAACATTGAAGACCTAAATGAGCACAGCAGGAAAGACCCTTCAAGATTGATATCAATAGACTTTAACAAACTGGTGGCTGACGTGGCAAGTAGCATCCTGCCAGATATCCAAAATAACCTGGAAAAGGCTATCAAGAAGGCACTCCAGCATCTCCAAGACGAAGTGAGCAAACAAAAAGAACGAATTGTGGAGCTGCTAACATACAGCTCTTTTCGCAACTTAAAGAGACAACTGCGGAAAAAAAGCGCCTGTCTGAGAAGGTCGAGGACCTGGAAAACAGGTCAAGGCAAAACAACCTAAGGCTAGTCAGGCTCCTCGAGTCAGTCCCTGCAGCTGAACTACAAAGACTTTGTTAAAGAGACCTACCAATGGCCCCGGGAATTAAGCACGGTTGTAGGGTCGAAAGGGTTCACAGAGTTGGGCCAGATCTACGATCTCACAATCAAGAATCTGATGACCGGACATCCAGACCACGTCAAGTAATCATGAAATTCCTGGATTATAATGACAAGTTTGACTTAAAGTGATCCTGAACCCACAAACTGACCCCCCGTATCTTTAGACCTGTCCCTGCACCCCCTCATATCATTTCTAGCCATCCCCTTTGCAGAAAAAAATCGATTTTGTAAAGTAGAGAAAAAGTTATATTTACTTCGTCCTGTGTGAGTTCTCTGTTTCTGAGGAAGCCGCAATAGACACGCCTGTCTGCTGCTCCCTTGTAATTATGCACGACCCTCTCTGCTTGATGCCTTGGTAAGAGCCTGGCCACGTCATGAAAGGGGGCGGGGCTCCGGTATGACACGTTTTAGCCCCGCCCCTTTCATGATGCGGCCAGGCTCTATGCAAGGCATCAAGCAGAGAGGGGCGTGCATAATTACAAGGGAGCAGCAGAGAGGCCCCGCCTAACTCACACAGGACAAGGTAAATATAACTTTTTCTCTACTTTACAAAATCGATTTTTTTTCTGCAAAAGGGATGGCTAGAAATGATAAGAGGGGGTGCAGGGACAGGTCTAAAGATACGGGGGGGTCAGTATGTGGGTTCAGCATCACTTTAATGCTCCTATATGGCACCAAGCGATGATAGACGATCCGCACTGCTGCATTTAAAATATGAATCCTACAAGGTCCTCAGTAAAAAGGTGTTTATTACTTCAACGCGTTTAGAGACCTTCCTTGGTCTCTTCATCAGGAATACACCAAAAATTTTTGCACGTATATGGTTCTGGCCCACCTTGGCGTGATGAGCCATCAGCGTTGCCGTGATCAATTCCTTTCTTGTGTTGAATTGTGAAATCATAATGCTGTAATACCAGGCTCCATCTAAGCAATTTCCCATTGTCCCCAAATACTGTGTTGAGCCAGCTCAGTGGGTTGTGATCTGTTATCACTGTGAAGTTGCGCCCATAGAAGTATGGTTGCAGTTTCTGTAGAGCCCATACAATAGCTAAACACTCCTTTATGTGTGCCTTCACCTCTGCTGACACCCGGTATGCAGACTGTCTTACAGGGAAATTGGTACCAGTGTCCACATGAGTGGCTAAGTGAGTCCTCCCAGGCTTCTCTGTGAAGACTCCTGTGACCTCGCTGAGCACCCCCATCAGCTCACACCACTGACTGTGGGATAGCCCCATCAGCTCACACCTCTGACTGTGGGATAGCCCCATCAGCTCAGACCTCTGACTGTGGGATACCTCTGGGTTAAACTCTGTGGACTCCAGGGTCTCCATATACTGAGCCCCAGCCCCCACATCTAGTAACACATCAGCCTCCCCCTCATCAGGTATGCTACAGACAGGTAAGACACAAGTCTCCCTGTCATGATGAGCCTTCAGCATATTTACATGAAATACTTTGCGACGATTTGCACGTTCATCTAGAGCAGGGGTCCCCAACCACCGGGCCGCGGACCGGGACCGGGCCGTCAGGGTCCTTGCGCCGGTCCGCGGCGAGCTGCCGGCTTCCCCGCCCCCTGTGTGTCCCCGCCCACCGCGCCCCTCACCTCCTGATGCCACTCTGAGCCTCAGCCGAGGCCTCTGTCTCAGCTGCGTACATATGCATTAGGAGAGCTGTCGGCCAATCAGCAGCGGCCATGCCCTGCCGCACTGTTATTGGCCGACGGCTTCTCTCATACAGCAGCAGCTGAGAGGCAGAGACATGGCTGAAGTTTTTTCATATATCGCGCTATTTCCAAGCGCAGCAGTGATGTGTGCGTCACGTGATGCGCTTGGAAATAGCGCGAGTTATGAAAAAACTTCAGCCATGTCTCGGCCTCTCAGCTGCTGCTGTATGAGAGAAGCCGGCAGGAGCGGTGAGCAGCAGAGCATCTGTGTGTGAGTGTGTTTCAGCAATGCCTGTGTGTGGGGGGTGGATTGTACTGGGGGCAGCATGTCTGTGTGTGGGGCATTCAGGGGTCAGTGTGTGTGAGGGGTATATACAAGGGGCAATGTATGTGTATGTGTGAGGGGTATATACAAGGGGCAATGTGTGTGTGTGTGAGGGGTATATACAAGGGGCAATGTGTGTGTGTGTGTGTGTGGAGGGTATATACAAGGGGTAATGTGTGTGAGGGGTATATACAAGGGGCAATGTGTGTGTGTGTGAGGGGTATATACAAGGGGCAATGTGTGTGTGTGTGAGGGGTATATACAAGGGGCAATGTGTGTGTGTGTGAGGGGTATATACAAGGGGCAATGTGTGTGTGTGTGAGGGGTATATACAAGGGGCAATGTGTGTGTGTGTGTGTGTGAGGGGTATATACAAGGGCAATGTGTGGTGATGTGTGCATGTGTGTGAGGGTTATACAAGGGGCAATGTGCTGTGTGTGTGTGGGGTATTACAAGGGGCAAGTTGTCTGTGGTGGCAGATCAAGGCATGTGTGGTGTGGTGTAGGGGTCAGTGTGTAGGTATACAAGGGGCAATGATGTGTGTGTGGTGGAGGGGTATATACAAGGGGCAATGTGTGTGTGTGTGTGTGAGGGGTATATACAAGGGGCAATGTTGTGGGGTTTCAAGGGCATGTGTGGTGTGAGGGGTATATCAAGGGGCAATTTGTGTGTGTGTGAGGGGTATATACAAGGGGCAATGTGTGTGTGTGTGAGGGGTTATACAGGGGCAATTGGTGTGTGTGTGAGGGGTATACAAGGGGCTGTGTGTGTGTTGTGACGGGTATATACAAGGGCAAGTGTGTGTGTGGGGATTAAGGGCAATGTGTGTGGTGTGTGAGGTATATACAGGGGCAGTGTGTGTGTGTGTGGGGGGTATATACAAGGGGCAATGTGTGTGTGTGCAGTGGGTTATACAGGGGCAATGTGTGTGTGTGCGAGGGGTTATAGGGGCAATGTGTGTGTGTGAGGGTTTAAAGGGAATGTGGGGCGGTGTGAGGGTATATAAGGGGCAATGTGTGTGTGCGGTGAGTTATAGCAAGGGGGCAATGTGTGGGGGTGTGAGGTTATACAAGGGGCAATGTGGTGTGTGCGGGTTAGCGGCATTGGTGTGTGAGGGTATGAACGGGGCATGTGTGTGTTGCGGGTTATACGGGTGGTTGTGTGGGGTTTACGGGCATGTTGTGCGGGTATAGGGCATGTGTGTGGACGGTTATCGGGGCATGTTGAGTGTGCAGGTTATAGGTGGCAATGTGTGTGTGGGGTTTGCGGGGCAGTGAGGTGTGTCGTGGGGAGCAATTATGCAATAATAGAGGGATGGTATGCGTAAATTTTGTATGAGGACATGGGCTGCATAATACTTTATGGAGGTAGTCCCACGCTGCCTCATTGTACTAAGGAGAGCTGTGAGGCTGCATTATATAATGTGGAGGGCTGTGAGCTGCATTATACTACCGTATATGAATAGATTGCGCATCTTGAGGAAACAGGGTAAACTCACCCTTCTCTACCCGCCATAGTTCAGCCCGCCACGGCCGAAGGCGCTGCATGAAGCCGGTCCCGTGCAAAAGGTGGACCCC
This sequence comes from Allobates femoralis, assembly GCA_033576535.1. Lineage (NCBI taxonomy): Eukaryota > Metazoa > Chordata > Amphibia > Anura > Aromobatidae > Allobates > Allobates femoralis. Next base: position 375,582,567 of record JARQOC010000002.1, read on the forward strand.
TGATCTAGAGTCACCACATAGTTAACATCATTTAGCAGCTTGCACACAGTGTATGGTCCCTCCCATGCGGCTTGTAGTTTGTTCTGTAACATAGGGACCAACACCCAAACTTTTGCCCCTCCTCATAGCCCCTCAGTCTGGCATTACGGTCATACCAGACTTTCTGGTTGATTTGAGTCACATTCTCATGGGCAAGGTTACTAAGTTTTTGCATTCTGTCCCGGAGTCGCAGTACATACTCAACCACTGAGACTCCTGTAGTTTTGGGATCCCCCTCCCAACAGTCCTAAATCAAGTCCAGGGGTCCCCTGACCCTCCTTCCATAGACCAGTTCGAAGGGGGAGAATCCTGTGGAGGTCTGTGGTACCTCTCTGTACGCAAACAACAGATGAGGAAGGTAACGCTCCCAGTCCCTTCCATCAGTCTTCACCAGCATTTTCAGCATTTGTTTTAATGTCCTGTTGAATCGTTCGCAGACTCCATTTGTTTGGGGATGATAAGCACTGGCCACAACATGCTGCATTTGTATTTTTTTGCAGAGACTTTCCATCAGGTTGGACATGAATTGAGTTCCCTGATCGGTTAACACCTCCCTGGGAAAACCCACACGAGAAAACACAGTCAGTAAAGCACCTGCCACCTTGTCCGATCGGATGGAGGACAGGGCCACCGCTTCTGGGTATCGTGTAGCATAGTCCACCACGGTGAGGATGTACTTTTTGCCCGAGCTGCTAGGTATGGCAAGTGGCCCTATTATATCCACAGCCACTCGTTGGAACGGCTCATCAATCACTGGCAGTGGTATCAATGGGGCTTTCTGTATATTCCCAGACTTTCCAACCCTCTGACACACTACACAGGATCGACAGTAGTTGGCTATGTCCGTCCCCATCTTTGGCCAATAAAAGTTGTGCATCAGGCAAGCACTAGTCTTTTATACTCCAAGATGTCCAGCCAGAGGAATTTCGTGAGCAATTCTCATTAATTGTTCCCTAAACAGATAAGGAACCACCAGCCGCTTGTCACAGTCCCAATGTTCTGTGGTATCAATGGGGAGAGCCTCTATATACAGTCTGCCCTAGTTCCAGTATATTGTCTCTTTGTCAGAAGCAGTAGGGGGTTGGTCGGTAAGACCTCTGAGCTTCTCCAGACTGACATCTGTCAGCAGGGCCTCCTGGAAGCTCTGGCTGTTGGTCTGCAGGCCCTGGCCTAGTGTGAGATTCGCCCCCAGTTACGCAGGTCTATATATGGGGGCGTTCGAATCTGTGTCCATCGCCGGCTCCCCACTAGGGAAGGCACATATAAGGTTTTTTAAACGTTTTATAGATGACCTCATTATAATATGGTCTGGCAGTAAGGAGGAGGCTTTGGTATTTGTTGAAGAGTTGAATTGTAATGAATGGGGGCTAAAGTTTACAGTTAATATGTCTGACCATGCAATTCAGTATCTGGACCTTGAAATCAACATTGATGGACAGGGGAAACTGAGTACGTCCACCTATTTTAAGAAAGTGGACGTAAATAGCTATTTAAAGTTCGACAGTAGCCACCTTCCGGTATGGATCAAAAATATCCCCTATGGGCAATACCTGCGAGTTAGGAAAAATTGTACTTTTAACTTAGATTTTAAGAAAGAAGCCAATGTATTAAAATGTAGGTTTAGAGAAAAAGGATATCCAAAGAAACTTTTATCTGACGCTTTTAAAAAATGCAAGAATTATACACAAGAGAATTGCATTAAAAAGATTGAAGATAGAGCCGATGATGGACAGAAAAAGGAGAATATGAAGGATAACAAATATGGATGTAACCTGGTTACTACTTTTAATAAATCTCACAGGAATATTTATGGAGTAATGAAAAAATATTGGCTCATCCTACAAAAGGACCCTGTACTCTCTCAAACCATCCCTATGCACCCTAGAATTATTTTTAGAAAAGGACAAAATTTGCAGAGTCTAATAGCCCCAAGCAGAATAAGAGAATTACATACAGACATGGATAAGGAACATAATCATAATGATATGTTTGATGAGAAAGGCTGTTATAAATGCGGGTCGGGGAATTGTAAGTGGTGTGCGTCCATTGTTCATGGATGCACCACATTTACCTCAAATACTACAAAAGAAATGTTTAATATAAAACATAGATTTAACTGTCGGTCGAAATTTATTATTTATCTTCTGGAATGCCCGTGCAGGCAGCAATATATTGGAAGAACCGTACAGAGTATGCAGGCCAGGTTAAATAAACATAGATTTAACATAAAAAAAAGTTTCCTGTTGCATAGTGTATCAAGGCACTATGCCCAAACGCACGGAAGTGATCCATCTAGCTTGCGATTAGTTATAATAGATCAAATAAATGAGGGAATTCCCGATAGGTTTGATAAACTCTGCAAAAAAGAATCCTACTGGATCTTTAAAATGGGGACCCTTTCCCCTGAAGGGTTAAATTTAACCATAGGTGATTGAATGCTGCTATGATAAAGCTATAGAAATATATGGTATATGAAAGTATCTGCAATGGAGCATTTTTAATATATTAATACAAATAGGCTTATTTTTTAATCATGTGTATTTTGTATTGAGTATATTTTTATGTATAGTATTTTTAATTGTTTTATATGATGTTTTAATATTGGATTGTTTTTATTTATAAAGTCATGAAATGGTTAATAGTTTTTACACATCCCCCTCCAACGAGTTGTAGGCTCTTTGTGAATAAAAGGAGGGGCTAATTAGAGTTCCTCATCCACTTGAGGAAGACGCATTAGCGTTGAAACATGTTGTGGCGAGGACTCACATTTGTCAATATTCAATAAAGACCTAAAGGTAATACTAATCAGTGCAGTGTCCTTGTATAGCGCTCATAATCTAAATACCACCATTTCTGCATTGTTCCTTAATTTATTCTCCCTATGGGGAGTGTGGTGGAAGAGAGCAGCTTTGTACACAAGGACCTGGCTGACACAATAGACACGTGATTAATCACGGGACCCGGAGAAGCGAGCTGGAGCTGGGCGCTCATTCTGGAACCAGGAACCGGCGAGCAAAGGTCTCGGATCCCTTCTTCACCACTGAGCCTACTATCTGGTTGTGCAGAGACGGCACAACCAGACAAGGTGAGTGAGGAATTAATATAACGGAGATTCTGCCTTTAGCAAACAGTGTGGCGCAACCGAATTTTTATTTTATACTAAACAGATAAGGAACCACCAGCCGCTTGTCACAGTCCCAATGTTCTGTGGTATCAATGGGGAGAGCCTCTATATACAGTCTGCCCTGGTCCCAGTATATTGTCTCTTTGTCAGAAGCAGTAGGGGGTTGGTCGGTAAGACCTCTGAGCTTCTCCAGACTGACATCTGTCAGCAGGGCCTCCTGGAAGCTCTGGCTGTTGGTCTGCAGGCCCTGGCCTAGTGTGAACACCAGTGTCTGGTCTGAAGCTGAGTCATCAGAGTCTGTGGTCAGGAATCTTGGTGGATCTGCCATGTGAGGGGGCTCCTGGACCTGAGTAGGGCCCTCCTGTTCTGGCAGTTCTGTCTGAGACTCATCCTCTAGTCTCTGGGGTTGAGTCTGAGCCACAGCCTGATTCCGGGTCACAGCGGTCACATACGTACAGTCCTGTTCATGGGTACCCTTTTGTGCATTGGTACATTCTCCTTCCTGGAACAGGGTCTCAGGTGGGTCACTGGCTTCCACCTTGTCAGTAGTATGTACTTGCAAGGGAGGGATATAGTGGGACACCATCCTCCCCAGGTCTGTGCCTAGCAGCACATTGGTGGGAATTGCCTGTGATACTCCCACTTCCCTCAGTCCTTTCCCTGCTCCCCAGTCCAGATACACAGGCCATAGGCACATCAGGGTTGACCCCTCCAACCCTGGTGATCGACATAGTCCTTCCTGGTATGATATCTGCAGGGTTTACCATTTCGGGACGCACCAGAGTTACTTGTGCTCCAGTGTCTCTGAGACCAATGTTAACTTTATCGCCAACAGTGACAGATTGACAGTTCTCAATAGTCCTCACATCAGTGCCGGCCACAAATAGAACCTTAGGTGGGGACCCAGACAGCTTTGTGGTGGTAATGGGGCGTTTCTTCCTATCAGGGCAGACTGCGATAATATGCCCCACTTTCTGGTACGTAAAGCATTGGCTTGCATCGCCTGAGGAATGTTTGGTCCCCTGGAACCCATAGGAGGTGGGTTTGGACAGCACTGGCAGAGGAAGCGGGGTCCCCGTTTGGCTTACCTCCCTTCCAGCTGAATCCCAATGGATTCCACACCTCCAGCATCCTGTTGGCCACGTAGTGGTCCGCAATCTTTGCAGCCTCATCCGCAGTAGGTGGCTGTCGATCACACACAAATTGTCGTACATCCATGGGGCACATATGAAGAAATTGATCCTTGACCATAAGATCTGTTAAGACCTCAAAACTGCTAACAGAAAGCCCCTTAATACATTGGTGGAACGTGGTCCTCAAAGTGCTCACGAAATCCGCATAGCTGTCAGTTGATCCACGTTGTAGGTTCTGGAACTTTCTCCGATACACTTCTGGGGTTAGGTTGTATTTCCTGATCAGAGCCTCTTTGATTGCCTCATAGTCCTCATCTAGGTCGGGTGGGAGGGCAGCAAACACCTCCGCGGCTTTGCCTCTCAACCCTGGGGCAAGATACAATGCCCACTGCTTACAATGTAGGTGGTATTGTCTGCAGGTTTTTTCAAAACCCTGAAGGATTTAGCGGTGAGTTTTATAAGGCCATCAGGGAACATATCTCCCCATTGCTAACAAATTATTACAACACCATCCTCTTTACGGGGGCCATAGCAGAAAGATCTAAAGAAACATATATTAAAGTCTTGCCCAAACTAGGCAAGGACCCCCTGGAGGCCTGCTCTTATAGACCCATCTCCCTTATTGATGTAGACCAGAAGATTATGTCAAAAATAATGGCGGACAGATTGGCAGCAGTATTACCCCAACTGGTGAACCCTGCACAAGTAGGATTTGTTAAGTATAGGGCGGCTGTGAAAAACATATGAGAAGTAATAACTGTTTTGGACGGGGTGGGTCGCCGGAGCCAGCTGGGAGAGAGACCGGCTTTGCTGGCTCTAGAAGCAGAGAAAGCTTTTGACAATGTTAGCTGGGACTGCCTAGTCGCGACTCTGGACTCGTTCAATATAAAGGGCAACTTTAGAATATACCTGGAGGGGGTGTATAGACACCCGTCAGCTAGAATACACATGCCAGGCTTCCTCTCTGAGCCATTTCTCCTATATAAGGGGACCAGGCAGGGATGCCCGATGTCTCCATTGCTGTTCAACTTGGCATTGAAGCCCTTTGCTCGGTATATGGAAGAGTCGGATCTATTTGAGGGAATCAGGGTGGGCACTAGCAACACTAAAATAGAATTATTTGCAGATGATTGTTCTTGTCCCGGCCACTGGAACAATTAGGAAATATCTCTCAGTTTATCCAGAAATATGGGGAATACTCAGGCTTAAGGTCAATATTGCCAAGAGCGAGCTCTTACAATTAGGGGAAAAAACGCCTTTGGAACAATGGAGGAATCTAGGCCTAGAACTACATATTGCAAAGACACATATTACCTATCTGGGAATTAAGATAGGCAGACTTCCGGCACAACTATATTCACTAAATTATACACGTCTGATCGAAAAAATATTGGGAGAACTTCGGAGATGGCAGAATCTGCCACTATCTCTTCTGCGAAGATGCCATTTAATTAAAATGATCAGCTTTGCCAGACTCCTATGCCCATTACAGACATTACACCTGATACTCAAGCATCTAGATATAAACACAATAAATAGAGCTTTAATCCATTTTAGATGGGCAGGTAAAAGGCCCAGAATCGCATTGGGAAAACTTATGCTAAGTACAAGTGAAGGTGGGATCAATTTTCCGAATGTCAGAGCCTGTAACAATGCACATTGGATTGCTTGAATAAAAGAAACCATCCACAACAAAGGGCAGTGCCGCCATTCTTTTCTATACATTTGAATGTTAAGCAGTGGTGACTATTTGTGGCATGCAACACCTTGCAATAGGAGCCCCAGGGAATATAGCAGGGGAAATTTACCTGTCCTCTTTTGTGACACGTAGTGCTCAATGCATATTCTCTAGATCTTAGTGACAATAAATAGAGCTTTCACACATTTTATATGGTTAGGTAAAAGGCCCAGAATCGCATTGGGAAAACTGATGCTAAGTAGAAGTGAAGGTAGGATCAATTTTCCGAATGTCAGAGCCTGCAACATAGCAAGCCTTTTTAGACATGTGGTAGATTGGCTACAGGAGACTAACTGCTACTCTAATATCCAACTGGAAAGACAGTTGGCGGCGCCATGGGAATTAAATGCTCTCTTACATACAAAACAGGCCAAACTCCCACAGAACGTAAAATCATCCCTACTGCTTCGGGATACCATTGTATGCTGGAAGATAGTAAGGAAGGCATTTGGCCTTCCCTTCCAGATCTCTGAACATATGACAATATTTGGTCACCAGGAATTTCCCCAGGGAACAGCAATCAAAAAAGTGATAGGACAAGCAGGTGATAACATAAGGAAAGCAGAGGATATAATGCATACGGAGGTTAAACGATGGCTGAGCCCACAAGACATCATGGACAAATTTCATATAGAAAGTAGACACTTTCTACAGGTCATGCAAGTCCATTCTTTTGGCCTATCTAGACTTCGCAGGTTATTTAATGAAGTGAGACTACATAATCTAGATAATAGAGTACATATGAATATCCTGAATGCGAGCATATCCTCAATATACAATACTGTGAGACATAAGTTCTTGAAGTTAAAGCAAAACAAGCTGTTTAAGACTTAGGAGAAATGGACTGGGGATAAAGATATTGCAGAAACAATTCTACAGGGGTGGGAACAGGTCAAAAAATCCATTCTTTGCGAAGGATGGAGGGAGACCTATTTCAAGCTGATGCACACAGCATTATATGGTTTCAATATTCCATCCTCTTCTAGATTCCCTGACAGGATTATAGCGTGCCCTAAGTGCGGAACGCCTTCAATGAAGCTCTGGCATGGGGTGTGGGAATGCAGGGCAGTTAAAGAGTACTGGACACAGTTTGGGGAACAGGTTCAATCATGCTGGGGACTCCAACTCCCACAAACACCACAAGCCATGCTTTTTCATCAGTTAAGACCCCCGAAGACTCAACACACAGGAGGAGTTAAAGCAAAAGGCAGAGATTGACCCAGCGATGGGGAAAAACGGCAGCATGTAGAGGAAAAATATATAAAACTTAACTTTATTGCAAATCCATAAAAATAGATAAAAATAATGCACAGTGTGCAGCAGTCAGATCAGTCCATAGGACGGTTAAGAGTGACGCGTTTCGGCTAAAACGGAAGCCTTAATCATGATCTTTTAGATCTTAACCGTCCTATGGAGATCATGATTAAGGCTGCCGTTTTGATCTGACTGCCGCACACTGTGCATTATTTTTATATATTTTTATGGATTTGCAATAAAGTGAAGTTTTATATATTTTTCCTCTACGTGCTGCCGTTTTTCCCCATTGCTGGGTCAATCTCTGCCTTCGGGTTTCATAATCGGCGGTTGCCAAGCCGCGACTCATGCTATGAAGGGGACTCTTGGAGAAGGACATCAATGGTGAGCTGATATTTCTTCTTTCTTGTACTGAGTTAAAGCAAAGATCCCTAAAAACATTCACACACTCTTAGTTGTATCCCTACGCGTTTTACTGGGCAAATGGCTTAAACCATGGTGATGATAATATCCCAGATGAAACATTTACTGGGAATTGAATTAATAGAGGCAGAAAGGAGTAAAGAAAAATCTGCAGGGAAAGTATTTCTGCTGTGGAAAACAATCATTGGTTTTCACTATAGCCCTCGCAAAATGTGGAGAATGATCAGTCCCTTCCGCCACACAGAATGGTATTGTCTGGAGGATCTGAGCGGGACATTAGGGGCCATGGAAACTAACCCAGATGCATAATGTCTGTTAAAGATAGAGCGTATATTACCATAGAAGGACCTGCTTGACTATGCAAAATACAGTAAAGGAGATTCTCTTCCTTCCCCTATTACCCTTCTAGATATTCAGCCTGTCTTTTCTTTCTCTCATTATTTCCCCAACATTTGTGTTACAAGGCATTGACTGAGATCGATTTATGTATCTATATACTATTTTAAATGCTACGTGGACATGTTGCCTGACAAGAAGGATTTGTATATGTACTTTTGGTAATTTACAGTGTCATTGTGGATATTATATCCTATGCTATGTTATCCTACCCAATGTTATGTTCAAATATCCAATAAAAAACAAAAAAAAAAAGTGGAAATGACATAGAGATCAACAGTTGTCGGATGGGTTAGGGCCAACCTTCCCAACCCCCAAACCTCTGGCGCACCCTCGCTCATTGCCGTGGCCGTTACGCCCTCGGGGACTGGGTCTCACCTCCCCCTCCAGGCAGGCTGGGCCACTCTGTGATGTTAATGTTGTGAGGGTGAATCCAAAGACCTTCCAGGAATGCTAGGATGCCTCTTCGGTAAGAAACAAAAAATAATTGACCATCCCTGAGAACCTGGAGGTGGAAGAGGAAGCCCCAGGAGTATGGGATATTACTATAGCGAAGCACCTCCAGCAATGGTCGAAACGCTCTGTGCTTTTGCAGCGTGTGGCGAGACAAGTCTGACATAAGTTGGATTGGGTTGCTTTGAAGCAACAAGGGTTCACGGGCCTGGGCTCTTGCAAGAATTTCCTCCTTGGCTCTAAAATTATGAACTCTGCAGATAATGTCTCTGGGTCTAGCACCTTCTGGTGGCGGAGGGCCCAAGGATCTGTGTGCCCTGTCAAACTTGAGTGGTGTCCTTTCAGGCATATTACGGACGGAGTTGAGAAACCCATGGAGTGTGGAGTCCAAATCCCTTGCAGGAATGGATTCAAGCAGTCCACGAACCCTAACATTGTTTCTTCTTTCATGGATCTCCAAGTCTTCCATTGGATCTAATAGATGGTCGAGATTAGATGTTTGAGTAGAGACATGTCGTTTAAGGAACTCTAGGCGACCAGACAAATCAGCAGTGAAGGATTAATTGGAGTCAACTCTGCTAGCTGTTGAAATTCTACCCTAAGTGCAGCTGCCTCTGCCTTAAATGAGGACTCCATCCTAAAGAGGAAACCTTCCATCTCCTCCCTGGTAGGGATAGCCAAAAAAGTCAACCTCTAGCCACTTAGCAGCCGAGTCTGTGGCCTTAGTTGTTTAACAAAATTCTGTGGATTTTGTTTAAAAAAATAAATAAAAAATGAAGCTGTAGCCACTGTGCCCCAGGATATGTCGATTTAATTTTACAGCACAAATTCAACCTCTGGCCACTTTTCAGCTGGGTCTGTGGCCTTACTTTTTTTGTTTAATTCTACCACTCGCCACTGTGCAACCAAGTCTGTGGCTTTTGTTTAAAAGAACTTAAAGCTGTAGCCACTGTGCACCAGTGCACTTCATTTATCCCAAACCTGTTACTGCACCGCAGCAGGCCGTATGTGGCTTAGTGACCCTGTTTCCCCGAAAATAAGATACCGTCTTATATTAATTTTTGCTCCCAAAGATGCGCCATGTCTTATTTGTCCAAGAAGAAGAATTCACATTTTTTGTTGTACGAAAAAAAAACCCTAAACTCTAAAGATGAAAAATGTGATGATTTACATATGTATATTTAATAACTAGATTCACCGATTTTAACGTCCTTTTTCGGTGAATCTAGTTATTAAATATACATATGTCGCTAACATATGAGATAGGACTCGTGCGACGTGAGGGACCGTGACGAGGGTCCACGAGCTTACGTTATTTTGGCCAAAATATCCAACTAAATGCTCACATTTTTCATGTTTAGAGTTTAGTTTTTTTTTTTCATCTGCAGTTCAGGTTTCGCCCTCTAGGGGCATAAGTCACTGGTGAGGCATTTAATCAGTACGGACCGGCCCACCTGCTCTGGGTGTTACTAACAGGCCGAGTTCTGATACTATGCTTCACATACACAGGTGTGACTGAGCCCTTAGGCAGCCTTGTGTCTGAATGCCACCGATCGCTTCCTTGACAGTATGGCTGGACGCTGGTGCCACAATCGCCCCCAACTGTAGGTTGCAAGTGATCGTGCACCGGTTTAATGACACCTGGTTTGCCTCCCAGGGGAGCTGACAATCTGCTGCTGAATGAAATGGATATTTACCTGGCAGTTTTTTGGTGAGTTTTTCTGTACGTGTCACATAGCTAACATTCAGAAGACACGGATTAACAAAATGGATCATGCCACATGTTTGTTTTTTTCCACTGATGTGTAAAGGGGACCATAAGGTGTGGAGGTTATGAGGAATCTTTGAGAAGGAGACCTGGCCTCACTAACCTCAAATTCTTCTTAGGGAAACATTATTTTTGGTTTGCAAAGCATCATGAGATAGATGAAGACCCCTGTAAATTTCACAGTGGGCTAATATTGTAAATACTGCAGCTTCCTTTGACAGGCTGATATATAAAAATATACATTGTCCTCAAAATTTTTGATAAGGTATGGAAGCCTTGGTTTGATTCCCTTTTTGAGTTACATTAGTCCTTAGGCTATGAGGAGTATTCATTTTTGATTATTATTATATATTATTATAGCGCACTTTATTCCATGGCACTTTGCATGTGAAAATGGGCATACATAGACAACGTCAATATTTATGAGCAACACAAGGCACACACAGGTACAGGAAAAGAGATGAACTGCCCGCGAGAGCTCACAGTCTAAAAGGGTTGGGTAAGGATACACTAGGACAGGGCTGCCACTAGGAATTTCGGGGCCCCTGACTGGCAAAATTTTGGGGCTCCCTGAGACTCCACCCCATCTCTGCCTCCACCAGGCTCTGCCTCCACCCAGGCTCCGCCTCCACCCCTTGTACCTTCCATAGTTTCACTGCCCACTATTGGAAAAACTCCACTTCTGCACCACACATTAATCTTTTTCTATACATTGTTCTTGACTGTCCAGACCCACCAACAATTCCCTTCCCCTCGCCGCAAAGAAGGCACACCAACAACCGTTACTTTTCAATTCTTTAATGAGAGGTATCAACATAACACCTTACTCATGACTTGTTGTAAAACACTTTCAATGTGTATTATTTCCTTCTTATGTGGGTAAATCAAAGGCCGCAGCTCAAGCAAGGCACAAATCCGCCAGATCACGTGAGTGCAGGAGTCGTCTGCCACTGGCCGTCCAGTGCAGGATAACTCTCAAATCACTCTCTCCACCGCCACGGACGAGCGAAGGCAACGTCTGAGCTACGACCCCACCCAGAGAGAGCACAAGGCCTGTTCAAAACCGACCCGGCACGGACAAGAACATGTCGGTGCCAATACCGTGCAGATGTACCCCGTCAGGCAGCTACAAGAAACTAAGGTCACATTCTAGCCGCAATGCCATACTGACGTATAGCAATGCAGTTGGTAACGATAAGTATCATATCCCCTTGGGTCAACGGAAAAATTAAAAAGCGGTTGTCAAGGTAAGCCAATTGAACGGAAAAATTATAAAGCGGTTGTCAAGATAAGCCAATTGTATACTGGCACACATTTCATCCAGGCCTATCTGGACTATGCTGGGAACGACCACGTGAATAACTGACTCCAATTAAAAAACGTGGAATTTGACCTTATTAGCTCTGGCATATGAACAGCTCCACAGGGTAAAACAAACCGAGGACTCATGCGTATGACGAGAACAGCAGAACCGGAAAGGGGCCTATCAATTATTCTACTACGGATGTCATTCAAAATCATGTTAACTCCTTTCTTCCCAATGAAAACTCGAGCAAAAACCCAATTGATCTTCCTCCAGCGAAAAATTTTCTGCCCACCGAGCAGCCCTGATGTACAAATACACTGTAGTCATCACGGCCCAACATCTCGTTACTAAGAACCGAGAGACAACAGTTAGCAATCATATCATCGCACGAAAACAATGCTGTAAAGAAAGACCTACCAATGCTGTAAAGAAAGCTTCCCTTTTTTTTTTTTTTTTTTTTTAGTTTAATACATTCTTTGCGATTCACGTTTCCAAGACCAGGATTGTAATGTTCACGGTAGCAGCAAGCCACAATCATGACAGCGCAAATCAAACGTCCAAAACAGGTCACCCACCCGTAATAATTTTTTTTTTTTTTTTTTTGCATAACCCGCATTCACTTCAAGCCCTGAAAACCTAAACAACTCAATTCATGAGTTATACTCCGACACACCCGAGATGCGCCAGGGTATACCCGCATCCAAGATATATACAACACATATATATATATACGTACGCGCATATACACATATACCCATTAACACCCACATTCGTGTATCCATGAACTCCCGCACATACCTGGGTACCCATATGGACATGCGTCACTCACGCCTGTACCTATGACTTATACGTACCATACCAAAACATTCCCCACAATACTCTAATAATAACGCTCGCTAACAAACTCATACCTTAGCAAATAGCCCCAATATCAGAAAACACAAACAAGGATGCAGCGCAAACCACGCACTACTCTATACATTGAATCACCCCTGAATGCCCGGATTAGTAGCAACTCCCGCCGAACTGAAATGGATTTCAAATTCCTTGGTAAGAAATTGACACTCCTTCGGGCAACATGTATGAGGGAAGGGCAAGAACTTGACAGTGGGGTTCCAAAAATGCACCCCACTTCAAAACCGAAACTTGCGGCCAAAAGCCGCCCGGAAATATCCAGTAACAATACATCCGGTAACAGCAAAACATGTCATTCACGCCGAACCTGAATACCTCCCAATCCAAGGATATGCAACACCGGGATGAACAAACCCGAGGTTGCCAGCATGCAATGTAACAATCAGTGGCCTCCCATGTTGAGGAATCTTAGCAAAAACTGAATAAAACTCACAATGTATCCCATGCAGCCAGATCTTACCATATGTTCCGTAGTAACGGATCACCGGCAATATCCAGGTTATGGCACCCTCCAGATAAACAATTAATCAAAACCGCTTTGCATTTAGTATCATTACGTAGATCCCTAATGCCATACACTCCACATTAACTGTAAAAGCTGCCCGTAACCACAGATGGGTTGCAGCGCCGCTGATAAAGGCCCGTCAACAATCGTTTTCCAGCTAAATAATTGCACGCAAGTTCCATAAAACTGAAATTTTCAGGTCCATACCATGAGCGACAACGATGTTTTAACCTACAGACCCACCACTGTCGCATCAGGGTAACGCTGAGGTGCTCCGAAAACCAATGCCAATGACTACAATTAGACTGAGATGCCTATGCCGCTTGCCAGAATGGAAATTAACCAGCGTTTTCCGAGTGCAAAATCACTTCTAAAACCTAAGCACTCATAATCATAAAATGAAATGTGTTTCTTTGCTCCTTTTTTTTTTTTTTTTTATTATTACCAGTCCAAAAAGACCAGGTGCCGACTCTTAACCAAGCATAGCTCATTCAGCCATGTAACATACCTTGCTTTCACGTGAAAAAACAACTTTTATCCGGGCTGCACGGCTGTACGCTTATTTTATTGTATTGTTCACTTATTTATTTAATTAATTATTTATATACTTTCATGATATGTCCTATAACAATATCCCGTAGGGTGAGTTTAAAGTTTTCCAAGTGCACCTTGTTGAATAACAACCGCTTAATTAGCGAGGCGCGCCGACGCCGCCATGCTGGCTGGTGATGACAATGAGAAACTCTTATGGTACCTTTACACGCCGCGACGGCAGGCTGGATACATCCCGCTACAGGCTACAAATGTAGCTTGTAGCGCCAATGTAGCCCGTCGTAGCGGCGTCTGAAGACGTGACGCTGCAGCCGGCAACAGATACATCTGTTTCCTAGGTCTGCTCGAAAACTGATGGCTACAACGCCGATGGTAGCGAGCTGTATCGGCGTGTAAAGAGGCAACGGAAGGGAACTCTGGACACCCGGGGCTGTAGCTGCAATGTAGCTAAGGCGTGACCCTGGCTCCGGGATACCGCGCCCCATCACCGATCATTGGAGGAAGCTCCTGCATGACGATTGGTAGTCGCTGCCTAGGGCGGCATATTTAAGGAGCTGACCAGTCACACTACACAATCGCTCGAGCGTGCTGGATGTCTCAGCCTCCTGCGATGCCTGGCCAATCATGATGATATTGCGCTGTCCTATCATCGTACGGACGGCTCGTAATCCAAGATTGTGGCACGCCTATGTGCTTTCCCTGCTGTACCAGGTCCGCCCATAGTAGCTTATTGTAGCGCTGTGTAAACGTGGTACGCTAAGCTACAGCTGGCTACTTGACACACCCGGCGATGTAGCTAGCTATAGATGTAGCGTGGCGTAGCGCACCTTGTCGCGGCGTGTAAAGGAGATGCGTTGACCGTTTGTAGCCGTTTGAGCGTGCTCGTGCACGTGAAGTAGCGGGATGTATCCAGCCTGCCGTCGCGGCGTGTAAAGGTACCATAACAGTTGTCTCGGCCAAACACACCGCATTAAAAAACCAGTAAGGTAGCGTAATTGGGCAAGGGAAACCGTTAGGGAAATTACCTGCAGAATTTTACTTCATTTAATATATATATACATACATATATATACATACAACTACACCTACTTACATATATATGTATATACATACATGCATGCTTTTATTTTATTCTATTTTTATTTTTTTGATTGAGACAAAATGTAAAAAACCCTCGTCAGAGCTTATCTTTCAAAGCCGACAAATCGATTCGGCCTCGGGGAGGAAGCACGCGGCACAACATGACCCCAAGATCCTATAGTAAGTGCAAGGATATGGACGGCTCTAATAAACATCGGGAAACGATATAACGCGTCTATTGTCCATTAGATGAAACAGGTGAAGGCCAAAAGGAAACCAGATCAGTCACCAATGGCCGGGCAGTCTAAAATATAATGAACTGCTTGTCCTGGGGTGAAGAGAACTACAAAACGCCTCACCGGGATCCAGCTAATAATGACTGGAGCGAGTGAGTTAAGGGGGGGCATATCCTGCAATCCCATTGTAAAATGGAAACCACAATAAAAGAGGTGCATGTCACCATTAATATTCATTCCTCTCTGAGTTCTCCATTAAACTCCATCGCGCATCTCATGCTACCCAATCCCGTCCTGCCCCTACCCAAACCCCAAATATATCACTACTTACCAACAAGACGCAGACTGTAAGCTTGTTAAATCCTCCGCCAATGAGAGACGCGGAATAGATACGGATGAGTCCTGGGACACCACGGAAAAAATAACCCTGCAAAGGAATAAATCTCCACAGCGAAGAACAGGAACGCTGGATCCATCCATCCTCTCTGTAGCAACAGCTACTGAGGCCCAATGAAGCTGAAGTCCTTAATGGAAGGCTCCTCTAACTACTTATGAAATAAAGAGTACCTTGAGGACTGGGTGCTGTGACCATGCTTTCCATGGGCCAGGTTTCCAACTCCTCAGAAGCTAATAGAGGAAGCTAAAGTCCTTACTGTGTAATGAAAATACCTAGAGGATTGGGTGCTGTATCCATGCTTTTCACGGGTCAGCGTTCCAACTCCTCAGAAGCTAATAGAGGAAGCTGAAGTCCTTAATGGAAGGCTCCTCTCATGAAGTCAGTAACGGAAGGCTCCTCTGACTACTGTGTAATAAAAATCCTTGAGGACCGGGTGCTGCACCCATGCTATTCATGGGCCAGAGTTCCAGCTCCTCAGAAGCTAATAGAGAGGATACCCTAGCAGCTGAATGTGTACATCTGCACTCACATGTCTAACTGCTCCACAAGTCATGACTGGGGCAGGGGATACTGTGTCATGGGCTGCAGGGCCAAAAAGCTTAATGCCTCCCTCTAGTTACAGAGGTGGCTGATTATTGAGAGGATGGGGGAACGGGGGGGGGGGGGGCAGAGGGCGACTAATTACTTGTAAGCTCACTACCTGCTTACACATGGAAGGAATTGGATGCCCCCACTGAGTTCTTACAAGCACCTGAACAGGCATCTGCATAGATACTTCATGCACAGTGGAGCTGCCTCCTGGAGAAGGGGCTGGTAATCTGTGAAACTCGCAGTGTAAATAAGTGCTGCAGCTCCCTGATCCAACATCTCCTGTGTCCAGCCAGGTTGGGGAAGGGTGGGGAATGAGGGCAGGAAATATGTATAAAACTTGAATACTGCAGTGAATTCAGCTGTTGTGTCCTAATCTACCTCCCTCTCATGCAGCCAGGGTGAGTGCATACATTTTTTACTTGCAGCATTAGGTGCACAGTACGTGACCCATTGCTGACCAGCCGCACCGCGTTACCCATTCTGACGATGGGCGTGCAGTCACGCTGGGTACAATGTAGCGGGTGGCCGACCCCACCACAGAGCGAGCGCAGGGTCTGCGCCTGCTCTGCTCACTAAATATCCCCTGGCTCAAATGCTGCAGCAGGCGGGAAGGTTTGGACGATTCCTACCTGCCATGCTGCCGCCTTTGTGCCTCGCCAGAGAGGACACCAAGGACGCTGAAAGCCCAGCAAACCGGCGGCCCCCTCCCTAACGATTCTCTCCCTTACCGCAGTTCCAGCGGATCCATCTGTTCCAGCAGCCATTCTGCCCTGGGTTAAGATGGGGGGAGGACAAACTGCTCTTTGGGCAAGCAACAGGGGAAAGGACAAGATGGCTGTATCCCAGAGCATATATAACCGGTGGGGGTGGTTAGGCAGATAGGGGAGGGGTGTGACAAAACAAATCAGCCACTGTGAGACGAGGAGGAAGAGGAGGAAAAGAATTAACCCCTTAAGGGCTGGACAGTCAGGATGCAGTGGTTAATCCACAGTGCCCCACATATTAGAGCTGAGGAGGGATGTGAACAATAAATACCACATGAGGCTGAATAATACTGGTGCTGTTATTTATTACCTTGTACAGGGGTGGGGAACCTTTTTCCTTCCGGGGAAAACATTTGGATATTTCTACCATCATTCAGGGGCCGCACATCACCATGAAAATTACCTGGCTACATTTAATTAATTAACTCACCTAATTTGATGGCTGCAGCTGCTTTTCTGTGTCCTGCAATGTTCGGTGATAACTGATCTTCCAGATTTGCGTTGGTCTGGAACGCCTCTGTGACAATAAGTTTTGTAAATCAAATACATCACATAGGAGACTGCTATATATACAATATACAGGACAAAGAGAGCATATGCAGCACTGCAGAGGGCTAGAGGGCACATAGACTGGGGGTGAGCTGGGCTCTGCAAGAGTCACAGGGATGTATGATCTCTCCCTGGGCCCCCACCCATTGAGGGGGTGAGTTGAGCTCTGGAGGCAGGAGCCACAAGCTTCCAGAAAATGGCTTGCAGATCTGAATCTGCACATGCACCGCCTCGCAGCCATTTTCTGGAGGTCTGGACAATAGAGGCCGAGTCACAGCTTGGCAATGCCCCTCTCTGTGCATGTCTCTCACCCATGTGTGCTGTCTCTCCCCTCTCTGTGCCTGTCACCCACCTTTGCGCAGTCTCTCTCCCCTGTGCACAATCTCTGTCCCTCCTGTTTGCTATCTCTCCCCTGTGCCTGTCCCCCCCCGTATGCTGTGTCTCTCCCCTGTGCCTGTCTCCAACCTATGCACTATGTCCCACCTGTGCCTGTGTCCCCTCTGTGCACTGTGTCTCTAACCTGCACCTGTCCCCCCCTGTGCCCATCTTCCCCCTGTACGCCGTGTCTCCCTCGTGCACCTGTCTCCTTCCTGTGTGCTGTGTCCCCTACACCTGTCTCTCCCCTGTGTGCCTGTCTTTTTTTTAAATCAGATAAGTTTTTATTAATTAAACAGATTCCAAACAGGATTACACAAATGCATCAAGACAACATGTCTCGTTTTCACATGAATAATTGAACTACAGTCCCAAACCCCACCCTCCCTTTCCCCCCCCCTAACCCCGCACCCCCCCGACAGCTAGCACATTACACAACAGCTCATGGTGTTATTTAGTGAAGTAATCGTCAATAAGGCATATCAATTATCCCGCATTTCAGAACAATTTGCTCACATCACAGCTTAATGTCATACTTCCTCTTCTCATCTGTAATTTATCCAGGGTAACCACATTTTCTCAAACATCGCTATTTTTTCTCTTTTCCCATAGATACCCTTTTCCATATACAGTAGGTTATCCACCTGTTTCACAAATTCCTCTCTGCTTGGGGGAACATCTCATATCCAGAATTTTGCAATCAGTTTCCTTGCTACAAAGAGCAATTTTGCAATCATTATTTTAAATGCATTTTCAATATTCACTTCCTCCACATATCCCAACAAACAAACCACTGGTTCTCTAGGTATTTCACACCCATACACTCTTTCTATTCGGTTAATGACCGCTACCCAATATGTGGATAATCTTGGGCAGGACCACATCACATGGAAAATGCCCGCATTATCTCCTCTGCATCTCGGACATTCAGAATCAGTCCTCAGACCTGCTCTGTGCATAACCATTGGCGAGCGATATACTCTGTGTACCACGTAGAGATGCGAGAGCCTGGCTGATTCACATATAGACAACTTAGGTATGTATTCCAGTATACTAGTCCACCTATCATCCGGTATGTGTCCCATTTCCTCTTCCCATTTCGAACGTGCCTTTATAGGAAATGAAAGGAGGAATGTATGTATTAGATCTCTATATATGCACGATATCACTCCAGTCGAGATTCCCTCATGGCAAATATAATCTAAGACAATATCATCCTGTATTTGTAAGGTACTGGTCTCACCCTGTTTACTGACTGCATGGTGCATCTGTAAATACTGAAGCCAACCCGAGTCTGGGAGTCCAAATTCCAATCTGAGTTGTTGAAAGGTCTTTAATCCTTGTCTATTTATAATTTGACTAGATGGTGGCCCGATTCTAAAGAATCGGGTAGTCTAGAATCTATATATAGTTTATTTAGTAATAGGGGAGTGCTGTGAAAGTAATTGTGAGTATACGGTGGCTCAGTGGTTAGCAGTGAGTGCGGTGGCTCAGTGGTAAGCAGTGAGTGCGGTGGCTCAGTGGTCAGCAGTGAGTGCGGTGGCTCAGTGGTCAGCAGTGAGTGCGGTGGCTCAGTGGTCAGCAGTGAGTGCGGTGGCTCAGTGGTCAGCAGTGAGTGCGGTGGCTCAGTGGTCAGCAGTGAGTGCGGTGGCTCAGTGGTCAGCAGTGAGTGCGGTGGCTCAGTGGTCAGCAGTGAGTGCGGTGGCTCAGTGGTCAGCAGTGAGTGCGGTGGCTCAGTGGTCAGCAGTGAGTGCGGTGGCTCAGTGGTCAGCAGTGAGTGCGGTGGCTCAGTGGTCAGCAGTGAGTGCGGTGGCTCAGTGGTCAGCAGTGAGTGCGGTGGCTCAGTGGTCAGCAGTGAGTGCGGTGGCTCAGTGGTCAGCAGTGAGTGCAGCACAGGCTGGAGGGGGAGGAGGCAGAGGAGGGAGGAGGCAGAAACTGGAGGGGTTAGAGGAGGGAGGGGTCAGGGGAGAGCGGAGGCAGGGGGAGAGCGGAGGCTGGGGGCAGAGGAGAGCGGAGGCTGGGGGGCAGAGGAGAGGGGAGACTGGGGGGCACAGGAGAGGGGAGGCTGGAGGCCAGAGGGGAGGCTGGAGGCCAGAGGGGAGAGCGGAGGCCAGAGGGGAGAGCGGAGGCCAGAGGGGAGAGCGGAGGCCAGAGGAGAGCGGAGGGCAGAGGAGAGCGGAGGCCAGAGGAGAGCGGAGGGCAGAGGAGAGCGGAGGGCAGAGGAGAGCGGAGGCCAGAGGAGAGCGGAGGCCAGAGGAGAGCGGAGGCCAGAGGAGAGCGGAGGCCAGAGGAGAGCGGAGGCCGGAGGAGAGCGGAGGCCGGAGGAGAGTGGAGGCTGGAGGGCAGGGGATAGCGGAGGCAGGGGAGAGCGGAGGCAGGGGAGAGCGGAGGCAGGGGAGAGCGGAGGCAGGGGAGAGCAGAGGCAGAGGACAGCGGAGGCTGGAGGCCAGAGGACAGCGGAGGCTGGAGGCCAGAGGACAGCGGAGGCTGGAGGCCAGAGGACAGCGGAGGCTGGAGGCCAGAGGAGAGCGGAGGCTGGAGGCCAGAGGAGAGCGGAGGCTGGGGGGCAGAGGAGAGCGGAGGCTGGAGGCCAGAGGAGAGCGGAGGCTGGGGGGCAGAGGAGAGCGGAGGCTGGAGAAGAGCGGAGGCAGAGGACAGCGGAGGCTGGAGGCCAGAGGAGAGCGGAGGCTGGAGAAGAGTGGAGGCTGGAGAAGAGCGGAGGCAGAGGAGAGCGGAGGCTGGGGGGGGCACAGGAGAGGGGAGGCTGGGGGGGCACAGGAGAGGGGAGGCCGGGGGGCACAGGAGAGGGGAGGCCGGGGGGCACAGGAGAGGGGAGGCTGGGGGGCACAGGAGAGGGGAGGCTGGGGGGCACAGGAGAGGGGAGGCTGGGGGGCACAGGAGAGGGGAGGCTGGTGGGGCAGAACACTCACCGGGCTGTCGGCGGGGCTGTGTGCGGGGCAGGTGGCGGAATGGTGGTCCCAGATGGAGGAGGAGAGTGGGCGGTGCCGGCGGAGGCCGCACACCGGAGTGTGGGCCGGGCCGGTTCCCGGATGTGGGTGGGACTCAGGGTGCATCTAGGCACCCTGCCGCCGGAGCCGATCGGAGGGCGGGGGGGGTGCTGGCGGGTCTGAGGGCCGCCGCCCCTGCAGCGTCCGCTCGGCCCCGCCGCCCTGCAGCCTACGGTGCCACAGCGTCCGTCTCTCCTGAGGGCGGCGCTGATGTTGGTGGCCCCGCCCCCTTCTGTGATGCCGCTCCCCCTGGCTGCCGGCGCTCTGGACTCAGGGCTCACACTGTCCAGTGGACGGTGCGGCCCTGGGTGGGAGCACACGGCACTGTGTGGGGGTGGCGGTGGCGCTTTAGCGCCCACTGCGAGCCGCTATTCAGGTTTGACAGCGGCTCGCGGTGAGCGCTACGCGCTCACCGCTCGTGGGTCTGGAACTTCCGTTTCCGGTCTGTGACACAGGGCGCAGGCCGTCACGGAAGTTGGCCAGATTCCACAGGAAGTGGCCTTCGGGTTTTATATAGTAGATGCATGTATACAATGACTCTATTTTCCCACTCCGTAAGTCGTCCCATTTTGATCAGTTCTGGAAGGTTCCCATTGTCCCATATGGGAGTGTATTTGGTCAAATTTGTCACTCCCCTCAGTTGTTTAATTTTTGTCCATACCTTATGTATAAGGTCAAATGTAGGGTATGTCTTTCCCAGTATTCCTACAGACCCGTCCTCAAGTCCATCTGTCAAAGGGGATCTACAAATTATTTTACCCAATATTTTCGTACCGTGGCTGTTCCTAGATTTACTTGCCCATCCCCTCAAGTGCTGACTTTGGGCTGCCAAAAAATAAATCCCAGCATGAGGCAACGCTAGTCCCCCATCATCTTTTGGCCTTTGCAATGTTTCTAGCCGAATCCTAGGCTGCCTCTTTCCCCAGATCAATTCCCGGAATATGGCATTAATAGGCTTAAGTCTGCGTTGAGGGATCCACAGGGGCGAATTGTGCATTATATATAGTAATTTGGGCATCAAGATCATCTTGATCAAGTTGACTCTCCCCACCACGGATAAACACAGCTTATTCCAGGCAGTAACCTTACGCCTTAGTACTGTCAGTAACGGGGCAAGGTTCAATTGCAAATAATCCGTGATGGGCAAAGAGACCCAAATGCCCAAATACTTAAACTGCTCCACCCTACTCAATCCTCCCGATTCCACTTCCTCTTCTGTGTCTGTCTCCTCTTTGTCTACTTTAAATAAACTTGACTTAGTCCAATTAATATTAAGTCCCGAGAGCGCCCCAAAACCCTCAATGGTCTGCATGGCATGGCTCAACGATGCCCCACTATCCTCCAGAAACAGCAGAATGTCATCCGCGTATAACGCAACTTTTTCCTCATTTTCCCCGTATTTAAATCCCTTGATGTCACTGGAGTTTCTTATGGTAGCAGCTAGTGGTTCCACCGCGATGGCAAACAGCAGGGGCGACAGGTGTGCCTGTCTTTAGTGATGAGTGAGTATGCTCTGCGCTGCTCGGTACTCGCACGAGTATCACTGTACTCGGGCTACTCGGCGAGTACCGAGTAATCTCGCGATACTCGTGCTGTGCTCGTGGTCCTCATCCCTGCATGTTGGCGCTCTTTAGAGAGCCAGCCCACATGCAGGGATTGGCTGGCAGACCACTGCAATGCCACAGCCCTGTTAGTTGTGGCATTGCAGTGATTGGCCGGCCTGCACAGCGTGACCGAGCCTTTATAAGACCCGGCCGCGCTGTGCTCTGCACACAGCCATCCAGACAGTGAGTGTAGGGACAGTGTCTGCTGCTGCTTAGGGACAGATTTGCGGCCCTCATAGGTAGATCCGGAGCAGGGCTGCAAACTGCTGCTGACCACAACAGTCCTTCTCAGGACTAATCTAGGAGGATATAGGCAGGGTGATCCAGATCGGCATCCAAGCTTTTCTGTGACCATAACAGTACTTACTAGCTTGATACAGGTTAGGGACTAAAATCCTACTCTCCTGTGAGCTGAACAGTCACCAGACTGGTGTACTTACTACCTTGATACAGGTTAGGGACTAAAATCCTACTCTCCTGTGAGCTGAACAGTTACCAGACTGGTGTACTTACTACCTTGATACAGGTTAGGGACTAAAATCCTACTCTCCTGTGACCATTACAGTCACCAGACTGGTGTACTTACTACCTTGATACAGGTTAGGGACTAAAATCCTACTCTCCTGTGAGCTGAACAGTTACCAGACTGGTGTACTTACTACCTTGATACAGGTTAGGGACTAAAATCCTAATCTCCTGTGACCATTACAGTCACCAGACTGTTGTACTTACTACCTTAATACAGGTTAGGGACTAAAATCCTAATCTCTCCGTGATCTGAACAGTCACCAGACTGTTGTACTTACTACCTTGATACAGGTTAGGGACTAAAATCCTACTCTCCTGTGACCATTACAGTCACCAGACTGTTGTACTTACTACCTTAATACAGGTTAGGGACTAAAATTCTACTCTCCTGTGACCATTACAGTCACCAGACTGTTGTACTTACTACCTTGATACAGGTTAGGGACTAAAATCCTACTCTCCTGTGACCTGAACAGTCACCAGACTGTTGTTGCTGTATACAGGCAAAATGCGCAAGGGCGTTGGCAAGGGCGTTGGCAAGGAACAAGGAAGTGGACGTGATGGTGGTGCAGGCAGAGGCCGAGGTCGTGTGCAAGCACTAATTTCGCAACAACAAAGTGGCACATCTACTCGCTCGCACGTCCTGTCCCAAATTCTTGGGGCCCGCAGCAGTACACCGCTCTTGAACCAACACCAGTGTCAACAGGTTGTTACTTGGATAGCGGATAATGCTTCAAGTCAGATGGGCACCTCCACAAACACCCTGTCTTCCACACGGTCAAGTGTCAGTAGCCGTGATACTGCACCGCACATTTCCCAACCTGATCCTCCTTCCTACCACCAGGACGAGTACATGTCCACGGACATTACTGATCCCACACTAGGACACTCGGAAGAGCTGTTCACGTATCCATTCGCAGAATCTGGCCTCTCGCCAGCTCCTGTTGAAGTGGGTGATGAGGAGATGGTATGTACAGATGCCCAAATATTTGAGCAGCCACTTTCTCATGAACGGAACGTTGGCAACGTGTCTCAACAAGGGGTGGACGATGATGAGACACAATTGCCAGGAAGTCAGGAGGAGGATCAGGGTGCGGACGAGGAAGACGACGTGGTGGATGATCCAGTAGCTGACCCAACATGGCAGGAGGATATGCAGAGCGAGGCCAGCAGTGCACAGGGGGAGGGAGGCGTAGCATCCCAACAGGCAGTACGAAGCAGGGTCGTGTCCACAGGCAGAAGGCAGGCAACCGTTCCCCGGAACAACAACACGACTCAAGGTGCCTCTGCAAATGTTAGGTCTTCCCGAGTCTGGGAGTTTTTTAAGTTGGCTCCAGATGACTCTAAAAAGGCCATTTGCAACACCTGCCATGCCAGTATCAGCAGGGGTACGAAAACTAGCAGCCTGACCACCACCAGCATGATCAGGCACATGTCAGCCAAGCACCCGACTTTGTGGAAAGTACAACAGAGTCGAGGAGCGGTGCTTGCTGATGTCACTGCTACGTCTTCGCATGTTGTGCGTGCGAGCCAATCCCCTGTCCATGCTGGCCGCGAACAAGCCTCCGGCCCTGCACCTGAAGTTGCCCACGCACAAATAACACCACCATCAAGCACGTCCTTGTCCCAGCGCAGCGTTCAATTATCCATTCAGCAAACATTTGAACACAGGCGCAAATACGCTGCCAACGCCCCACATGCCACAGTCCTGAATTATCACATTTCGCGACTCATAGCGCTAGAAATGTTGCCTTTCCGGCTGGTGGAGACGGAAGCATTCCGCGACCTGATGGCGGCTGCTGTCCCACGTTACTCGGTCCCCAGCCGCCACTATTTCTCCAGATGTGCCGTCCCCGCATTGCATAACCACGTGTCCAACAGCATCACACGTGCCCTGAACAACGCTGTTTCAGCCAAAGTCCACCTAACCACAGACACGTGGACAAGTGCTTGTGGGCAAGGCCGCTACATCTCCTTGACGGCACACTGGGTTAATATTGTGGAGGCTGGGACCCAGTCTGAGCGAGGGACGGAACACGTCCTTCCCACACCAAGGATAGCAGGCCCTACCTCTGTCAGGGTTTCACCGACACTCTACAGCTCCGGAATGTCATGCTCCTCAGCCTCCTCCTCCTGTGCATCCTCATTCACTGTACCCTCCACACCAGTCCCAAGCTGGAAGCACTGCAGCACTGCCTCTGCGAAGCGGCAACAGGCTGTGCTGAAGCTAGTCTGCATAGGTGACAAACCTCACAATGCAGAAGAGGTGTGGACAGCTCTGAAACAGCAGGCAGATCAATGGCTCACACCTCTGAGCCTAAAGCCAGGAAAGTGTGACAATGGCCGGAACCTGGTGGCAGCTTTGAGGCGAGGCCCGCTGACGCATGTTCCATGCGTGGCCCATGTGCTCAACCTGGTGGTTCAGAGGTTTCTAAAGTCATACCCAGAGCTGTCTGAACTGCTGGTAAAAGTTCGCCATCTGTCTGCACATTTTCGCAAGTCACCTGCTGCTTCAGCCGGCCTTGCCGGCTTTCAGCGCCGTTTGCGTCTTCCGGCTCACAGACTGGTGTGTGATGTCCCCACGCATTGGAATTCAACTCTGCACATGTTGGTCAGGATATGTGAGCAGAAGAGGGCAGTTATGGACTACCTGCATCACCTAAGCCGTCGGGAAATGGGTCAAACTCCACACATAACACCTGAGGAGTGGAGATGGATGTCCGACCTATGTACCGTCCTCCAAAACTTTGAGGACTCCACCAAGATGGTGAGCGGCGATGACGCCATTATTAGCATCACCATACCACTACTCTGCCTTCTAAAACGGTCTCTGCTGGCCGACCGCGATGACTTGGAGCAAGAAACAGTAGTGGGTGTGGGTGAAAACACACAGCCCAGCCTCATCTCATCACAACGTGCAGTGGAGGACTATGACGAGAAGGAGGAGGATGAAGACATGGAGCAACTCTCTGGCCAAATTGAGGATATGACATGCACACCAGTCATACCCTCGATTCAGCGTGGCTGGCCAGAGGACAGGGGAGATGAGGAGGAGGAGGAGGAGGAGGAGGAGGACAGCATGTTCAGTCATCGTGTTGGTCTGGATACTGAAGTGATGGCTGTTAAGAGTCTGGCGCACATGGCTGACTTTATGGTAAGCTGCCTGGCTCGTGACCCTCGCGTTCAGAACATCTTGGCCGACAATCAGTACTGGTTGGCAACACTGTTAGACCCACGCTACAAGGAGAACTTTATGTCTCTCATTCCTGAGGCGGAGAGGTCAGCCAAAATGCAGCAGTTCCAGAAGGCCATAGTCACGGAAGTAGGCAAATCATTCCCCTCACAAAACGCTAGCGGCATAGGTCAGGAATCGGTGGACAACCAAGGCGTACGGCCGAGAGGGGCACAAGTCCAATCCGCCAGAGGTAGGGGAACAGTCTTTACGATGTGGGACAGTTTTCTCAGCCCCTCACGTACGACAGCCCCTGAGGTGCGGGGTAGTGCCACAAGAAATGCTAAGTTTGGCCAGATGCTGAAGGAGTACCTTGCAGATCGAACAACTGTACTGCGACATTCCTCTGTGCCTTACAATTATTGGGTCTCCAAGCTGGACACGTGGCATGAATTGGCTCTCTACGCCTTGGAAGTCCTGGCCTGCCCTGCCGCTAGCGTTTTGTCAGAGCGTGTTTTCAGTGCCGCAGGTGGAATCATTACTGATAAACGCACCCGCCTGTCAACTGAAAATGCTGACAGGCTGACTCTGATCAAGATGAACAAGAGTTGGACTGGGCCAGACTTCACCACACCACCAACAAATGACAACTGAATTTAAATTTTGTTATGGGAATTTGCCATGTACCTCCATTCACCCATGGGTACTGTGAGGTAGCAACCGGGGAACCCGCTTGCATAACGACAACAAACACGTGTTTATAAGTTAACCAATGTCTACCCGTTTATTTTTCACATATTAATAACATAACCCGGGTAGCATGTTTGACACATATCACATTGATTATAAACACCATACATAAATACACCATACATTTACATATAACATTACATAACACTTATTGCACATGACATCTTATTGTATCCCGGGACCTGTAACCATCTCTCTGTCCCCATTGGAGCTCTACTAACAGCTCCCGTGGTGGCTACGGCCTCCGGCCTACTTACACTATACATCGCTACATACGTTACATTACAACGATGACCCCTCCGGGTTCATAACAGGGATTGAGCAACTTGAGTACCGGGTATGTCATGTATCCCCAAGGGGCTCCTTCCTGGACGTGTTTCACCCCACGTCCAGGTCAGCGCCCACCTGGTTCAACCATGGTGTCCCCACTCTAGGAGCCCTTTTTAACCCCTGCTTCTGACCTTCGTTACATACGCCTCAACGGGCCCTGTGGGTCCCAATGGCGGTACCAGCCGCCCTGCTTTAGTCACCCAGCATGATGATCTCCCATTAACCCGTAGTCAGGATTCCTGCCTGATCGGGACCTTACATACCATATGTGATCCATCATACAAACGTCCATGGATCACATACCTTTCTTACACCCGCTCACAGCCCATCATAACACATCCATGGACTGTGGCTCCTCCATGACCATAACAGGGACCTGGTCAACCGTAGAATCCGGGCTAACCATGCGTCACCGTGGCCTACTCACCACGGTACGGGCCACCAGTCGCCACCAAACCTCCATCTCATCTCATGGCAGGTCTCCAGGTCGACGACTGTACCCTGCGTCTGAGTAGCACCCTAACGGGTCGGCCATGGTTACCCTTCTAGGAGCCTTCGTGACCCCTGTCTCTGGCCACAGGCACACCCACACCATTAGAGGTCGTGGTTGAGGGACAGGTACCCACTGCAAGCAGCAGGCCAAGCCTCCTCTCGTCCCACAGGGACGGAACGCCTCCAACATCATCCATACTGGCTGGGTCACTTTCTCCCCACATTATTATACAATGTTCTTACATAGGTCATCATCTTACATTCAGGGCAATTGCCTAAGCCCCTACATACATCAACGGGTCCTTTAACGACTACCTAGCCGGACCCAATAGCGGTTATGCCTGCCTGCCACTAATCACACACAGCTCACTCCATTACACGGGAACCGCTGTCTTACCGGGCACGGATCCGGGTCTCGCTACCTGGGTAACGGGTTGGCCAAGCCTCCCACAGGCTCCTTCCTGGACATGTTTCACCCCACGTCCAGTCCAGCGTCCAACAGGTCAGCCACGGCTTCCCCACCCCAGGTGCTGTCACGACCCTGGTCCTGGCTACCGGTATGGAGCTAGCATGCTCCCTTCACCATCTCAACATGGCGGTATGGACTCGCACTCCCAGTCCCTCACACAGACTGGCTCTGCTCGGCTCTCTGGCTGGTAATCAGCCCACATGCTCTCAGGCTGATGTCTGGCTGAGAATGAATCTCCCAATCACTCAGCTGGCTGACCTCTTATCGTGCCTGCCACACCCACACTGAGTCATCCAGCATGGATGCTATTCCTCCGGACACACAGACCTGACACACCCACCTGGGCTGTCAGCAATCACTCATTACATCCCATTCCTCATGGCCTCCTCGATTTCATGAGCCACTCATTAGTCATATTAAACCTCATGTTCAAAGTTGGTTCACACAGCATTATCACAGGAAAAACCGGCCAGTGTGAACAGGATCCTCCTGATCCTGCATGTGATGCGCCCCGGCCATGAGGATCATGCCAGCGGTGCCTCACAGTACACACTTCTAGACTTTGGCTAATCGCTGGACTGCTCCTCCTTCTCCTCATGTGCCACCATGATGACCGTTACAATAGTTAAACTGTTGTTTCAGGTATACCCGCAGTGGTAAATTTTTTCGCCCATTCTTTTAGAATGGGCATTACAACAACAGGAGTCCCGCTCCTTTTCAATGGGAAAAATGTTTTGAGGCCCTCATGCACGTCTCTATCCAGGGACAATGTGGAGCCTCCCAATTTTTGGCTGCCCTGCCAAAGGGCTATACTAGAATACACCCACTTCAGGTTTACAGGCCCTACTGCATGTCTGTATGCATGGGTCATTGTTGAACCTCCGAATTTTTGGCTGCCCTGCCAAAGGGCTATACTACAATACACCCACTTCAGGTTTACAGGCCCTCCTGCACGTCTCTATCCAGGGACAATGTGGAGCCTCCCAATTTTTGGCTGCTACTACAATACACCCACTTCATGTTTACAGGCCCTACTGCATGTCTGTATGCATGGGTCATTGTTGAACCTCCCAATTTTTGGCTGCCCTGCCAAAGGGCTATACTAGAATACACCCACTTGAGGTTTACAGGCCCTACTGCATGTCTGTATGCATGGGTCATTGTTGAACCTCCCAATTTTTGGCTGCCCTGCCAAAGGGCTATACTACAATACACCCACTTCAGGTTTACAGGCCCTCCTGCACGTCTCTATCCAGGGACAATGTGGAGCCTCCCAATTTTTGGCTGCCCTGCCAAGGGGCTATACTCCAATACACCCACTTCCTTACAATGGGCACAATATGTCAAGACAGGGCTTCATGTACGTCTCTTCTCAGGGACATCGGAGTGCCGCACAATGTTTTCACGTAAAATCTTTCATGTAATCACAAAAAGTAACATACACCAGCTGTATCTCACTATTGGGTATGTGCCCTTAACATTTCCACCCTGAATATTCATTTTGGTGTCATTTTGGAAGGTTTTCTGGTGACTCCGTAAAATTGGCGTGAAACTCGGACAAGATTGTTCACAGCTGTGACTTTTGAGTGAGAAATGCTTCCAGGGGTCTTCCCCATGGTGTTGCCATGTCATTTGAGCACTCTTCTGAGACTTTTGTGACATTTTTAGGGTTTCTACATGCTGCCGGCAGTCATTTCATAAAAATACTCGGGTCTCCCATAGGATAACATTGGGCTCGGTACTCGGGCCGAGTACACGAGTATCTCGGGATGCTCAGCCCGAGGTTCGAGGACCCGAGCATTTTATTACTCGCTCATCACTACCTGTCTTCCCCCTGCACGCTGTCTCCCCTCTGTGCTGTGTCCCCCTGCATGCAGTGTCTCCCCTGCACGTGTCTCCTGCTGTGCACCTGTCTCCTTCCTGTGTGCTGTGTCCCCCCTGCACACTGTCTCACCCCTGGGTGCTGTGTAATTGGTCCCTGACAGAGGGCCCCCTGGATTCTGTGCAACTGGACCCTGACAGAGGGTCCCCTGGGCTCTGTGCAACTGGCCCCTGACAGGGGGCCCCCTGGGCTCTGTGCAACTGGCCCCTGACAGGGGGCCCCCTGAGCTCAGTACAACTGGACCCTGATAGGGGGCCCCCTGGGCTCTGTAATTATCCCCTCATATTACCTCATACTCCCCATATTCCCTTATATTCCCCCATATCCCCTCATACTCTCCCATATCCCCCCATACTCTCCCATATCCCCTCATATTCTCCCATATCCCCCATACTCCCCATATTCCCTCATACTCCCCCATATCCCCTCATATTCTCCCATATCCCCCTATATTACCTCATACTCCCCATACTCCCTCATACTCTCCCATATCCCCCTATATTCCCCTATACTCCCCCATATCCCCTCATACTCCCCAATATACCCCCATACTCCCCAATATCCCCCCATATTCCCCCTCTGCTGCCTCTTAGATGTAGATGAGGAGGACACTCATCAGGCAGGTGATCACCAGCTTTGTCTGGAGTCTGCGGGGAAATGCCATGATGACTTCTCCCGTCATCTGCAACTAAATACCAGAATTCCGGAAACAGCCGAGCGGACGCAGGAAATATCTGAGCACAGAGGAGCGAGCGCCAGAAGTTCTCGAGCACACTGCGAAGTAGGTGCCAAAAATACCCAAACAGCCGAGCTGGTGACGGAAATTCCCGAACCACGACGGAGCGAGCGCCGGAAAAACCCGAACACACAGGGGAGCGAGCGCTGCAAATTCCCAAAAACACAGCGAAGCGGGCTCCGGAAATTCCCGAAGATGCTCGGCTACTCGGTTCCCCAACAAATCGCCTGAGCCGAAAGGAGCCAACACGTCCGGAGACTGCTGTCCGCTCAGGTTAGAGGGGAAACGCTCACGCAGCTCAGGGGG
The DNA here is from genome assembly GCA_033576535.1 of Allobates femoralis. NCBI lineage: Eukaryota > Metazoa > Chordata > Amphibia > Anura > Aromobatidae > Allobates > Allobates femoralis. Next base: position 375,613,442 of record JARQOC010000002.1, read on the forward strand.
TCTCCTGCCCTCCTTGTTCCAAACAGCCACACCCCCTGCCGGCATGGCGGGCTCCCCCTGCCCCTGTTCCACTGGCCTCGCTCCCTCCAATGATGGGCGGGCCCCTGACTGGAGGCAGACCTGTTAGGCCCTAGCGGCGACTCTGCACTAGGAAAAGGAATAGCTGGTTATGTGGCGGTTTAGAGGACTGAGGCTCACTGCAGGTTGCAAGCTTGGCGGAGGAGTTGGGTCTTCAGGCTCCTTTTGAAGGTTTCCACGGTAGACAAGAGTCTGATATGTTGGGGCGGAGAGTTTGAGAGTATGGGGGATGCACAGGAGAAATCTTGTATGCAATTGTGGGAAGAGGAGATAAGAGGGCCGGAGAGGAGATCTTATGAGGTTCAGAGTTTGCATGTAGGTAAGTACTTGGAGATTATGCGTATGGAAGAGACAGGTTGCAGATGGCTTTTTCTGTCATGGCTAGTGTTTTGATCTGCAGTCTTTGGGCAATGGGAATCGAGTGAAGGTATTGGCAGAGAGACTGGGGAATAGCGGGTGGACAAGTGGATGTTGGGCAGTAGAGTTTAGGATAGAGTGACCTCATGGGTGAATCCAGCTGCTCTGTACCCATGGTCAGTGTTCAGGTGCGGTGGCTTTTTCCTGCTGGGAAGCCGCCCTGCATGCCAGTTTATGCTGCGAAGAAAACAAGCACAGTGGGCATGGGATTTCTATAAATCCCATCCACTGTGCTTGTAATGCACAACGCCGCGTTATGGAAGCAGCACAAACACACTGTGTCTGTAATGCTGCAAACACTGATTGTGGGAACACAGCTGTAATGAGCAATGAGAAATGCTGTTTCTTCTTTTGTTCTATGATGTAACCTTGCTAAATTGTATAACTTTCAATAAAAGAGTTTGTTAAAACATCACGGCATAGTAGTACTTAGATATGGTCACATTATTATTTATTATTATTATTATTATTTATTATAGTGCCATTTATCCCACGTTGCTTGGATATGTAGTTTGAAAGAGAGCGTGGAGTTGCGGGTTACTATGAGGCAGCGAACATGTGGGACTGAGGGAAGTGAGCAGCCATTGACTTTGATGGATAGGTCTGGTGGAGGGGTAGGGTGAGATGGGGGAAAGATAATGAATTCTGCTTTGTCCATGTTCAGTCTTAGAAATCGAGCAGAAAAGAAAGATGAATTAGCAGACAGACATTGCAGGATTTTGGTTAGTAAGGAGGTGTTGTCAGGTCCACAGAGGTAGATCTGCGTGTCATCAGTGTAGAGATGATACTGAAAGCCATGGGACTCTATGAGCTGTCCCAGGCTGAATATGTAGATGCAGAAGAGTAGGGGTCCTAGAACTAAGTCTTGGGGAACACCGACAGATAGAGGGCAAGATGACTAGGTGGTGTGGGAGAGGGAGACGCTGAATGTCCGGTGTGTTAAATATGAGGAGATCCAGGATAGAGTCAAGTCCGTGATACCAAGAGATGAGGGAATTTGTAGTAAAAGAAAATGGTTCACTGTGTCAAAGGCAGAAGACAGGTCCAGAAGGAGGAAGACAGAGTAGTGTTGCTTGTTCTTGGTTAGGTCATTGGTGACTTTAGTTAGGGCAGTCTCGGTTGAGTGATGTGGTCGGAAGGCAGATTGTAACTGGTCGAAGAGGGAGCAGGAGGAGAGCTGGGAGGGCAGTTCAAGATGGACATGCTATTCCAACAATTTTGAGGCATAGGGGAGAAGTGACATGGGGTCATAGCTAGACACAGTGGACGGGTCAAGGGAGGGCTTTTTTTTTTTTTGTATTGGATTTTTTGAACATAACAATGGGTAGGATAACATAGCATATGATATAATATCCACAATAAAACAAAGGGAAAATGGAAACTGGAGTTTATGAGCGCTAAGGCACAAAGCAAAGGTAACGTATTAATAGATTTTCAAACCTGTTATTATTAGCTCCTTGTATGGGCCACAACGCGTTTCAATAGCACACAGGCTATCTTCATCAGGTATCATTCGCCCAGTCCGCCGATGGCCAACTCCCTCTCTCCGCTGCACCAAGCTGTAACAATGGACGTTGGATTGCTTGAATAAAAGAAAAGATTCACAACAAGGGTGAGTACCGCCATTCTTTTCTATACATTTGGATGCTAAGCTCTAATTATTGTATTTACATGTAGATGCTTGAGTATCAGGGGTAATGTCTGTAATGGGTATAGGAGTCTGGCAAAGCTGATCATTTTAATTAAATGGCATCTTCCCAGAAGAGATAGTGGCAGATTCTGCCATCTCTGAAGTTCTCCCAATATTTTTTCAATCAGACGTGTATAATTTAATGAATATAGTTGTGCCGGAAGTCTGCCTATCATAATTCCCAGATAGGTGATATGCGTCTTTGCAATATGTGGTTCTAAGCCTAGATTCCTCCATTGTTCCAAAGGCGTTTTTTCCCCTTATTCTAAGAGTTCTCTCTTGGCGATATTAACCTTAAGCTTGAGTATTCCCCATATTTCTGGATAAACTGATCTTTCCTAATTGTTCCAGTGGCCGGTACAAGAACAAGATGACATCATCTGCAAATAATGCTATTTTAGTGTTGCTACTGCCCACCCTGATTCCCTCAAATAGATCCAACTCTTCCAAATACCGCGCAAAGGGCCTGCCTGGTCCCCTTATATAGGTAAAATGGCTCAGAGAGGAAGCCTGGCATGTGTATTCTAGCTGTCGGGTCTCTATACACCGCCTCCAGGTATATTCTAAAGTTGCCCTTTATGTTGAACGAGTCCAGAGTCGCTCCTAGCCAGTCCCAGCTAATATTATCAAAAGCTTTCTTTTTTCTATGTTTTTCACTGCCGCCCTGCCCTTAACAAATCCTACTTGTGCAGGGTTCACCCGTTCATGTAATACTGCTGCCAATCTGTCCGCCATTATTTTTGACATAATCTTCTGGTCTACATCAGTAAGGGAGATGAGTCTATAAAAGCAGGCCTCCAGGGGGTCCTTGCCTAGTTTGGGTATGACTTTAATACATGTTTCTTTGGATCTTTCTGCTATGGCCCTCGTTAAGAGGATGGTGTTGTAATAATTTGTTAGCAATGGGGAGATATGTTCCCTGAGGGCCTTATAAAACTCCCCACTAAATCCACCTGGGCCTGGTACTTTCCCATTTTTGAGATGACTTATAGTTTGTCTCACCTCTCCTTATGTTATTTCTGCATTAATTGCATCTTGTTCTTGTGTTAGTTTTGGAAGAGTGATTTGTTGGAGGAATTTTTTTACCTTCTGCCAAATTAGTATATGAGTGTTTATATAATTCTTTGTAAAGGTTTTGTAGTGTTTCATTGATTTTCCTAGGATTGGAGGTTAAAGTTCCCTGGCCGTCTTGCAGTCTATCAGTTGGATTTGCCTACAGATGCCCTTTTGCCGGTCTTGCCAGCAGTTTCCCCACTTTGTTCCCATATCTCAGCAATTCAACGTCCTGTCTAGAGCGGTACATCTGTTCTCTCCTATGAATCCAGGTTTCAAACTCTTGTTTGGCCTGCTTCCATTTTTCCCTGTTTTGAGTTGTGGGGCTCTGCAGGAACTCTATATATATTTCTAATCTTTGTACTACAATCTGAGTATTTTTCTGCTACTCTTTTCTTGAGTGAGGCCACAAACATCAGAATTTTGCCTCTTAACAAGGCTTTCGCCGTATTCTAGTACAATGCGTGTTGGTCCCGTTCAAATTCCTCCCACCAGCCCCGTAATTTGTCATTAAATCCCTCATCTTTTGTAAGATAAGAGATGGAAATTTCCACATGTAATATGTTCCTTTTATCTGGTTATCCACCAGTTTCATACCCACCGGAGAATGGTCAGATATGACCAGGTCGTAGATTTCCACTGACTTCATTCCATTTAACACTCTCACCGAGGTAAGCAGGTAGTATATCCTTGACCAGGAATGGTGGGCAATGGAGAAGTGGGTAAACTCTCTATCCTCTCGATCTGAATGTAACCAACACCAAGCATCCCTCAATCCAGTTTGTTCAAGGAAGGAGAAGAGTCTCTCTTTTTGGAGGAGTCAGGCTCTGGCTCTTTCTGTCCTCCTCCCCAATGTGAACCATGTTCAAGTCTCCCCCAGTAATTATCAGAGATGAGTTGTCCAGGACAAACTTCCTTTCCAAGTCATCAAAGAAGACTCTGTTTGAACCATTAGGTCCATATACATTGTAGATTGAATAGATTTCTCCTCCATGCTCTATGGTGACCCAAACCCATCTCCCCTGATCATCACACTCCTGGGACAGCAGTTTAAATACAAAATTACGGTGGAACAGTATCACTACCCCTGCGTGTCTATCTTGAGCTGACGAGCCCACTACTTTCCCCACCCACAATTTGCTGAGCCTAAAAAATCCTTTTCCTATAGATGAGTTTCTTGAAGCAGCACAATATCGGGCAAGTACCTTTTCAGATGTCTCAGTGTCTTTACTTTTTTATTCTGGGATCTTAGGCTTTTCACATTCCAAGAGATGACCTTCATAGTGCCTGTCACTACAGCCCATTACCTCTTACTTTGTTTTCCTTATGAGGGTTCTAGTGATTAAAAGAAGATCCTCAGGTGGTTAGAGAAGGGTCGAAAAGAAAGAAAAAAGACAATGATATGAAAGGGGATAGAGACTTAAATCTTAAAACAATGAGCTCTCAATACACTGTAGTGTATTTCTAGCCTCTTATACCACTAATAGCGTTGTGGACTTCGCTTTTTTTTCTGAGGAAGTAAGGACTACCAAAAAAAAAAAAAAGGAAAAACCTGTGGGAAGAAGCATATCCCATATCAAACATTATAAATAATTGTCAAAATGCCATCTGCATCTTCTCCGCCCTGATCCATACCTTTGCATAACTCTTTGCCCTCCACCCCTCCAGAACCTGTGTCCCTTCCCCAAATAAGGGGCAGATGGGCACTTCCCACCAAAGCCCATCTTCATTGAGGTGCAACATATATCAATTGGCAATTGGCAGTACTTAATACGTTACCAACAGCATCCAGTCACCTTGGGGAGACACTGTCCTGTTTGTAGAAGTATCTGGGGGAGTGATACCCATCAAGAGTAAGATGTACATGATGCAGTCCATTTCAATGGTGCTTCATCTGCACCGACCAGATGCCCTCTGAGGCTTTGGTGTTGAGGGGAAACTCTCTTCCTCACAACCTTTTCTTCGTTCATTGCTTTATACGTTGCACAGTATTTTTTCCATGTCTTTTTCTGCATCACTTACAGATTTGTAGATGAGGTTATCACCGTCATTTTAGAAAATCCTCAGTGTCGCCGGGTATTGCAGTGCAAAACTTTTCTTTACTTGATAGACTGCTGCACATATTTTACTAAAGGATCTCCTGTGTTTTGCCACCTCTGTAGAATAGTCTTCAAATAATAGGACTTTCATTCCTCTCAAAGTCACTGGCTGGGAACATCTTCTATATGCTCTCATTATGTCAAACTTGTCATTATTATCCAGGTATTTCATGATTACGTGATGTGGTCTGGATGTCCGGTCATCAGATCCTTGATTGTGAGATCTTAGATCTGGCCCAATTCTGTGAACCCTTTCGACTCTACAACCGTGATTAATTCCCAGGGCCATTGGTAGGTCTCTTTCACAAAGTCTTTGTAGTTCAGCTGCAGGGACTTACTCGGGGAGCCCCACTAGCCTTAGGTTGTTGCGCCGTGACCTGTTTTCCAGGTCCTCGACCTTCTCAGACAGGCGCTTTGTTTCCACAGTTGTCTCTTTCAGCTGCAAGGAGAGCTATATGTTAGCACCCTCCAGTTGCAAGACCCTCTGCTCCAGCTCCACTATCCCTTCTTTATGTTTGCTCACTTCATCTTGGAGATGCTGGAGGGCCTTCTTGATAGCCTTCTCCAGGTTCTTTTGGATGTCTGGCATGATGCTACTTGCCACGTCAGCCGTCAGTTTGTTACAGTCTATTGATATCAATCTTGAAGTGTCTTTCCTGCTGCACTCATTTAGGTCTTCAATGTTCTCCTCACTTAGGGGTACGTCACACAAAGTGATATCGCTAGCGATATCACTGAAATCAGCAACCTCGCCAGCGATATCGCTGTGTGTGACATGTAGCAACGATCAGGCCCCTGCTGTGAGGTCGCTGATCGCTGCACATCCTTCTGGACCATTTTTTGGTCCTTGGTCTCCCGCTGGTCAACACACATCGCTGCGTGTGACAGTGAGAGACCAGCGATCAGCGACCTCACAGGCTGGTAACCGTGATAAACACTGGGTCACAAAACAGCATGCACTGCCTAGATACCCGGTGTTTATCAGGGTTATCAGCGTCCTCCCGCTTACAGGCTGCGCTAAGCGGCAGGATGCTGGTAACCATGATAAACACCGGGTAACTAAGCAGCGCACGCTGCCTAGATACCCGCTGTTTATCATGGTTACCAGCGTCCTCCTGCTTACCCAGCGATGTGGAGGTCGGCTTCATGAGGAGATCTGCCTGTTTGACAGCTCCTCAGCGACCACACAGCGATGTTCCAGCGATCCTGGTAGTGTAACGGCACCCTTAGGGTTTTCTGCTGTCAGTTTATTGTGGGAGTGTCCTCTCCCACAGGGCTTGGGACCCCACTGCTTGTTTGCCGGGGGCCTTCTGGCTTTTGTGACCTGCATAACACGTAGCGATCCATTTTCTGAAGTGGTGACGTAAATTGAGTCAGCGTCAGGTCCCTCTGCCATTGCTGTTTGGCCTTTCTCCTGAGATTATCAGTTCTTATATTTCTTGGCAGCTATGGAAATATGTCATGCTGCAGTATGCAGTATGCGCTTCTAGTTATTTTTTTTGTGTGCTTATTTTTTGTCCACTAGGTGGCAGCAGAGCCTTTCCATGTCTCAGTTCCCTATGGTGACCACCAGATGTCACCAGTTTTCCTTTTCAGATGGAACCAGGCGCAATGACCAGTCACCTGTGCTTAGTCCCCCTGCTGGATCCCTGTGTGTTGTTACTGGAGAGACTGTTTTCTCTCTGCTTCGTCTGATTGCAGCCCCACTTTTAGTGGCCCCTCTACAAGCTGGGAGTCACTGGGAAACAGGAGAGCAGAATCTGCCCTGACCTCTGATAAGTAAATCTCCCCGGTGTTTCCGTGGGGGGAGGCGGGGTTCTATGTGCGGCTTGTAAGATTATACCTTTAGTCGCAGAGAGTTTTTGCTGTGTGAATAGCAGCCAGTGCAGGCCTTGGGTGTACACGTGGGCGGCAGGCCTCAGGACCCTCCAGGTCTCAGAAATGATCTGAGATTGAAGTGACTGACCTTTATAGGTGGTGTGAAGTGGGAGCTGGTGGTAGCCTGTCTTTCTCCTGTATTGGGGTAGATGTCTGCAGATTTGACAGTAGGATTCTTGTGGTGTGAGAGCTGCTGCTCCGTATGTGTAATTCCATCCAAGCTCAGACAGGAAGTCAAGGGAGGGCTTTTTGAGGATTAGTGTGACGTTGCCTGTTTTAAGGATGAGGGGAAGACACTGGTTTTTAGTGATAGGTTGAAGAGATGTGTTAGGGTTTGGATGAAGACTGTGGCGAGGTTGGGGATGAGGTGGGATGAGAGTGGGTCAAGCATGCAGGTGGTGAGATGTGATCTTGACAGAAGAGAGGAGAGCTGATCTTCTGCCATGGTAGAAAGTTGGTTTTGGAAGAAGAGGGCTGAACAGTTATGAGGAGGGACTCTGGGAACTGCAGGCCAAAGCTTTCTCTGATGTTATCAATCTTCTGTTTGAAGAAAGAGGCAAAGTCTTCAGCAGAGATAAGAGGGAGGAGGTGCTGGGTGATGGAAGAAAGAATTGAAAGTGTTGAATAGCTGTTTAGGGTTGTGAGACAGGAAGGATGTAAGAGATGAGAAGTAGGTTTGTTTTGCTGAAGCGAGCGTGGACTGGAATTTGGCAAGGGACTGCTTGTATGCAAAGAAGCGATTGTTGATCGTGCGAGGTTTGCTATGTGTGAGGCCGAATCGAACACTGTTGCTATTGTAGTGTTATATAACGTGGCAGCAACATCTGTATCGTGTAAGGAAGCTGTGTCTGGGAGAGGGAGAAGGGAGTTAGAGAGTGAATGTAAATCGAGGTGATTGAGATTTATGCAAGGATGAGTGACTTTGTGGAGTTGGGGTTGCGCACTAGGAGAGGAGAGGGAAGAGAATGTCGGTAATGCCTCTTTCACACGTCTGTGCAAAAACGCACATCTGAGAGAGGCCTTTATTTGTGCCTGTGTGCAGAATCGTGTGTCATACATGTGCTATACGACTACGTTCACACGTTGTGTATTTCTGCATTTACGCAGCACTATTTAGCGCTTGCTTAAATACAGTGAAACACATCCCAGCAAAAGCAATGGCACAGCGTATTTTTTCGGACGCGCTTTCACTGCAAAGCGTGTCCGCAATAAGAATGACCATGTCAATTTTTTACGCATTTTTACGTGCCCTTTTCCCATAGCCCACATTATAAAATGGGCTTGGGAAAAGCACTGGTAAAAATGAACGGCATGTGCAAGCAATTGAGTTTTTTTGCGCAAATATTCAGCGCACAACTACAAGACTATGCGGTAAATATGCAGCGTGTGAACGTAGCCTACATGTAACACCTGGATAGCACATGGACAGCATGTCTTTGCATATTCACTTGTCTCTAGCGTTGTCTGTTCCTCTTTCTTCCAGGGTCGCTGCAGCTCACAGTTCAGTTAATATTCATGAGCTTAATGAGCGGCCATGGAAGTGAGAGGGACAGGACATCACTGGAGTCAGGTTAGTGTAAAATTCTTTATTTTTCAACTAAAAAAAAATCTTTCCTCATGTCCGTGCACACAGATAACAGCAGATGTTTTTGGAACAGACCTATTCACTTGATTGGGTCCGTGCTGCTGCCAAAAAACGGACATGTCTCTGAGTGGAGCACACGGACATGCGTTTACTCCACATGGAGACACGGTCTGTGCGGTATCATGGAATGTGAAAATTACCATAGATTATAATGTGTTTACGTATGTTTGTGCCTCCGTCATGTGTCTGCATGGACAGCACAAGTGCTAGGCGGCCGTCACACGCAACGATTTCTTGCCCGATATCGTTTAAGCGATCTCCTTTTTGATCGCTTAAGCGATATCGGGCTTAAAATCGATGCATGTAATCAAGCGATTTACGATGTTAAATCGCTTGATCGTGACATCGCTGATCTGAGGTCCGGTTCTCAGATCTAGCGATGAACGATTTCACGATCTCCTTCATCGTGGTGTATGACACCACGATGATCCATCTCCCAGCGGCAGAGCCTATGCTGGGAGATGGTAACTATGGTACACGTCGGGTAACTAAGCGACGCGCGGCCCTAGTAACCCGATGTGTACCATAGTAACGAGCGAGATCGCGGCTCCGCATCGCTGGTGAGTCTGTCTGTGTGACATCTCACCAGCGATGTGAGCGATATTGTAAGCGATTGCGCGTGCACGTGATCGCTTACAATATCGCTAGAGATATCTGTGCGTGTGACGGCCGCCCTAGAAAGACGTATGTGTGAACGAGGCCTAGGTTGTGGTCAGACAGGAGGAGGGGTAAATTTGAATGGTTAGTAAGCAAACATAGACGGGTGAAGATAAGTTCCAGCATGTGGCCATCTTTGTGAGTGGACGCAGAGGACCATTGAGTGAGGCCAAAGAGGAAGTTAGTGATAAAAGTTTAGAGGAAGCTTAATGGGAAGTGTCAACATTAGGGAAGTGTCTTCGACAAAAACTGCTGCTGTGGCTTTAAGACGAGCCACAAGTGCTGGATTTGCCGGATCGCAATGAAAATGCAAGTGCCGCACATGTCCGGAACTCCAATACAAAATACATTAGACAGAACGCAACCTTGTCGCAATGTTTCCGCATCCAGTTTTTGAAAAACAGGCGGAATTCTGCCAGATTTGCAAAAATGCATTTGTGAAAGTAGCCTGAGTGGTTTACTGCTCCGCTGTGGATGCAAGAAATCAAAGGTCCATAACTGTGAGAAGTGTACACGTGATGTCAGAGGAGCCCATAGGAATAAATAACTGAAGTTCCATCCCCACAAGGATATAACTACAACGATTACCCGCCAATTTTACCTGTGATAGAACTACACATCCCATCAAGCATTGCGCGGTATTGCGCAATATATCCCATCAAGCATTGCCTTTCTCCGCCCACTTTACTTCCTTCCAATCAGATGGCTGCCATAATCCTATAAAAGGCTCTACCGCGCTCTCCTCTCTCTCTTTCTGCGGTGGAATAGGTGATGGCGCTTGTCTGTAGCCGGAGCTGTGGGAGACAGGCCGTAACCTGCGCAATGGCGCCGCCCATCCCGCCAGCTGCACATCCCTTTCCATGGAGGTGACCAGGTGAGGAGCATTACCTGGAGTAGTGTGTACAGGCCCTGATCGAAGCTGGGTTAGAATACTGTGTGTCTAACGCGGTCAAACAGAGGCCGACAGAAATGTTTTCCTCCGACGGTCGCCGCTCTGGCTGCTCTGTGCCGGGGATGGCAACATTGTGGGGGAATACAGATGGAATGAGTGCGGTACCGCAGGGCACAAGGGTGTATATGGGGCGCGTTACCGCAGAGCGCACGGTAATGTAATCCGAGGTCATAGCACGTGCCTCAGTCTGCCCCGCCGAGCTGGCACTTTAAACACCACAGTCCTATGTCGGGCTGCTCCTGCTCTTCCTTCATAGGTGGGGGTGCACATGGCTGATATACAGTGGTGTAACTAGTCTGGGGGGGCCTTGGTATGAAATTTAACCCCCACCTCACGTGCACAAGTTGATCAGGTGTATGGGCTCCATGTAATCTGAATTCTATAGAGGCTTGCAAAGTGACCCCTGTACCCCCTCCATTATGTATTAATGTCCCTCATCCTGCTATATATGGTCCTCCTGGAGTATGGCCTTTATCATGGTACATGTCCATTAACCCGGCATATATAGCACGCCAATTGTAATACAGCCCCATGTTCCTCCATATAGTATAATGTCCTATATGTATTCTAATGCATCCCATAATCCCCCCCCCCAATACAAGTTAGTGCACACACTCATCCAATTATAATGCATCCCCATTATCCTCTGTGTAGTATATTTGGGTGCCCATAGCCCTCCGGGTGGTATATTGCACCTGCCCCTATTTTCACCCATACTGCTCTGGCCAGCGTGCACTCAATAAAACTAAATCTACTTCTAGTTCTAGCGTGTAATGCAGGCAGTGCCATCTACTCCACACTGAGTAGGTGGCACTCCCTGCTTTGTGTTCCATTGTGGAACGCATGCCGTCCCCTCCGTGGTAAGTTAAAACTTGGAAGCAGCAGCAGGAGGCTCCTTGATGCATGGGCCCGTGCAGGGGGTAGCTGGTGGTGCAGGCTCCTTTGCAGTCATGACCTCGATCGTTGCGCCCCTGCTGGTATAAATGCCCACAGATAAGGTGCCAGTTACACTGATACTTGTAGTGTAGCATGCAAACTTCCAGCCTACAAGTGGCAGCGGCCACCAGTGCAGTGAGTACACCCACAGTGCAGGGCCTGGCTGTATTCTGCAGGTATAAATATCTGGGAATTGATTGATATATTGGCTGAAATGTGTAAATGTGTGGAATTTAAAATGTTAAATCTACTTTGTACATGTAGGGCAGACCTAATTTTGTAGAATGGCAACAGTGAGTGCTTCTGCCAACTTCTGTTTGAGGCAAGTGGTACTGATGTGGCACACTGCAGATTAGGGTCAGCAGGCTCCTTGCACATGATGGGTTTATTAGAAAATGTCATATATACAAATCCTGCTGACACTGTCAGCACTGTAGACCCCACTCAAGGCTGGGGCTTGTTCAGTGTGTGTAGTATGTCTATCCCAGTGATGAGCAGATCCTCCTTGTCCTATATCTCAGCCCTGTAGCCATGTAAATGGCATGTTTCTTACTTTATATATTTTTTTTTTTTTTCTCCTTTTGAAGGTCCCTGTGGCGATGAAGTTTCCCTCTAAAGGTAAATATTTATTGTAGTGCCATTTAGGCGCATACAATTATGCCAATAAAAAATGGCTCATGGTTGCCTTAAGGCCCAGTTACACACACAGATAATTGTGCAGAGATTGTTCAGATCTCTGGTTGCAGCAAAATCATGTTTATCACTTTCATACTCTTATTTGCAATTTATTGGCTCCAGTGAAGGACTATTAAGGCCTCCACCCTCTCATCAATGCTTTAAGGCTTTTCAAAGTTGGATACTCTAGAACAGGGGTCCCCAACTCCAGGCCTCGAGGGCCACCAACAGGGCAGGTTTTCAGGATTTCCTTAGTATTGCACAGAGGTTGGAATCACCAGTGCAGGTGATTATATTATCTGTTCAATACTAAGGAAATCCTGAAAACCTGCACTGTTGGCGGCCCTCGTGGCCTGGAGTTGGGGACCTCTGCTCTGCAAATTCTAAGGCCTGCATTTTGATGTGTAGTTTGGTCTTCTATGGCATTGTAGGCATAATTGTACATAATGAGCTGCCTGGTCTTAATAGTTGCATTTTTTTTTTTTTTTTTTTGACCTAAGCATGTCTACCGAGGGCTGCAGCTAGAATGTAGCAGCAGCTTTTCCAACAACATGCAAGAAAAATGTTGGGGCTTTGACAGTTTGGGTCTTAATCTGGTGCCTAAAGCTGTCACTCAACCCACCTACAAAGCTTTGTGGCATATTGAGTCTCACTTCAAAAATAACTGCCTAGGTGACTTTGGGGCACCTATCCTCTACATCATACTAGACATGTAGATTTAAACATAATTTTAAATAAATTATTTGATATGCACATGAACAGTCACCCACTTTCATTTGCACAATAAAGCTGGTTCTTATGGATTGGCATGCTTCTGGGTGCAATCTACTTGCACACTGACACTGGAGGAATATGCCACAGTGCAGGCTTTAGTACCAGCTTCATTCAAATAGGAGGGTTTGACAGTGTCAAAACACGGGTCACACCAAGGGTGTGCCAAAAAGCGGAGTTTTAATTAAACTACATGCCTAGTATGCCTTTATTAAAAACTAGGTGCCCAATATAAACTTGTCTTCAGACACTCCCTTTTAAGAGCAATCTTTTTAAAATCCTTACCAATGATTAATCTTGCCTGACATTTTATTTTCAGTTATAACCACCGGAAGCATTAATACCCAATGGCTAAAGAGCTTCAATGGGTAAGTGCTTGTATTCAGATTAGTAGGCCTAGCATGTCATGCATAGATTAAGCGCTTTATTCCAAAGGGGCATCAGGGATCCCAGCAAATAAAAGATTTTTCCTGTTAGACTGGAATTGTTTTTGCATCAAATCAATCATTGAATTATGTCTAACTTTTTTTTTTTCCCCTGGGACCTATCAAGCCTCAAAACAAATGCCTTAATTCCCTGAATACAGCAGATGTATGACCTCTGCTCCATTCACTGATTTGGTCTGATGTCTGTATTGGTACACTGGGGGCAGTGTAGAAGTTATTGCCATTAACATTTTTCTGGCGTGCCCCTTTAAACCCTGGATAGTGAATCTAATAGTGGTCACTCTTGCACACCCCTGCTCCATCCACACTGCTTTAGGTCCATTGTTATGAGGATTGGTAGCCCCTAGTGGTCTGATCCCAGCAATCAAATTTAGCCCCAAATCACATTTGGATCCTGTAGAAACATTAGTGTAATTGTGGGTTGTCTGGTCTGTGATGACAAATTACTTTGGAGACTGTTGGATGACTCCTGCGGATATGGGACTGAGACCAGTAATATCCACCACTAACATTGAAATTGTAGCATAGCTTTAAAAAATTTGTCCACTACTCAATGACCAATTTTTTTTAATCCTGAAGTTCCCCCAAAATAATTAACCCCCTATCCTCACCTCTGGGGCCCTTCCAGCAGGATCTGCACTTGCCCTCCTAGGGCTGGTGCCATTTGTCACCAGGAACATGTGACAGCACTGGCTTTTCCCCCTCCTTCAGACAAATCTGACTTCCTGAAAATGTTGCAACTGTTCACTTCCTTTGAATGTGGCTCATATCCAAAGGTGGCGTGAGGCCAGTTCTGATTAACTTTAGGGATCATGTGACATTCACATGCCCCTGGACAGCCAGTGCAGACAGACCCTGCTGGAAGGGCACCAGTGGTGAGGATAGGTGTTATACTGTGAGGAAACATAGGGGTTGTCTAGTGGAAAGCTCCTTCAATGTGTCTTTAATTGTTAGAAATTCCTTTGAATAGGCATGCCCATTCTGTCTGAAGCCAATGAACATATTTTATTAAAATAACCACTCTTGATAAACTTGAATGTTCACAGGAAAGTTGGTTGCGGGCATGTTCAGAAGGAAGCTCTTGTTTGAGCCAAATACAGCCTTTAACATACTGTTCTGCCATCTCCAGCTCAAACAAGACCTTCCATGACTGCACATGCTCCCTTCCTGTGAACATTCTAGGATGGGTTTCTTGTGCAATAAGATGGTGGCCATTCTAATGTACTTCATGGACAAAAGTGCTAACTAAAGATATTCAGGAGTAACTTTATCTTCCCTAAGGCTGGTTTCACATTACGGATTTTTCAGATCCGATGCTGTCCGATCAAAATCAGACAGCATCGGATCCGAATTTGCTCCCATGTAGCCCTATGGGTATCAGATGTGCACTGAATGCCATCCGATTTGGTCTGATCCGATTCTGTCAGATTTTATTATCTGTGCAAAAATCGGAGACTGCTCCGATTTTTGCACCGAAAATAAAATCGGGACAGAATCGGATCGGACCAAATCGGATGGCATTTAGTGCACATCTGATCTGACCCGATCCCTATAACATGGGGCCCTATGGAGAAGGGTCCGAGGAAACATCTGATGTCTCCTCGGACCCGATTTTACTGTACTGAGCATGCTCAGTACAGTAAAACTGCAACTGGGAGCACAAGGGTTAAAAAAAGTTCATGCTCGCCTCCCCCCCGAGCCCCCGCCGTCTTCCTGGAGGTTCCCGCAGGCTCCCGGTGGCTGCAGAGGTCTTCTGCAGTTCAGGACCTGCGGTGATGTCGGTCATGTGACCGCGGGTTACCATGGTGTAACCTGGTGTCACGTGACTGACATCATCGCAGGTCCTGTGTACAGCAGAAGACCTCTGCAGCCACCGGGAACCTCCAGGAAGACGGCGGGGGCTCGGGGGGAGGTGAGCATGAACTTTTTTTTCTTTTTTTTTAGCACTGAGGCTACGATTTAATGCCGGAATTGGATGCCTATTTGGCATCTGATTCCAGGCATCAGAAGGGAGCCGATGCTGTCTGAATTTTTCGGACAGCATCGGCTCCCTTCAAAATCGTTATGTGAAAGTAGCCTAAGGAGTGACACTTGGCTTTCTCAGTATGGAGATTGAATGGGGCCAATATGGCCATAAAGTTGGTTCAGGGCTGGTTCTTAACCCTAATTACTATACTACAATGTATTGCACATTAGAGCATGAAAACAAATGGCATGTTGGTACAACTCCTTGATATTTATTTTTTTTTTTTTCCAGAAACCTCACATTCATGGCTTTCAGGATAGATGGTAAGTTACAGAAACTTTAATACTGGAGAATCCATGTATGCTACAGATTTTCCAGCATTTGTATTGTTTGTGGAAAATCATTACTGTAAAATGCTGCTGCAAGGAGTGAAATGTGGAAATGTTGCACAAGAGAACTTCAGAAATTCAGCAAAGACCCCTTGGGGCCTGGCCTAAGAACAATTGTGAGGTTTTGCAGGTGTCAGCATTGTGGATGGTGTATTTTTGATTACTTAAAAAGGGAGATGTTTTGTGCTTTCCACCTCCCTACCCTAGGACCACAGTGATTGGAAAAACAATCCCATATACTTAAAATGGCCACAAGACAAGGTAAAGAAGTTTGCAAGGTGGAGGTTCAGCCAAACTACCACACAACTGCTTGCTCTGCTGAGTGCACCTGTGCTTGGAGTTGCTGTAAAAGCTCTCTCAACCATGGAAAAATAGTGAGCCTGAAATCTACCATCCTGTTCTTTAACTTCCTAACACTTGTCAGTTTGCCTGAAACCAATATTGATGCATTCAGCCCACAGTAATGTCTATGGAAGTCTGAACTTACTGACAAGTGTGTATTATGTATATAGGGGCCTTTATGTTGGTCTGTGCAGTACATTGTACTCTATGTTTAATAGGGCCCCTTTAGATCAGAAAGGGATAGATGGGAAGCAGCTAGGGAGGTGTAGGGGCTTAAGTCTAGATGACAGGTTCCCTTTAAGGCTTTCTAAAGAAAAAAAAAAACTAACCCATTTTGTAACTAGTGATGGCTGCAGCAGTCAGTCTGAGTAATTGGGAGTTGATTTACTTGGGCTCAAAAGCTATCAATCTACAGCTGATGCATAGATCTGCTTTACTTGATGTAATGATATGGAAATCTGACACGTGATGAAAATGAAACAAAACAGCTGGAATTACCGGCAGAAATATTTTGTTGAAATATGTTTTCTGATGACGTCCTGCCTGTCTTATGCACAACTAACCTAACATCACAATGTCTATAATTAATTCTGAGTTATTTTTCTCCTCTAGGGACATGCATTACTCTAGGATGGAAGTCTGGTGTCCTGTACAGATGAGGTGTGTAGTGAGGTGAATCTGATAAATGGGTTAGAATGCTACAAAAGACTGATATGATGAGAATCTGGAATAGGAAGTGCCGTCAGATGCGATAACTGACGATAATTTTCCACCCTGACTTGCAGTCTTTACTCACTATTCTGCTCAGATAGGGGTACACTGGCCCTGATCTCTGCCCCTGTCAATCTAGTACCCAGCTTGGGGAGAACAGTTTCCAAATATTTAATGTTTTCTAGAATTACTGACAAAGCACAGTTAATGTAAAGTACAGTTGATCAGTAAGGAGGTTGCTTTGTCATCTAAGATAAAATAGGAATGTTCAAGATGTGTTTAATTGCATAATCTATAAAATGTGACCTTTTTTCTTTATTGTGTAGGTCAGATGTCCAAAGAGATGAGGTGACTCGCCCCTAACTGGAAACTTAAACCAGTCAATGATGACCTTATGCCTGATGGACAGGGTGAATGAGCAATGTGGATATAGGACTGAGACCAGAATCTGTTCTAGCCTTTGTGCTTGATTCTTGGAATTAACTGGTTAACTTCCTCAGTCTGTATGGAAGATGGGAGGCTCCTGCACATGATCTACTAATGAAACCTGCAGAAGTTTGTGGAATGACAATTTTATAGTGAACTGAATCAATAATTAAATTTTACTAGTGGGTTTCTCCTGTATATTCACTAATAAATAATTTTAAAGTACATACCACTTGTCATCTTTCTTCACTGTGGCACTGAAGGCCCCCATTACATGGCACGACATTGTTAACGACATCGCTGATACGTCACTAGTTTGGAGGCATACCAGCGACTTCGTTGCGACCCGCGTTGCGTAGCATAAACCCATGATGTCTGGCATACCTGAGATGGAACAGTTTTTCATTCAAGACAAAACTAAATCAACCTACAGTCAACTTCTGAGGTACATTCATATCTGTTCATGACTCTGATAATGTCTCTGTGACCTGACCACTAACGCCAATTCTATTCCCCCCCTTAATCATGAATAGAAGCTCATCCAATGGCCACAGCAGCTGTTTTGTCAACATAAGAAAAACTTGTCACCTCCCAATGAAGATGATTTAATTACAGCACTGAATGCAGCATGTCTGCTTCATTCAACAAAGTGGTCCCCCCATCCCTTGAGCCTCCTCTACCCATAGATAATTGATTTAGAAAACCTGCATCCTGGAGCCAAATAGGAGTTGGCTAGTGGCTGGAGCCACTTCTCACAGGGGAATCTGCATAATGTACCCTCCCTTTGCTGCCTCCTCCCTGCCAGTCGTCTCCCTGGCCTGCATGGTTCATAGGGAGCATTTTTTTTTTTTTTTGATGATGCTGTCCGTCTGCACCGCCTCCTGGGTTGACGTGAGCTACTTTACCTGCCCTGCTCCATGTTATCACGAAGCAGGGTTGGGAAAGGCGGTGATGTCACAGCAGGAGGCCGGCCGCCCCGCCTCCTGTCTGATGTCACTGCTTATCCCTGCCCTGCTCCGTGTTATGCTGTTTCCACAGAGCAGGGTGGGGATAAGTGGTGACGTCAGGTAGGAGGCGGGGTGGCCCGGCCTCCTGCTGTGATGTCACAACCTTTCCCAGCCCTCCTTCGTGATATCCTGCTTACACCCACTCTGCTCCATGTTGTCACAGCAGGAGGCAGGACAGCCAGC
Organism: Allobates femoralis; assembly: GCA_033576535.1. Lineage (NCBI taxonomy): Eukaryota > Metazoa > Chordata > Amphibia > Anura > Aromobatidae > Allobates > Allobates femoralis. Next base: position 375,631,763 of record JARQOC010000002.1, read on the forward strand.
CTTTCCCCACCCTGCTCCATGTTTAACCATGGAGCAGGGCAGGTAAAATCGGTGACATCACCACAGGAGGCTTTGCAATGCAGCCAGCACTGCAGTAAGCTCTGTGTACTATGCAGCAGGCGAGGGAGACAATGATTGGCATCAGGGAGGCGGTGGCGGGCGGATAAAATACAGGTGTTGTGAAACTGCCCTTTGGCTCCAGCCACAAGCCACCTCCTATTTGGCTCCTCAATGTAAGTTTTCAAAGTGTTATCTTGGGGTACAGGGGGGCTCAAGGGCTGGGGGACCCCTTGCCTGAATGCAGCAGACCATTCAGTGCTGCAATTAGATCACCATGTGTGGTTGGTGACAGGTCCTCTTTAAACAATTGGTGCCTTGAAGCAACAAAATTTAAATAGACCAATTGCCGCTTTACACGTCCCGATATTGGATACAACGGCATAGGCGCGCGCGACATTTTTGGCAGTAATCAAAGATCGCATAGGAGCTGTCACACAGGGAGAGATCGGCAGGCAACACAACTGCAATGTATACGCCCCCTTGTACGAGCGAGCCAGGGAATGACCATTTAACATGGGAGTGAATAAGGGAAGTTGGGCTGACACACGGCACAATCCTGCCAGATCGTCCATCCAATATCGGGCAGCTAGAGAGCCTGCACATTTCTTCCCCGATATCATTTTGGCATCAAATTGGTAATTTACACCAACGCACGAACCACTTAACTTTTTATAGGAGTTGGGACAATTATATTGGGACGTGTAAAGCGGCCATTAATCCTAGCCACGATCACCTTGGGAGTGCTGTGAAACTGAGGGGGGGGTGGTCATCCTCAAATACCAGTAAGATGAGCCTAATGAGCAACTCCAGAAGTGAGAGGAGCAGGCAGCTCTGGAGGGAGTTGAGTATGGGTTTTTTTTTTTTTCACTATTGTCCTTAGTCTGTGCACATGTCACACAGAGGACATCTGTCTGCATGGATTTTTTGTTTGGGACGAAAGCTGTCTGTGGTGCCAGCAAAAACATGACATGTTGCCATTTGGAGCATGTGGGTCTTCTCCACACAGACAGTCCTTGCCGAATAACGGACGCCTGAAGGGGGGCCATAGGGGATCATATGTCCCCGTATGTATATGCAGGAGGCACAGATGTGTGAAAAAGGCCTACAAGACAAATACCAAAACTATCAACAGAGCACATGTTGGTACTAATTACCTGCCTCAGGGTATGGGATACTTTGAACCGGGCATTTAGTTAACAAGGGATGTTATTGGGCCTGTGCCTGGTCTTGTGACCCTGGTTTTGACAGTCCCCCCCCCCCCCCTTTTTTTTTTTTTTTTTTTAGTGGTTCGTGACGCCACCTATGGTTACAGTAATGTTACCGGCACTGTGGGACAATCCGCCAGGGTGATGGTGGGGCCGCAAGATGGTTATGCTCCATGTAGGTGGAGCGGGATCCCCGGGGAAGTTGTGAATGTTATGTACAGTCTTTACACACGGAGGCAGCTAACCACACAGCACAGTCACTTGTCCTTCTCACTGCAGCAAGTGTGCAGCTCTTCAGGTGAGGGAATTGCAGGACAATCTATGGAGGGAGCATGACCAAGGGCTGTAATATATCAAGATTAGAGGGGCTCACCTCTGTGTGTGCTCTAGAAAAAAACAAATCAATATACTAGAGTAGCTAGGCACACTTTCATTATTAAATCGTATTAATTTTAAAAAAACTGTCAATTAAAAAAAAACAAAAAAAAAACTCAGAGCGTAGATAGACTTGACGTTAAAATTTCGGCCTTGTTTGGCCTTCATGAATCTTAACAGAAATTGATACACAATGTCCGTACAGGAAAGAAAAACGTATACATGTATATACATATAATTTTGTAATACACTCATGGATAGTAACATCAGATATATTGAAATCACAAAGATTCATTTTTCATCTCAACTCCCTAAAAACACGAAGGGGAACGAAAGGAGGAAGAAAACAGTGCAAAAATGACCGTATATACGCGAGTATAAGCCGAGTTTTTCCCTATCGCCACGACAGCACCACCTGAGAGATAGGACGCCCCATCCAGACAGGAAACCTCTGAGATAAAAAAGGCGGGACCTCTCCTGAACCTCAGTTTAGGTTTCCTGTCTTGGAGGTGGGAGACCTCTGAAGCTCATGCGGTCCTGGCCTGACCCGGTAGCTGGAAGAAGCTGTCCTTACCTAGGCAGTGGCTCCGGACTTGGGTGCAGAAGCTCCTCCACGGGGTATCCCCTGCGGTGGTGGAGGGCACGGGGTCTGGAGAGGGCTATCAGCGGCTTGTTCTCGGCCCTTGTTGCCGCCCGGGTACCCCAGCTGCACGGTGGGTGGCGGCCCTGCAGGCTGTGCCCCGGGTGAAGAGGATGGTTACAGGCATGGCGCAACGTTCCTGGGTCTGTAATGGGCCTGGGAGCGGTTTTTCCCGGCGGCAGGTTTGAATTTCGCGCCGGGAGCCGCTACTTCCGGTTTCGGGCGCGGACCGGAAGTGACGTTCCGCGCATGCTCTGTGCGGGCCAAGATGGCGGCGCCCAGCGTTCGGCAGCACGGAGACGCTGGAGCGATTCCCGATGGTGAGGGGCAAGCAAGGAGGGCAGAGCCAGCCTGCGTCCAGCGGGACAGCATTCCCTTTCGGCTCCAGTCATGGGAGCCTCAGCAGTGGCGGCCGCAGGTCCTCAGTGATGGGATCCAGGATGAAGGGACCCTGATGCCCCGGAAGTCGGTATGCGCCTGGTGGGTGAGTGCCTTCGGGCTGTACTGTCTGTAATTTCACCACCTGAGGTATGTGCTTTCTGCAGGGTTCCTCTTCCAGAGGGTTGTACTGCCGGATTTCTGTGGCCCTTGCTTGGGGAGACTGTGCGAATCACTGTCCCCAGTCCGGCCTCTAGCCTTGGCACTTTAGTGTGGGAGGCTTTTTTCCGTCCCTGCAGCTAGCCGGGATGGATGGGGACTTATGCGGCAGGAGACTTTGGGCTCTTTCCCTGGTACTGAGTGCCACTCATGGTTTTCACTGGGGGGGAGCCGCAGGTCTTGCTCATCTTCTGCCTCGTCCTCCTCGTCATCCTCCTCCTCTGTTGTCGGCAGAGAGGGGACGCCGGGGGTTCCACATAATGACTCTGATTTTTTTGCTTACAGCGGTCCGTTCGCCTGTGGGGTTGGTGCCCGTGGCCCCTCTTCGGTGGCGGATTTAAGGTTCAGTGGTCTGTCTTCCACGCAGAGCCGGACCTTTTCCCTTAAATCTGAGGGCCCAGGCAAACATGTTAGCTCCTGGACTAAGCCTGTTCGGAAGGGCTCCCTTTCCTTTAGGGTACTGGCGTAATTCCTGGGAATCCACTGCTGGCATTTTTTGGTCCCTCGTGTCTTGGTTGCAGCAGTTGGTGGGCAAACCTATTGTGCAGGCCCTTGACAGACCATTGAAGCTGTGAGAGCCTTGGTCACGGGCTGGATGGGAGACCTCATGTGAATCTCTATGGGTGTCCCAATGGGAATCTCAGTGGGAGATCCTATCGCTATTTCAATGGGAGACCATAGCTGCATTGACTTTACTGAAGTGAGGGACGGGTTTCCTACGGTGGAGACCTTGTCTTCCTTCCTTTGACTCTTGCTGCGGCAGCTTTGCTGGCGGATTCCTCGTGGAATTGGGCTGCAAAGGCTCCGTCTTTCTTTAATGCTGCTCATCATACCTTATGGTGGGGGCCTGGCCCGGTGTGCCCACTCTGGGTTTCTTTACCTGGTGCGGGTGCTTTTCCGGTTGGTACGTCGCTGGCTGATATCCTGGCCGGGGCTTGTGCCGATGTGGATGCTTTTCCCTCCGGGGTTCCGGCTCCCGCCTTCCGGGGCCGTCCCCCTTCGTGAACCTCGGTTTGCTAAACGAAGGTCCCCTAGTCGGACCCGAAGTTCTTGGGCCAAAGGGGAAGCATGTAGTCTGGTTTTTTGGTTCGGTCCTCCTTTGGCGAGAAGTTCCAGTATCAGTGATGGCTCGCTCCAGGACGGAGGAAGGCTTGACCCTTTCTCTCGGCCGGCTCCGGGGTTGGGGCTTGCGAGGGAGCTCTCGCTCTTCTCAGTGTCTGGTTGACACTGGGGTTCGCTTAGGCTCCTGGGGGCCCCTGGTGATTGCGTCTGTCCGCTGTTCAGGAAAAGGCGCTTTTCTGATAAGAAGGAACGGGCCCTTGTGTGATCTAAGGGGGGTTTCCCCGGTTCCTCCAGCCGCCTGCGGCAGGGGGTTCTGTTCCCCGCCGTTTTCTCGTGCCACAGCCAGTCAGTTCGTTCCAGTCTTTTATACCCCTGAATCCCCGGAACAGCTTTCTGGTGCGGAGCTCGTTCTTGAGGGGGACTTGGTAGTCGACAATCGGGGTTGGTTTCCAATTGTTTCGGGGTGGGGCTGGCTCTGCCGGACGCGTAACACAATGTTCCGGTTCACAGTCGCCAACGGCAGTTCTGATGTTCGCCCGGTTTGGGGGGATTCCTCTGCCTTGCTGTGCCAGACTCTCCCCTTCGGCCTGGCGATGGTTCCTCGGCTTTTCACGGCGCTGCTGGCAGTAGTGTGGCCGCTTCCGACGTCCGCGGGATTAATTATTCCATATCTGGAAGTTTGCTGCTTGTGGGGGACCCCTGGGGTTTGTGCCTGTCTGCGGCTGGTTTAGTCTTCCCTGGGTCAGCTGAGTTGGATTGTTGATCTGGGAAGGTCCGGGCTGTTCCCCGCCACGCGTCAGCTGGTTCGGGGTTTTTTTCTGGGTTACCCAGTCTCTGCTTTGCCTCCTTCTGGCCGTCTGGGGTCGTGGCGTGCCTGAACGCAGTCCAGCGACCCCGCGGGGGCATAATGTCGGGAAGCTCCCCGCTGACCTCGAGGCCGTTGCGTCTTCGGTCATCCCTTTCTGCAGTACAGGGGCTCTCCTCAGTTGGGTTTCTGGAGGGCTGTGTCCCTCTTGGGCTCCCTCTCGTCCTGTATCCCCGCTGTTCCTTGGGCACAGTTGCGCTCTCGGGCCCTTCTGTGGATGGTTCCCCAGCATCGGGTCGGGTTAGGGATGGCCTTGGACGCATGGATGGTTCTGTCCCCTCCGCCTTTAGATTCTCTGGAGGGGGGGCTGCTCCCTGGGCGCCTCTCCAGGGGCGTCCCGTGGGGTGGTCCGGTCTCCGATGCTTACCACAGAGCCAGTTACTGGAGATGGGGGCCCTCCTTCGGGACCTGTCCGCTCGGGGGTGCCTGAGACTCCTCGCCTCTCCAGGCTGTCCTCCCTTATGCGGGAGTTCCTGGCTGGTTGGAAGGCAGTTCTGCTTTCCTTACTTCCCTTCGGAGGCACCATCTTAGTGTCCTCTCCGGCTACAGTGTGTTGGTGGCTTCGTGGCACCGTCAGGGGGACACCCGGTCTCAGGCCCTCATGGGAGTTGCGCGGGGCGTTGTCAGCTGTTGGAACGCCCGTCTGATTCCCTCTCTGCCCTTCGCATGCGGGGGGGTGGCAACTTCCTGGACGGATTTTCTCTGCAGGGTGCAGCTCCAACGGGAGCAGTGGGCCCTGGATTTGAGTGTTTTTTCTTTTTGGCTCCGATTGTGGCCAGGTTGGGCCTTCTGGAGATGGTTTTCCTTGCCACTCGGAAACACGTCTGTTCTCTGTTTCCCGGAGTCCGGCCTGGGCTGGGGACGCTCTACTGTTCCCCTGGTCCTTGGGCCTTCTGTGTCCCTTCCCTCCCTTGGTTAGGTTCCTGCAGTGCTCCGGAAGGTCAGGAAGGACAGGGCGAGGGTCGTCGTGATGGCGCACTTCTGTCCCCGAGGAGCTTGGTTCTTTTGGCTCAGTCGCCTGTCCAGCCAGGCTCCCTGGACTCTCCCCCTATTCCAGTCTCTCCTGCAGGGACCGGTCCCCCTTCCGCTGGTCTCCGGCTGCCGGCCTGGGACTTGCCCAGGCGGCTCCGGTCACGTGGGGGATTCTCTGGTGGCCTTGTTCTTGTGCTGTGGTCCGGTCGAACGCCGGTTGCCACCGTTTTTTTTCTGGTGCCGGGTGGTTTACCTTTTCTGTCTTCTTCGGGGACGAGTCCCGACGGTGGGCTCCTGTGCCGGCAATTTTCGACTTCCTCCAGTAGGTGGCGGATTGGTCTTTGTCGATTCCCTGGAGCTCTGTTTTCGGCCTTGGGGGCCTGTGCCTTTGTTCCCTCGATGGGTCTCTGTCCAAGGGTGGCTCCTTGGGGTCTCATTTTAGTTCTGAATGCCTTAACCAAGCCTCCCTTTGGGTTTTTTCTCTTGTGCTTCGCCTAGGGTCCTGCCTCGGCAGTTGGTGTTGGGCGGTGGCTTGCCATCCGCCAGCCTTTTTTTGTGTGTCCTCCTGGCCTTGTCGGTGGGGCCTGGTTCTACGGGTTTGGCTGGACGGGGTCATCCTGTACCTGGTTCCTTCCTTCTGCCCAAGGTGACTCTCATGTTCCGCGGACGGCGGGAGCTTGTTCTCCCTTCCTTCTGTGGTCTTCCTGCAATTCTGAGGGCCGTGGTTCTCCACACGTTCGTGGTCTGGTGGGAGTTGCTTGCCTGCTTCGTCGGGCCACGGCCTGGCGTCTGGCTCTGTCCCTCTTGTTTTTCTTTCGAGGGGCCTCTTGGGGTGAGGCAGTGTCCGTGGGTGCCCTTGCTTGGTGGTTGCGGTAGGCCTTCGCTCTTGCTTCTTCCGGTCAGGTGCGGGTCCCGGGTGGGCCTTTGTGCGCTTCCACCAGGGCAGTAGCTGCTTCCTGGGCGAGGGTGGCTGTTGTCCCCTTAGCCTTGATCTGTGGGGCTGCTCCTTGGTCTTCTCCTTCTCTTTTCTTCGAGCATGTCAGGCTTGATCTTGCTGCCGCTATGGTGGTGACCTTTGGTAGACGAGTTCTGCTAGCGGTGGTCCCTCCCTAATTTTCTTTTCTCTGAAATCTCTCAGGTGGTGCTGTCGTGGCGATAGGGAAAAATCTAAATTACTTACCGGTAATGTTTTTCATGAGCCACGACAGCACCACCGCATCCCTCCCTATTGCCTGTTGGTGTTGGTCCTGTTTGGAAGGGGGGGTGTGATTTGTTGAGTTCTTTTGGTTGTGTACTAATGCTTGTTGGGTTCCCCTCTCCGGTCTCTGTAACCGAAACTGAGGTTCAGGAGAGGTCCCGCCTTTTTTATCTCAGAGGTTTCCTGTCTGGATGGGCGGTCCTATCTCTCAGGTGGTGCTGTCGTGGCTCATGAAAAACACATTACCGGTAAGTAATTTAGATTTTTCAGCACAACTATTGTGCTGAAAAGTTCCCCCCCCCCTCGGCTTATACTTGAGTTGGTGGGGGTGGGGGGGACGCTGTGACGAGGCTGGAGGAGACAGGAGGGGCTGCAGTGACTGCGGGAGGTCATGTGGAGCCGCTCATTAGTGTAATGAATATGCACTGCATCCCCCATCCATCAGTGGCGGGGGAGCGGTGCATATTGCACTACACTGGCCCCCAGCAGTGGTATACAGCCCCCCTCCCTATTATCTGGCCCCCATGCTGAGGCACACATTAAAACAAACATTTTATACATTACCTTTCCGGCGACTCCTTGCTGGCACCGCCGCATACTCCGGTCTCCCTGCCTCTTCCTGCTTGTGCCAGTGTCATGTGACCGGCGCAGCAGCGATTACGTCATCACTGCTGCGCTGGTCACATGACACCGGCACAAGCGGGAAGAAGCCGGGAGACCGGAGGATGCGGCGGTGCCAGCAAGGAGTCGTCGGAAAGGTAATGTATAAAATGTTTGTTTTAATGTGTGCCATAGCATGGGTGCCAGATACTAGGGAGGGGGCTGCTATATACCACTGCTGGGGGGCTGGTGCATTTCTCACCTTAGGCTTATACTCGAGTCAATAAGTTTCCCTTGTTTTGGAGGGTAAAATTAGGGGCCTCGGCTTATACTCGACTGTATAGTATAAATAGCGTTGTAACAGGTGAGTCAGATAAAGGCTATCATTACCTATCTATTATAAGGACTCAGCCACCTTTATATAGAGCTCGATAATATATCCCAACGACCTATAAGGATATATGAAAGAATGTGTTTATATAAATGTCTCAAACTGTACCTATATATCTTTAAAAATAATATATATAAGATCCCAATGGTATGGTCCTCTATCTTCTATGTGTTACATATATACAATCCTAATAAAATGGGGAAGACCCAATGATAGCTAATCCACATTATGTCCTCCAGTTATCTACTATATTTAATAATAACTATGATCATAATTAATAATTATAACTATACCTTGGAGTCATATAGGAAATATATGTCCTTAATGTTCTATGTGGCCCTGTGGTGGTCGAGACCTATCTATATTTATTTTTGGAAAAAACCATATCAGAGTTTTAATCTCAACTAAAAGTATTTTTTAATATTATAATGACACTTATACATTAAATCACTACCTGTACTTTGTTCTATGAGACACACAAGGGTAGAATTTCAAGATCTACAAAGAATCAAAAAAATCACTAAGAAAGCAGAATCAGTTGATACATTAAGGTCTAAGTATAAAGATAATATGCCCATACCTAGGTATAGGGAAATGCCCAGTGATTGACCTAGCGAAAAACTTTCGATCAGTCTCATCCAGCATGCAAAAAAGTGTGCTCCAGAGAATCTGGGTGGTTATACTACCTGATGTGAACTATGCGGTGCCTCGCTGTGGTGTGCGACGCCGTTCATTTCGGCGCTAGTGTTTAAAGGAAAGGGGCGAGACATAGGCGCGATGTCCCTTCCACCCAATGGAACGTAAGGAAGTGTATTGACACACGCTGCGCATGCGCAGTAAGAAAAATGGGAGTGTAAGTCAAAAGCAGCTTATCACAGCGATACAGAATATGAACAACACAAATCAAAGCCATTGGATCCCGCTCATAAGGATGAGTTTAATAGTGCATCTGGAACAGAAAGCCAAAATTAGTATCCGTGCTACATCAATCTTATAACTTTGTAATAGGATCACTATTACATGAGTTTAAAAAAACATGTGCTACATCATAATAACGTATATACATTCCCATGTAGGTGTAAAAGAGAAGAAAAAAGACAAAACAGTTGTCATTATTATTATTATTATTAGGTATTTATATAGCGCTATTAGGATACATGGCTCTTTACAAGTTAGAGGGTAGACAAAGACAAGTGGTCGAAAACGATGACAAATCGACAAATCAATCATACAATAGGGCCGGGGATCCTGTCCGCGACGGCTCACAGTCTAGAGGGGGGTGGGGAGGGAGACAGTAGGAGGGGGAGAGGTGAGATGGTACAGTGGATTGGGTCTCAGTGTGTGTTGTAGGCTTGTAGGAAGAGGTGGCCCTTCAGGTTTTTCTTGAAGGTTCCCAGGGTAGGGGAGTGTCTGATGTGGTGGGGGAGGGAGTTCCAGAGTCTGGCAGAAGCATGAGAGAAGTCTTGTGTGTGGTTGTGGGAGGTGAAAATGCGGGGGGTTGAGAGAAGCAGTTCCTAAGAGGAGCGCAAGTTGCGTGAGAGGAGGTAGCGGGAGACTACGTCGGACATGTAGGGAGGGGACAGGTTGTGTATGGCCTTGTATGTAACGGGGAGATAGGTGGATGAGTGGGGCAGCAGAGTTGAGGATGGTGCGAGGGAGGAGGCAGGGAGGACGGTGAACAGGAGGTTGCAGCAGTCCAGGCGGGAGATGATGAGGGCATGGACAAGTGTCTTGGCCGTGTTGTAGTCAAGGAAGGAACGGATACGGGCAATGTTTTTTAGTTGGGAGTCGACAGGCGGTGGCGAGGGCTTGGATGTGGGGCTTGAAGGAGAGGGAGGAGTCGAGGATTACCCCGAGGCACTTGGTGTGGGGGAGGGGTGAGAGTGTGCAGTCATTGATAGTGATTGATAGGTCAGGAAGCGGGGCAGGGTTCGGGGGAAAGACGATGAATTCGGTCTTGTCCATGTTGAGTTTTAGGAAGCGGGTAGAAAAGAAGGATGCAATGGCGGATAGGCATGGAGGAATTTTGGATAAAAGGGAGGAGATATCAGGGCCAGACAGATAGAGCTGGGTATCGTCAGCGTAGAGGTGGTATTGGAGTCCATGTGACTCGATGAGGTTGCCTAGGCCGAGGGTGTAAATGGAGAAGAGTAGTAGTCCCAGGACCGAGCCTTGGGGGACACCTACAGAGAGGGGGTGGGGCGAGGAGGAGGTGTGGGAGTGGGTGATGCTAAAGGTCCTGTCCATTAGGTAGGAGGAGATCCAGGAGAGGGCGAGGTCAGTAATGCCAAGAGACTCAAGAATTTGAAGTAAGAGGGAGTGGTCAACAGTGTTGAAGGCAGCAGAGAGGTCGAGAAGGATGAGGACGGAATAGTGTCGTTTGCTCTTGGCGATCAGAAGGTCGTTAGTGACTTTGGTTAGGGCTGTTTCGGTGGAGTGGTGAGGTCGGAAGCCGGATTGTAGGCGATCAAAGAGAGTACAGGAAGAGAGGTAGGAGGACAGTTCGGAATAGACGTGTTGTTCAAGTAGTTTTGAGGCAAACGGGAGGAGAGATATGGGGCGATAGTTGGAGACTGCTGTAGGGTCAAAGGATGTTTTTTTTTTAGGAAGGGCATGATTAGGGCGTGTTTGAAGGGTGAGGGGAATGTGCCGGATTTGAGTGAAATATTGAAGAGGCGTGTTAGAGCAGGGATGAGGACTGAGGTGAGGTTGGGGATGAGGTGGGAGGGGAGTGGATAAATGGCGCATGTGGTGAGGTGTGATCGTGCTAGAAGGGAGGAGAGGTGGTCCTCTGTCATGGGGGTGAAACTGCATTTGGTTGAGGGGGGATGGGCTGGAGGTGGGATGAGGCGGGGGGAGTGAGGGTTGAAGCTTTGTCTGAGTTTGTCAATTTTGTCTTTGAAGAAGGTGGCAAAGTCGTCGGCGGAGATGATGGGTGAGGGAGGAGGTGCAGGGGGACGAAGTAAAGAGTTGAAGGTTTTGAAAAGTTGTTTGGGGTTGTGAGACAGGGCGGTAATTAGGGAAAAGAAGTAGGCTTGTTTTGCGGAGTCAAGGGCAATCTTGAAGGTATTGAGGGAACGCTTGTATAGAGCGAAGTGCTCTGCGGAGTGGGATTTCTTCCATTTCCGCTCGGCTGCCCTAGTCGTCCGTCTGAGTTTTTTGATGAGGGTCGTGAGCCAGGGTTGTCGTTGTACTCGTGTTGTGTTAAATGTGAGTGGAGCAGCCTGGTCGAGGGCTGTGGTAAGAGTGGTGTTGTAGAGGGAGGCGGCAGAGTCAGCGTCTTGAGAGGAGGCCAAGTCTGAGAGGGGGAGGAGGGATTCTGAGAGTGAATGGAAGTCTATGAGCTTAAGGTTTCTGCGGGGGTGGGGGAGTGTCTGGAGAGGGGGGAGCGTGGTAGGGGGGAGAGGGATGAGAATGTCAGTAGGTTGTAGTCGGAGTGGGTGAGGGTTGAGTATGTGAGGTCGGTGAGGGAGCGGGTGAAGACTAGGTCAAGTGTGTGGCCACCAGTGTGTGTGTGGTGGAGGAGATCCATTGGAAGAGGCCGAAGGAGGAGGTGAGGGATAGGAGTCTGGAGGCAGCGGCTTTGTGGGTGTCGATGGGGATATTGAAGTCACCCATGACGATGGTGGGGATCTCGGAGGAGAGGAGGTGGAGGAGCCAGGTTGTGAAGTGGTCAAAGAAGGTAGAGGGGGATCCAGGGGGGCGGTAGACAACGGCCAGTTGGAGGTTGCAGGGGGAGTAGATGCGGACAGCGTGTACCTCGAAGGAGGGGAGGGGGTGGTGTAAGTGGGGAGAAGGAGCAGTCATTGGCCAGAAGTAGGCCGCCAACACCTCCGCCGCGGGTGTTGGTGGGGCGGGGAGTGTGGGAGAGCGTGAATCCACCGTAGGAGAGGGCAGCCGGGGAGGTTGTGTCAGAGGGGGTAAGCCAGGTCTCTGTGAGGCCGAGGAAGGAGAGTTTTTTTGGAGATGAAGAGGTCGTGGATAAGTGTGAGTTTGTTATGGACCGAGCGGGGGTTCCAGAGTGCGCCGGGTAAGGGGACAGGAGAGGCAGGGGTGGGGGGAATGGGTCGGAGGTTAAGGGGGTTACGAGGGTTGGTGATGGGTCGTCAGAGTGGGATGGAGGGGAGTGAGGTGGTGTGGTGGGGTGGGCCAGGATTAGGGGAGATGTCACCAGAGAGTAGGAGGAGCAGGGAGAGGGTTAGTAGGAGGAGCAGGGAGACGGTTAGGAGGTGGGAGCAGGGGAGCTTGCGTGGTGGGCGTGTACATCTAGAGATGGTGGGTTGAAAGTGGGGGAATAGTTCGGAGGATAGGGTGAGGTGGGTTAGAAGGAAGGAGGATGAGAGCAAAATTCCTTTGCTCAGTGGGGGGATGGGTGGGGGTAGTAGGAAATGGAGAAGGATGGGAGTGAAGGTGAGGAGAAGCAGGAACATGGTGGGGGGAGAGGTGGCTGGGGTCAGAGGTAGCTGGGGATCTGGTGTGGCAAGGGTGAGTTCAAAATTGTGGGTGGTTAGCCGCGTTTGAGGTACGGCCAGGTGATGAGATGCAGTCTGGGGGAGGAGGTGCGGTTCAGGGGTGAGGTGCAGTTCGGTGAAGAGGTGATGCAGTCGAGGACGTTGCGGCCAGGACGAGTTGGCGCAGGTGATGCAGCCGTGGATGAGGTGATGCAGCCGGGGTGAAGTGAAGCAGCCGGGCTGGGGTGGAGCAGCCAGGGTGAGATGATGTAGCCCAGGAGGAAATGATGCCGCCAGGGGGTGAGCTGAAGCAGGCGGGGGATGAGATGAAGCAGCCAGGGGATGAGATGAAGCAGCCAGGGGATGAGACGAAGCAGTCAGGGGATGAGACGAAGCAGCCAGGGGATGAGACGAAGCAGCCAGGGGATGAGACGAAGCAGCCAGGGGATGAGACGATATGTAAATAAACAGAAAAGGATGCGCAATGGGTGCACCTGTATAAACAATTTCTTTCCCTAACTAGTAAAAAAGCTGCTCACCTTGGAGGGCTGTGCACTGCCCTGCACAGCCCTGGTAAATCACTTGAAGTGTGGAGCTTAATCGCTCTCCCTGGAATCTCTGTGTGCTGCTGCCTGTGAGCTGCTTCCTCTGGCCCCAGCTCTGAACACGTGACCACTCAGACAGGAAAGGTCCTGTAGTTCCAGGCCTTCACCTCACACCACACAGGTCCTTTTGTTGATGTGCCTTCCAAGCTGCTCCTACTGCTGATCCTCCATGGGAGAAACTGGAACATGTGATTAATGCATAGCAGTCTGTGGAGCGCTCAGGAAAGGCAGGCAGGGTGAATTATAGATAAAACTTAGCTTTTTATTTTTCTCCTTCACAGCCACAACGCGTTTTCACTGACACAGCAGTCTTCCTCAGGTGGAATGAAGGAGGACTTCAAAGTTACAACATTTATAAGTAAAAAACAACCCTCATTGGTTAACAACCCCCTTTATGTCAACCAATCCTCAAATCCCCTGGTTAACCCTATCAATACTATAACCATAGGTAGTTCATATTACATCTTCCCATTAATAAAATAAGCCTCCCCCACAACACTACCCATAACATTCCTATCCATCATATGTTCAAAATATAAAAATATAAAAATAAAAAAATATATAAAATGTGTAAAAAACAGATAAAAACCAATAATCATAAAATATACAACATAAAATATATGAAGGGAAAGAAAAACAATAAACCAATATCTGAAATGTAAGGCTGCTACATTCAAGAATTCTATCTGGAAACTTTCTCAATGGTAAGGTTGAGTCCTTCAGGGTATAGCGTCCCCAACCTGAACATCCAATAACTCTCTTTCCGTATTAGATTACTCAATCTATCTTCCACACCCTCCTTGATTTGATCTATGATGGTGAACATCATCCTTCCTGGATCCTTTTGATGATTAGTGGCATAATGGCGAGATACACTGTGCAACTGGTATCCCACCCGGATGTTGTGCCTATGCTTATTCAGCGTCGCATGTGTCGTCTGAATCGTCCTCCCCACATACTGGAGCCCACAAGGGCATTCAATTAGATATATTATGTATGAGGATTGGCATGTGACCTTGTGCCTGATCTGAAAGGTTTCATTAGTGGTGTTTGAATGAAAATTCTTCGCTTGGTTTTGGATCACGTTGCAACATAAACACTTGGGTGTGTTGCAGGCATAACAACCCCAATTAATGTTGCAACTCTCCTGTACCATTTTATGTTTCCGCATTATATTACTGGGCGCAACGAGATTCTTTAGGCTCCTGTTCTTTCTATAAATAATTTTAGGTCTGTCGGGATCACTGAATTCAAAAGGGGGTCTCCTTTCAAGATGAACCAGTGTTTCTCCAGCATTTTTTGCACGATGGATCTGGAACGGCAAAAAGTGGTCACTAGACTCCACTTATTTAGCTCCATTCCAGATTCCCGTGTATTTTTCCCCTTCTCCATCTTGTCCAGACATGAGTCCTGACTGAGATTGCATGTCTTTTTATAGGCATCCTTGAGGATGTTATTGGGATAACCCTTCTCAATGAACCGCTTTCTGAGGATTTTGGATTCACTTTGAAAGTCTGGATCAAAAGTACAATTCTTACGGACCCTCCAATACTGGCCATAGGGCACGTTCCTGATCCACCCGGGGAGGTGCCCACTGTCAAACCTTAAGTAGCTGTTGACGTCCACTGGTTTGAAATGCGTCGCAGTGGACACCATCCCCAGGTGGTCAAGCCGCACCCACAGGTCCAGAAATTGGACTGAGGTAGGGGAGATGGTAACTGTGAAGGTCAATCCCCAATCATTCAGATTAAGACCATTGACAAAGGCTTCTGCCTCCTCCACTGACCCCCTCCAAAGGATGAATAGATCATCAATAAACCTTCGAAAAAAGGCTACCCCCTCTCTTTCAATGTCAGGCTGCGCAATGAGGACCGATTCTACCGCACCCATGAAGATGTTAGCATAACTGGGCGCGAATCTGGTCCCCATCGCGCAGCCTTTTGTCTGACGATAGAGATCCCCTTCAAAGGAGAAGACATTGTTATTCAATATAAATGTGATGGCACTTATCAAAAATTCCCTTTGTTCCACTGGGATGGTGGTGTCATTCAACAGACAATTATTAATTGCCCTCAACCCCAATTCACGTGAAATGTTATTATAAAGGGCAGAAACATCTAATGTCAAAAGAATACATCCTTTCATAGGGGGTAGACTCCTCAGTTCACTAATGAGTTGCGATGAATCCCGCAAATAAGATCTCAATTCCTTAACATATTTTTTGCAAAAACAAATCCACATAATGGGATAGCTTGCAAGTTATGGACCCAATACCCGATATTATGGGTCTCCCCGGGGGGTTCGTCGGATCTTTATGCAATTTGGGTAGGAAATATAGGAAGGGTACTTTATACTGTGCGATATCAAGAAATTTATATTCTTTTTTATTCAGGATTTCCCTATCATAGGCTTCCTTGATCAACCTATTATATTTCAAAAAAATTTCTATATTAGGATCTTTTTCTAACTTTTCATAAAATTCAGAATCATCCAAAATCCTTCTGCCTTCCTCAATATACCACATTTTGTCCAAAAGGACTATTCCCCCACCCTTATCAGCATTACGTATAACAATGTTTTCATTTTCCCTGATAGACATGATGGCCTCTCTCTCTCCTCTACTCAGATTACATCTCCCCTTTGGTTGTGAAATAGATCTTAATTCTTTTAATATAAGCTGCTGAAATGTTTCAATATGGGACCCCTTGTGATGTAATGGATAGAACTTATCATTGGGATTTCTCACATTAACATGTTTCATATTGCCGTTGGGTTCCAACTCATTTCGATGTTCAAGGGGATTTTGGACACTTATTCTACTCTTATTCTTCTCTTCCACAAGAAAATGTCTCTGTATAGTTAATTTTCGGAAAAACTCACTGAGGTCAAGGTATAATGAAAATGAGTCTAAATCTGCAGTTGGACAGAAGGATAATCCTCTACCCAGGAGGGATTTCTCCTCATGTGTAAGAATATGTTTAGACAGATTATAAATCCCCAATTCCCTCTCACTCTTTTCTCCTATCCCTTTATTCAAATTGACTTGGGGTTGGTTCTCAATTTCTTTGGTATAATCTCCTGGGGCTGGACATTTCCCTCTCCTGGACTCTCCACTTCCCCTACAACCTCTTCTCCCCTTTTTCTTTTTGGGTGGCGTCTGGGAGCCACCCGAAAAAACTGGGTGATCTTTGAATCTTTCAAAACCACCCTTCTCTCCTCCACTGCCTCCAAAACCCCCTCCTCATTTTGTGCCCCATATACACTTGATCTCGTTATCTCCTGGGCAAAGGGAAGGATTTGTAACGAGGTGTTTACAATCAAAGTGGAGGTTTCAATCTGACTATTTGAACCACCATTAACATCACATTTCTGGGGTACTCCAGTTGCATCTGGATTCCACCCCTGGGTCACCTCTATTGAATCTCCCACAGTCCTAATCTCCTCAACTATACCAGATTCTCCCACAGGGTTCATACCGGAATTAACCACTATATCCACTCCCCTAGGGTTGACCCCAGGGAGTTCAACAGGGTTTTGGGGGTTTATTCTACTCTCATTTATCACTCCCATAATTTTTGAATTTATAGGTTGTTCAACTTCACCGAATTGAATACACCCCTCACCCCCCTTCCGGACAGGCGTGTGGTCCATCAATTCACTAGTTCCCTTGCTGGCCCCTGACAAATTTTCAGATATCTGAGTAGAAGTAAATTCATGTACTGTAAGTATAGATAAATCAAGGCCATTAAAAGTCAGAGGCAGAGTCAGCGTCTTGAGAAGAGGCCAAGTCTGAGAGGGGGAGGAGGGATTCTGAGAGTGAATGGAAGTCTATGAGCTTAAGGTTTCTGCGGGGGTGGGGGAGTGTCTGGAGAGGGGGGAGCGTGGTAGGGGGGGAGAGGGATGAGAATGTCAGTAGGTTGTAGTCGGAGTGGGTGAGGGTTGAGTATGTGAGGTCGGTGAGGGAGCGGGTGAAGACTAGGTCAAGTGTGTGGCCACCAGTGTGTGTGTGGTGGAGGAGATCCATTGGAAGAGGCCGAAGGAGGAGGTGAGGGATAGGAGTCTGGAGGCAGCGGCTTTGTGGGTGTCGATGGGGATATTGAAGTCACCCATGACGATGGTGGGGATCTCGGAGGAGAGGAGGTGGAGGAGCCAGGTTGTGAAGTGGTCAAAGAAGGTAGAGGGGGATCCAGGGGGGCGGTAGACAACGGCCAGTTGGAGGTTGCAGGGGGAGTAGATGCGGACAGCGTGTGCCTCGAAGGAGGGGAGGGGGTGGTGTAAGTGGCGAGAAGGAGCAGTCATTGGCCAGAAGTAGGCCGCCAACACCTCCGCCGTGGGTGTTGGTGGGGCGGGGAGTATGGCAGAGCGTGAATCCACCGTAGGAGAGGGCAGCCGGGGTGGTTGTGTCAGAGGGGGTAAGCCAGGTCTCTGTGAGGCCGAGGAAGGAGAGTTTTTTTGGAGATGAAGAGGTCGTGGATAAGTGTGAGTTTGTTATGGACCGAGCGGGGGTTCCAGAGTGCGCCGGGTAAGGGGACAGGAGAGGCAGGGGTGGGGGGAATGGGTCGGAGGTTAAGGGGGTTACGAGGGTTGGTGATGGGTCATCAGAGTGGGCTGGAGGAGAGTGAGGTGGTGTGGTGGGGTGGGCCAGGATTAGGGGAGATGTCACCAGAGAGTAGGAGGAGCAGGGAGAGGGTTAGTAGGAGGAGCAGGGAGACGGTTAGGAGGTGGGAGCAGGGGAGCTTGCGTGGTGGGCGTGTACATCTAGAGATGGTGGGTTGAAAGTGGGGGAATAGTTCGGAGGATAGGGTGAGGTGGGTTAGAAGGAAGGAGGATGAGAGCAGAATTCCTTTGCTCAGTGGGGGGATGGGTGGGGGTTGTAGGAAATGGAGAAGGATGGGAGTGAAGGTGAGGAGAAGCAGGAACATGGTGGGGGGAGAGGTGGCTGGGGTCAGAGGTAGCTGGGGATCTGGTGTGCAAGGGTGAGTTCAAAATTGTGGGTGGTTAGCCGCGTTTGAGGTACGGCCAGGTGATGAGATGCAGTCTGGGGGAGGAGGTGCGGTTCAGGGGTGAGGTGCAGTTCGGGTGAAGAGGTGATGCAGTCGAGGACGTTGAGGCCAGAACGAGTTGGCGCAGGTGATGCAGCCGTGGATGAGGTGATGCAGCCGGGGTGAAGTGAAGCAGCCGGGCTGTGGTGGAGCAGCCAGGGTGAGATGATGTAGCCCAGGAGGAAATGATGCCGCCAGGGGGTGAGCTGAAGCAGGCGGGGGATGAGATGAAGCAGGCAGGGGATGAGATGAAGCAGCCAGGGGATGAGATGAAGCAGCCAGGGGATGAGACGAAGCAGCCAGGGGATGAGACGGAGCAGCCAGGGGATGAGACGAAGCAGCCAGGGGATGAGACGAAGCAGCCAGGGGATGAGATGATGCAGCCAGAGGCCGAGTTGATGCAGCCGGGGGATGAGATGAAGCAGCCGGAGGATGAGATGAAGCATCTGGGGGATGAGATGAAGCAGCCGGAGGATGACGTGAAGCAGCCGGAGGATGAGATGAGGCAGCCGGAGGATAAGATGAGGCAGCCGGAGGATGAGCTGAAGCAGTCGGAGGATGAGCCTAAGCAGCCGTAGGGTGAGATGAAGCAGCCGGAGGATGAGCTGAAGCAGCCGGAGGATGAGATGATGTAACCAGAGGATGAGATGATGCGATGATGCAGCCAGAGGATGAGGTGATGCAGCCAGAGGATGGGGTGGCGTAGCCAGTGGTGAGGTGGCACGGTCAGGGGTTGGAACCGGTCTGGCGTTGGATGTAGGGGCAAGATACTGAGATGCAGTCAGGATCAGATGTAGATGGGGGTGAAATGCAGCCAAGGGTCAAATGCAGCAAGGGGGTCCATATGGCAGAGAGGTCGCTGCAGCCAGAAGGGTCCGTGAGGCCGAGGGGCCTGTGCAATAGGGCAAATGCAGCCGGAGCGTCAGTGAGGCAGCCAGGGTCAGTTGCAGCCAGAGGGGTCAATGCGGCAGAGGGTTCACTGCAGCCAGAAGGGTCCGTGAGGCCGAGGGGGCCTGTGCAGTAGGACCAGTGCAGTCGGGCGTCAGTGAGGCAGCCGGGGTCAGGTGCAGCCAGAGGGGTCCATGCAGCAGAAGGATCATTGTAGCCGGGGGCCGTGAGGCAGAGGGGTCAAAGCGTCTAGGGGGACTGTGAGGTAGAGGGGTCCGTGCAGTGTGTCCATGCAGCAGCAGGATCGGATGGGACCGGGTGGTCAGGGGCCCACGGTCGTGGTGTAGGTGATGGGCACCTCTGACCAGTCAGCGGGCTGTGGCAGGCAGGGGCTTCTGCGGAGTGTGCGGTGTCGCTGGTCCCTGCACAGCCTACTGCCCCGTGCCGCTGTGGAGGGACCCGAGGGTAATGCTGCCAGCCCCACTGGGTCCACAGTTTAGTAGGAAGTGGTGGGCTCTGTGGGTAGCGCCGTCTGTCCCCCGCAGCCGCAGCTATGCAACGTCGTGGGGGGCCGGCACCACCACCTGAGCCCAGGAGTGGGGCTGGACAGGCCGCGGTCGGGGCTGCAGCGGTGGTGGGGAGAGGTGGAGGGCGGGGGCGGCGGCACGCACTTATCGGTGGCGTCTGGGCGGAGGCGCACCGGGCTGGCCGCACGTGGGTCCGGACTACTGCGGGGAGGAGCGCCCGCACAGCTTCTGCTGCCGAGACTTCAGGAAGGCCGCGGGAGCTGGCCGCGGCTCGGGGCCAGGGCCCTTGGAAAGGACGCGCCTGCAGTGTTTAGATGGAGCGGCTCTCCGGGCAGGCAGAGCGGGGGGAGCCGCAGGGCTGCGCCAGGAGCACAGCGCTGCCGGAGGCACCTGGGTGCCGGCGCGGCTGGGAGTGGGGCCCAGGTGGGGAGCCGCAGGGCACGACCGCAGGCTGGGGTGAGCGGCCCAGATGGCTGGTGGGGTGCCCGGGGGTGATAGTCAGGAGGCAGCTGGTGTGTGGGGAGGACAGGCAGGCTTGGATGCGGTGGATGGTGTCCAAGGTACCTGGAGCCTCCTCACATGCGACCATTATTACAATGATAGATCACCACCCCCAAGTATTTTAGATTAAATCCATTTCTTAAAGATGAGCACGTGAATCAAAGGATAACATTCCCCCAGTGGAATTATATTATTAATGTATTACTGGCATAATCACGTATTTGTGTTCACGCAATAGAGAACCTGGTGATGGATAATCTACTCATTACTTTTAATTGTGTTTTTAAACAAATGTCTCATATTCACGGTTTAGACCGGCCGGTTCCAAAGATTGAAGAGTATGGATCCAGAAAGCTTCTCTTTCCTTAAGCCTCTGAATCCTGTTATCTCCTCTTCTCATTGGGGGTACGCTCTCAATGATCTGAAAGCGTAACTGTGAGACTCCGGTGTCCAGTTTCAGACTCTGTTCCTTTGGGGCAAACCAGTATGGCTCCACTCCCCCTGCTGCTACTACCCCTTGCCTCCGACCCTCGCTCTAGGGCCCCTCACGCAGGTTAATAGTGCTCACTGGTATGGGCTTAGCACAGCTCCATCACCAGGATGTCTTCACAGTCCTCCCTTGAACTGCACTCGGAACTACACTGACTAACTCCACCTCCAAGCCTGAATTTATTGGGGACCTCGCCTGAACTCAGCTTGCAGAGCTCCCCCTTCAGGTCTGGAGTGAAAGGTGTTGTGTGCGGGCTTTCCTGATGTGGAGATCCTTTTCTGTCCCAGGTGTATCTGTGGCAACCGAGTGCCACACTAAGAAGGGATCCCCATTTACCAAACGTGGTTTCTAACTACTTACGGAAGGGATTGCTAATAGCTGAGTTTTCAACTAGTTGGACAGGGCATCAATTCCTATTAAAGCTTAATTTATGCTACCAATCAGGGCATTGTTGTTGGGAATAAGGGTACAGCATGATGCCATAACCATCCTACTGACCAGCTGCAATATGCCAGAATCATATCGAGCATGAGTAAATTCTGATTATCATAGTGGAGGTGGCACTCAACTGCAGCTACCCCTCGAAATGCATCCTTACTAAAATTTACAAATCTCAGTTATAGTAGATATGTATCCAGGCCCGGACTGACAGCATGGAGCACCAGGGGTTCTCCCGGTGGGCCGGTCGGTGTGGAGTGGGCGGGGCCTAACTGCAGACTGCGCCATGGTGGAGCAGGAGTGATTTGTCCTTTTAAAATCACCAGCGGCCGCAATGTCATGGGCGTACCCAGCGTGGGGCAGGGGGGGGGGGGGGTAGGTGCCCCCCCCAAGAGGCTGCTTTTACCCCCAGAGTGCAGAGTGACAGTGTGTGCAATGTGTGTGTGCAATGTGTGTGTGCAATGTGTGTGTGCAATGTGTGTATGTGCAATGTGTATGTGTATGTGCAATGTGTGTGTGTGTGCAATGGTGCAATGTGTGTATGTGCAATGTGTGTGTGTGTGTGTGCAATGGTGCAATGTGTGTATGTGCAATGTGTGTGTGTGCAATGTGTGTGTGCAATGGTGCAATGGTGCAATGTGTGCAATGGTGCAATGTGTGTGTGTGCAATGTGTGTGTGTGTGTGTGTGTGTGTGTGCGCAATGTGTGTGTGTGCAATGCTACACAGTGCAAGCTGCAGTGCCGGCCCCGGGAGCAGAAGAGCCTTTGCAGCTGCCCTGTGGACTATGGGGGGCTGGAGGCAGAGACACAGCAGCCGGAGGATCACAGTGAGTGTAAAATAAATGTAATGTAAATAAAGATAAAGTTGGCTGCACTGTGCTTGTGATGGGGGCCTCCAGCCTCTGTCCTCCTGCCCTCACCCCTCCAGCCTCCGTCCTCCTGCCCTCACCCCTCCAGCCTCCGTTCTCCTGCCCTCACCCCTCCAGCCTCCGTCCTCCTGCCCTCACCCCTCCAGCCTCCGTCCTCCTGCCCTCACCCCTCCAGCCTCCGTCCTCCTGCCCTCACCCCTCCAGCCTCCGTCCTCCTGCCCTCACCCCTCCAGCCTCTGTCCTCCTGCCCTCACCCCTCCAGCCTCTGTCCTCCTGCCCTCACCCCTCCAGCCTCTGTCCTCCTGCGCTCACCCCTCCAGCCTCTGTCCTCCTGCGCTCACCCCTCCAGCCTCTGTCCTCCTGCGCTCACCCCTCCAGCCTCTGTCCTCCTGCCCTCACCCCTCCAGCCTCCGTCCTCCTGCCCTCACCCCTCCAGCCTCCGTCCTCCTGCCCTCACCCCTCCAGCCTCCGTCCTCCTGCCCTCACCCCTCCAGCCTCCGTCCTCCTGCGCTCACCCCTCCAGCCTCTGTCCTCCTGCGCTCACCCCTCCAGCCTCTGTCCTCCTGCCCTCAGCCCAACAGCCTTCGTCATCCTGCGCTCACCCCTCCAGCCTCCGTCCTCCTGCGCTCACCCCCAGCCTTCATCCTGGTCTAACCGCCTGCCCACCATATACTGTGCTGCTAACCACTGAGCCATCATACTTTGCTAACCACAGAGACATCGCGCAGTGCTAACCACTGAGCCACCGTACAATGCTAACCACTGAGCCACCATACAGTGCTAACCACTGAGCCACCATACAGTGCTAACCACTGAGCCACCATACAGTGCTAACCACTGAGCCACTATGCAGTGCTAACCACTGAGCCACCATATACAGTGCTAACCACTGAGCCACCATATACAGTGCTAACCACTGAGCCACCATATACAGTGCTAACCACTGAGCCACCATATACAGTGCTAACCACTGAGCCACCGTATACAGTGCTAACCACTGAGGCACCGTATACAGTGCTAACCACTGAGCCACCATACACAGTGCTAACCACTGAGCCACCATATACAGTGCTAACCACTGAACCACCATACAGTGCTGACTACTGAGCCACCATATACAGTGCTAACCACTGAGCCACCATATACAGTGCTAACCACTGAGCCACCATATACAGTGCTAACCACTGAATCACCATACAGTGCTAACCACTGAGCCACCGTATACAGTGCTAACCACTGAGCCACTATACAGTGCTAACCACTGAGCCACCATATAGAGTGCTAACCACTGAGCCACCATATACTGTGCTAACCACTGAGCCACCGTACTGCGAGTGTATGCCCCTGCGAGTGTATGCCCCTGTGTGTGTATGCCTACCCCTGAAAATAAGACCGGGTGCAACGTTCGGAGCAAATATATTAATATATTAAATATATTAATCTCGCCCGGCCCCTGACGGCAGCCCGCCCATGTCATATACAGCCCCTGCCCCCATAGGGCTCCCCAGTGGCGCAATAAGTCTGATGGGCACAGGTGCGCATTGTAGGCCCCCCACCTTCCGCGTGCACGTTGGTCAGATGTATGGGCCCCATGTAACATTCTAAATCCTATACTCACAAATTGACCCCTCTCCCCCTTCATTATGTATTAATGTCCGTTATCCTGCTGTATATGGTCCTCCTCCTGGAATATGGCCTTTATCGTGGTATATATGTCCCCCATCATGGTTTATATGGTCCTCCTCCTCAGCCACCATAGTCCTCCAATTATTATAATGCATCCCCACATTCCTCCATACATTACAATGTATTCCCATAGTCCTCTATGTATTATAATGCACCCCATAGTCCCCCATTCATAAGGTACCCCCATAGTCATCCAATTATCATAATGCAACCCCTCTATCCTCTATATAGTATAATGTAGCCTCATATGCCTCCATACATTATAATGCACCTCCATACAGTATAATGCACTCCTATAGTTCTCCATATAGTATAATTCACCCCCATAATTCTCCATATAGTATAATTCACCCATAGTCCTCTATACAGTATAATGCACCATTAATAGTCCTCCATTTAGTATAATGCACCCCCATAGTTCTCCATATAGCCCTCCATACAGTCTAATGTACCCTCACAGTCCTGTGTTTAGCATAGTACAGCCTTCCATATAGCACAGTACAGCCTCATAATTCTCCATACAGTATAATGCAGCCACGGTGAGCCACCCCCTTCCCCCCCCCCCCATACTCCTCTGGCCAGCGTGTACTCCTTCATAAAAATCTGTACTTACATCTCCTGGTTCCACCGCAGCTTCCCAAAATTGAGATACAGGAGGAGGTCGTGACGCCGAGCGTTGCACAGTGGAACCCATAAAAGCAGGAAGTGACACCTAGTCCACACTAGGAGAAGGTAGTGCTTCCTGCTTTTTATCCGTTCCACTGTGCAATGCATGGCATCACCCCTGTAGTAAGAGGAAGCGCAGGGGCGGCGCAGGAGGCTCAGTGAAACACACGGGACCCTTAGCGGCCCGTGTGCTGCTGCGCAGTAATGGTACAAGAAGCGGGCACAACCTGAACGACCATGGCTTGCCCCCCCTAGTTTTGATCCTGGGTACACCCATGTCACACAGTGAAGCGCTGTCACGCTGTGGCACACCAATCAGCGGCTGAGGGGCGGACGCGGACCACGCAATATACGGCAGTGCTGTGCTGTGTGACGACATCAA
Source organism: Allobates femoralis (assembly GCA_033576535.1). Classification (NCBI taxonomy): domain Eukaryota; kingdom Metazoa; phylum Chordata; class Amphibia; order Anura; family Aromobatidae; genus Allobates; species Allobates femoralis. The sequence continues at coordinate 375,656,273 of JARQOC010000002.1, forward strand.
GACAGCGACAGCACATTCTTTGTGGGTGGTGGTGGAGAAATGTGCCGGCCACAACAACGCTGGCCAGGCCATTAGAAGCTGGTTCACCGGAACTGACCTGAACATGGCAGTGGCGGCCGGGCCGGCAGCGGACAGTCTCCTCCTCGCTCCTCCGACCTCTAGGCTCCTGTGACCTGTCAGCTGCCTGTGCGGGACAGCAAGCCGAGGGAGGCACAAGGTAAGGCATTTCACTGGCACTTTCACTAATGTCATCTAAGCCTCAGATGATAGTGCAAGTGCTTCAGGTGATAGTGAATGTGCCTCAGATTCTGAGGCACTTTCTCTATCATCTGAGGCACTTTCTCTATCATCTGAGGCACTTTCTCTATCATTTGAGGCACTTTATCATTTGAGGCACTTTCTCTATCATCTGAGGCACATTCACTATCATCATCTAAGCCTCAGATGATAGTGCAAATGCTTCAGATGATAGTGAATGTGCCTCAGATGATAGAGAAAGTGCCTCATATGATAGTAAAAGTGCCTCATATGATAGTAAAAGTGCCTCATATGATAGTAAAAGTGCCTCATATGATAGTGAAAGTGCCTCATATGATAGTGAAAGTGCCTCATATGATAGTAAAAGTGCCTCATATGATAGTAAATGTGCCTTAGATGATAGAGAATGTGCCTCATATGATAGTGATAGGCACTTTCTCTATCATCTGAGGCACATTCATTATCATCTGAGGCACATTCACTATTATTTGAGGCACTTTCTCTATCATCTGAGGCACATTCACTATCATTTGAGGCACTTTCACTATCATCTAAGCCTCAGATGATAGTGCAAGTGCTTCAGGTGATAGTGAATGTGCCTCAGATTCTGAGGCACTTTCTCTATCATCTGAGGCACTTTCTCTATCATCTGAGGCACTTTCTCTATCATCTGAGGCACTTTCTCTATCATTTGAGGCACTTTATCATTTGAGGCACTTTCTCTATCATCTGAGGCACATTCACTATCATCATCTAAGCCTCAGATGATAGTGCAAATGCTTCAGATGATAGAGAAAGTGCCTCAAATGATAGAGAAAGTGCCTCAGATGATAGTGCAAATGCTTCAGATGATAGTGAATGTGCCTCAGATGATAGAGAAAGTGCCTCATATGATAGTAAAAGTGCCTCATATGATAGTAAAAGTGCCTCATATGATAGTGAAAGTGCCTCATATGATAGTGAAAGTGCCTCATATGATAGTAAAAGTGCCTCATATGATAGTAAATGTGCCTTAGATGATAGAGAATGTGCCTCATATGATAGTGATAGGCACTTTCTCTATCATCTGAGGCACATTCATTATCATCTGAGGCACATTCACTATTATTTGAGGCACTTTCTCTATCATCTGAGGCACATTCACTATCATTTGAGGCACTTTCACTATCATCTAAGCCTCAGATGATAGTGCAAGTGCTTCAGGTGATAGTGAATGTGCCTCAGATTCTGAGGCACTTTCTCTATCACCTGAGGCACTTTATCATTTGAGACAATTTCTCTATCATCTGAGGCACATACACTATCATCTGAGGCACATACACTATCATCTGAGGCACATACACTATCATCTGAGGCACATACACTATCATATGAGGCACATTCACTATCATCTGAGGCACATACACTATCATCTGAGGCACATACACTATCATCTGAGGCACATACACTATCATCTGAGGCACATTCACTATCATATGAGGCACATTCACTATCATCTGAGGCACATTCACTATCATCTGAGGCACATTCACTATCATATGAGGCACATTCACTATCATCTGAGGCACTTTCACTATCATCTGAGGCACATTCACTATCATCTGAGGCACATTCACTATCATCTGAGGCACTTTCACTATCATCTGAGGCACATTCACTATCATATGAGGCACTTTCACTATCATCTGAGGCACATTCACTATCATCTGAGGCACTTTCATTATCATCTGAGGCACATTCACTATCATATGAGGCACTTTCACTATTATATGAGGCACTTTCACTATCATCTGAGGCACTTTCACTATCATCTGAGGCACTTTCTCTATCATCTGAGGCACTTTCACTATCATCTGAGGCACATTCACTATCATCTGAGGCACTTTCACTATCATCTGAGGCACATTCACTATCATATGAGGCACTTTCACTATTATATGAGGCACATTCACTATCATCTGAGGCACTTTTTCTATCATCTAAGCCTCATATGATAGTGCAAATGCCTTAGATGATAGTGAGTGAATGTGCCTCAAATTCTGAGGCACTGTCACTGTCAGTCATAGGCATTTTCTCTATCATCTGAGGCACTTTCACTGTCATCTGAGGCACATTCACTATCATATGAGGCAGTTTCACTGCTGCTGGGCTGCTGTGTATGTATTCCAGCACTAATTTTACTACAATGCCAATATAATTACAAATGGTTATTTTTTTGTAAAGCGATTTTGCATGTGGGCTGCTTTGGTTTGAGTTCCAGCGCTGAATTTCAGTCCCAGTCCGGCCCTGTATGTATCCACTGTATTGATGCGATTCAAATCCCGCTGTTACCTGGTCTTTGGCTTTGAACTCGTTTGGTACTCCTCCTCTTGGTACTCCATTATAATCAATGTACATGAAGATTGAAAGAAGTAGGGCAGCTGGTGCCACGCTTACATGTCTGATTTTTAGTTACATATGCATGGAGATACTCTGCATTTGGAGAAACAATCTGAGATGGTATCAGAAATATATCAATAGCATATTTACCCTTCAACCCCACGGTTAGCATCAAATAAAGGTCACCATTTCCACATGTCCACAAGTCAGTCTTAACTACAGTTTGATTCAAAAGGACATGGCCTCATACCAAGTCAGTGGTGCTGGTGAAACTTCAGTTTTATCTAAAATTGGTCAGTCCCTGACACCCGTAAGATAAGTGTCCTAAGCAGTCAGTGCCCCCTGGGATGTTTATATCCATCACATTTGGGTCAGTGTCTGTAGTAAGAGTTTTCTATCATCAAGTATGGGGAGAAAATAGTTGCCAGACTTACAAGTAGGACAGGACCCTATAGTGCAATGTTTGGTTATATATTCTAGCTGTAACAGAGTCATTCTAGTAAGGAGGCTCCCACCCTTACTGTATGTCTTCTCTCAGGCTACAGTAGGTTTGTAGGTTTGTAGGTCCAGTCTTTTGTAGTTTTCCATCTTACAATGTTCCAGGACTCACAATTACACCCATAGTCAATGTCGGCGGTGATGACACATATACACACATCAAGTTTTTAACTAACTACAGGGTCTGAGTTATTGAACCAGAAAGTAATAACTTGTTCTCCAATCTTTCTCTTTTGGGATGTAGCCCTTGGTGAGCCCTCCATTTATCAGCATTTAAGAATAAGTCACAGGGTATGCTTCTGCATCATTCGATGGTTCTTCTGGGCTCATCTGTCTTGCAGTGTGGGTCATGGATCCAGTTGGGCTTCTACTCGAGCTTTACAGCCGTATAGTTGCCAGCAAAACTTCTGACGTTTCTTCTGACCGTCACTCGTTCTCCAGACTTGTAGGGAGCGGCTCCAGTTAACAATACCTGCATGTTGAAGGGAAAAGAAAACTCGAGAATATAGGTTAGACAAGCATTTTGTAAGTGTTAAAACAAGAAGAAGCATATCACAGGGAATATATTGCCCTGACCACATTTTCAACCAAAATCTCATAAAAATTTGTACCATTTTCCAGTACGTCCCCATGACAGCACCACAGGAGGCGTAATCCCATATCCTTCTGTAGGGACAGGAAGCAGAAGAGGTTAAAAGCCCTCCCCTAACCCCACCTCCTCAGTGTATTTCCTGTCCCTACAGAGGACAGGGAGCACAGGGGAGTGCTGGTGTGGGGAGCACTGGCTGAAGGAGCACTTTGAGCGCTGCATCTACTTACTGGGGACCCGGTGGGATCGGGGGGGCTGTGGCTCTCTCCTTCCCGCCATCAAGCGGGTTCCGGGGCCGACACTCCCTGCTGGGAGTCCCTCAGCCTTGCGGGGGGGGGGGGGCAGGAGCCTCCTGGGCCGCTTCCTCCATCATTGAGGCTCTCGGCATCCTGTTTCAGCGGGCCCCGGATTCCCACGGCTGCGGGGACCACTGGGTGCCAAACCAGAAGTTCGGGATGACGCACTTCCGGTCCGCGGCTTCCATCGGGAAATTCAAAGTGCCGGCCAGCGGTGGGTGCCAGAGGAACAGGAGGACATGGCAGGGGGACCTGACCTGCCTGGAGGTAAGAGCTGTCGGTGCCACACTGTACAGGTCCGTGTTAGGATGTGTCCTGGGCCACCCTGTGTGGGGCTGTGCCGTGCTGGGCCAGGCTGAGCTGTGATGCTGTGCCATGCTAAGCCTTGCCATGCCATAATGTGCCATACTGTATTGTACCATGCAGTGACATGATGTACCATACTGGGCTGTGTCATGCTGTACTATGCTGTGCCATGTTGTGTCATGCCGTACTATGCCAGGCCAGGCTGTACCATACTGTGTTGTGCCGTACCATGGTGGGCCATGCGGGGCTGTACTGTGCTGTGTCATGCGGTACTGCACCATGCGATGCCATGCTGTGCCATACTGTGCTGTGCCATACCATACTGGGCCATACCATGCTGGGCCATGCAGTGCTGTGTCATGCCGTACTGTACCATGCAATGCCATGCTGTACCATACTGTGCTGTGCCATCCCATGCTGGGCCATGTGGTGCTGTACTGTGCTGTGTCATGCTGTACTGTACCATGCAATGCCATGCTGTACTATACTGTGCTGTGTCGTACCATGCTGGGTCATGCTGTACTGTACCAGGCAATCTCGTGCTGTACCATACAGTGCTGTGTTGTGCCGTACCATGCGGTGCCATACCGTGCGGTGTCATGCCATACTGTGCCATTAATTGCCATGCTGTACCATTCTGGTTGTGCTGTCCCGTACTGAGCCATGCTGTGCCGTGCCATGATGTACCGTGCTGTGTCAGGCCGTACTGTGTTATGCAATGTCGGGCAGTACCATACTGTGCTGTGTTGTGCCGTACCGTTCTGGGTCCTGTCACACTTACACGGTGCAATACCATGCTGTACCGTGCCATCTCATACTATGCGGTACCGGGCTGGGCCATACTGTGCTGGGCTGTCCTATGCTGTCCCATGCTATGCCATACGGGGTCAGGCCGTGCCATGCTAGTCCATGCCGTACCGTGCTATTACATGCAGTCCCATTTTTGTGCTTTGCTGTACCATGCTATGCCCTACTGGGCCATTCCGTGCTGGGCCATATTGTACCAGCCAGGGACATGCTGGGACGTGCTATGCTACCAGGCCATGTTTTCTGTATCATACTGTACTATGCCTTGCGGTACTAGGCTGTGCCGTACTGTCTGCTTCTGTGCCAGGCTGTGATATGCGATACGGTGCTATCTGTGCCGTGCTGTACCTGGCTGTACTTCGTTATGCGGTGCGATGCTGTACTTTGTTGTACCTTGCAGTACTAGGCAGTGCTGTGCCGTGATGGGCTGTGCCTTGCTGTTCTAGGCCGGGCTGTGCCTTGCTGTTCTAGGCCGGGCCGTGCGGGGCTGTGCCATGTTAGGCCTTGCTGTACTGTGCTTTGCCATACCTTCCTGTACTGAACGGTACTTGGTCAGGCCAAGCTATACAGGGAGGATTCATCATTATCTGATGCCCCTGCAACATACCCTAGGGTCGTGTACGGATCGGTTTTTAATGGGCCCCATTTTTTGTTGGGTCATCTCTTGATAGACCTCAGTCCTTTTTGTATGCTAGCTCTGCAAGGGTATTTTAATTAGGGGACACAGAGTGGAGATTCCGGCCCTGTTCACTCCTATCCTGAGGAACAGGACGGGTCAGCAGGGAGTCCCTGGCTTTGACCAATATTGCTCGGGCTAATCGCATGGAGACCCGATTCCTGCCTCATCCATTCGGGGGGCTTATGGGTTCCCACATCTCTTTCAGTCAGCTAGAAGCAGACGTGTAGACGCTTACCCTCAAGTGGTACTGATTCCTGTTGGACCCGTATTTTGATCATTATCTTCCCGGGGTTCCATATTTCCCTGGTTGGGAGGTTCGTACGATATTGCATGTCATACCCCTGGGTCGTTGGGTCATATACGTACAGTTCCTCAGGGATTGGGATCACTGTCAGGGCTTGATGTACATGGCAATTTGCCCTAGACCCGATGGAGGTTGGTTGTCCTCTGTCGACTCTTCCTCCGGTCATTAATTTAGGAGGTCTACCTTGGGGTCGGGAAGTCTGGTTCTCCACTACAGGTTCCGGTGTCTTCCTTTTCTGCCTCTTATCCGTTCTCAAGATTTAGGTCGCTCAGGGTGCCTTATCTGGGGTACAGAGGTTTGAAGATCATCGTCTGCCTGGACAAATTCTTGACCGTGACAGATTCCCCTCAGTTGCTGACTGGGCCTCTGTGATTGCTCTTCTTGGTGCTACCCTCGTGGGGCTGGATCCTTGGGAGTTTGTCTCGACTCTTGTAAAGGGACATCCTCTCTCCAGAATACATGCTGATCTCCATCCCTCACAGGCTTTGTTTCTTGGTAAGGACGAGACTTCCATCGATCCAAGAGGCGATGAGTATTCTGGGACTCTTGCCAGATGTAGTCAGGTCTCTTCCGGGGCTCTGCAGTACTTCATCCTGGCAGTAGCGGACAAACACCAGATTGGTCTTGGACATGGCGATATTCTCTGTCTACGGACACCCAGGACTCCCTACGTTGGTGGCTCGATCATGATACTCTGCGGACGGGAGTGGACTGGACCTCGGAGCCTTGTCTGCTTGTATCCACAGCCACCAGCCACGGCGGAGGGGGAGCTCGAGTCGGGGATTGTATTCTTCAAGGGGACTTGGTCCACGATCATTGAATTTCCGGAAATTCCAGGCATGTTGGGAAGCCCTAAGGTAAGGCCGAACTGTCCTGACGGACAGTCAGGTGGCGATCCTCTCAGACAACTTCATGGCAGTCTCCTTCCTCAGACATCAGGGCGGCCGCAGCATCCGTGGCTCAGGTGTTTGGCCCATACGCTCTTCCTGGACATGGGTCAGATGGCGAGCTCCGTCTCTGCGGTTCATCTTCGGGGATCAGAAATCCAACATGCAGCCTCCCTCAGCAGGCGTCGGATGCAGGCTCTGGAATGGGTACTGTACATGGAAGTGTTCCAGCAACTGCCTCGCAGGTGGGGTCAGCCTCGCCTATATCTGTTGGCGTCCAGGACGCATGCGAAGACTTCAGCTTTCTTCTATCTCGGGATCATCCTCTGGCTGTGGACGCTCTCTCAGGGTATTGGGGAAACGGCTTAGCATATGCCTTCCCACCTACTCCCCTCATTCCAGGGGTCCTGCGAGAACGTGGGTAAGACGGGGAGTCAGTGAGGACAGGGGTCCCTTTCTGGCCAAGGTGGAGTTGGTTCTCCCTTGTCTGGCATGGGAGGGCCGAATCTTTCCTACCGTTGAGGGACGTTCTTTGGAAGCAAGGTTCGCTAGTTCATCAGACTCTTCACCATCTCCAGCTTTCGGTCTGGCTTCGGATGCCGAGCTCCTGACGACCCTTGGATTATCGTCTATAGGGATCCGGCCTTTCCAGGCCAATGGGACGCCTGTCGGTCAGACGATATCTCACAGGGTCTGGAACGCCTTCTGTTCGTTTCGCAACCCGGTAGACACATCTCGCCTGGACATTCCGGGGATCCTTGATTTCTTTCAGCGGGATTTGACACAGGCCTTAGTCCACATACCTTGTAGGTATAGATGGTGGCTCTACGTGCTTTCTTCGCCACATCGTTGTCCTCACATCCTTGGATACTCGGACTTGTCAGGGCAGTCCTGAGACTTTGCCTTGTCCAGAGGATTTATTCCCCTCTGTGGAATCTGCATTTTGTCCTGAGAGTCCTTTGCAATCCGTCCTTTGGATCTGTTAGGGCATTGGACATACAGAACTGACCTCTGCTGGCAGGCTTCCTGGTGGCTATCACCACGGCTAATCGGTAGGGGGTGATACAGGCTCTCTCTCTGTGGTCATGCCATATATCCAGCTACGAGTGGATTGTATCATTCTCTTACTAGATCCACGTTGGTCCCTGACGGTGGGGTGACCACTGGCTTTACTCCACACAGTGGTTCTTCTGTCATTCTGTGACATCCCTATGGCTCCGAAGGAAGAGGACGTTCGCAGTCTCCATGTCCGCTGGGCATTTCTGGCCTCTGTGGAAGCCGCTCTGTACTGGAATTCGATTCTACGCTTTTCCTGCAGTTTGGGAGTCACAATGGTGGCGGGAAAGCTTTGCATCCATCCTTGGCTGGATGGCTCAGGTTCAGGTTTCAGGTTTCTTTCAGAGGGGCAGTTCCCCTGACCTTTTCAATGCACATTCTACCAGAGCAGTTTACATGTCATGGACTTCTGGTGCTACAATTGACCAGATTTGTGCTACGGCCTCCTAGTCGGGCCGGCCTTCAATTTACAGACTCTGCTACTTGGATATTCTCTCACAACAGAGAGCTGTGTTGGTCGGTTGGTGCTTCTGGCACTTGTCCCACCCTAAGCTATGAGTTCTTGGGTATACTCCTGTGGTGCTGTCATGGGGACGTACTGGAAAACCGGAGTTAGTCTTGCCGGTAACGATGTTTCCAGGAGTCCACATGACAGCACCCTTAGTTCCCTCCCTAGTGTTCTACTGTATGTGACTTTTAACATATGTATGACTTTACTAGAATAAAATTGTGTTGTACCCTGCCAATGTGGTTCTTGGAAAATCACTGAGGAGGTGGGGTTAGGGGAGGGCTTTTAACCTCTTGTGCTTCCTGTCCCTACAGAAGGATATGGGATTACTGCTCCTGTGGTGCTGTCATGTGGACTCCTGGAAACATCGTTACCGGCAAGACTAACTCCGGTTTTATGACTAACAATGACATAGCGCAGTATGAAGAACAAAATCTCAAAATATTCATATCATCTGAAAAGTACCTGTCACCCCCTTGAGCATCTCGTCATCTTACAGTTGTGGCCAAAAGTATTGACAACCCTGCCATTCTGTCAGATAATACTCAGTTTCTTCCTGAAAATGATTGCAATCACAAATTCTTTGGTATTATTATCTTCATTTAATTTGGCTTCAATGAAAAAACACAAAAGAGAATGAAGCAAAAAGAAAAACATTGATAATTTCACACAAAACTCCAAAAATGGGTTAGACAAAAGTATTGCCACCCTCAGCCTAATACTTGGTTGCACAACCTTTAGCCAAAATAACTGCGATCAACCGCTTCCGGTAGCCATCAATGAGTTTCTTGCAATGCTCTGCTGGAATTTTAGACCATTCTTCTTTGGCAAACTGCTCCAGGTCCCTGATATTTGAAGGGTGCCTTCTCCAAACTGCCAGTTTTAGATCTCTCCACAGGTGTTCTATGGGATTCAGGTCTGGACTCATTGCTGGCCACCTTAGAAGTCTCCAGTGCTTTCTCTCAAACCATTTTCTAGTGCTTTTTGAAGTGTGTTTGGGTCATTGTCCTTCTGGAAGACCCATGGACTCTGAGGGAGACCCAGCTTTCTCACACAGGGACCTACATTATGTTGCAAAATTTGTTGGTAGTCTTCAGACTTCATAATGCCATGCACACGGTCAAGCAGTCCAGTGCCAGAGGCAGCTATGCAACCCCAAAACATCAGGGAACCTCCGCCATGTTTGACTGTAGGGACCGTGTTCTTTTCTTTGAATGCCTCTTTGTTTCTCCTGTAAACTCTATGTTGATGCCTTTGCCCAAAAAGATCTACTTTTGTCTCATCTGACCAGAGAATATTCTTCCAAAACGTTTTGGGCTTTCTCAGGTAAGTTTTGGTAAACTCCAGCCTGGCTTTTTTATGTCTCGGGGTAAGAAGTGGGGTCTTTCTGGGTATCCTACCATACAGTCCCTTTTCATTCAGACGCTGACGGATAGTACGGGTTGACACTGTTGTACCCTCGGACTGCAGGGCAGCTTGAACTTGTTTGGATGTTAGTTGAGGTTCTTTATCCACCATCTGCACAATCTTGCGTTGAAATCTCTCGTCAATTTTTGTTTTCCGTCCACATCTAGGGAGGTTAGCCTCAGTGCCATGGGCTTTAAACGTCTTAATAACACTGCTCACGGTAGACAAAGGAACATTCAGGTATTTGGAGATGGACTTGTAGCCTTGAGATTGCTCATGCTTCCTCACAATTTGGTTTCTCAAGTCCTCAGACAGTTCTTTGGTCTTCTTTCTTTTCTCCATGCTCAATGTGGTACACACAATCCTCCTTGGAGGATTATACCCACAGAAGCGCCAGCTGAGCGCGAAACGTTCGTTGTACCATCGGGGCTACCCGGTCCTCCTTCCTTTGCACCCCCACCTGTAACACCCCTGTGATGCATTAAATGGAATGAGCACTTTTATCCTGTGTGCAGCTCTGCTCTTTTTCTAAACTGGAAGTGACATATCACTGTGTGGAGGAAGTGTGCACCAGGAATAGAGGCTCACAGTGTGTGGGACCTGCATGAGAGGTCCCAGGGGATCCCAGAGGGCTGCTGGAACTGACAGAGACGCATGGAGGGAGCAATGGTGCTGGCCTTAACCTGCAAACTGTAAATGCCTTTTCATTATATATATCGTATATACTTGCGTATAAGCCGAGTTTTTCAGCCCAAAAATTGGGCTGAAAAGTCCCCCCCTCGGCTTATACGCGAGTCACTGTATACTGTATATACTGTATACAGTATACAGTGCCCCCCCATCAGTCTACAGGGCCCCCCCCTTGTATAGCAATCCTGTAAAGGAAGAGATTAGTATACTTATCCCTGCCGCTGTCCCGCTGCCGCTGTCCCCCCGCCGCTGTCCCGCCGCCGCTATCGAGCTCCTCTGGCTTCATCCAGCGTCTTCCGTCTTCTTCCGGCTCCCTCCAGTGGGCACAGGCAATGACGTCATTGTCTGCGCGCCAGAGGAGGAAGCCGGAAGCCGCTGGATGAAGACGGAGGAGCGTGATAGCGGTGGCGGGACAGCGGCAGGGATAAGTATACTAATCTCTTCCTTTACAGGATTGCTACACAAGGGGGGGGCCCTGTAGACTGATATGGGGGGGGCTGCTGTATATACCTCTGGGGCTGCTGTATATACCTCTGGGGCTGCTGTATATACCTCAGGGCTGCTGTATACTACCACTGGGGCTGCTGCTGTATACTACCACTAGGGCTGCTGTATACTACCTCTGGGGCTGCTGTATACATACCACTGGGGCTGCTGTATACTACCACTGGGGCTGCTGTATACTACCACTGGGGCTGCTGCTGTTACTACCACTGGGGCTGCTGCTGTATACTACCACTTGGGCTGCTGCTGTATACTACCTCTGGGGCTGCTGTATCCTACCTAAGGGCTGCTGTATACTACCACTGGGGCTGCTGTATATACCTTTGGGGCTGCTGTATACTACCACTGGGGCTGCTGCTGTATATATCACTGGGCTGCTGCTGTATACTACCACTGGGGCTGCTGCTGTATACTACCACTGGGGCTGCTGTATACTACCTCTGGGGCTGCTGTATACTACCTACTGAGGTTGCTGTATACTACCACTGGGGCTGCTGTATACTACCACTGGGGCTGCTGTATACTACCACTGGGGCTGCTGTATACTACCACTGGGGCTGCTGCTGTATATATCACTGGGGCTGCTGCTGTATACTACCACTGGGGCTGCTGCTGTATACTACCACTGGGGCTGCTGTATATACCTCTGGGGCTGCTGTATACTACCTCTGGGGCTGCTGTATACACCACTGGGGCTGCTGTATACTACCACTGGGGCTGCTGTATACTACCACTGGGGCTGCTGTATACTACCACTGGGGCTGCTGCTGTATATACCACTGGGGCTGCTGCTGTATACTACCACTGGGGCTGCTGCTGTATATACCACTGGGGCTGCTGCTGTATACTACCACTGGGGCTGCTGCTGTATATACCACTGGGGCTGCTGCTGTATACTACCACTGGGGAGGCTGTATACTACCACTGGGGCTGCTGTATATACCTCTGGGGCTGCTGTATACTACCACTGGGGCTGCTGCTGTATATACCACTGGGGCTGCTGCTTTATACTACCACTGGGGCTGCTGCTGTATATACCACTGGGGCTGCTGCTGTATATACCACTGGGGCTGCTGCTGTATACTACCACTGGGGCTGCTGTATACTACCACTGGGGCTGCTGTATATACCTCTGGGGCTGCTGTATACTACCACTGGGGCTGCTGCTGTATATACCACTGGGGCTGCTGCTGTATACTACCACTGGGGCTGCTGCTGTATATGCCACTGGGGCTGCTGCTGTATACTACCACTGGGGAGGCTGCTGTACACTACACTGCTGGGGGCTGTATACCTGTGCTGGGGTCCACCCTCGGCTTATACACGAGTCAATAGGTTTTCCCAGGTTTTGGGGGCAAAAGTAGGGGGGTCGGCTTATACATGGGTCGGCTTATACACGAGTATATACGGTAAATGTAATATGTAATGTGTTTTCTGTGTTATTTGTTTGCCATGTTATACCATGTTGACAATGTGTATTTGCAAGCCATTTATACTGTACTTTGTATTATCCTTTATTCAGAAAGAAAGCGTTTGTGAAGAAGGCGAATATAAAATGACGAAATGTTACGCACTATTCTATGTGGATGATAAACATGGACTACTGAAAATAAAATAAAAAAAACAAATAAGCAAGTCTTTTGCCTCTGAAGTCTTTTTCACTGAGATATCACAAATTCCCCTATTTATTGTGTGCCGAGGTCCTCGTTATAGTTATTGACTTTTGTTCCTCGAGCACCAGCTACATGGTTGAGCCAGGCATTCTTTACACTGCTTTGTATTAGTAGGCTGAAAAGAAAAAATATGGCGAACCTCCATGTCATTTTTTTCAAATAACAAACACAAATAAAAAAACAAAAAGAAAACATTAATCCTCATACTCTGATACCACGACATTCCTGGAAAAATAATGCTATCCCTGCACAATCACTAAACACTGTACTGCACTCGCCCATACTGTACCAAAAATATTGGTATTTAATTTTCCTGTTCTGGTGACATCACAGCCTGCATTTTTGGTAACAAAAAATAAACATCAATATCGCAACGTGGTTTTTGCCGTGGTTTTAATGCTTTTTTTTTAGTGCAATTTTGGCACAAAATTGCATTAACTGTGTTCATTGTGTTCATCTGCATCTCCTACCAAAAAGGGCACAAAAACTGCAACTCGGTTTTGCTGCGGTTTTCATGCTTCTTTTCTCCATTCGCCTTCCACGACAGCATTGGAGGATGTCGTCCATGCCCTATTGGGGGACAGGGACACAGAGAGGTTAAAAACCCCTCCCCTTCCTCAGTACTCCAGTGTCTTCCTTTCCCCTTGGGGCATGGAGAGGTTCCAGTGCTGTTAGGCCGGCAGAGGCAGCATTGGGGTGTACTTACAGCCGGGCCAGGGATGGACGTCAGGGGCGGCCTCCTCCTCCTTCTCGGGACTCCCGTGGTGGGACCATCTGGCCTTCCTGCGTCCTATGGGGCAAAGCAGGCCATGTATTGCAGCGCCGGAGGACTGTATAGCTCTCCGGCATCTCCCTCCTCCAGCTGCGGTCCCTGGGGCATGCATCAGAGGTTACGGGATGGAACTTCCTGTTTCGGGCGGTGGCTCCTGTACGGGCTGTGGTAGGCTCGGCGCGGCTCCAGGGAACCCAGCAGGCCTATCGCGCACTACTGCCCGTGGCCGGTAACTAGGAGGAGGGAGGGAACAGGTATTCCTCGTTGGGGGCATGGTACTTCTGGGTAAGTACCCGCCGGAAGCTGCACCCAGGTAAGGCTGATCCCTGAAACATGGAGGGTGATAGGCTTCCACCTCTGCTTCTGCAGAGCTCAGCGTTCCCTCAGCTCATGTAAGTGTTTCTGGGGGTGGTCACAATGGGTAGAGTTATTTAGACCCTGCACTCCCACTGGGACCCCCTTCTCTTCCCTTTTTTTCTATAGGGAGACAAGGGCCGCCTGTGAAAGGGAGCAAAAACCAGTCCAGGAATTCTGGCTGCGGCACGAAATTTCCCTCTTCCTACAAAAAGGTGTCGGCCATGACTGACAGTGTTGTCAGGATGGACTCCCCATCCCTGCTGGAGGAGCTCCAATCCATTAGGGAAGAGGTGCAGGCTTCTATCTCGGCACTGCCGGTTTTTTGCTGCAGCTTCCAGGCCTTCCCCTCCGAAAGAGAGGAAGCTCCAGGATTGTGACTCTGTGGATCTCATGGAGGCTGGCCAGAGCTCAGCGTCAGAGGATGGCGACGATATTGCCTCTGTTGCCTCTGTCCAGACACGAGAATCTGGACACTACTATTTTTCCACGGAGTCCATGGGTGGAATTGGTGGACACTGTCCATAGTACCATGGGAGTAAAGGTGGTGGAACCCCCTTGTTCTGTGCAGGACTAAATGTTCAGAGGCCTGAAGGCTAAGCGGCAGTTGGGCTTCCCTGTCCAGAAGGTCATCCGGGTTCTCATCCGCTGGGAGTGGGAGTCTCCAGAACATCGGCTGCTCACCCTATCCGAGTGGATTGGAGGGTGATGACTTTGTCTGGGAGGTCCCGAAGGTGGACATCCAGGTGGCCAGGGTAGCATATAAGACAGCGATGCCTTTTGAAGATTCCTCCCAGTTGAAGGACCCCCTCGATCGTAAGATGGAGAGTGTCCTCAAAACCTCCTGGGAGGCGGCAGCTATGTCTTTAAAGGTGAACATTTCCTCTACATGTGTGGCCAGGTCTCTCTTTAAGTGGATCACCCAGCTGGAAGAATTCATCCAGCAGGGTACTCCCAGGGAGGAGCTTTGGACTCCATTCCACTTCTGAGACGTGCTACGGGCTTCCTGACCGATGCCTCTGCTGAGTCGATCCGCATTGGCGCCAGGTGCGCAGTGTTGGCTAACATAGCTCACAGGGCAGTGTGGCTTACATTATGGAATGGGTAGGTCACGTCTAAGCTCCAGCTGTGTGACCTCCCCTTTCAAAGGTCTTTTGTCTTTGGTCCGGCATTGGATGACATCCTGGAAAAGGTGTCAGACCGCTAAATGTGACTCCCGGAACGGAAACCCTTTCGGAGGCAGTCCTTTCGGCCTGAGCCCAGCCAACCCTCCCAGTCTAAAGGGAAGGGTAAGTCTGGTCGCTGAGCCTACCAGAAATGGGACAAGACCCATAATATTTTGCTCCCCCAGCAGCGGCATCACCAGCCGCCCCCTAAACAATGCAGCTTTCCCCATTGCGGGGCGGCTCATGCGGTTTCTGCCACAGTGGCAAGCAATCTCCTCGTGCCCTTGGATCCTCTCGACCATTTGGGAGGGTCTGCGCTTGGAATTCGAGAGCCAGCCCCTCCGTGTCTTCGAGTCCCCTTCCTTTCTCAGGGGGACTCTCGCACATTTTTTCTTGTCGGGTCTGCGAGACCTGTTGGATTCAGGTGTGGGGTCCCCAATTTCTCCTGGAGAGGAGGGCCAGGGGCGTTACTCCAGGTTGTTTGTGGACCTCCAGAACGCGTATTATCATGTCCCCATTCACCCGTCCCACAAGTGCTTTCTGCGATTCGCGATCTCCGGGACAGGCGGGACGGTCCATTATCGGTTTAATGTGCTGCCCTTCGGGTTTTCATCGGCCCCCAGAGTTTACCAAACTCATGGGGAAGTGGTCATATTCATCCAGACCCAGGGGATATGTGTGCTTCCCTATTTAGACGATATGTTGGTGGTGGCTCCTTCGGCAGTGGTTCTGCGCACACAGGTCTCCAAAACGCTGGAGATTCTTCAGTCCCTGGGGTGGGAGCCCAATCTTTGGGAATCGGAAAGGGTGCCGGCAAATCGTCGTCAATTTTTGGGAGTCTTGCTGGCCTCCTCCAAACAGACCTCGTTCCTTCCTGCGGCACATCAGCTTATGCGCCGCGTGCATCTGGCCTGCTTCTAGGCAAGGGGGTCGCCCTCCTTGCGGGAAGCAATATCCCTGTTAGAGGCCATGACAGCCTGCTTTCAGTTGGTAACATGGGCTCAGGCTCCTTTCCGACTGCTCCAGGAACACATACTGAGTTCCTGGGACAGATGTCAGGATTCCTTAAACTCGCGGGTCCGGACCCCGGGGCGGGTGGTAACCTCGCTTTCCTGGTGGATGGATCCCAGACACCTACGGACGAGGTTCTGGTTGGGGTGCGATGGTGGATCGCACACCGTTCCAGGGAATTTGGAGTCGCTCGGTCAGTCGCCAGTCTTCAAACTTCCGGGAACTACTGGCAGTGGAGGAAGCGCTTCATGCACAGCTCACGTTCTCTGGGTCATCATGTCAAGGTCCTGTCAGACAACGTGACTACAGTTGCCTTCTTGCGGCACCAAGGCGTTACTCGAGGCTTACACTTGCAGGGGCTGGCAAGACTGATCTTTTCGTGGGCAGTACGCCAGCTTCTCTCCTCCTCGGCAGTACATCTGATGGGAATTGTCAATGTACAGGCAGATTTCTTGAGCCGCACGGAGGTCCACCCAGGAGAATGGTGCCTCCATCCAGAAGTATTTCGCTCTCTTACGGACAGGCGGGGAGTCCCTTCGATCGACTTGTTCGAATACAAAGTTGACGAACTTTTTCTCCCTGACGAAGTTGGACCATCCTCGGGGCTGGACGCCTTTGCCCATCCCTGGGCCTTCCGTTTGGTGTATGCATTTCCTACAATCCCGCTACTTCCCAAGGCGTTGCAAAAGATTCGGGCGGAGGGGGGTGACGACTATCCTGGTGGCTCTCCTGTGGCCCAAATGGGCGTGGTACGACGCCATCCGAGACCTGGGCCTGGAGGGACTGATTAGGTTGCCCCACTGTCTCGACCTACTGTCCCAGGGTCCTTTTTCACACGGGCCCTCAGTGGCTCAAACTGGCGGCCTGGCTGTTGCGGCTGGGATCCTGAGGACCAAGGGTCTCTCCCAGGCAGTGATCCGCACGCTTCGGCAGGGCAGGTAGCCTGTGACGCACGCTATTTACTGGAGGGCTGGAATCGGTTCCTGTCCTGGTGTGCTCCTTCCATCCCGGCCATGCATCATCCTAATGTGGCCCAACTCTTGGATTTTTGCAGAGTGGCTTGGATTTGGGGCTTCGGCCGAGCACTCTTTAAGTCCAGATGTCGCCACTTGGGGCAGTTTTTGCCCAGGATCTTGCTTCCAATCGATGGATCAAGCGGGTTTTTACTTCTGCTTGGGGGCGGTGTGCCCGGTTCAGCCTTCTATCCCTCCCCGGGATTTGAAGATTGTTCTCCAAAAGCTCTCTCGAATCCCTTTGCACCCTTGTCTGCTGCATCCCTTATGTCTCTCTCACAAGGTGGCGTTTTTGGTGGCCATCACTTCTGCTCCCAGAATTGGAGAACTGCAGGCACTCTCTGTCCGGGCTCCGTGCCTCGTGCTGTCCGTTGTTCGCATTACGCTTCGGTTGCATTCATCTTTTCTTCCAAAAGTTGTGTCCGCTTTCCATCGGTCCCAGGTTGTGGTTCAACCTCCATTTTGTCAATCTCCTGCTAATGCGGCTGAGGCCGTGTTTCACTCCTTCGATGTTCGTCGGACTGTCCTCCACTACCTCCGAGAGACCGCTTCCTGGAGGTTAGATTAGAACCTATTTTGTTCAGCATTTTGGGAAAAATACAGGGAAGAAGATTCCAAGGCTACCATCGCTTCCTGGGTCATGAAGGTGATCTGTGAGGCCTACGTCGCTCCGGTCCTTGCTCCTCCGGTGGGGTTGAAGACTACTTAAACTCGGACTGCTGCTACGTCCTGGGCGGAGCAGGCTGGAGCTTAGTCGGAGCTGATTTGCAGAGCGGCTACGTGGTAGTCTCTCCTCACTTTTTCTCGCCACTATAGGTTAGATCTGTCCTTCAGTCGGGATCTGTCCTTTGGTAGGAAAGTCCTAAAAGCAATAGTCCCACCCTGAGGAATATCGGTGGTATTCCTCCAATGCTGTCGTGGAAGGCGAATGGAGAAAACTGGATTAGTCCTTTTCTTGGAGCCTTCCACGACAGCATCAGTTTCCCCCCTTGTTGGTGTTTGGATCCGGGTTGTATCAGGTAATCCATGGCTAAGGGTGATCTTAGTAAACACTGGAGTACTGAGAAAGGGGAGGGGATTTTAACCTCCCTGTGTTCCTGTCCCCCACTAGGGCGTGGACGACATCCTCCAATGCTTTTGTGGAAGGCTCCAAGAAAAGGAATTACCAGTAAGGACTAATTCAGTTTTTTAGTGAAATTTTGGCACAAAACTGCGTGCATTGTGTTTACTGTGTTCATCTGCATCTCCTGGCAGTTGAGTGCTGCTTATTATTCCCTGAAATAATTAAAAAAAAAAAAAAAAAAGATGTGAGGCTTCGCTGTATTTTGGATGCTAGTCAGGTACAGCAGACAGCTACTGTCTGCCCCATACCCCCAGTTGCCTAGTTTTACCTGTCTGGAATTTAAAACTTTAGGAAAGCCTCCTGTTTTTCATTTCATAAATTAATTTAAAAGAAAAAAAAACAAAGTGGGTTTTCACCAAATGTTTGGTTTCCAGCCAGGTAAAACTAGGCCACCTGCCCACCTGGATTAGAAATATACCTAATGGACAGTACCTCAGAATCAGAAAAAACTGTACAAATGAGATTAAATTCAAACAAGAAGCCTCTATACTAAAGAGAAGGTTTAGAGAGAGAGGATACCCAAGCAGACTCCTAGCGGATGCTTATAATAGAAGTAAAAACCGCACACAGAGTGAGATAATTAAGCAAATGGAATTAAATAAAGAAAGAAAAATGAAAGAAGGGGAGAACAATATTGTAAATTATAGGTGTAATCTAGTAACAACTTTCAACCAATCATATAGGGAAATTTACACAATTTTGGGTAAATACTGGTTTATTTTAAAGGGGGATCCTATCCTCTCAAAAATTATAACAGAAAAACCAGAGATTATTTTTAGAAGAGGGAGAACCCTCCAGGCCCTAATAGCCCCGAATAAAATAAAAAATATGAATATTGGGAGCAAAGAACAACAAACAAAGACCAATGAAAAAATAAAAAATGGGTGCTATAAATGCAACTCACGACGATGTGAATGTTGCAATAGCATTGTACATGGATGTAATAAGTTCACATCCAATACAACTGAGGAATCGTTCCCAATTAAACAGAGAATGGATTGTAGATCACAATTTGTAATATATATGTTGGAGTGTCCCTGTAAACTCCAATATATAGGTAGAACGATACAGACAATGCAGGCTAGGCTGAGTAAGCACAGATCAAATATCAGAAAGGGGTATTTAAATCACAGCATCTCAGACACTATCATCAGATACATGAAAGGGATCCCACCAGTCTTAAATTAATAATCCTAGAACAAATAAGTGAGGAAGTACATGATAGGATTGAGAAATTAAATAAGAAAGAAATGTATTGGATTTTTAAAATGGGTACATTGGCACCGGAGGGCCTTAATCTCTCACTAGAGAATAATATATAAAGCCATAATTACCATTTGCAGAAGTCATCTTTTAAGATCAGATCGTTTGTATAGATTTCATGATGTTTTAATAATTTGTATATGTATTTTTTATATGTAATTTTTTATATGAAATTTTTAGATGAAGTTTTTATATGTAATTTTCATGTGAATTTTTTAAGTGTAATAATTATGTGTATCTAATAGGTGGATTTTGTTTAATAATATTGTAGTGTTTTTACTATCTTGCATTTTTAATGTACTCCTGGATGAATAGTTATGTTTTTGTCACAAAAGAACGGGCAGTTGTGCAATAGAATAAAAAGGGCTCGTATTGTGCATTAAATAGAACTGCTTATATAGCTATTTAGACATTTGGATAGGAAAGAGTTAAAAAAAAAAAAAAAAAAAAAAAAAAGTCTATTTTCAACCTAAAAGCAAGGGATTGGTTAATGGAGGATTTATAAGGATACCAAATGTAAGGTCTGATATCCACTTGAGGAAGACGCCCTGAGCGTCGAAACATGTTGTGGGAGAGGACCTAGTGTAATTTGAACAATAAACTTACAGGTAACATACTTGTTGAAGTGTAGCTGTCTTCATATCCCAGCGCTCACCCAAACATCGTTTTATTCCATTGCCTGCATATCCATCTCCCTATGGGGAGAGCGGTGAAGCAGCTCCGGAGGAGAAGACAAACCTAACAGAGGAGAGGAAAACACGTGAGGGATCACGTGCAATTGCACAGGCGGACACCGAGGAAAAAGGGAAAGAATTCCACACCGCATAGAGAGAGACCCCGTGCACTCACTACGTGAGCCCCCCTGTTGTGTGGACAGCACAACAGGAAAAGGTGAGTGTAACGGTGACTTAACAGAGGGTGGATATAAAACATAAAGCAGCGTGGCGCAACCAATTTCTATATCTCATTACATGTACACCGGGTTGGAGCGGTCACCGCGGTCTGCAGCCTGCTGCAAAGGAATGAAAAAGGATTAACCTTCATTGAATTGCATTCGATTGACAATCATTGAACAGCCTGGAGGGAAAACTGAAGGACTAATTGGGCAATCAATCACAAGTGTAATGGCGGGTTTACACGTCGCGATATCGCAGTACAATTTCAATCAAAAGTCACGTGGTTCAATCGTCGGAGGCGAAATCGTTCCTGCGTTGTATGGTGTGAACGTCCAATACGATGCAGGAACGATGTCAATGCGATATCGGGGATCGAATGAGCGTGCTATTCAATGCTCCGATATTGCATAGCGATTGAAGCCGGATCGTGCTGTGTAAACGCCCAATTACGATGCGATTTCATACGTCACCCATTCACTCCCATGTTAACTATGCGATCCTGGGTTGGGAGGCGGAGACATCGCACGGACGTTGTATTCCGATATCGCAGCGTGTAAACATCCAATGCGATGCGGGAGGAACGTGCACTAATTGCGCGCTCCCGCGCCATTGAGTTGCGATATCGAAACGATATCGCGGCGTGTAAACCCACCATAATGGTGGGTTTACACACACCAATCATTGTATCCAATCTCTGAACCAATCTCTGGTTGCAGTGAAATCATGGACAGATTGCTCCATGTTGTACACAGCCACAAAATGGAACTGTGTGTCCATGATTTCACTGCAACCAGAGATTGGTTCAGAGATTGGATACAATGATTGGTGTGTGTAAACCCACCATTACTAGCAGTAAACATTGTTAGTAATATATTGTAACAGAGTTCATATAAGTCCAATGGATTTTTATACAACTAATAGAGAAATATTTAGGGAACACCTGATTTCAGAATTTTTAGGGAAAATAGGAATATAGACATGATGGAAACACATGAGAACAGAGAGAGGTTAAATCAGGAGGAAAAGAAAAAAATGGTTAGTATATTCTGCAATTATGAGAATAAGTGCAAAATAGAAATCATAAATCAACTAGATGCCATTTTCATTGAAAAATATTTAGCGGAAAAAGTGATCCCAAAAGGATTAAAATTATCACAAAAATCAACTTATCCCCATGATTTGGAGTATACAAAAATATGGGACGATTACATGGAAAATTGTTCCATAGGTATGCTACAAATCCTATTACAAAAAAGGATTAAACTAGCGGAAGAAGCCATTCAGGAGATGAGGAACATCTGTGGGTGTGTGGAAAAATACACACACAGTGTTGATTTTTGGGAATATAATCAAACCCTGAGAATAAAATTAAGTAAATTTGAGGAAGAAATTATTAAAAAGAAAGTGAATAAATTTATAAGAGACAAAATAAATAAAAATGCAGGTACAAAATCAGCCCTTCCATTAGGAGAAAATAATTCCTTGATGAGCAAAAATGACAAAACATCAAAATTGGAGACAGATAAGGAAAAGGAAAAGGAAATGGTAGAAATTAATAAACAAGTAACTCAGAATAAAGGAAAAAATGAGAATAAAAATATAAATAAAAATAAGAACAATAGCGAGATAAAAGAATGGGAGATAACAGAAGAACAAAGGATACAATATGAGTCACATAAAAAAACGTTAATGAATGGAGGTAAATGTGGGAATCAAAAAGAGAGTGAGAAAAATAATCAGATAAAAAAAGCTAACAATAATAATAATAATAAAAAAATAGATAAAAAAATAGATGGGAACAAGAACAAAAATGAGAATAAAAATAATAAAAAAGGAGAGAACTTGAATATAATGACAGATAATGTAAACAATAGTTTAGAAAAGCAGGAAGAATCATTATCCAACTCACAGAAAAGAAGAAGGAGAAGAAGTAAAAACAAATCAGGTAGTATAATTAATAGTAATAGACAAGAAGAGCCTACTCCAGTCAGTGACCAAATACCATTAATAGACTTTATTGAATTGATCCAGGAAAATAAACAAAAAATAGGGGAAATTAATAGCACAAATAATAATTCATTTGATTTATTCACACTACATACAACCACACAGCAGTCAACACAAAATCAAATATTAGATTTAGATGACACACTATATCAAAAGTTACCAAATCCACTTGAAACAATAGGGGTGAATATAGAAAAGGCACTGAATTCGTCATTGGAAGAGGGTACACAATTATTAGGTAAAAAGAATGATTTATGGGAATTTTATATAGAGGGCACAGAAAATAGGGACGACACAGAGATTAATAACATCATACAAAACACAAAAATAGTGGGAGAAATAAATGAAAATACAAATAAGAATAAAGAAAAGGGGGAATTAGATCCTGGATCAATTAATAATAGTAATAAAAATAATAAAAAAATCACCCATTTTTTTCAAGTAAACGGCAGAAAGGTAAAAAGAAAGAGAGAAGCAGAGGGTGCAGAGGAGGGAGAGGTAGAAACTGTGCATCTATCCCCAGAAGTAGAGAAAATAAAAAAGAAGAAAACGAAGGTAGATTAGATAGCTCAGAAAGAGGGATTTTCAACATATCACAAACAGAATTAACGGAGGATGAGATAAAATTATTGGAAAGGGGCCTTTCCTTCTGCCCAAAGGCAAGATTAGATCAATTGACCCTATACAGGGATTTCAATGAGTACATCAGGAAATTAACAGTAAAAAGATATCTCCAAATGGAAAAAATAAAAGGAAGGAATTGTGCCAAAATAAAAGAAAAAGAGAATATAGAATTAGATATACTAAAGGAGGATAAATATTCACATATAGATCCTAAAAAAGAAGTAATTTCTACCCTACATATTTTAAAGGACCTCACCTTGAGACTTTCCAACAATTGGCACTTAAAGAAATACGCAGTTTCGAAAACAGTAAACAAAAGGATAATTTAACTTTTAGGGAAAGATTGGCTCTAAATAAAATAAGGGAAAATAAAAATATAATAATTAAAAAAGCTGACAAAGGGGGAGGGACGGTCATAATGGATCGGGAATGGTATATAAATAGGAGTATTAGGATGTTGGAGGACAAAGAATTCTACATAAAACTGGATAAAAGCCCATTGGAGGAATTATTTATAAAATATAAACTTCTGATAATAGAAGCTAGGGCGGAAGGAATTTTAAACAAAAAAGAATTTAGATTTCTGAATATAAATAAATATAAAGTCCCCCATTTTTATTTTTTGCCAAAAATCCATAAGAATAAAACAGATCCATCAGGGCGCCCAATTATTTCAGGGATTGAGAGCATGACCAGTAACCTTTCCCATTATGTTGATTTATTTTTGCAACAATATAATTTAAAATTAGACTCATATCTTAAAGACTCTTCACATTTGATCAGCTTAATAACAAAACTCCCCCAATTAAAAGGTTCCCTACTTATCACTTTAGATGTCAGGTCCCTGTATTCAAATATCCCGCATCAAAAAGGTATAGGGGTCATCAATCATTTTTTAAGACAGGATAAAAAGATCCTGGTGAAACAGAAAGAATTTATTGGTGCTGGAATTGAATTTATTTTAGAAAATAATGTGTTTTCTTTTGAGGATAAACTGTTTAAACAGATTAAAGGCTGTGCGATGGGCACGAGATTCGCCCCCAGTTATGCTGGATTATATATGGGGGCGTTCGAGTCTCGGTCCATCGCACAGTCTAGTTTGAGTAAAAAACACATAAATTTTTTTAAACGTTTTATTGACGATTTAATAATTATTTGGACTGGTACCAGGGAGGAAGCAACAGAATTTGTGAATTCATTAAACCTAAATAACTGGGGACTTTTTTTCACTATGAATATCTCAGACAAAAATATACAGTTCCTGGATCTCATGATTACCATCAATGAGGAGGGAGAGATAACCACATCCACTTTTTTCAAAAATGTGGATGTAAATAGTTATCTGGAGTTTAATAGTAGCCACCTGCCCACCTGGATTAAAATATACCTTATGGACAGTACCTCAGAATCAGAAAAAACTGTACAAATGAGATTAAATTCAAACAAGAAGCCTCTATACTAAAGAGAAGGTTTATAGAGAGAGGATACCCAAGCAGACTCCTAGCGGATGCTTATAATAGAAGTAAAAACCGCACACAGAGTGAGATAATTAAGCAAATGGAATTAAATAAAGAAAGAAAAATGAAAGAAGGGGAGAACGATATTGTAAATTATAGGTGTAATCTAGTAACAACTTTCAACCAATCATATAGGGAAATTTACACAATTTTGGGTAAATACTGGTTTATTTTAAAGGGGGATCCTATCCTCTCAAAAATTATAACAGAAAAACCAGAGATTATTTTTAGAAGAGGGAGAACCCTCCAGGCCATAATAGCCCCGAATAAAATAAAAAATATGAATATTGGGAGCAAAGAACAACAAACAAAGACCAATGAAAAAATAAAAAATGGGTGCTATAAATGCAACTCACGACGATGTGAATGTTGCAATAGCATTGTACATGGATGTAATAAGTTCACATCCAATACAACTGAGGAATCGTTTCCAATTAAACAGAGAATGGATTGTAGATCACAATTTGTAATATATATGTTGGAGTGTCCCTGTAAACTCCAATATATAGGTAGAACGATCCAGACAATGCAGGCTAGGCTGAGTAAGCACAGATCAAATATCAGAAAGGGGTATTTAAATCACAGCATCTCAGACACTATCATCAGATACATGAAAGGGATCCCACCAGTCTTAAATTAATAATCCTAGAACAAATAAGTGAGGAAGTACATGATAGGATTGAGAAATTAAATAAGAAAGAAATGTATTGGATTTTTAAAATGGGTACATTGGCACCGGAGGGCCTTAATCTCTCACTAGAGAATAATATATAAAGCCATAATTACCATTTGCAGAAGTCATCTTTTAAGATCAGATCGTTTGTATAGATTTCATGATGTTTTAATAATTTGTATATGTATTTTTTATATGTAATTTTTTATATGAAATTTTTAGATGAAGTTTTTATATGTAATTTTCATGTGAATTTTTTAAGTGTAATAATTATGTGTATCTAATAGGTGGATTTTGTTTAATAATATTGTAGTGTTTTTACTATCTTGCATTTTTAATGTACTCCTGGATGAATAGTTATGTTTTTGTCACAAAAGAACGGGCAGTTGTGCAATAGAATAAAAAGGGCTCGTATTGTGCATTAAATAGAACTGCTTATATAGCTATTTAGACATTTGGATAGGAAAGAGTTAAAAAAAAAAAAAAAAAAAAGTCTATTTTCAACCTAAAAGCAAGGGATTGGTTAATGGAGGATTTATAAGGATACCAAATGTAAGGTCTGATATCCACTTGAGGAAGACGCCCTGAGCGTCGAAACATGTTGTGGGAGAGGACCTAGTGTGATTTGAACAATAAACTTACAGGTAAAATACTTGTTGAAGTGTAGCTGTCTTCATATCCCAGCGCTCACCCAAACATCGTTTTATTCCAGGTAAAACTAGGCAGCTGGGGGCTGGAATCCTCAGCGTGAGGATACCCTATCTTTGTGCCTCCCCTGACTGCGAATTGCAGCCTGCAGCCATCTCAGAAGTTGGTGTATTTATAGAATTTCCATTTTTTGGTGCTGTAGCCAACATTTTCAGTTGCTCTGGTGATGGTGGCAAACTGGGTACTAAAGGGTTAATGCCAGCTGGCACTAAGCCCAATGTTTTTAATGTCAGGCCAATGTTTAACCTGCCCATTCGGAACCTCTAAGTAAATATGAAATAATACACACAGTTTTTTATTACAACCAAACACATATTTCGACTGCATCTTTATTACTCCCATATACCCTTCACGATCCTTTGTGACGTCTGTGGCTGCTGAGACCCAAAACTGAATGAGTTTCAGCTGTGGCAGTGAATGGCGACGTTACGGTCTGGGCCACCTGAGGTCAGATAGAGTGACGCAGCAATCTGACCTGAGGTGAACTTTCCCGCTTCACAGCGGTAACTGAAACTAGTGATTTTCAGGTCCCGCTGTGAGGTGTGACATAAGAGACTTCATTTCAGGTCAGAGGTTCATCTGAGTTCACCCGGGTTCACTGCCAGCGACACGGCTAAGTTCTGACCTTGGGTGAACTTTCCTGTGTCACCCTGCTCGGTACATGATAAAATGTATAGGCTGTTTTCAGGTTACACCAACAGCCAATCACAGATGCCTACTCTTTGTGATAGCATCTGTGATTGGCTGTTGTGTCCATCAGCAGTGAATACCCAGACAGGTAATGAGCAGCCCTGGAAGTACAAGCGTCTGGACGCCAGTAAGTATTGTTCACACTGTGAATTTTTGATCCATTTTTTTATCTGTTTTTGCAGTGAAAATTCAATGAACACATCACTCAAATGGAATCCCAGCAAAATCAATGGATTTTCAAGTTTTGCTGTTCAGTCTGGGCATTTAAAATCTGCAGCATTTCTTCCCTAGTAAAGTGATCCTCAACCAGAAGGAGCATGTCAGTTTCTGTGGCGTTTTTTCTGATCCACTTTTCCCATTGAAACCATTGTATATAGGGAAAAAAAAATCTGATAAAGTGGAGAATCTGTTTTCTGATGCGTTTTCTGGAAAAGCTGATCCTCCTTTGCAGCTGAAAAAGTGAGAAAAACTCCCCAAAAAGGGATCAAAAAAGCACAGTGTGAACTTAGCCTTACACTTATATTTAATCACTATCTTCTTTATTTTCACAGCTTCCCAGTCCCCATCTCATAATTTTAAAGTCCCAGTTGAGGTTTCAGACTCAAGTTCACGTCAAATTCAGCCCCGATCTCCAACGTTAAAGGGAAGCTGTCACCTGGATCTAAACCTCTGACCTATCACTAGCTGCTGTCCCTACACCTTCCTAGCTGCTCCCTAACCATCCCTCTGCTGTAAATCCACCCTGTAAAAATGAAGAAAAATGACTTTAAACTTACTGAGTGTCGCTCTCTTTGGAGACTGGAAAGCCCCTCCTCGCTGCATAACTGCACGCCCCACTGGGCGGCATTATTCTTTCTTCCTCTCCTCCTGAATTTGGAAACTCTCGCCCTCTTTTCCTTCTATGATGCACCGGCCGGTACATCACATCCGGCCCGATGCATTATGGACCTGATCACGTGATTGACCCCAGTGCATTATGGGCTGGATAACGTGATTGGCCCAACTCCGCGCATGCGCAATGCGCATTTTCAAGCTGGGCCGATCACGTGATCCAGCCCAAAATGTACCAGGGCCATCTTGTGATCAAGCCCACAATGCACCGGGTCGGATGTGATGTATCGGCTGGGGTATCATAGAAGGAAAAGAGAGCAGGAGATTCCAAATTCAGGAGGAGAGGAAGAAAGAATAATGCTGCCTAGCGAGATCTGTGGCTGCTGAGACCCGAAACTGAATGAGTTTCAGCTGTGGCAGTGAATGGAGCAACATTGCAGTCTGGGCGCCCAGTTATGCAGCGAGGAGGGGAGAAAGGAGCCAGGAGCCGCCTTTCCAGTCTCCAGAGAGAGTGACACCCAGTAAGTTCAAAGTAATTTTTCTTCATTTTTACATGGCGGATTTACAGCAGAGAGGGATGCTTAGGAAGCAGCTAGGAAGGTGTAGGGACAGCTAGTGATAGGTCAGAGGTTTAGATCCAGGTGACAGGTTTCCTTTAAGGCTACATTCACACGCGGCGTATTTTGTTGCGTATTCGGCAGTGCTGTCTTTTTGCATGCGTTTGCGCGCAAAAAAACGCTACTGCATGCGGACGCTGCACTTTTCTCGGCTCGCTTTTCCATATTAACATGTAGCCTATGGGGAAAGCGCGTCGAAAAAAACACCAAGAATTGGCATGACAATTATTTTTACGCCTGAGCAAAAATACGCGGCAAAACGCCACGTCTGAACGCCATTCAGAAAGAGCCATAGCTTTTGCTGGAAGGCATATCCAGCTTTGTTTAGCACTGCTTTTACGTGAGCGGTCAAAAGCGCCATGTAAAAGCAGTAATACGCCTGCATTACGCTACGTGTGAACGTAGCCTAAAAAAAGTCCTGTCAAACCGGACATCGGCGGGTTCGCCCATCACTATTTATGAGCAATGCCCTGGCAGGTGGCGATCATCCAGGTTAAGTCATATATTAGTCCCGTTTTTAAATACATTTCTGGATAAATTCTCTAAGGCTGCCTTCGCATCACGATTTTTCTGTATCCGTGTGTATTTGTGTCAAAACGGATACACACGGATCCGATTTTGCCTCCCATGTATCCCTATTGGCAATGGATCGGATCGGATGTGTCCCTATTGGCACCATCCGCTGCTGTTCGATTTAGTACGATTTTGGTCTCCGTCTCTAAAATCGGACACCACGGAACCGTGGTGGCTCGTTGGAAGTTACCATGAGAGCCTATGGATATCGGATCCGTGTCAACATCGGATACAATGTCGGCTCCGTTGTTATGTACTGAGCATGCCCAGAAGCATTGCTCAGTACATAACCCTGTCTCTCCCTGTTCTCCCTGGTTCTCCCTGCTCCTCCCTCCTCCATCTCCTCTCCCCCCTCTCCTCTCCCCTGTCCTCTCCCCTCCTCTTTCCTCCGGTATGTTAAAAATAATAAATCTCCTCACGGAGGATACTTCACCTGTCCTGCACCTTCAGGTATGCAACCGTCTCCATCTTGGTTGTAGGACCTTTTATTATGTCACCGAGCTGATCAGCTGACATGTGAGCTCATCGGCTCGGTGATGTGACAAGAGGTCCTGCAGCCAGATGGTCGCATCCCTGGAGGTGCTGGACAGGTGAAGTATCCTCCGTGAAGAGATTTATTAATTTTAACATACCGGAGGAAAGAGGAGGGGAGAGGAGAGGGGGGACAGAATAGAGGAGAGGGGGGAGAGGAGATGGAGGAGCAGGGAGAACAGGGAGACAAGAATGATGTAGTAGCAGGAAGAACATGGAGAGACAGAGGGACCACAGAGATCCACACGGATCCTGCATAGAATCGGAAACGGATGGCTATTTGCCATCCAATTGCAGGGATCTTTTTGGATCTGTGGCTGTCCGGGGGATCCTGCAAAAACAAGGATCCCCACAGTGTGGCGCCCTACTGGTCAGGCGTCACAGTTGGGCTACTGCACCAATAAAAGAGTGTGCGGTTATCCCAGTCACAGTGGGAATGCAAGGTTTGTAGGAGGCTCCCATCCCGGCACTCAAATACTCGAGCCTAGGCAAATGGCTGGAGCCCAGTCCCTGGGGGGGGGGACAGTTAGGGGAGGAGGGAGGAGCAAAAACGGGGAGTTTTAGCTTGCCCCGAGGAGAAGAAGAAAGGGACCCCTGAGAAGAGGAAAGGGGTCTCCGAGGGAGGGGGCCTAGAGAAGAGGCAGCCCGGGAAAAGAAAGAGGGATCCCCCATATCGGAGCACTCATACTCCGGGGGGAGCCCTGGTCCACCCAACGGGGTGCCGGCTCCGAGGATGTGGTGCAGGGAGTCTAGCTCCTGAGCCGCCATCGCAGGTCAGTCTACCGGCCCCGACATCTTGCCCATACAGCACTGCCACACCAGGATCGCCCACTAAAGGTCGAGCCCCCCTTCTTAAAGGGCTGGGAAGCACAGGAACTCATCAGCATCTCAAAGGGCCTGGTGGTAAGGGAGTAGTGCAAGGACAGGACTCAGCAGCAGGACCTGGGATAGTCAAGAGAAGGCATACCACAGGAGTCTCCGAGTGATCTTGCAGCCTGCTGTGACTACCCAGCCGGCAACCTTACGAAAAGACTGTTTCCCATTGTGAACTGCATTGCCATCAGAACTGTTCCAGTAAAGTACCTGGGTAGAGTCACAGAGTCTCCATGTGTTTATCCTAATACTGCTTTGCTGGTAATTTACTTCTACAGACTGCATCCCCATCATTGGTGCACTCCTGCCCCGGAGGCCTAGCTCCACCTGCAGGGAGCTGTTCCATCCAGGCTGCCATACCATCGCCCTCCGGATGACTGAGGTAGCGCTGGTGTCTAGTCACCAGAATCTGCAGGTGGCGTCACAAACTCTTTATTCCTATTCACACTACCCCTTTTAATAAGCATAGCCCCAGGGCACGGGTCTGGGCAGGCCTCCAGTGACATCCAAACATTAGCAAGGGCCCAGATACCAAGTACCCCATATACCCTGGGACGGCACACCAGGGATCCTGCAAAAACAAGGATCCCCACGGACAGCTCAAAATCGTGATGTGAAGGCAGCCTTAGTGAATGTGTATTTTTAAAATTGCCACATCAGTGAAATTAATATAAAGTGTTTTTTATGCAAATATAAGTAGTGATGGTTAACCGTTTACTGTTGCTTCCTTTCTTTAAATAAGTATCCTGCGACTATCGATTAAAACAACAGAGCATAGAGGTGTTCGGAGGTAAGATTGTAATGGTGGTGAGGCAGTCAACAGGGTAGGGGGTACTCGGATACCGGGGCTGATGGCGACTTGGATGGGGGATCACGACTGGTCGGTTCCCAGTCCCGTGCCCTGGACCCCCAATGGCGGGAATGGTGGGGGAAAAGGGGATTGGTTACGTGACGCCACCTGTGGTACCTGGTAACGGGTATACCAGCGCTGCGGCCGACCACTGAGGTGATGGAGGTGTAGCTCAGTGTAGTACAGCTCCCCACAGGTGGAGCTTTACCTCAGGGCAGTGGGGATGGATGAGGGGAGTCGTAGTAGTGTCTCTGCAGTCAATGCTGTGAATAGGGGCGGTTAAATAGCCACACACAGTAGTCTTTGTTTCGGTACCTTTTACTGGTGACAGGGTAACAGGTACAGTCCAGAGAAGTAACCAGGTCCCCGATGCAATTTGAGACTTTCACCTTAGAAAGTTGTGAGGCCTTCTCTGTCTCTGTGCACGGTGATTTGGGGTAAGTCCTTCCTGTGACTGAACTCACTACTACTCCCTCCCAGGGCTTTGCTCTATCACTGACCATGAGGTCCTTCTGCGGGGTCCCTATTCCTCCTTTGGCCCCTGGTCCTGTGTTTGGTCAGTTTGAGTGTCTCTTTTCATTTACCTCAGGGGATTTGGTCCTCCTGGTATTTTCGGGCTTTTACTGCTGCAGTGGATGCCTTGCAGTGATGGACTCCGGTGTCCGGGTGTACTAAAGGGAAGCTTTGTCTGATCCCTTCTTTAAGTCTCCTATTCTCCACTGGCCTC
Organism: Allobates femoralis; assembly: GCA_033576535.1. NCBI lineage: Eukaryota > Metazoa > Chordata > Amphibia > Anura > Aromobatidae > Allobates > Allobates femoralis. Next base: position 375,687,933 of record JARQOC010000002.1, read on the forward strand.
TGACCCTCTCCCAAGGGCACCGCACAGCTGGGTTAGTGTTCCCTAGTCCTGGGCCTCGATCCTTCCCAGCGACCAGCTTCTCACTCCTGCTCTCTGTCACGCTTCCGGGGGAAGGCGCCCTAGAGTGGACCCACTGGGCCGTGGTACTGAACTCCCCTGGGTGAGCTGATCCTAGTTTACCCAACCCCCATACAGGGATTGTCAGGGGCAAGCTAAATACCACAGCAGCTAGTACCAGGGGGGCGGCTCGTAAGGTTAGCCTATATTAAGGAACAGAAGTATTCCAGGTAACAGGGTGCAAGGCTAGGAAAAAAGGAATGGTGCTACCGGGGAAGAGCAAAGCAAGGATTCCAGAAAACAGAGTACAAGGCTGGAGGACAGGAATGGTGCTACCGGGGAAGAGCACAGCAAGGGTTCCAGGACACAGAGCACAAGGAAGGCCTGACCAACAGTCAACAAGACAGAAGCAAACGGACTTCATAATCAGGCACCTCCCATCAGAGGAGGTGGCCTGAAATACCATGGGAAGAGTAGTTATTGGTCAAGGGGAGTGTCAGGTTGGACCGTGCTGGCCCCTAGAGTCACAGGGAAGGAGTGCACCTAGCGCGCCGCTGATTGGTCACATGAATACGACCATAGTAATGTGCTCATGTGCGAACCCGGCAGTCAGCTGACAGGAAGGGAACATGGCGACGGCTCCAAGACACAGCACGCCTGGATGCCGGACGCCCGGTCGTCAGAGGAGCAGGAGATGCCGACATGGGAGAGGTGAGCTGGGAAGTGGTGCCAGGGGGCCTAACACTCTCTTCACTGCCTGACTGGAACTACTCGACTGACTCCTCCCCTCAGGCCTGGATCTTTTAAAAGGGATCAGGCTTAAAGCAGCCAGTAGAGCTCCCCCTTCAGGTCTGGGGTAGAAGGTCTTGTGTGCTGTGTGTACCAAGGTGTAAATCCCTCCTTGCACCGGTGGATCCTGTGGCAATCCCCTGCAGGGGTGCCACAGTGGGGCAGGCGATGTGTGATAATGAACTAGCCAATCTTCTGAGTTTGCAGTACCACAGCCACTGTTAATCTGCTCCTTTTTTAATGACCACTAATGCTGGTGTACATTGCACTTACTTGGATAGAGGTCTCGGTAGATTAAAGTCCTTTTGATGGAAGTGTTTTGCAGGGAAATGGCTGCCAGGCCAGACACACACTCAATGAGACACATGCTAGATACTCGTATGAGTCTTGCATGACGCACCCGATACGGACACTGAATCTCTGGCTAGAACATGTCGGCTGCATGTATTTCTATTATACTTTTCCTCTGATTGTTCTATTCCTGGTTTTGGCTTACAAACGCTGACAGTGTCCTAACAGTTCATAACAATTGGACCACACTCGGATGGCATCTGAATGATGTTTGATATTTTTCACGGACCCATAGACTGACTTGCTTTGACTTTTGATCAATTGGGAAAAAAAAAATCAGATAAAGTATGTCTCCGTGATTTTGCATGGTCTACTAAAATTCACATGTGGCGCCCCACTGGTTTGGACACCACGCAGGGTACTGCACCCACAGGAGAATGTGTGGTATCCCTGTGGCCAGGGTAGATGTCACATAAAGGACCCTCATTACACCCATCCACACACCTTAGACCAGGGAACCAATGGGTTAACCCGTTGCTAGGGAATCGGTCCTGGTGGGAGGAGCTTAGGTGGGTAGTGGAAAAGCGGGAAGTAAGTTAGTCAGAAAGAAGCTGAGGTGAGCTCTTGTGGGGGGCGTGGAGTCAGACGGCGGAGAAACTGTTGAGAAAAAAAGGGGATCCTGGGGTGTTGTGGTGCACCGAATGCGGCCGGTACGACCCAGTCCTGGAACGGAGAACCGGCTCCGAGAGCGGTGCGGGCAATTATCCCCAAGCTGCAAAACCGGAGGGCCACGAGCTTCTCATGGGAGTCATGGCCGACACCCGGTGACCACCCCAAAAGGTCCTGTAGAGGGTCCAGAGGTCCAAGAGAGGAACCTTCCAGAAAGAATCCGTGGCAGCTGGCTGAGGGCTCTGTGCGCAGGAGCACTAAAGAGAGGAAGACAGGGAATGCCTAGTTAGGAACAAGGAAAGAAATGGCAGGCACACCACCGAGTGTCCCAAGTGAGATGTCCTGGTCCCCTGGTGACTACCTAGGCCAGCAGTACCCAATAACTGTAAGCTGCATGAAGTACCAGTAAAATCTGTGCAGAGTTTAAGACTGTGTGACATGTCTCATTTGCCTGCGCCTGAGGAGCTGCACACTTATTCCCTCTACACAGACTGTCTGCCAGCATCTCCACCTAATGAGCCGCCTTCTCCTGAAGAACCAGAGACAAGGCTGTGTGAAGGCTGCCTCCCTGTGTACATCCGTATTAATCCACAACTGCCCCAGGGATCCCGCTCCACCAATGGGGAGCGTAGTCATCTTGCTGCATCATCATCATCACCCCGGAGGTCTGCAAGCAGTGCCGGTATCATTACTGGGGACCGTTGGTGGTGTCACAAACTTTTTTTATTTTTATTTATAACTCCCTTTTTCAGCAACCACCAGGGTGACGGGCACAGGCACAGGCCACCCGTGACATCCCCCGTGAAACCAAATGCCCGGGATCCGGTACCGGTGTCACCACGGATGTGTGGAACAAGGCCGTTTGGGGGCGGGGCATAGACCCATGTGTCACGGCCGTGTGACATGATGGGTGCTGTCTGTGTGCTACCCGTGCATCCATGGATAGCACATGGACAGCCTGTCACCGCATACTTACCTCGCTCCAGCGCTGACAGTTCCTCTCACTTCTGGGCCACTCTTGGGCTCAGTGAAGTGAACATTCATGAGCCCTAATGAGCGGCAGCGGAAGTGAGAGGAGCTGTCAGCGCTAGAGGGAGGCGAGTATAAAATTTTTTATTTTCAGGTTTTACACACTTGTCCGTGGTCCGTGCACACGGGTGTCACAGTGTGAACATCCGTGTGCAGGACGTTTGGACGTAAATGTGGTCCGTGGCTCCGCATAAAAACGGACTTGTCGCCGTGTGGAGCACACGGACACGCATGTTCTCCACATGGAGACACGGTCCGTGCGGAATTAAGGACGTCTGCATGGGTCCCCGTATGTCTGTGCATGTGTCGGCACGTACTGCTTATGTGCCGGAGGCACGGACATGTGAATGAGGCCTGACAGGAGCCGCCAGATTTTATGAATGAACTGGCAAAGCCGACAATTATCGGCTTGCCAGATATTTACCAATTAACTCCTTGGACAGCATCACACTCACATACATATAGGCAGGCCCACTCACACCTAAAACATGCATCACACTCTCATCACTGTCGTGCATCACACACGCTGTTTAGGGACTCTGCTCCAGCCCTTTCAGAGTCTCCTCAGTCAAACTCGGATGAGTGTGTCCGAGCCCTTAACTACAACTAATCTGCTGTATCTGTCATACTAGTGGATTGGTATTCTGTAGGATACATTGCAGCTGCTGACATGCTTCATTCCATCAGTATTCCAAGGATGTGTGGAGTTCAGCTTGTCATATTCACAGTCACGGCCAATTAATGTAATGCTGGGTGGAGTCAGGTGAACATGCTCAGGTCCTGACAGAAAAATGTCAGAATAGTGTGAGCAAAGGTAAGATAATAATGGTAGTGGGATAACTGGTTTATCTGGATCTCCACAGAGGAGTGGCGTGACAAGAGTTTGCGCCTTCGGCTGCTGTGTTTGTGTCTCTCTGGTAAGTGTGTCTTTTTTTAATAATCTTTCCATTTTAGATACTTGTTTATGTAAAAGATGGGGATGGTGTGGAGGTTAAATTGGCTGATCACCTTTGTTATGCTATTATTGAATTAGAAATGTATAATGCAATATTCAGCCTTCTTCAGGATCCACAATGGTCTACGTGTCTCCAGGTGTTGAGTGAATACTGAAAGATGAAACAAGAACCAGAAGGAGGAAGAAGATGATGTAAAAGTGTTTTTACATCAATAATAAAGTCTTTTTCAGAAGTGAGCTGTATTCGATCTTTGAGGTTTAGTGAACATCTAAATCCTAAAATTAGTTTAGCTCCAAATTGTAATATGTAGATGAGACTTTATCAAGATTGTAATCTCCATACAGCTACTCTGGAGCAGCTCCAAATTACTGCTGAGGCTCCTAGCGTCTAGGTTGTCTCAGCGGGAGATAATTAAAAATACTAGGTAGTTCACCTTCATTTTATCCAAAAATTCTTTTAAAGTTATCAGATGTTTTTAAAACGGGTGTTCAAAAGAATATGGACAATTATCAATGTCTATGGGTCTAAAGCTTGGGTCCCCGTCTGCTTAACCCCTTTACACCTGGGCGATTTGTATACATCTATAACGAGAGATATAATTTTTTCTTTATTTGACCATCAATATAGACATATAAGGGCTTGCTTTTTGCCAGGCAAGCTGTACTTTTGAATAACATTTATTTCACCATATAGTGTACTGGAACACCGGGAGAAAAAAATCTAAGGGCCGCTTTACACACACACCAACTTCTGTGACCAACTTCTGAACAGATCTCTGGTTGCAGTGAAATCATGGACACATTGTTCCATTTGTACACAGTCACAAAATGGAACAATGTGTCCATGGTTTCACTGCAACCAAAGATCTGTTCAGAAGTTGGTCACAGATACCTGTGTGTGTAAAGCGGCCCTAAGTGCGGTGAAATTGCAAAAAAAAAAAAATGAAATCACACAATTTTTTTCTTTATGTTCACTATATGATAAAATTGCACCAGTATGATGCCTCAGGTAGGTACAAGTTTGTAGATAGAAAAAAAGTATACATGTTTGGTAAGTGGTGAAAAAAAAATTCAGAAGTTGTTTTTAAACAAACAATTGCGCTTTGGATGACCTTTTACGAAACTGATAACATTCAAACTTTTTGGTATCTGGGGCTGTGTGATGGCTTTTTTTTCTTTTTTTCTTGTCTTGTGCTGACAAATTTAATGATACAACTTTTGGGTAGATGGGATGTTTCAATTGCCTGTTATTGCAATGCTGCAGTGCTCAAAAAGACATGAGTTTGGCCTTTTCTTTTCCAATAAGCAGTTTACAGATCTGATTGATTTATATATTTTTGAATGCAGCAATACCAAATATGTGTGCATCGCATATATTAAGTGAGTAAAGGCAGCATCAGGGCTCATCAGCTGACCCCATGCTGTCATGATCAGATCACGGGGTTGCTGATGGAGAATAGTGTGATGGTGTGATAATTGACAGCGCGATCTAAAGCTGTACAGCGGGATCTAAGGGTACCGTTACAAATCGCAATATCGCAATGCAACATTGACAAAAAGTCACATGGTGTGGTCGTTGCAGTTGATATCGTTGGTGCGTTGTGTCATGTAACAGGGCAATGTGACTGCAATAAATCGCAAGGACTATATTGTAAGAAGATTGTGCAAGCCCTTCAACCGTACAATATTGCATATGCGATCTGGCATGATTGTGCTGTGTGACGGCGCAACTACGATGTGGAACACAACTTCCCCCATTCACCACAATGTAAATGCTCGGACGCTGGGTTGCTCATACCCAGCGCACAAAGGTTGCATACAACATCGTAGTTGCGTTGCCTGCCAATATCTCCCTGTGTGATATCTCCTATGTGATCTTGAACAAGTGCCAAAAAAGTCTGCGCTCACGTGAAATTGTATGCGATATCGGAATGATATTGCGACATGTAACGGTACCCTAAGGGTATGTGCTCACATGTTGGACGCATCTCCTCCAGACCTGAGTGCCCACGGGTGGCCGCAGGGAGACCGCAGCCGCCCTCTACTCACAATGTGCGGCAGGTTCGGGGCGGCTTCTCCCTGCAGTCACCCGATGCTGCAGAGGAGAGGAATACCGGCAACCCGCACTGCAGCTGTCAAAACGCTGTGGACGGGTTAAGCATAGTGGGAATGGGATTTCTACAAATATCATCCACTATGCTGATACTGTACTACACACTGTTTTGGATGCAGCAGAAAGACGCTGTCGTATACTCATCGTGAGTATGCAGCCTAATGGGTAAATCAGTGCCAGGTGGATTGCTGATCTGTCCTGCACCTGTTAGCTGCACCTGATGGCTGATTAGATCAGCTGGCAGGTGCCGGAATGATGCAGGCAGACAGCGTGCGCTCACATCAAAGGGAGAGAATGCGCCAAGGACGCACCTTAATGTCCTTGGTCGTAAAGGGGTTAAGGCCAACCTCTTCAAATGTTCATTTACAATTATGTACATATGAAACTAGTACAGGTGTCATCATTTCATCGCATTGTGTCATCCATGTTCATCCATGTTTCTGGTATGGCTAAAGAAAAAGATATTCTAAAGCTTCTCCAAAACTTTCAATGTTAAACACATACAGCTCATGGATGCCATCCATAGCTGTATGTGATTTTTAACGAATCCATAGACTTTTATTACCCTTCTTACCTACAGCATTAACTTGTCTATATGTCACACATACAACATGGTTTATGTGAAAACACGAACATATGAGCAGCCCATTGGTTGTAATGGGTACATGTTGTATCAGTAAAAAAATGGATGCCATACATACCATAAACAGACATGTGAAGGAGGCTTAAGACCTTCTTCACATGTATGTTTCAGTTCATATAACATCTGTTTTTTTTCCACAGATAAACCCATTGTAACCAATGGGGCAGCTCATATGTCCGTGTTTTCACATGGACCGTCATGTTGTCTGTGCAATGCAGAGAAATGTCTGTGTTTTTTTTTTTTTTTTTTTTTTTTGCCACCCAGTAGTGAAACATAAGAAAAAAAAACAAACACAGATGACACATTAATGGCATACTGATGGAAAACAATGATTACATGGTTGCATGGCTACTGGTTTTGTATGTACGTGTTTTGTATAGATGTTAAGATGCCAGGAGAAAACACTGAGTGAGACAGATGCCAGATACTTGCATGATTCTCACATGACTCACCTGGTATGGCTGTCGACTCTCTGGATGGGAGCGTGTTTCCTGATTAGAAATACACGCAGCTGATGCGCTCCTGTCCAGAGAGATGGGCCCCCCATTCCGGGTAAGTTATGCGAGACTCGTGAGAGTATTTTGCATGCGTCTTGCTCAGTGTGTTCCTGGCCTTAGTCTGTATACCAAAAATGTCTGTTTGTTGATGCGTTTACAGCTCCAGCAAAATGGATGGAATTTATGTAATCCATGTACACTGTACTTCAATTTTACTTAGGCCGGCTTCACACCACGGTTTTGTGCTGTCAGGTTCTGAACGGTGTTTTGCAGGATGCACCGGACAGAACCTGACAGCATCGGACAAGCAGAAACTGAGGGCAAGTATGCCCTCCGATCCTGTTTTTAATAGGATTCGTTTCTGCTCATTGCTGCTGCTGTGCGCTGTGCTGTAATTTCAGCCTGCGTGTGCAGGGGAGCCTCCCGCGGTGCTGAAATTTCAGCGTTCTGTGCTGTGCAGCTGTCCCTGGTGCTGAACGTTCATCCTGTTCGAGCAGTGGAGCTCTCCATGGTGCTGAACATTCAGTGGTGGCTCTGAAATGCTGCTGCTGTCCAAGGTGCTGAATGAGCGTGGCAGCATTTCAGAGCCTACACTGTTCTCTAAAGGTACTGTCACACGGGGCGATATCGCCGGCAACTCATGGTCGCGCCGCATTTTGGGAACATTGCCAAGATTGCTATGGAGATGTGAGACGTAGCGATCTGACATGCAACTTCGGGTGATCCGGCGATCCTGGAGTTGCCTGAGCAACTGCTGAAGCGAAGTTGCACAACGACATGAGCAATTTGGGCGTTCTGTTTTGCAGAGGCTCAGAGATGGGCGTGCCACACTGTGTTTAAGGACGCCCATAGCACTCCGATTGGACGCCACAACTGCTTTACCAGTGGTCAGTCATGTCTATCAATATGCAAAGCTGCCACCAATAATCTTTCTGATCACAGATATCAATAAGGATCATCAACCCGCACTACCCCCATGGTGCTGCTCTCTGTGATGACGCCATGCTGATCTCTGCAGGGGAAGGGAAAGGCCCGGGAAGTCGTGGAAAGACCTCCTAGGATGTAATGACGTCACAACACACAGTAATAACATCCTTACAAAATCTGACAACACAAAAGCAGTGCCTGCAGTGAACACACTTTAAAGTATGCCGTGCTGTAAACAACAGGGAAGCCGCAGGGTGACGCTCGTGCTTATGATGTGGCAAACGGACATGATGGGAGTCAGTATTCTAGAGTGTCATATGGGTTCTTGTTTGTATAAGTGCAAACCTGTACAGTAGCACAATTACTACCACATGCGGACCATTTGTACATCCCACCAAAGTTATGTTTCCACATCGCATCAAGCGCACTGTACACATGCGACTTGACTACGTTGCAGAAGAGGTGGCCAAACATATTCAAGCTATATGGAGTACAAAAATTCTATTAGTACGCTCCTTTGTATTAAAACATTTCTGCATTGTCGAGAACAACATCAGTCCACTGATGAACGCTGAAACATCACATATGCCGCCCTTACGAAGGCCAGCCAATCAGAACGCAGTAACATCCACCAATCGACGCAGAAGAGGCGAGGATACAAATACGGACAGCTACGCCTACAGAATTGCTTTGACGATCACAGAAGTTGCTTGCAACATCGCTGTTGCCGTGTCACACAGAGCGATGGCAGCAGATCGCCAAAGAAACATCGCCAGGTTTCCCAACATGTTGGGAAACCTGGCAACTATACTCAGGTAACTTATCACCGTAAAAATCGCCCTGTTACACGCGGCAACTCCGTTGCCAGGTTGCGGCAACTTCGCCACGCCCCAGAGTTGCCGGCGATATCGCCCCGTGTGACGGTACCTTAACATGCTCACATAGACTCCCATGCTATGGGTGCCGGATTGCCCCAGATCCGGGAGGATCTGGTTTTGTTAGTTTTTTTTGCACCAGACACAAAAATGATGCAGACTCTGATTTTGTGTGCGGGGCAAAAAATGAACACAACTGGATCCAGCCGAAAAAGTACAAAACCGGAGGGCAAATAAGACCAATCCGGCACTATAGGGACACATGGGGCCATTACCGGATCAGATTCCGTCCGGTTCAAACGGACAACCTGGAACCACAAAACCATGGTGTGAAGCCGGCCTTACAGTTGCCTGACGCACGGTGCAGGTTTGAAATCCACAAAACTCCAACTCTCTTGTGGGTACGTTGAGTTATATGTGCAGATTTTCAACATACATGCGTTTTTATTGCATGTCTGCAGTGGAAATGCACTAAAACTGCATGTAATGTGCATAAATATCACCAAATACTCAATATGTGCACATGGCCTAATGGGTGCAGAAATGTTGCAGATAATCTGCAACACCACAATCTCATTAAATACCAGATTAATATACTAGTGCATCTCAATGAATTAGAATATCATCAAAAATTTATTTCACTAATTCAATACAAAAAGTGAAACACTTATAGTATCTATTTCAAGTGTTTATTTCTGTAAATGATGATTATGGCTTACAGCCAATGAAAACCCAAAGGTCATTATCTCAGAAAATTAACGTAGGGAGGATGAAGGGTTAAAACCTGTGCTGCTGTATTCCACAAAACATCAAAGGGTGAATATAATATTGATTTATTAGTCATTCTTGTTTCAGGGCTCCTAGAAACGCTCTAAATCATGGCAATATTACATTGAATTTTGATGATATTCTAATTGATTGAGATGCACTAGTAAATCTGACAAAATGGACAACAGGCAGGCACAAACCCAGTGATTAAACTTTAACCCCTTCAACATCCGGTGAGTTTTTGTTCTTCGTTGTTTGCTTCCAAGAGTCATAACTTTATTTTTCCATCAATATAGACATATGATGACTTGTTTTTTGCGGGACGAGTTGTACTTTCAGATGCAATCATTTATTTTACCATATAGTGTAAAAAGAAATGGGGAAAAAAATTCCAAATACTGTGAAATTGCAAAAAAAAGTGCAATTACACGTTTGTTATTTGAGTTTATTATTATTCATCATGATTGCTAAATGGTAAAACTGACATGACTGGGCGATGCCTCAGGTTGGTACGAGTTCGTAGACACCCAACATGTATACCTTTGCTGTTATCTAAGTGGTGAAAAAAAATTCAGAAGTTAAAGCACTTTTTGCATCATGTTCTGCGACCCGTAGCGTTCTCATTTTTGGGGATCTGGGGCTGTGTGATGGCTTATTTTTTGGAGCTTGAGCTGTCTTTTCTAGTGATACTAACTTTGGGTGGGTGTGCTGTTTTGATCGCCCGTTATTGCATTGTATAGCAATGGTGCAACTATTTTTTTTTTTTTTTTTTTGGATTGAATGGGGTGTCCAACCACTGACAGAAAGAGGTGCCTGATAACCTCCGGGTTTAGCCCTGGGCCCTGGTGTAGCATGTGAGCACTGGAGATCTCGCGATCCCCGCCGCAGCAGTTTTAGATCCCGCTGTCTGTGAATGACAGAAGGATTCAAAGAGTTAACGGCACTGATCATGGATCCGATCGGTGCTTGAATCCTGATATATCAGCTCATGAGATCAACTGAGATGTCGGGTGTTTGATGTGAGCACTGCGCCGGAGCTCACATCAAACACTGGAACCCGACCCATGACGTACCATTACGTCAAGGGTCGGGAAGGGGTTAATGCACTTACCACTAGCGTCTTGTGGAGTGAAAAGCTGGGACCATCGGAGGTGCACAATCCGGAATCCCAGCAGCAGGACACTTCAGTAATATGAAGAAATGAGAATGGCAGCACTCACAGATAGTGAGTCCTGCCGTTCTCATTTCTTCATATCTTTAAATACGAGGGTTCCCGAAGGCCCAAAAATTCCAGGAAAGTACAAAAACATGGCACATTTTTTTGCCCTGACTGTAAAAAACAAAACAAACTATTAACATTTTCATGACTCTAAAGAAATATGTACAAGTTATTTTGGCTATAATTAGTCATGAAATCTAACATAGAAGCCATATGCATATCGGGGTGTAAATACACTCGGGCCAGTGCGATTGGATGATGACATCCGATCAACCATCAGTGAGCACGAGGGCAGTCTCAATGACCGCTCTGCACCCCCTCATTCTTGCTTGAAGACGTGTAGGGAGGTCATCTTGTAATTCTGCTGGGAGTTGTGGTGTCACAGACTATTTTAGCCTGTGCCCCCACTTCTACTGCTGTTTGAAAATCTCAAAAAAAAATAATAGATGTTCCTGTCCCCTGATTATTATTATTTTATTTTTTTTTTTTTTGATTCCCCTTTTGCCGCAAAGCGCTGATCAATACTTGATAGAGAAATTTTTGGGATTTTTTTTTCTTTTAATTTGCTCCATCTCCTTGCATGAGTCCTGCAGCCACTCAGCACCAATTGACATATGGCTGATGGGTTTTTTTTTCTTTTTTTTTTTTTTTTTCTTTAAATTCTACCCAAAAAAATCTAATAAATATCTTGACAGAGCTAGATTAGGGACAGTACAACCCACAGTAAAAATGTACTGTAGTAATCAGTTTATACTATAGTATTTTAATATTTATTTACTAAAATATAATCGCAATTGGCGTCAGATGGTTGTGGACGCTCAGTAATTTTTTTTTTTTTTTTAATAACTTCCGTTTGGGAATTGTAGTCTCAGAATTTTGGTGAAAAATTCTTAATTTTCTGTAGTATAATAAATATACTATTTTTTTTTTTTTTTCTATTTCATAGAATTACGGTTAGTATAATCTAGATGCGGGCGCCCAGCAATTGTTTTTACTGTTGTCTGTTTAATTTTTTTTTCTTTTTTGTTACCAAATTTTTATATTCTCCTTTTTCTATTTTATCTTCATCTTTTTATTTTTTGTTTTCTTCTATTCTCATTTTTTTTTATTTTTTTTTATTCTAGATTTGATTTAAAATAAAGTTTACACCAAACACACGCTTAAATACATTTTGGGTTAGGTTGGCTTCACACGACGATTTTGTTCTGTCTGGTGTTTTGCAGGATGCACCGGACAGAAACTGACAACTTCGGACAAAACAGAATCAGAGGGCAAATATGCCCTCCGATCCTGTTTTCTGCCAGAATCAGCGGCTGCCGCTGTCCGGTGCTGAAATTTCAGCATAGCTACTGGAGGGGAACTCTCAAGGTGCTATAATTTCAGCCGGGGAGCTCTCCAGGTGCTGAAATTCAGCGGCGGCTGCTTTTAACAGCTAGATGAAGTATGTCTGCTCACCCCTTCCAAATTGAGGTGCCCAGAAAAATAGTGAATACTATGAAAAATATTCCTGTCACACTCACATTGAAAAAATAGAGTTCAGAGAAAGTACATGTGAAGCAAAATTATAGTTTATTTGGTTCTGATCTCAAAAATAAAGAGCTGCTTCTCCACAACGTTTCGGCGATTTATGCCTTGATCACGTAACAGCTAGTTCATATGTCATAAAAAACAAAGAAACAGAACATATATTAAGAAGGTGTAATGACCCATCATAATTATATTACTATTAGTATATCAAACAAACCAATTGCAGCCCCACACATTTTTCAAAAATTATATAAATAACTCTTTCATAATCACATATGTGGTATTTATGGTTCTATGAAGCAAACAGTTATCCATGGTGAAGAGACAATGATAAATATATACCTTTTAACTTGAGGTATCGCTAATGAATAATCCAGTACGGATTTTATAAGAAGGGTACCAACACTAAATCTGGTAACTAGAGAAAATATAAAAAATAAGCATATCTAGAATGCATTAGTTATTAGAGTAAGACAATGTAGAAGACTATGCCATAGTATTACCTTATGAGAGGCTTGAATATCCTTATTAATATATGTTCTGTTTCTTTGTTTTTTATGACATATGAACTAGCTGTTACGTGATCAAGGCATAAACTGCCGAAACGTTGTGGAGAAACAGCTCTTTATTTTTGAGATCAGAACCAAATAAACTACAATTTTGCTTCACATGTACTTTCTCTGAACTCTATTTTTTCAATGTGAGTGTTTTTAACAGCTGCCGCTCTTGCAGCACCCGGCATCTGGAAACCAGTCTGATTTCATGTCGTATCCGGTGCGCATAGACTCCCATGCTATGGGCAGCGGATTCAGGAGGATCCAATTTCGTCCAATATTTTTATTTTATTTTTTTTCCCTGGACACAAAAAATGCTGCAAGCTCCGATTTTGTGTCCATGGCAAAAAACCGAAATGTGCCGGATCGTCCCGCACAGGACAAAACCAGATGTCAAATCACTGCCATTTGGCTCCATAGGGCTGGATACAATAGGGGCAAAATCAGATCCGGGATTGTCCGGTTCACACTGGACAGATCCAGAAAATCTTGGTGTGAAGCCAGCTTAATCAACACACACACACACACACACACACACACACACACACACACACACACACACACACACACACACACACACACACACACACACACACACTAAAATGTCCCACTCATCCCAGAGACAGTATATAGCCTTGCAGGCATATGCCATCTTTGCTTCCAATACGGTTAGTGAGGGCGGGAATCCCACCTTTTGTTTTTTTTCTTCACCTCTTCTTCCTCCAGAGATAATCGAGCCCCACTAAGGCCGGTTTCACATTACGTTTTTGTGCCTGTCCGTGGGATCCAACTTTAGCCATTCGATCCGATCCTATGCAGGATCCGTGTGGATCCTGCGGTCCCCTGTCTTTCCCTGCTTCTGCTCCTCCATCTTCTTCCCTCTCCTATTCTATGCTGTCTCCCCGCTATTCTATTCTCTCTCCCCGCTATTCTTTGCTGTGCCCCAGCTTCTCTATCCTCATCTATCCCTATCCTGTCCCCTGTCCTCTCCCTGTGTGTAAACAAATAACAAAAAACTCCTCCCGGAGGATACATCACCTCTCACCGCCTCCAACGCTGCAGCACCATCAGAACTGAAGGACCTGTGATGATGTCACAGATCCGTTCACATGACTCGTCAGCTGACCGGGTTTGTGACATCATCACAGGCTCTTCTGCCCTGTTGGTGCTGCAGCGTTGGAGCCGGTAAGAGGTGATGTATCCTTCGGGAGGAGTTTTTTGTTATTTGTTTACACACAGGGAGAGGACAGGGGACAGGATAGGGATAGATGAGGATAGAATAGCGGGGGCACAGAATAGCATAGGAGAGGTTAGAAGATGGAGGAGCAGAAGCAGGGAAAGACGGTGGATACGGAGCCGACATCGGATCCGAGGTGAACTCGGATCCGATGTCCATAGGCTCCCATGTTGGGGGCCCTCGGATCAGCCTCGGATCAGCAGTGATCCGATGCTGTCCGATGTGAGTCACGGACATAAAATCGTAGCAGGCTACGATTTTGTGCCTGTAATTGGATGGGATCGGATGGTGCCAAAATTGGATGCCAATATTGGCACATCCGATTCCATCTGATTCCCATAGGGGAACATGGGGTCCAATTTCGGATCCGATTGTATCTGTTTTGAAACGGATACAATTGGATGACCGAAAATCGTTATGTGAAAGCAGCCTAAGGCTGTTTTCACACTTCAGGTTTTACCCTTATCATTGTTCATTAGGTTTTGTGTGTCAAAACCAGGAGAGGAACTTGCAGAGAAAAACTATAATTGAAAGATTGACATCTGTTCTGAGTTTTGGAGACACTCCTGGTTTTGACACACAAACCTGATCGAACCTGATCAGGGAAAAACTGCAGTGTGAAACCAGCCTATGATGCCCCAGAAGAGCAAATGAGCCAGTGATTCAACCAGAGCTAGGGTGGGTGAGGGACTCGGACACCGGGGCTACTGTGTGGGGTGTCACGGATGGTCGGGACCCCGGTGCCGTGCCCTGGTGATCAATTATACCAGATGTTGATGGTAAACGGTGGGGGCTAAAGGGGTTATTTACAGGGGAACGTGACGCCACCTGTAGAGTCCGGTAAGATGGTACCGGCGCTGCCAGCCGGCTGCTGAGGTGATGGTTAAGGCAGCTATGTGTGGTACAGCTCCCCACAGGTGGAGCTTTACCTCAGGGCAGCTGTTGTGATGAGACGGTGAGGGAAGATAGTGATGGTGATGGTGGTGCAGTTCTTACCCTTCTGCTTTGATGATGTTGATGATGATGTTGAGCCCTCCAGGCTGCGGCGGGAAGAATAACAGAAACCAGTTCCAGTTTAACTCTGCTTTACTCAGTACCGGCTGATGGCATAACAAAACACGGTACAGTTTGGTTTTAGGGTGTTGTTGCCAACTCAGGGTTTCTCTTATGGAGTCTCTAAATATCCTTTCTCTGTCTTTCAGGGTTTACTACTTTCTTTTTCTAGATCTAGTTCATTCAGTCTTTCACCACCTTTGAAGAGCTCCCCCGCCAGTACTGCGGTCTGTATCTAGAAGATAAGGTCTGTCCACTACCCGGTCTGGATAAGGCAACCCAGAAAAAGAGTAAAGAGGCTCCTTTCCAGTACCGCAGTATATGTCTGTCCCTTTTTAGTTTCTTCTAGTGTCCTGAACCGGTTTTCAGTCCTGAGGGGAGAGGTACCTTTGTGGCGCTGTCAGCAACCCGGTTCTGTTGGGCCTGCAGCTCGTCGGCTTTGCAGTCAGGGTTGAACTCCTGGCTGCCTCGGTTGTCCGTGTCACCGGTGTCCCCTCAACATGACCAGCTGGCTCCTACCAGCCCTGGCCCGTTGCCTTCTGTCCTGGGTCCCCACTTAAAGATGGGGTACCCTCCACTCAGCTGGGCTGTCAGGCTTGACCACTCTGTCTGCCTTCCCAGCCCCGTCTGAGGTAAAACTGTCAACTGTCACTCTACCTCTATCCTAAGCTCCGCCCCCACCCTGTGGAACCTACTATATTACCAGTTCCCCCTACTCTAAGTGGTGCGGTCCTAAGTGAGTGTAAAAAATAGACTCCATAAGATCTAAATCCTAAACCAGCAACTTACAAAATAATATTACACATAAATAATAAATGCAATAGCACCATTCTGTGGCGCCTAGTCACAGGGGTGCCACACCAGCGCCTACCGTTAGTGGCTCCTTATGGACATAGCCCTGTCCCCTGAGGATTGGGTTACAAAATCAGGAATCTGATGCTCAATCAGGAATCCAATTTGTGCTGCAGGCTTCACAGTAAAACTTTTGTTAAAGTTTTTTTCTCTGAGAATTTTGTAAATCTCCTAGTGGTCAAGGAAAAAACACCCAGCAATTTTTTGTCAAAAAACTCCACTTTATCATTTGCTTACTTGACCTCCATAGACATAGTAGAAATGTTAGTTTGGGCCTTGTCCCTAGGGATGTTGTAAAAGCCAGAAGTTTGCCAATATTGAAGTGCTGATGGTGTGGTTAATTTTTTTTTTTTTAAAGTATCACAAATAACATTCAGTTGTATAACATATTCCTTTATGTAAAGCCTGTAAAATATAAATTGTCCTATCATGAAGATGTGCGTCTCAGACCTGTCTGCATTCCATGTGGCGATACACGTGTCATTGTCTGTAATCAGCAAGTATGTGAGCTTAGTATAGTGTGGCGCCCCGCTATGCAGGCGTCACAGACGGGTACTGCACCCTTAAAAGAGGTGCAGATACTCCAGCTGCAGGTGGATCATAGGATGGTGGGTGGAACCCATTACCCAACACCCACACACTAGATCACAAGGTGGGAGGTTACCCGGGAGGGAATAAAATCACCTCTAGGGGGAAAAAGGAGGTCGGTCGGTCAGGAGTCTGGAGGTTTTAGGTCTTGGACCGAGGAGTTGGAGTTGGAGATGGAGGAAGAAGAAAGGGCTTAAGAGAGAAAGTTTCCCAGGTGCAGAAAGTTACCGGGTACCGGAGCCCGCACCTGTGGGATCCTCTAAGGACCACAGAAAATCTGAAGACCTGTGGAGTATATACTGCTCCCAGGCTCTTAAGCGACCAGAAGAGGGTACCAGGCACTGCTTGATGGTTCAGCGGTCAGCCAGCAGAGGGTAACCCAACGGGAGCGAAAGAGAGAGAGAAAACACGAGGTCAGGTTAGCTTTATGGAACCAGACTTCACCACCACTGGGAAGCAGGAAAGGAACAGATTGGAAAGAAGGCACACACCAAGGGTTCACCATACCACCTAAGATCTGCCTGCAGCCACCTGTCCAGCTACCTGTCCTCACACCATCAGGAATACTATGCTGTAACTTTTGTATGCAACTAATACAATTGCCAGTTTGTTTTATCGAGGCCGCACCTGCCACAAGTGCCAAAACCGCACTTGCCGCACCTGCCGCAAGCCCGCCTATACATTGTATACGGCTTGCCGCAACTGTGCCGCAAACGTGCATCTGCCGCGATTTCAAATAAACGCTAATGTGAAAGTACCCTAAGCCAGAGAACCAACTAGTGCACTAAGGGATTTCCACATCTGGTACTTCACATACACACAACACCTTCCACTCCAGGGCTGTAGGGGGAGCACCACTGGTTGCTGTTAAGCCAGATCCCCTATAAATACAGGTGCTGGGGGCGGAGTTAGCCAGTGTGTGCAGTCGCTAGAAGAACTGTGAAGATCAGCTCAATACCTAATGAGCTAAAACTGGTTACCGGAGCCGTGCTAGGCCTGACACCAGTGCACCACCAGAGCTAGTGTGAGGGTCCAGAGAGTGAGGACTGAAGGCAGAGGCGAGGAACACTACAGAGGGGGCAGAGGAGCCATACCGGCTCACCCAAGGAGAACACCGGTCACTGGAGACAGAGTCTGCAACAGGGAAAGGGATCAGCCCAGCAGAGAATCCAGTACACCGTGGAGGCATAGCTTCCCGGACACCCGCAGCACCCACATTTGAGAGCCAGAAGCCGCTGGAGACATAGCGGTAGCAGAGAGAGCCCTCAGTGCAGCAAAACGGGTGTGGAAAAACAGGTGGTCAGGTCTGGTTTCATGCTAGCCAGGCTTCGGGACAAGGGAGCCGGACAAGGAGGCCTATACTTAACTCTGTGTGGAAATCCTGAGGTGTAGCCTTCAACCTGGAGAGTGTACCTCCAAGAACACCAGTACAAGGTACAGAAAAAGATTGTGTGTGTGTCCCTTCTTCAACCTATACCACACTACAATGACTACGCTGCCCTATTCCTACCATGCTGCCCTATTCCACAATCATACCCTACAGCCCTGGGGAACCCGCTCTTCCTGTAGAGAGCTCCAACACCTTGCTGCCGCCCATCACCGCGGAGTCCCAGCAGCGCCGGTGCCATCACCGTACCTACAGGTGGCGTCACGACTGACAATAACTTTAATCCCTGTAAATACTCCCCTTTTCATTGTCACCCAAGGGCTCGGGCACGGACCACCCGTGACATCCCTGCACCCAAACGCCCTAGACCTGAGTGCCCAGTCCCTTGTGGCCCAGACATGTGTATACCATACTACACAAGTGATAGTAGTGATTGGTTTGTACACATGCATGTTGGTGTTAGTAATATGACAGTGCTCATAGACTTGGCAGATGTACTGTATGTGTTGAGGGTGGTACTGCTTATTTGACCAACTCGTAGTGTATGTGCTATGTTTAGTATTTCTGAGTGATGGACAGTAATACTTTACATGTGGGTGCTGTTATTGTAAGCATTGCAGTGATACTGTGTGTTTGGTTAATCGTACTATATACAGTGTTGGCCAAAAGTATTGACACCCCTGCCATTCTGTCAAATACTCAGTTTCTTCCTGAAAATGATTGCAATCACAAATTCTTTGGTATTATTATCTTCATTTAATGTGTCTTCAATGAAAAAAACAAAAAGAATTGTCCGAAAGCCAAATTGGATATAATTCCACACCAAACATAAAAAAGGGGGTGGACAAAAGTATTGGCACCCTTAGAAAAATCATGTGATGCGTCTCTAATTTGTGTAATTAACAGCACATGTAACTTACCTGTGGCACCTAACAGGTGTTGGCAATAACTAAATCACACTTGCAGCCAGTTGACATGGATTAAAGTTGACTCCACCTCTGTCCTGTGTCCTTGTGTGTACCACATTGAGCATGGAGAAACGAGAGAAGACCAAAGAACTGTCTGAGGACTTGAGAAACCAAATTGTGAGGAAGCATGAGCAATCTCAAGGCTACATGTCCATCTTCAAAGACCTGAATGTTCCTGTGTCTACCGTGCGCAGTGTCATCAAGAAGTTTAAATCCCATGGCACTGTGGCTAACCTCCCTAGATGTGGACGGAAAAGAAAAATTAACAAGAGATTTCAACGCAAGATTGTGCGGATGGTGGATAAAGAACCTCTACTAACATCCAAGTTCAAGCTGCCCTGCAGTCCGATGGTACAACAGTGTCAACCCGTACTATCCGTTGGCGTCTGAATGAAAAGTGACTGTATGGTAGGAGACCCAGGAAGACCCCACTTCTTACCCCGAGACATAAAAAAGCCAGGCTGGAGTTTGCCAAAACTTACCTGAGAAAGCCTAAACCGTTTTGGAAGAATGTTCTCTCTTTTTGGGCAAAGGCAACAACATAGAGTTTACAGGAGAAAAAAAGAGGCATTCAAAGAAAAGAACACGGTCCCTACAGTCAAACATGGCGGAGGTTCCCTGATGTTTTGGGGTTGCTTTGCTGCCTCTGGCACTGGACTGCTTGACCGTGTGCATGGCATTATGAAGTCTGAAGACTACCAACAAATTTTGCAGCATAATGTAGGGCCCAGTGTGAGAAAGCTGGGTCTCCCTCAGAGGTCATGGGTCTTCCAGTAGGACAATGACCCAAAACACACTTTAAAAAGCTCTAGAAAATGGTTTGAGAGAAAGCACTGGAGACTTCTAAGGAGTCCAGCAATGAGTCCAGACCTGAATCCCATAGAACACCTGTGGAGAGATCTAAAAATGGCAGTTTGGAGAAGGCACCCTTCAAATATCAGGGACCTGGAGCAGTTTGCCAAAGAAGAATGGTCTAAAATTCCAGCAGAGCATTGTAAGAAACTCATTGATGGTTACCGGAAGCGATTGATCGCAGTTATTTTGGCTAAAGGTTGTGCAACCAAGTATTAGGCTGAGGGTGCCAATACTTTTGTCCGGCCCATTTTTGGAGTTTTGTGTGAAATGATCAATGTTTTGCTTTTTGCTTCATTCTCTTTTGTGTTTTTTCATTGAAGACAAATTAAATGAAGATAATAATACCAAAGAATTTGTGATAACACTCAGTTTCTTCCTGAAAATGATTGCAATCTGACAGAATTGCAGGGGTGTCAATACTTTTGGCCAACACTGTAATCGAGCAGTAGTGAGTGCTGGGATTAGACTAAAATGATGTGGATGTGGCGTTTGTATGGTTTATGATTGACTGGACAGAGAATATATAGGTAAGACAGAGGGTACAGTCTTGGGAAGGCAAGTAACAGAGGACTCCCTCCTTTGGGGTGCACAGTAGAAACAACTGTCCTTCCCCAGCCCCTCTTTCTAGGATGACGACTAGAGGCTCTATTAGTCCAGAGCGTGGTTTGTACTCCACCCCCTGGTAAACTCCTAACCTCCTTGAGTGGAGATGTAGATGTAGAAGTCAACAGGATGACAGAAATGGATGTATCCCGGCAATTCTCACAGGCAGTACCCCAGTGGACCACCACCTGGACCCACCAGTCAATTATAGGTTTATGTTTTCTCAATCATGGAAGGCCCAAGACTATGGGGGTGGGTAAATTCTCCAAAATGTGAAGAGAGGAACTCCTGGTATTGAGTTCCTATGCTCATGTTAACATTATGCACAACTTGGGAAATCGCCTTCTGGTTGAATGAAACGGAGTCAATGGTGGAGATGGGAATGGGTATCGCTAATGTGCTACAAATAAGGCTGTGAGTCTGTGCAAAGCGAGAATCCATAAGGTCGACTCCTACTTCGCTATCAACTAGCACCGGTACAGTCTCAGTTTTTCCATCAACCAGCACCTTGGCAGACAGAGTAAACGGAGACTTAGAAAAGAAGGAAATATAAACGTCCCCTTTTGTATGACCCAAGGTACACTGTGTCTGAGACTGCGTGTTTGTCCTGGAGGGATGTGGACAAACCTTAATAAAATTCAGTTTGCCCACAATAGAATCAAGCTCCAACCGTTTGAACCGCTTCCACAGGAGGTTTAGCATGAGTGCCCACCACCCCCAACTGCATAGTGTCATCACATGGAGCTGTATCGCCCTCAGGGCTATGGGTTACTCAGGACCGGTCCTTATTCTCTGCTTACAGGGGGATGTCACGGTGGTGGCCATGGACCGGTTCCGTGTCCCTGGAGGGACCGCAATTAAAAAGAGGAAAAATAAAAATGCAAATAAGAGTTTCAGTGACGCCACCTGTGGGATGTGGCTGGAAATGACCACCGCTGCTTATCTCCGCTTCAGGCGATGATGTTGGAATGCAGCAGGATGATAAACCCTCCACAGGTAGGGCTAGGATGATCCCTGAGCTGGTGATAATAATTGTTGTTGGTGTTGATGGGGATGCAGGAATTAGCTCAAACAATGATGTGGAGACACAAGAGTAAGTCTTTTCCTTACCTTTAATGGTGGAACTCGGTAGTACCGGGTACTGTTTTCGAAAGTTCACAGGGTCTGGAGCTTGGAGGTAATTTTAGGCTTTCCACGCCAGGCAAGTCCTGAGGTTTTCCTTTTAGGTTGTGTCCATTGGGCCCTGGCTACATAAAGCAATGCTGTGACCCTCTCTGTTCTGTACTAGCTGTAGGACAAGCAGCGTGAACCCTTCTCTTGGCTGTATTTCTACTTAGTTCTCCTGGGCTCTGTAGTGTGGCTGTGTCTTTAGCTTTACAGTGAATGGGGCGGTGTATAACTATCCGTTCTCCGGATTTGGCCGCTGGGTGTATAATCCCTTATGATCTTGGTCTCCGGTGACCGTACTATATTTAATTCTGCGCTTGCTGGCACTACTCCTCCTCCTCAGGCCCTCGCTATGGACTCCACACACTGTCCCTTTCCTTGGACCGACCTAACACAACTCCTGTCCCCAAGATCACTTTCCTCTCCTCCTTCTGCTCTGCTCAACTGTCACCTCAGCTCTCCTGACAGGAACTGACTAGCTCCGCCCCCTGCACCTACATATCTGGGGGACCTCTACTGACGTCAGCAACTGACCTGACCTCAGCTGTTGGAGCTCCCCCTACAGGCCCGGGTTGGGATATGTTATATGTGTGCTTCACCTGGTGGATGCCTTGCCTCCAAGCTTGTAATGTGATTACCGGACCCTGGGGCGCCACAGAGCCTCGTCAGCAGGGTTGACCACAGGGGACAAAGTTGGTCTCTGTCTCTCCCTCAGGTGTTTGTCTACCCTGATAGCTAGGGACATTGCAGCCTCCAATGACTCAGGTGCAGTATACTGAACCACGGTATCTTGCAGTCCAGCTGACAGACCCATGCAGAACTGACTGCTGAGGACAAGAGTCGTTCCACTGGGTGTCAGTCACCCATCGCTTATACTCCGAGCAGTACTCCTCCATGGCTCATGATCCATGCTTGAGTTTACGGAGGTTTGACTCGGCAAGAGTCACCTTATCAGGTTCACCATATACCTGAGCCAAGGCAGCAAAAAACCCATCCACTGACCACAAGGATGGAGAATCGGTTGGGACGAAGAAGACCCAGGTCTGGGGAACTCCCCCCAAAAAAAGGGAGATTATAATCCCCACACGCTGTTCCTTACTCCCAGATGAACAGGGCCGCAGCCTGAACTAAAGTTGCCAGGCCTATTTGAACACCAAAAAGATATCCCTATCTGGAAGTGATATCTTGGATTCCGGTACAGCCTGCGCGTGAGCCGAGGCCAGATGCTTGGGGTCCCCCCCACACTTTTTTTTTTTTTTCCAAAAACATTTTTTATTGATTTACATTTTGATAGCAGATGAGCAATAACATTGTAATATACAATTCAACATCAACCCCTTCCACCCCCTCCCATACATCCCTCCCTCCACCCCCCCCTTCCCCTAACCCAACCTTGCAGCAGTAGCTCCTCCTCAACGATCCCATAATCAAACGTTTGTCAGTATTCCCAGTTATGTTATTTGTCCCCTTCAACCACTCCCTCCTCCCATGCGTAGGTCTCCCAGCGAGCCCTGAAGATCTGACAAGCAATACCAGGTGGTGTTACGGAAGGGTGCCATCAATTGGTCAATGTCTTCCCTAGTGAGGTGGTAAAGGATGAAATCCCTCCATTTCGTAAAAAAGGGTTGTGTCTTCCTTTCTTTATCTGTTTCTGCTTCTGTTTTTTCTAATAACAAAGTACCTCTCAATTCCAGCTCTAGGCTATGTATTCCAGGTACTGTGGACTCCAACCAACACTTCAGCAGGAGTCTCTTGTACACGATCAATATCATATGCAAGAAGCTCATCCTCTCCTTCCCTTTCATGGTCACATTGAGCCTGTGAAAGACCCAAATCTCTCCTCTAAGCGGCAAATAAACATTCAATACTTCCTTGACCCATACTTGCACTCTCTTCCATTGTTCTTGGACTTTCTCACACTCCCACAATCCGTGATACATGTCCGTATTCGCCTTGTCACAATTGGGACATGCCATCATCCTGGAAATGTTGGCCTGTGTAGAGGGGATATTAAAACCCATTATGGCCCTGTGAATTATTCTAAATTGAGTATCCCTCCACCGTTCGTTACAGATATGTTTGTAAAGGGCATTCCATCCTGATATAATAACTTCCCCCACCTCATCATTTTGCAACCTCTCTTCCCAACCCTTGAACAACTTCATGGGACCCGTCGGTATCAGCGAGTATCTCAGCATAGAGTATATAGAGGATATTGTCGACCCCGTTGTTGAGCCCGTCACCAGGTTATCAAGTAGCGTCTGTTGGCATTCCTTTTGTACGTCTCGGAGGTGTGATAGTAAGTGTCCATGCACCTGAGCATATTGTAGAGCATGTGTCGGGGGAAGGCTCCACTTATCAAAGACCTCAGTAGCCGTCATCCACCTCACGTCCCCCCTATGTAATACGTCTTGTAGTGTCTTTATCCCCGCCAACTTCCATTCAGTGAATAGAGCATTCTCCCTGCCCTGTTTAAAATCTGGATGTCCCCACAATGGCAAGTACTTAGAGATTTTCCATGACATTCCCAATCTACATCTAATCGCTTTCTATGCCGCTCTCGTGTCTCTGAACAGCACTGAGTTCTTTATTTTCGGATTTAATTCTTTTCCCGAGGCATGCAAAACTGCCGTTAGATCCCAAGGAGCACACCATTCGGACTCAAGTGAGTAGTCAGAATGGGTACTCGTACCCCTTATCCAATCCAATATGTGTCTCATTACACAGGCTAAATTGTATCCTCTTACATTTGGGAGTGATAAGCCCCCTTCCTCCTTAGGGAACATCAAGGTGCGTAACCTAATCCTCGATCTCTTTCCCTTCCAGAAAAACGTGGTGAAGGCTCTATTGATCTTATTAACATCCACGTGTCTGAGCAAGAGCGGCATGGTTTGCATCTGGTACAGGAGTCGGGAAAAGCTTACCATTTTGATCAAATGCGCCCTTCCCAGTAAAGATAGTGGTAGGTCTCGCCATCTAGTGAGCTCGCCCTCTATTTTAAGAATGATTGGGTGAAAATTGAGTCTGTACATGTCAGCCGTATTATGTGCTAGGTGAATGCCCAGATATTTGATCGATCCCTTCGCTATTGGGATTCCCTGAAAGGACCCATTGTTTCCTTGTGAGGTCACATTTAAGCATTCCTTTGCTTCTTTTGTCAACGGCAGTATCTCGCATTTTGCCACATTTAACCTGAAACCCGACGCATCCCCGAACTTCTGTATCTCTGTCAATATACCCGGTAGGTCTTTGCATGCGTCCGCCATGTACAGAATTATATCGTCAGCGAATAAGTTAGATTTTATCTCCTTGCTTCCTACTTTTATTCCCTTAAAGCTGTCTGGTCCGTTAATGTATCGGGATAGGGGCTCTAGTGCGAGGTCAAACAGAAGTGGCGATAGCGGGCACCCTTGACGCGTTCCCCTTCCTAATTGAATCATGTCTGATAGAAATCCTGGTGTATGTACTCGCGCTTTGGCATTCGCATACAACACAGTGAGAAATTGTCTGAAACTTCCCGTTAGCCCAATGTTGTCCAGGACTTGTTCCAGCCATGGCCATCCCACACTATCAAAGGCTTTCTCTGCATCGAGCGTGACCATGGCTGGAACCCCCGTTCTTGCCTTATCCCCTAGCCTGACTGACTCTAATACCATCATTGCCCGTCTCACATTACCTACCGCGGACCGGTTCCTTACAAATCCTGCTTGTTCCTTACTCAGCAGGTCTGGTAAGATCCCTGCTAGCCTGTTTGCCATTATCTTTGATATCAACTTTATATCCTGATTTATTAATGATATTGGTCGGAAGTTGGACGGGTCATCTGTTGGCTTGTTGCCTTTTGGTAAAAGTTTTATGTACGCTACGTTCATGTGATCTGAGACAGGACCCCCATGCAAGTAGTCATTGAAGAGAGACTTCAGAGGTGGCACCACCTGATCTACCAAAGCCTTGTAAAAACTAGCCGTGAAGCCATCTGGTCCCGGTGCCTTATGAATACTTGTGCCTTTTATAGCGTCTCGTATCTCTTCCTCCGAAATGTCTCTATTCAACATGTCTAGGGAGTCTTCCGATATTGTGGGAAGTGGGTTGCACCTCAACCAGGTTAATCTCGTCTCTGGATCACTATGACGCGGCGCATAGAGATCAGCATAAAACTTCCCCAGAATAGTGTTTATTTCCCTTGGGTCCGACGTCAGGGTTTCCTGTCTAGTTTTCATGGATGTTATTTGGGTAACTTTGTGTTTACCTCTGGCCAAATTAGCTAGTAGTCTCCCAGCTTTATCCCCAAATCTGTACAATTCTGCATCCCTGGATGTTTTGCCTAGCATTTCTCTCTGTCTCGCCCATGCATCAAATTCCCGTTTTGCGTCCAACCATGTTCTTTTGTTATTCACCGTCGGGTCTTGTTGGTATTTCATGTAAGTATCTCTGACCCTGCTACTAGTTTGTAAATATTTCGCATTGGCTCTCCTTTTTTGCGTTGACACGTGGGCTATAATTTTGCCGCGCAGTACGGCTTTTGCCGTCTCCCAGAACAGTGTAGGACTGATGTGGTCCGGATTATTATAGGACAAATACTCCGTCCACCATTCTCGCAGGACTAGCGCAAAGTCTTTGTCTTTCTGTAAGTAGTAGGGGAATCACCATATTATGTCCGTGCCTCTCTTAAAAGTTTCACGCAGTGACAAAGTGATTGGGCTATGGTCTGAAATTACTAGGTCCTCAATGTCAGTCGAGTCCACTTTGGATAATAGGGCATTACTTGTGAGCATTAGGTCAATTCGCGACCATGTGGCATGCGGGTGAGAATAGTGAGTATACTGTCTTTCCATCGGGTGATGCATTCTCCATGCATCCCGGAGTGTCAGATCTTTGACCATGGCTTGTAAGGGAGTAAGTCTCTCTCCTCTCCCTCTTTCCGTCAGTCGATTCCCTGTTCTGTCTTCTTGGTCATTTAATGTTTCATTCATGTCTCCCCCAATGAGTAGTTCATCAGGATTTGTCCCCAAGGTGTCTCTGGTAAACGTTTGAAAAAAAGAGGTTCTGTCCGTGTTAGGTGCATATAAATTATGTATATCAAGTCGTCCACTTGGTGTGTCAAGTACCAATCTGACGTGTCTACCCTGTTCATCATGTTGGAACGAGATCACCTTATATTGCAATGTCTTGCTTAACAATATAATCACCCCCGCCTGTCTACCCCGTGCCCCCGATCCGTAAACCTCTCCCACCCACAACTTATGTATCCTGGTCAGGTCCTGAGTTGGCAAGTGTGTTTCTTGGAGAAGGGCTATATCGGTTCTCAGTCTCCTGAGATGTCTGAGTATCATCATCCGTTTCTGCGGCGTCCTCAACCCTTTAACATTCCATGAGGTGAGTTTTACCATCACGACTATAAACTTGCGCTAATATGTTGTTCAAATCACTTTTACATTGCATTTGCCACTCCATAGAGTGAATGGTGTGGTGAGACAACCAATAACTCCGACCCATTATAGAGCTACTGCTGCTGAACCAAATAACATCTTGTATAAAACTCAAAACTGAAAACATCCCATCAACCCTTCCCCCATCCCTCCTCCCTTCCTCCCCCCAATATCTGGCACAATATACTTCCATTTTTTCCGACATGACCGTCTCCTCCTCTCATGTCGACTCCACCCTTCTGCAGGTGTACCTGAACCTGCCTTGTCCTTCCAAGTCCAAAGTTCTCCCTGTACCACCCCCCCCCCCCAGCCGCGCCATCCCCCCGCTCCGATCCTTCATCCATGTTCCTTGTATCCCTGAGCAAGCAAGAGGGGGGGGAAAAAAAAAAAAAAACAAAAGGGAGAGAACAGTGAATGGGGGGGGGGGAGATCCAAGCAGTCCGGCCGATCAGGAGAGTCTCATATAGATAGTTCAATTGTCACTTCTTCGCGGTGTTGAGGCAGAGTCCTGTTGACTCGGCGAAAGACGAGGCGATGGCATCGTGAAAGCTCTGTGTTTCCCTGGCACCTTTCCAGTATCTGAAGGTCCCATCATCATTTTTTGTCTTGAGTGTAGCCGGGTATAATATCTGGAATTGGATCCCACGCTTAAATAACAGACAGCAGACTTCGCTGAAAGCTCTTCTTCTTTTCGCTACTTCCGCCGAAAAGTCCTCAAAAATTACCACTTTATGTCCCTGAACTTCTAAAGGGCGACGTCTGGCTCTGAAGGAGCGCAGGATTTTTTCCTTGTCTTTGAAATCCAGGTACCTGGCTATAGCTTGTCTGCTCTTTTGGGCTGCCTGAGACCCATTCAGTCCATCTCTTCTGCTCGTTGCCTCCCTCCTGTTTCCACCCGGGGGGCCAATTCTATGGGCTCTTTCTACTCTGCAGGGTTCCGGCAATCCAGTGCTTTGTGTAGTTCTTTTTCAAATACCTCATCGAGCTGATTAAAGGACACGGATTCAGGCAGGCCCACTATGCGGAGGTTGTTACGTCTGGAGCGATTTTCAAGATCTTCCATCTTGTCCTGCATTTGTCCATTCAGCTTGTGGGAGTCTGATAGTTCTTGTTCCATAGTGCTGAGCTTGTCCTCCAAGTCTGAGACTCTTTGTTCGAGTTGTTCCAACCTGCTGTCATGTTGTGCCGATATCTCATTCACCTTCTCCAGTGCCTCTCTCACAGCTTCCTTCACTGCCGTCGCTATGTCCAACTTAAGATAGCCTGCCACCTCCCTTGCCAGGGACGCTCTCTCTCTTCTGAGGACATAGCGCCCTCCTTCCTCGGCTGTTTTTGCCCGGGGCTACCCCCTCCTGTGGTCGTAATGTCTCTTCCTCTGTCTCTATCTGAGGCTAATGTCTTATTTGTTTGTTGAGCCTGCTCCTGAGTGCTTTTTTCCCTCCTCCTCTGTGTCTGCCCTGTCGCCGCCATCTTTTTTCCACCTTCAAGCTGGCGGGAACCCCCTTTTGGTGCGTGTATTGTCTGTTTACTTCTCAGCCACCACTCCACCGAGCTACGGGATACAGTCCCGGTCATACAGCTCTGGTCAGTGTAATATGACCAGTATTTATGATGTGCCTGTAGATGCGGGGTGCCTCCCCCCTCCGGTGGTCGCGGGGTCCTTGTGAGTTTATAAGCACTCACCGTCTGTTCCCGTTCTCAGTGTGCGGCTGACGGGTCTGTTTTATCCGGGAGGCGGCGGTGGATGTATCCGCGTGTTTCTGCAGCGGCGCGGCTGGTCCTCTTCTCCTGACTTCCCGCGCGCACTTCCGCTACCTCCGTTCTCGGATCGCCGACGCCGTCGGCTGCAGGGCCACTCCCGAGATGCTTCCGGGGACTCCCGCTGCTGCAGGTGTGCTGTATGTCGGGTCTATGGGCGAGTCGATGCCGGAGCTCCCTCACTCCGACCTGGCCACGTCGGCGCCGGAACCGGAAGTCCCCCCCACACTTTTGATCGAGAAAGGAAACGTAGACAGCAGCGGACTGGTATTACCAGGCTAGGGTGGTTCATGTTTATTGGGCCTTTACCAGCCTAAATATACCAGCCCACTGCTGCCCCAGATGTGGCACATGACGTAAGATGCACCAATTCTAACAGTTTGCCTGATTGCCACCACACCAGAGCAATCAGGAAGAAATCGGTGTAATGGCGGGTTTACACGTCGTGATATCGTAGTACGATTTCAATCAAAAGTCACGTGGTTCAATCGTTGGACCCGACATCGTGCCTGCGTTGTATGGTGTGAACGTCCAATACGATGCAGGAACGATGTCAATGCGATATCGGGGATTGAATGAGCGTGCTATTCAATGCCCCGATATTGAAGGAAGATTGAAGTCGGATCGTGCTGTGTAAACGCACAACTACGATGCGATTTGAAACGTCACCCATTGACTCCCATGTTAAGTGTGCGATCCTGGGTTGGGGGGCGTAGACATCGCACGGACGTTGTATTCCGATATCGCAGCGTGTAAACATCCAATGCGATGCGGGAGAAACGTGCACTAATTGCGCGCTCCCGCGCCATTGATTTGCGATATCGGAACGAGATTGAAGCGTGTAAACCCACCTTAACATTTTTGGGGGTTAATGTCAGCTGGCATCAAGCCTTTGTATTAGACAGCCCTCCATTACTATCAGTCACCACTATTATTAACTCGGTAGTCCAAAAAGAATAAAAAACACATATATATACACACACACCACACACACACACACACACACACACACACACACACCACACACACACACACACACACACACACTTTATTTCAATAAATACTTTGCAAAACTTTCCCTTCACATTTTATAAAAAACACATGCAGCTTCACAGTACTTCACAAAAGGATAACTGACAAAAAACACATACATAAAATCACCAAAATAAAACGACACTTGCCCTTGTTGGCCACTTCATTCAAAACCAAAAATGGAGTAAGGCCCCTTTCACATCAGCGTTTTACGCTGATCGCGGCAGTTGCGGTGAAAAAAACACAACTGCTGCGATTACCGCATAACGGCTGCACTTGCGGTTCACTTGCGGCAAGCCCCATACGATGTCTATGGGGCTTGCGGCAGGTGCGTCAAGTGCGGTTTCGGCACTTGCGGCCACGAAAAAAACCGCGGTCAGTGTAAAACGCTGATGTGAAAGCACTCTAATGGTACCTGTACACGCCGCCACAGAGGGTAGCAACAGGCAGGCAACGCACGTGCACGCGCGCTTTGGCAACGGTGCCTAACGATCCCTGGTGCCGCATATACACGCCGCCACAAATTGCTCCACAGAAGGTATTTGCGTTCCCCGGAAGTGCCGACGGGTGCCGTGGGTTACCTTCTGTGGAGCACCTTCCCTGATTTACACGCCACTACCACAAGGGAATATGGGCGTACATATTGCGCGCCGTAAGTACATAGGCGTGCCAGAGTTGTGTATTACGCGACGCTCGTACGGTGATTGGACAATGCAATAGCATCATGATTGGCCAGCCAGCGCAGGAAGGCTGGCTAATACATGACGCCATTGCAAATGTGGAGTGTGACTGGTCAGCTTGCTGAATATGGCGCCCTGTGCGGGGACAGCCAATGGTTACACAGTAGCCCCCACCAAGGATAGCTGATGGGGCGTGTTAACCATGACGCTGTGGAACGCCCCTGGGATTTCCCTTGGCCACGCAAATATCTTGCCTGTGCCCCGATTACACGCTGCCACCATAGGGATTGTGCCTTCCTGTTTTTGAGCATGGCCCAGACACAGGTATCAGAAGACACAGGAAGGAAATTCCTGAATTACACGCCGCCACATCGTGGTCTTTTCAAGGCAACCGGCACAATTGTGTTCGATGCCTGGCGGTTTCTACCTCCCTGTGGCGGCGTGTAAAGGTACCATAAGGGTGCTTTCACATAGGGTTTTGTTTTTTTTTTTTTTTAAAATGCGGCAGTTACGGTAAAAACATTGCATCTGGTGCATTTTTCCACCTAACGGCCGCACTTGCGGCTCACTTGTGGCAAGCCCCATGCATTGTCTATGGGGCTTGCAGTAAGTGTGCGGCAAGTGCAGTTGCGGTCGCAAAAAAAACCGCGGTCAGCGGCGTTTTTTTTTTCGCGGCAGCAACTGCCTGTACCGCACCTGCCGCACACTTACCGCAAGCCCCATAGACAATGCATGGGGCTTGCCGCAAGTGTGCCGTAAGTGCAGTCGTTAGGCGGAAAATGCGGCAGATGCGTTTTTTTAACTGTAACTGCCGCATTTTTCAAAAAACCTCTAAGAAAGGGCCTTAACATTTTCAAGCGTGGCAAATGCCTCCCCTTACCATAATTTACCACGTTCCCATCCTAGCTCTAGAGCATGATGAAAATTTAGCAAAATATTAACACAGCTTCAAGTATCGCCATAACAGTGCAACTTTTCAAAGCTTCTTGCAGCGGAACTGAATTCTGACATAGAAACTTGATGAATCGGGCTTCTTCTGGAAGAGATTCTTCTATGCTTCTTCTGGAGTTGAACTGCATCACTTCTTGTAGTAATCTACTATGCTCTGCCAATTCCAGTTTATTATAGCTGCCATAAAACAGTACTGTGTATATGGGTAGGGAGTGTCTTTCATATAACCACTCCACTGAAATGTTTAACCCCTTTACGACATGCAACATATCTGTACTTTGGCAGAATTCAATGCGAGTGACGTGTGAAAGAATCTGGTGCATTGTGTTAATGAGAGAAAATACGGCAGTGTGAGCGCAGCCTTGGATGGAAACCTAGAAACGTGATCCAGAATTATGTAAAATGTTCTCAAGAAAAGCTTCAACTCAACTCCACAAAAACAAACAAACAAACAAGCCCCCATTCAGGTCTGTCATCTGTCCATGGAAATATAGGGGGTTTCACGTTACTAGTAATGCAAAGTCTGTGGAATAGTGCTATTGCTTACCCCCCCAAAAAAGAAACCAAGCAAAATCTACTTTTTCTAATCCAAATGCCCGCCCTTGTTATGAGCCCCATAGTGTGCCTAAACCACATTTAGTCGCACTGTAGTGAGGACAGCCTGCTTAATTTATGGGGTGCGTGTCGCTATATTCACTGCATTAATTGACAACAGACAATTGCCAGATGCGCACATTCTGCTAGAGTTTCTATGATTGGCTGTTGCAATCAGACTTCAATCTGGACAGTGATTGTTCTCGATTGCCATACACATTAGTGTATGGTAACCAACCTGCCATCATAGTGTGTTTAAATAAATAATTTAAAAAATGCATTGGGCTTCACAGTATTTTTCAGTCTAGCCCAGATAAAGCAGAAAGCTGCGAGCTGCTACCCTCAGCTGCATAATTTTATCTTGACTAGGCAGCTGAGGGCTAGTATTCTCAGTGGGGTGAGGTCCCATTGTTTTAGGCCCCGCCCACCCACACGGTAAAGAATAGCAGCCTGCAGCTGCCCCTGAAAATGGAGCATTCATCGTAGTGCTATTTCCAGGCTCTTCCAGCGGCCCTGGTGGCAGTGGCACGCTGGGTGAGGGATTGCGGGTAGATTCTGCTTTTCTGGCGCTTATGGGCTCTGTATATGGAGTATGGAAAAGTATTCTAGGAAAATCTGCGCTTCAAGAGTTAAAGCGAAGTTAGGCTAAAACAACATTTTTATGGTAAAAATTTAATTTTTTCTTCACCCTCACTGTCATAAAACTCTGTGACACCCCTGTTGTGTCCAATATGATCACTGCACCCCCTAGATGAATTCATTGAGAGATGTAATTTGTAAAGTTGGGTCACTTACAGTGGTATCTGCTGTTCTGGCACCTCAGGGGCTCTGCCAATGTGACATGGCACCCACAAACCATTCCTGCAAAATCTGATCTCCAATATGGCACTCCTTCTCTACTGTGCCTCAAAAGTAGTTTTCAACCACATATGAGATATTGGCACCATCAGGAGAAATTGTAAAACACATTTTACATCAATTTTCTCCTGTTACCATTTAGGGGAAATGCAACATGCTTATGGTAAAATTTTATTTTTTTCATAGCTCAAAGTTCTAAAATTCTGTGATGCATCTATGGCTGGTTTCACATTGTGATTTTGTTAAATCCGATGAAAATCGGACCGCATCGGATGTACTAAATCGGATGCCATCGGTCCGATTTTCTGACCTGATCTCGCTGATTGCTGGTCGTTGCGAAATGGCCAGGGCCATTTTTCGATCGTTGGTCTCCCTCTGGGCGGCCAGCATCGGCGTATGTGTGACAGCAGGATACCAACGATCAACGACCTCCCAGCCGATGCCCATTGCCACACAGTACACACTGGGACATGGTAACCAGGGTAAACATCGGGCAACTATGCGCAGTGCTACGCTTAGTTACCCGATGTGTACCCTGGTTACCAGCGTTGTCGCTGGTGAGTCTGCCTGTGTGACAGCTCACCAGCGATCATATAGCGATGTCCCAGCGATCCCGATCGTTGGTCGGATTGCTGGGACATCGCAGCGTGTAACCCGGCCTTTAGAGTGGCACATTGATTTTGGCTAATGCTGAGTGTGTAATTAATAGAGATTGGGTTAAAAACCAAGCGGAAAGTGTTGCACATGACACTGAACATTGACAAACCATTTCTCAATAAAGAAACCGTTGCTTATTCCTGATTCTGTCTGTTTGTGACCCATTGGATCTGATTCGGACCTCTGGTCATTCACATTATCATGCCTTGTGGATGTGATACCATGCTTTACAAACACTGCATCATCGGCATCGCCATAGTGTGGACATGGCTTTGTACCTCTCAGCATTGAGCTTCTCTGCTGGTGTATGCAACCTGGCTCTCTGCACATGAACGGACGTTGCCACACTATGCCTATATGAAGCCATGATAAGTGCACAGAACGGTCTAAGGTTCTGCATGCACATAGGACCTGACAGGTTACCTCTCAAGAGAAGCTGCCACTTTCCTGACATATTTTAGAAAACACTTGCATTTCCTACATTCCCAACATAAATAATGTAAGGTTCTGCTGTTTCTTTGTTGTTTATTCCAGAATATCAATAAATCGTTCACGGCATATTGTTCTTCTTTATGGTAAGGTGTATCCCTCAGCCTGTCGGAATAAATCAGGCCATAGTTATGAGATGCATATTAGCAGAAGCTTATTTGATAGTTCCTGTTACTGGACAAATTCTGGCAATCTATGCTTCCTTTTGACATCAGTTATTTCATTCATGTGCTCTCTCTCCATGTTTTTCATGTGTACATGTTATGTCTATGGTCCTGTTCATGTGTCCGCTGTATTTTTTTTTTTTAACACTTTTTCACTTGACATGTGAACCCACAATTCAGTTGTACTTGTAGACTATAAATCTTACATATGCGGTAAAGGACAATATTAGCATGTTTAAAGAGTCAAAATATGCCACTACAGTTGAAGTAGTAATAATCTGCCCCCCCATGTATTGCCTTCAATTTTGTGTTTCTTGTTTTCTTTAAAGAAATCTGAAGAATGAGGTCACCATCCAGGAACTTTGCAAATAACCATGAACCCCTCCCATCTCAGAGACCTGACAACACCGCATTTACACAGCAGAGACTTCCAGCCTGGCAGCCTCTTCTCTCTGCCAGTATCATATTGCCATTCTTCTTTCTTATAGGATTATCCTTTATAGGAATTGGCATTGGATTACATTATTCATCAAACAGCATAAAAGAAATTGAGGTAAGGATTTCATAAACTATTTTTCAATAACTTCCATAAATGCCTCAAATTTACTTTTCTTGACTTCATACCACATTTAACTTGATTTTTTTGGGGAATCGCTGTTTATCCCCCTATTCTTAGTATAAGAGGTGACTTGCCTATTAAATAAGAGCTGACCAATGGGATGATCACGTGATAGGGGCTTTGGAACTCCAAAAACTAGATTCTGCAGCACTGTCTTGACTGGTGAAGACGTGCACATATACGGCCTCTACACTGAAGCGTACATCCATGAGCTTTCTCCAGCAGTCCTATTGACAATAAATGAAGTGGAGGCCAATCATGTGCATCTTTATTCCATCCAGAATTCAGACTGCAGAACCCAGTTTTGAGGATACAAAGCTCCAGGTTTGCAGAGGTTCCAGGCTATCCCCCAGCAATATGCAAGTTACTCTTTCCTGCGGAAGTGGAATAACTTTGCTTTTTATTTTTTTTTTATGGGTGAAGGGATTATTGCACAATGCAGGGGGAGTAGTGCTGGGCAACCACTTTTAAAGGAAATCTGTTAGCAAATTTTCGCTATGTAATCTGAGGGTAATGACACACCCACTCCAGGGTCGGGGAAGACTCGGGAACCGGTGTAACAGGCCAGATTAACCCCCCGACCAGAATATACCCGGGGTTAAAGTGGCCTAGCCCAGATTATACCCCGGGTATATTCTGGCCTAGCCCAGTTTATACCCCGGGGTATAGTTTGGGCTAGGCCAGAATATACCCCCCTGGGCCAGAATATACCCCGGGTATATTCTGGCCTAGCCCAAACTATACCCCGGGGTATAAACTGGGCTAGGCCAGATTATACCCCTCCATATACCACAGCAGCTGTAGATCAGGGGCCCAAGCCGTGCACAGGGCCCCAAGCAATGCATGGGGGCCAGAGGCTGCACAAAGGGGCCTCAGGCAGTGCTAGGGCCCCAGGCAGTGTTAGGGGCCCTAGGCAGTGCATGGGGGCCCGAGGCAGCATACAGGGGCCCCAGGCTACACACAGGATCCCAGGCTACACACAGGGGCCCGAGCCAGCATACAAGGGCCCCAGGCAGTGCACGGGGCCCCAGGCGGTGCACAAGGCCCCAGGCAGCACAAAGTGGCCCCAGGCAGCACAATGTGGCCCCAGGCAACTTACAGGGGCCCCAGGCAGTATTAGGGGCCCCAGGCTACACACAGGATCCCAGGCTACACACAGGGGCCCCATGCAGCATACAAGAGCCCCAGGCAGCACAAAGGGGCCCCAGGCAACATACAGGGGCCCCAGGCAGTACTAGGGGCCCCAGGCTACACACAGGATCCCAGGCTACACACAGGGGCCCCATGCAGCATACAAGAGCCCCAGGCAGCACAAAGGGGCCCCAGGCAACATACAGGGGCCCCAGGCAGTACTAGGGGCCCCAGGCTACACACAGGATCCCAGGCTACACACAGGGGCCCCAGACAGCACAATGTGGCCCCAGGCAGCACAATGTGGCCCCAGACAACATACAGGGGCCCCAGGCAGTATTAGGGGCCCCAGGCTACACACAGGATCCCAGGCTACACACAGGGGCCCCATGCAGCATACAAGAGCCCCAGGCAGCACAAAGGGGCCCCAGGCAACATACAGGGGCCCCAGGCAGTACTAGGGGCCCCAGGCTACACACAGGATCCCAGGCTACACACAGGGGCCCCATGCAGCATACAAGAGCCCCAAGTAGCACAAAGGAGCCCCAGGCAACATACAGGGGCCCCTGGCAGTACTAGGGGCCCCAGGCTACACACAGGATCCCAGGCTACACACAGGGGCCCCATGCAGCATCCAAGGGCCCCAAGTAGCACAAAGGAGCCCCAGGCAACATACAGGGGCCCCTGGCAGTACTAGGGGCCCCAGGCTACACACAGGATCCCAGGCTACACACAGGGGCCACATGCAGCATACAGGGGCCCCAGGCTACACACAGGATCCCAGGCTACACAAGGGCCCCATGCAGCATACAAGAGCCCCTGGCAGCACAAAGGGGCCCCAGGCAGCACAATGTGGTCCCAGGCAACATACAGGGGCCCTAGGCAGTACTAGGGGCCCCAGGCTACACACAGGATTCCAGGCTACACACAGGGGCCCCAGCCAGCATACAAGGGCCCCAGGCAGTGCACGGGGCCCCAGGTGGTGCACAAGGCCCCAGGCAGCACAAGGTGGCCCCAGGCAACATACAGGGGCCCAAGGCAGTACTAGGGGCCCCAGGCTACACACAGGATCCCAGGCTACACACAGGGTCCACATGCAGCATGCAGGGGCCCCAGGCAGCACAAAGTGGCCCCAGGCTACACAAAGGGGCCCCATGCAGCATACAAGAGCCCCAGGCAACACAAAGGGGCCCCAGGCAGCATACAAGAGCCCCAGGCAACACAAAGGGGCCCCAGGCAGCACAATGTGGCCCCAGGCAACATACAGGGGCCCCAGGCAGTACTAGGGGCCCCAGGCTACACACAGGATCCCAGGCTACACAGAGGGGCCCCAGCCAGCATATAAGGGCCCCAGGCAGTGCACGGGGCCCCAGGCAGCACAAAGTGACCCACGCAGCAAAAGGGGCCCCAGGCCAACACAAGGTCCCCAGGCAGCATACAAGACCCCAGGCCACAAAGGGGCCCCAGGCAGCAAAAATTGGCCCAGGCAACATAAGGTGCCCCTGGCAGTACAGGGGCCCCAAGCTACGCACAGGATCACAGGCACACAAAGGGGCCCCGACGCTGTCATCATTGGCCCCCTTGCAGCGCGTCGCACTCTCCCCTACCCGTGCATGGCCCACCGTACTGACCCCGGCGTGTTCAGGGTCCCCTGTAGCTGCCTCAGGGCCAACAGTGCCTCTGCAGACCTGGGGCCCACTATCTTGCCTGGGACACATGGCATGACTAGGGGCCGACGCTTGTCTCCTTGGCCCCTTGCCCTGTCACTGCCTGCCACCCTTGTTGCTGCCTTGACCCCTGTGTGTTCCTGGGTCCTGTGTGCTGCCTGGGATTCTGCTGTGGCCATTTCTGTGCCGGACCTTTGTGTTGCTGGGGCCACTTGTACTGCCTGGGCCCTGTTGCCTGCCTGGGCCCCTGTATGCTGCTGGGGCCCCTGTGTGTAGCCTGGGATCCTGTGTGTAGCCTGGGACCTGTTTGCCTGGGGCCCCTGTAGTGTGCCTGGGGTCCCTGTGTGCTGCCTGGGGCCACTTGTGCTGCCTGTGGCCCTGTATGCTGCATGTGGCCCCTTGTGTAGCCTGGATCCTGTGTGTAGCCTGGGGCCCCAGATATTGCCTGGGGCCCCTGTATGTTGCCTGGGGCCACATTGTGCTGCCTGGGGCCCTTGTTGCCTGGGTTTTGTGCGATGGCCCCTGTGTGTAGCCTGGAATCCTGTGTGTAGCCTGGGGCCAAGTACTACCTGGGGCCCCTGTATGTCCTGGCCACTTGCTTGTGGTACGCGGGGCTGTGTGTAGCCTGGGATCCTGTGTGTAGCCTGGGGCCCCTAGTACTGCCTGGGGCCCCTTTCCATGTGACCTGTGTGTAGCCTGGGATCCTGTTGTAGCTGCCCAGACTGCCTGGGGCCCCTGTTGTTGCCTGGGCACTTGGCTGCCTGGGGCCCCTTTGTGCTGCCAGGTTTGTTGCTGGCTGGGGCTTCTGTGTGTAGCCTGGAATCCTGTGTGCTGCCTGGGGCCCCTGTATGTTGCCTGGAGCCTTGTGCACCGCCTGGGGCCCAGTGCACGGCCTGGGGCCCTTGTATGCTGACTGGGCCCCTGTGTGTAGCCTGGAGTCCTGTGTGTAGCCTGGGGCCCCTAGTACTGCCTGGGCCCCCTGTATGTTGCCTGGGGCCCCTTTGTGCTGCCTGAGGCTCTTGTATGCTGCATGGGGCCCCTGTGTGTAGCCTGGGATCCTGTGTGTAGCCTGGGGGCCCTAATACTGCCTGGGGCCCCTGTATGTTGTCTGGGGCCACATTGTGCTGCCTGGGGCCACATTGTGCTGTCTGGGGC
This sequence comes from Allobates femoralis, assembly GCA_033576535.1. NCBI lineage: Eukaryota > Metazoa > Chordata > Amphibia > Anura > Aromobatidae > Allobates > Allobates femoralis. Next base: position 375,726,740 of record JARQOC010000002.1, read on the forward strand.
CCCTGTGTGTAGCCTGGGATCCTGTGTGTAGCCTGGGGCCCCTAGTACTGCCTGGGGCCCCTGTATGTTGCCTGGGGCCCCTTTGTGCTGCCTGGGGCCACTTTGTGCTGCCTGGGGCCCCTGTATGCTGCATGTGGCCCTTGTGTGTAGCCTGGGATCCTGTGTGTAGCCTGGGGCCCCTAGTACTGCCTGGGGCCCCTGTATGTTGCCTGGGGCCCCTGTGTGTAGCCTGGGATCCTGTGTGTAGCCTGGGGCCCCTAGTACTGCCTGGGGCCCCTGTATGTTGCCTGGGACTCCTTTGTGCTACTTGGGGCCCTTGTATGCTGCATAGGGCCCCTGTGTGTAGCCTGGGATCCTGTGTGTAGCCTGGGGCCCCTAGTACTGCCTGGTGCCCCTGTATGTTGCCTGGGGCCCCTTTGTGCTGCCTGAGGCTCTTGTATGCTGCATGGGGCCCCTGTGTGTAGCCTGGGATCCTGTGTGTAGCCTGGGGCCCCTAGTACTGCCTGGGGCCCCTGTATGTTGCCTGGGGACCCTTTGTGCTGCCTGGGGCTCTTGTATGCTGCATGGGGCCCCTGTGTGTAGCCTGGGATCCTGTGTGTAGCCTGGGGCCCCTAATACTGCCTGGGGCCCCTGTAAGTTGCCTGGGGCCACATTGTGCTGCCTGGGGCCACTTTGTGCTGCCTGGGGCCCCTGTATGCTGCATGTGGCCCTTGTGTGTAGCCTGGGATCCTGTGTGTAGCCTGGAGCCCCTAGTACTGCCTGGGGCCCCTGTATGTTGCCTGGGGCCCCTGTGTGTAGCCTGGGATCCTGTGTGTAGCCTGGGGCCCCTAGTACTGCCTGGGGCCCCTGTATGTTGCCTGGGGCTCCTTTGTGCTACTTGGGGCCCTTGTATGCTGGCTCGGGCCCCTGTGTGTAGCCTGGGATCCTGTGTGTAGCCTGGGGCCCCTGTATGCTGCCTCGGGCCCCCATGCACTGCCTAGGGCCCCTAACACTGCCTGGGGCCCCTTTGTGCAGCCTCGGGCCCCCATGCATTGCTTGGGGCCCTGTGCACGGCTTGGGCCCCTGATCTACAGCTGCTGTGGTATATGGAGGGGTATAATCTGGCCTAGCCCAGTTTATACCCCGGGGTATAGTTTGGGCTAGGCCAGAATATACCCGGGTATATTCTGGCCCAGGGGGGTATATTCTGGCCTAGCCCAAACTATACCCCGGGGTATAAACTGGGCTAGGCCAGAATATACCCGGGGTATAATCTGGGCTAGGCCACTTTAACCCCGGGTATATTCTGGTCGGGGGGTTAATCTGGCCTGTTACACCGGGCGGCTACTCGTTGTTCTACTTTACCTCTTTGGTTCTTTTCACAGGGACAGACTGGGGCCCAGACCCAGTCCCGTGACCTTGGCGGTGTCATTTTAATAAACTGGGAGATGTTGGGGAAAGTCTGAGGGGAAAGGGGTATTTGTGACGCCATCTGCGGTATGCAGCCAGGACGGCCGCAAATGTTTTTGAACCTCTGGGGACGGTGACCGGCAGCATGGATGGCATCGCTGAACGCAGGTGGATCATAGTACCCAGGGCAGTGTAATGGTTTTCTCCGACTCGTACCTTAGCAGATGTTTACTCTGTCAACAGTAACATCAGTGTTCCAGGCAGCCTCTGCGGCCGGTGGGGGCCGCTCAAGAAAGTCACACAGGCACCACAGCTGCAGTTCCGTTACTTTTACTTCGGTGTTAAAACATGGCCACCGGGTACGCTCCGTGCCGCTCTCTGGTACAGCACTTTCTCCAGAGCTGGGTTAGTACAGTCAAGCCACGGTTGGTGCCCTTTTCTTCATTCCTAAGTGTCTCAGTCTCTGGTGGTCTGTCCCTCACAGTATTCTAAGGTGTAATTCTCGTCTGAGGCGAGTGGGTCATCGCTCTGCCCCCCAGGGCAGTCCGCAGCACAGAGCTCAGTTACCGATGGCCATGGGTGCTGTTGTGTCCCAGGCACCATTAGGTTCTTCTCCCGGGCACTGCTCCCTAGTTCAGCCACCTACCCCCAAGATGTGTCGGGTGTTCTGCCTTAGCCCCGTTAGACATCAGGGGTCTCCGGATTTACGGCTTGGGCATGAAGTATCGGCACCGTGTTCAGGGCTGGGTCCCTGTATCGTCCACCAACCCCTCTGTCTCGTAAGATTCGGGCGTATGGGGAATCGATGTCTCATCCGCACCCCTAGGGCTCTTCTCTCTCTGTCAGTCTTTCCCTCCCATGGGCGAGCGGGGTGGCATTGCTCCAACCGACGGGAGTCGGCACCACACCACCTCGATGCGCCCATCTACTACTCCTCGATAGTCGATGTTGCTTCTCCGGTCTCACTCTGTCTCCTACTGTCCTGTCCCCCTTTTTTTGGCCTGGGTCATCCCTCAGGATCCACCAACGTCCCTGGGGCCTCTCACTGCGTGTGTGTTTAGGCTCAACTGCACCATCCCGACACCTGGACAACAGGGGCACTACACTCCCTAACTGCAGGAATGCAGTACCTCTTGTGGCAGCTTACCCGGCAGGGTGCTACAGTAGCATGAGGTGGTTGCTGAGACATTGATGTCATGGATGTGTCACTTACTGGGCTGTGTGCTGTTGTGTCTATACAATCAGTGTTTTATTAGCTGGAGATAATTTATGGAATAGGTGCTCATGTGCATCCTGGTCCCACACCACTGATTAGCAGCTTACTGTCAATGTACATAGAAAGCTGATAATCAGGGGTGTGGTTGGAGTTTGCTTTCTGAGCTGTTACATCTTAGAGCTCAAAACCAGGGGCGTAAAAATCGCCATCACAGGGACCGCAACCGGCTTGGGGGTACAGGGGCCTACTGTTCCCAGCACCTGCTTCAGCTTGATGTGGACACACATCCAGCTGAAATGCATCACAGCACGAAGACCTGTCAAGTCCCTGTAGTGCGATACATTCTGCTGGCCAAGTGGCTTGCAGATTACGTCGGAGGTGCGGTGACAGGGGGCGGCACATGACAGTGACGTCATGCGCCATGGTGTGCACTCCAATATCAGATTCTTGACACTGTGCACTGGCTACAGAGGACACTGGGCAACATGGGAGCAGAGGAAAGTTGAGCAAAATGTTTTTGTTTTTAATTATTGATATTTGTGTATCTACACCTTAAACACTGGAGCTCCCTTATTCTGATTGGCAGCTGTCCGCCCCGGGTGATGCCGTGTGTCTGTATACCCTTTACTTGTTAAAACCGTATTCATATATATCCAATCTCTGTATATATGTGTGTGTGTGTGTGTGTGTGTATAGATATATATATTTAGAAAAAGACTAAGAGCAGCACTTTATCCCTTATAAGGGTGGTGCAAATCAGTCCAGGGCTATGTTCCTTCACCCCCCCCCCCTATACAGACCAGTAAACGACTGCAGCACTCCAAAAAGATGTAATATGCCAGCTGGAAGAAGGTCTGAGGACCGAAACGTCCACCACAGGATGCCTGAAGGCCATTAAAGGCATATTACATCTTTTTGGAGTGCTGCAGTTGTTTACTGGTCTATATATAGATATAGATATAATATACATATATTTATAGATATATTATAGATATATTATAGATATATTATAGATATATTATAGATATAATATAGATATAGATATATGATATGGATATGATATAGATATATAGATATATAGATATGATATAATATAGATCTAGATATAGATATATGATATAGATATAATATAGATATATGGGATACGCGCACAATCTGGTTAGTGGCTAGAACCTTTCTCTTTTAGTCTACAGATTATTCGTGGTCTTGGTGTATATTAAAAACACAGTGTATTGATATAACCCTTTCTCGGGAATTTTATTGAACTTCTTTAAAGCAATTTTTAAATAATCACATCTACAAACAATGATTTTTATAAAGGTTTTTTTAAAACTAGATTTTTTTGGGTTATGAGGGATCTTGATACAGTAGTACGAGTCCCTCCTTCTGGTGCTTCCTCCCATTGTTCCTCTCTGTATCCCTGTAATATAAATATATGTGTCAGATAGTTAGTAGCATCTACACTATCATCTGACATTGCACAGCACCTTGTACGCATCGCTCCGTTCTGCTGCTTGACCGCACAGACAGTGACCGAACATCAGCTGATTGGGAAAGCACGCCCCAGCCACAAAGGCGCCCACCTGACAAAAGAAGAGATGTGTGGCGTCTTGATCACGCGCCCAGATCTACCTCCACAGCGAGGAGAGAGACCGAATGCCAAATAGAGGAGAATCCAATTAGAAGGCAACAAGTAAGTGCCTAAACAGGGGGAGAATTAAGCTGCCAGCAGCAGCAGTGACTGAAAGATATATTGTACGTTTCAGAGAGGAGAGCTAGAAACTAGGAGAGGAGGAGAAGACCACATTGAATGAAATCCAACACAAAGGTATAGAAAGGTCAGAGTATGACCACTGCAGTAGAGAAATAACATGAATGATAAGGCAATATTGTGATTGCAGAAAGAAATGAGGACAACACTGACTGCACCAAGGCAAAAAAGACAGTTATACCATACAGGTGAAAACAAAGAGGAATAATTCCAAATCCTGGTAAAAAGTAAGGTAAATTACAAACTGAATAATTGCAGGTTAGCACTGAAGCAACAAAGCAAGACGATCATTACAAAAGCAAAGAACCCCAGCAATATAACAAAGGTAAATAAATTAACATATACTGGAAGCAAAAAAAAATCAAGGGGTACAACAGGAATACACACATATTTATATTACAGGCATACATAGAGGGACAATGGGAGGAAGCACCAGAAGGAGATCAAGATCCCTCATAACCCAAAAAACTATTTTTAAAAAAACTTTTATAAAAATTGTTTTTAGATGTGATTAATTGTTTTAAAATAGTTTTTAAAGAAGCTCAATAAAATTCCCGAGAAAGGAGTATATCAATAAACTGTTATTAATAGACACTGAAACCAAGAACAATCTACAGACTAAATGAGAGTGTGCGCATATATATATATATATATATAATCGAGAATATATATATATATAATATATATATATATATAATAAACGAGAATATATATATATATATATAATAAACGAGAATATATATATATATAATAAACGAGAATATATATACCAGGATGGGGGACTTTAATACATAATGAAGTGGGGGGGCAATTCATAAGCCTTTATAGGATTTAGAATACCGTACTACAAAGGCCCATGCATCCTACTAACGTGTGTGTGTGTGTGTGTGTGTGTGTGTGTGTTGTGTGTGTGGGAGGGGGGGGGGCAGTCCAAGTCCAACTTTCACACTGAGGCCCGTTAGATTCCAGTTACACCACTGGCCACAACTGCTGCACCCTATAGACTGAAACAAATACAAAAAAAAAAAAAAACAACAAAAAAATGCAGTGTTGTATTCAGGGTCTCCTTCCCTACATTATGCTGCTCTCGAATGAAGTAGAAAAAACTGACTGATTTGCTCTACAAAACATTTTTGCCATATGTACTTATTTTGTTATACAAGCCTTTAACATTTCCACTTGTTTGATATAATAAAAGCATATCTGTCATACAATGTTACAATAGAAACCTGTTTCAGACTTGATGAGGCTAGCGTACATGGATGTCTGAATAATCCTGATGTTACAATCCGCCGGGAAATTTTTTTCTTCTTTTTTTTTTTTTCTTTCCTTGCCTTCTTCCAAGATCCATCTCCGCTATTTTCCCATTGTACGTAGACATATGAGAGCTTGTTTTTTGTAGGTTGAGCTGTAGTTTTGTACTGTAACATTCATGATGCCAGATAATGATTGTCTACATCAGTCTGCAAATGGCGACACCAAACATGCTGTTTTTTTCTATTTAAGATGTTTAAGTCAGAATATTGTAAAAATTACTTGGTTGCAACTTTGAGACCTATAACATTTTTATATCCCTGATGGGGCTTTTTTTTTTTTTCCTCCCTTTACACGCCGGCAACTTTTCTAGGAATTTCACTGGCAACTTACTGGTTGCAGTAAAATCATGGACACATTGTTCTATTTGTACACAGCAACAAGATAGAACAATGTGTCCATGATTTTACTGCAACCAGTAAGTTGCCAGTGAAATACCTAGAAAAGTTGCCGCGTGTAAAGATACCCTTAGGGAATTTAGGGAATTTGAACCTGCAATTGTTTGATTACTCATAATACATACTACAATGCCACAGTATTGCAATGTATAGTGAAAATCATGGTTCCCTGAGCCCCCTCCACACAAGTAATCCCTTTCCCAGGACATTTAGTAATAGTCTAATGGATATTTTGCTCCAAAATCCAGAATTACAATGGTCAACATAGTTTTCAATTAGAAATGTCTTGCTTTTCATACAGGCTGAATGTGAAGACCGCTTCACTAAAGCTGGGTTTACACGTACAGACATCGTTAACGATGTCGCTGCAACTTGTGATGTTCCAGCGACCTCGTAGCAATGTCGCTGCGTGTGACACCCTGCACTGATCAGCGATCAGCTCGCTGATCGTTGGTATAATGGCTAGGGCCATTTTTTGATCGTTGGACTCCCACTGAATGGCCAGCATCGGCGTGTATGACAGTGGGAAACCAACGATCAACTACCACCCAGTCCCGCACAGCACACGCTGGGACGCTGGTAGCTGGTACCCAGGGTAAACATTGGGTAACTAAGCGCAGCGCTCTGCTTAGTTACCCGATGTTTACCCTGGATACCAGCATTGTCGATGATCGCTGGCGAGTCTGCCTGTTTGTGGGTCTGCCCATCATTGGTGGGTTGCTGGGACATCGTTATGTGTAACCCGGGCTTAAGTCACATGTCAGCAAAGCACCCGATTTGTGTGGATGTACACCAGAGTCCAGGAGCAGTGTCTGCGTGTCACACCACTGCATCTTACACTGTTGTGCGTGCAAGCCAATCCCCTGTCCATACTGCATGCGAAGATGCCTGCAGTTGCACAAGCAGAAATACCACCATCATCAACCACGTCCTTGTCCCAGCGCAGCGTTCAGTTATCCATACACCAATCTTTGGAACGCAAGCGCAAATGCGTTGTCAACGCCCCATATGCCACACTTCTAAATTCGCACATTTCGCGACTGCTTGCACTGGAAATGTTGCCTTTTAGGCTAGTGGAGACTGAAGCATTCAGCGACCTGATGGCGGCGGCCGTCACACGTTACTCGGTCCCCAGCCACCACTATTTCTCCAGGTGTGCCATCACCGCATTACATAAGCACGTGTCACAAAACATTACACGTGCCCTTAACAACGTAGTTTCCGGAAAAGTCCACCTAACCACGGACACATGGTCAAGTGCTTGTGGGCAGGGGCGGTACATCTCGCTGATGACACACTGGGTTAATATTCTGGAAGCCGGGACCCAGTCTGAGCTTGGGACGGAACACGTCTTTCCGACACCAAGGTTTGCAGGCCCTAACCCAGTCAGGGTTTCACCCACAGTGTACAGCTCCAAAACGTCATGATCCTCAGTCTCCTCCCCCTCCACTTCACCCTCTACACCAGTCCCAAGCTGGAAGCACTGCAGCACTGCCTTGGCTAAGCGGCAACAGGCTGTGTTGAAGCTAATATGCATAGGTGACAAACCCCACAATGCTGAATAGCTGTGGAAAGCTCTGAAACAGCAGGCAGATCACTGGCTCACACCTCTGAACCTACAGCTAGGCATGGTTGTGTGTGACACTGGTCAGAACCTGGTGGCGGCTCTGAGGCGAGGCGAGCTGACACATGTTCCATGCGTGGCCCATGTGCTCAACCTCGTGGTTCAGCGGTTTCTTAAATCCTACCCGGAACTGCTGTCGGATCTGCTCGTAAAAGTACGCCGCCTGTGTGCCCATTTTAGAAAGTCACCTACTGCTTCAGCCGCCCTTGCCAGCTTTCAGCAGCGTTTGCAGCTTCCGGCCCAGACTGGTGTGTGATGTCCCCACGCATTGGGATTCTACACTGCACATGTTGGTCAGGATTTGTGAGCAGAAGAGGACAGTTGTTGACTACCTGCATCAACTAGGCTGTCAATATACGGTTCCAACTCCACACATAAGACCTCAGGAGGGGACATGGATGTTCGACATATGTACCGTCCTCCAAAACTTTGAGGACTCCACCAAGATGGTGAGGGGCGATGACGCAATCATTAGCGTCACCATCCCGCTTCTCTGTCTTCTAAAACGCTCTCTACTCAAAATCAAAGATGATTCATTGCAGGCGGAGCATGATGAATTGGAGCAATAAACCGTATGGAGTGATTACACACAGCCCAGCCTCATCTCATCCCAACGTGCATTGGAGGACTATGACGAGGAGGAGGATAAAGAAATGGAGCTACTTTCATGCGGAATTGATGGTAATACATGCACAACAGTCATACCGTCGGTTCAGCGTGGATGGCCATAGGACAGGGGAGAGGAGGATGATGATGATGAAGACGGCATGGTCAGTCATCCTGTTGGTAAGGACCTGAAGTCTTGCCTGTTAACAGTCTGGTGCACATGGCTGACTTTGTTATGCTGCCTGTCTTTTGACCCTCGCGTTATCAACATCTTGGCGGACGCTCTTTATTGGTTGGTGACAATTTTAGACCCACGCTACAAGGAGAACTTTATTTCTCTTATTCCCGAGGCGGAGAGGTCTACAAAAATGCTGTAGTACCAGAAGGCCCTAGTTGCAGAATTAGTCAATAAATTCCCTTCTGAAAACTCTTGCGGCAGAGGTCACGGTTCAGTGGACAACCAAGGCGTCCAGCCGAGAGGCACATATCCAATCCAGCAGAGGTAGGGGAACACTCTCAAAGATCTGGGAGAGTTTTCTCAGCCCCTTTCATAGCACAGGCTCTCAGTTGCGGGGTACTGTCACAAGGATTGCAAAGTTTGTAAAGATGCTGAAGGAGTACCTTGCCGATCGTACAAAAGTGCTGCTAGATTCCTCTGTGCCTTATAATTTTTGGGTATCCAAGCTGGACACGTGGCAGGAATTGTCCCTCTACGCCTTGGAAGTCCTGGCCTGCCCAGCCGCTAGCGTTTTGTCAGAGCGTGTTTTTAGTGCCGCAGGTAGAATCATTACTGATAAACGCACTCGCCTGTAAACTGAAAATGCTGACCAGTTGATTTTGAGCTGGATACTGAGATTCGAGATTAAATTACAGCAGCTATATTGGGCAGACACAAACGCTGACACGAGTATACTGAGTGTGTTGGCATATCCTAATTTCCACCACAATCCACTCCTGCCGCACAAAAATGGTAAATGAATGCAGACAAGAGTTGGTTTTTAGCTGGACACTGAGATTACAGATTAGAGGTTAAATCCCAGCAGCTGTACTGGTCAGACACAAACGCTGATGAGAATACAGAGTGTTTTGGCGTAAACTAATTTCTGCTACAACCCACTCATGCCTATAGAGAGCTAAATTAATCCCTAAAAGCACTGTTTTGGGATGGATGATATTTCCAGCCTGTCCACCAGCCCCAGATGTGATGCAGGCTGGTATACTGGCACAACGAAGTTTGCTATATACCCTGCCTCCCTGCCTGTATACAGCTGTATTAGTCCTCAGAAGGACTGCTGTGGTAATTAGATTAGCAGCCGTGCGCCCACACTAGCTGAAAGGTGACAAATCTGTCCCTCAATTACCAGCACCTCTCTCTACACTGCCTGTCTGTGGAGCAGAGTGACGAGCACATCGCAGTCAGGTCTTATAAAGACTTGATCACGCTGTGCGGCCAGCCAATCACTGTAGTCACAACCAACAGGGCTGTTTCCTTACAGTGGCTGTTAGCCAATCCCTGCATGTGGGCTGGCTTTGTAAAGAGCGCCAACATGCAGGGAGGTGGACCCCGAGCATAGCAAGAGTATCTCGAGATTACTCAGTACTCGCCAAGTACCCCAAGTACCGAGATATTCGTGCGAGTACCAAGTAGTGACAAGCATACTCGCTCATCCCTAGTGCTGATGTAAAGTAGTAGATATGTTGGAAATGCTCTTCATTAACTATTTTGTTTGATAAAGCTCCCTGGTTTAATGGTATGAAAAATTAAAATGTTGAAAATAGCAAAATTATAACATTTTCACATTCACTTTTTTTCACAAATAAACACAAAAAATATTGTCCTAAAATTTATCATTAACATGAAGTACAATATGTCACAAAATCTTGGAATCGCTGGGGTCCGTTGAAGTTTTCCAGAGTTATAGCCTCATAAAGTGACACTGGTCAGAATTGTAAAATTATTTTCTTCAGCAGTGGAGTGTTAAACTTTATTTTTTTTCTTTTCTTTTTTTTTTTTTTATCTTATTGTCACTTTGGTCCCATGGCGCCTTCTTTTGACCAAAACTGCTGACTAGCCGTAAGTCAGAAGTTACGTCAAAAGCTCTCAATACAAGTCTATTAGAGCAAGAACGAGGCCAAAACAAAGCTCCCATAGGGTTGTACTTGTACTAAGTTGTGACCTTCTGTGCATTACATGAAATACTTGAGCTGTCAGCGAGTAACAAAGTGCTGAAGACTGACGGGAACAATGGCCAGAAAAAGATGAAGCCCCCGGAGGGCGAGTATAATATTGGGGGGGCAGGGAAGTTAAATTTAAAGGTGCACTACAACTGTGAAAAGAAAGAAAAATGTTGGAGTGACGCATTCATAAGCCACACATTTATCGGTTATATTACTTGGCACCATTATTGCCTTCCATTCATCCTTATAACCTGTTTTTTGTTTTCTCTAGTATGATTACACAGGTGACGTACCAGGTGGCCGTTGCTCTGATTGCGTTGTAAATGCCTCAACATCCTGCCACTGTAACTTTACCTTTAATGTAACAGAATTCTTCCCGGTAAGTCCCATTAAGGGTCCTTTCACATCAGCAGTTTTTGCCGATCGCGGCAGTTGCGGTGAAAAACCCGCAACTGCCGCGATTACTGCATAACGGCTGCACTTGCGGCAAGCCCCATAGACATTGTATTGTGTGGCAAGTGTGGTATCGGCACTTGCGGCAGGTGCGGCCGCAAAAAAAACGGTAAAAAAAACGCAACTGCCGCGATCAGCGCAAAACCGCTGATGTGAAAGGACCCCAAGTTGTTTTTTTTTTGTTTTTTTTTTATAATGATAATATTCATTTATTTCTCATCTGCACATGTTTGCTGACTTGGTTTAGTGTGTTTTCATCTCAATCACACTCTAGACATTTGCTTCATCTATCTGACAGTTGTCTTGGGTAAGACCTGACATTTTTTTGCCAACACCAGGGGCAGTGATGTTTTAGGTCTTTACAGGATTTTCCCTGGAAAAATCAAAGTTGATGCTGACAGTCAGTGAAGCCAATGTACTATATCTAATAAAGCTCCAGCAATCAATACATAAACTCTATTCTTTCACCCATATATTAGGACGTCAAATCCTCTACGTAAGTTCTCACATGCCATAAAATGTAATTTGTGAACACTATGAAGCTGTAGGAATCCCGGCTCCTATATATCTTTGTTCTAGTGTGTCTTTGACATACAATGAGCCTATTTCTGAGTAGTCTTTATGACTAGTTGCCTTTTCAGTTGTCTTCATACTTCCATTTGATGCTATGTCTATACTAGTATCTTGCTTTATATTTATGGCTGTTAAACCCTCTCATTCTAGGCACCTGTTTTTATGTACTATGAGCTATCGAACTTTTACCAGAACCACTATCGCTATATGATATCTAGGGATGAGAATCAGTTAAGTGGAGACCTTGATAGCCTAAAGGTAAGAAATATTTTTGATAATCCTGTAGAATGAAGATTTTGGCGCTTGCAAACATTTGACTCATAATAACTTTACTTTTTATTTTGGGGTACAATTAATACCAGTGAAGGCTGTTCACCCATAATCAGCAATGTGAGGCAGTAAACCTCCTCTCTATAATGTCAGAACATAACTAATTGAAGTGAACCCATGTTTTTTTTTTGTTTGTTTTTTTTTTTGCAGAGCCTTACATGACTGGCCACATTCTTTGCAGGTCGATATGATATATGTATTTTTTTTTTGTGATCTGTGAAATATTGTATGTGTGTTTTTTTTTTTGGCATGCTTTTTTTCTAATGACATTCACAGGTTTTGTTTTTAACTATATATATATATATATATATATATATATATATATATATATATATATATATATATATATATATATAATATATATACACACACACTTTTTTAGGGCCCTTTCACATCAGCGTTTTTTTAAATTTGCGGCAGATGCGGTGAAAAAACCGCATCTGCCGCAACTGCCGCATAACGGTTCCACTTGCGGCACGGTTGCGGTTTTTTCCATAGGAAGTATAGGGGGACTTGCGGCAGATGCGGCAAGTGCGGTATTGCACTTGCGGCAGGTGCGGCAGAGAAAAAAACCGCGGCTTACTGCGGTTTTTTTCTCTGCCGTACCTGCCGCAAGTGCAATACCGCACTTGCCGCATCTGCCGCAAGTCCCCCTATACTTCCTATGGAAAAAACCGCAACCGTGCCGCAAGTGGAACCGTTATGCGGCAGATGCGGTTTTTTCACCGCATCTGCCGCAAATTTAAAAAAACGCTGATGTGAAAGGGCCCTTACACAATCCATTTCTAGTGGCAAAATATTTTTCCATTCAGTTTCGTTTATAGTCTTTTATTTTTAATTTTGCTTTCAATTTATTATTTTGCTTTTTTTGTCATACAGTAATATTGTTTAACAATTAGTCCCTTTATAGTAATTGTGGCCCCAGTCCTGCAATAATGTTTCCCATCTTGTAGTAATGTCCCTCTTTCTGCAGTTTTTCACATACACATTTAGAAAAAGCCTCCTGTTCCTTCTCCACAGTGAAGGTACAATGACGTCAGCTGTCAGACTGTGATTGGCCGATAGCTGGTATAGGTAGTGCGGTGCAGAGAGCTGATATATAATTCCATTGAACGTGTGTCTGAGGAAGAGACTCTAGTACTGGCGGCCTCCTGCCTCTCTGGACACAATCCTCTGGAGCTCAGGGGTCTGAAGGACACACAGTAGATCCTCGGGGGCCGTGTGTTCCAGGGCCCTGATATAAACTGCAGTTGCTGCTGTTTAGCTATTTGACTGCTGCTGTCAATTTCTGGCATTTAAATAGCAAGATGACATTTTGCAACAATAAAGAGTTCTTTGTATCTCTTCACCTGTGCTTGAATGTTGTCTTTCTTCAAGGTATATTGTTATTCCCGATGGGCTCCCTGGACTGCTGACATTTGGGGTGATTGCCCTGTTAATGATCTTGCAGTGCTGCTGCAGACTTTCCTTTCTCTATATTGCAACATCTTTTAATTTTTTTTTTCTTTCAATTCTTCAAGAACGACCTATTTTAGACTCTGGATGGAAAATGATGCTCAACTTGTCTCTTTAGATTTCCCTATAGGTGTTTGATTGGGTTACGGTTAGGAGATACAATGTGGAAAATAAGTATTTCATACTGATTTTGCAAGTTTTCCCACCAAAAAAGAAGGGAGAGATCTGTAATTTTTATCATAGATATACTTCAACTCTGAGAGACAGACTCTAAAAGAAAAAAAATCCAGAAAATGACATTTGTAAGATTTTTGCATAATTTTCTTTAAGAAGCCCTCCAACTCTGCACTTATCTGCATGAATTCCTCCTGTTTGAACTCATTAATCTATATAAAAGACACACATACACACATTCAATCACACTCCAACCTCTCCACTATGGCCATGTCATGCTAGGAAAGGGGGAATGTCTGGCGCAAGACAAAGGGTACACTGGGATAGTAAGAATTGTATAGGGTGTGGGGGATGGGACGACTCCTGACACTTACCTGTGTCTGTCCCTTAGCTGCACTCTGCGGGGCCCATACCTCCCACCACCATCACATGCCTAGTCCCTGGCTGTCACCTCCACTCACCCTGGCTAGTGAGTAGGCTGATGAGTGCACTAGACATCACCTCTAGCATTAATAGAACACAGCCCCATAGGTTATAATGGGGAAAAAAACGGATGCCACACATCAGACACACGCTTGTGTGAAGCATGCCTTATTTTTGCTGAAACAAGCTGTTTTGTCCCCTTTTATTGTAGAATCCAACCAATGAGTGTTCTCCTTATAGAGTGGATGCTCAACAAAAGCCAATTGCTCCATGTGGGGCTGTTGCAAACAGCATGTTTACTGGTAAGTGATGCAATCTTAATAATATTCTTTTACCTTTTTAGTGTCTAATCAAGAATTTTGTTAAAACAAAAATCAATATAAATGTACAGAAACTAATAAAATAATAATTTTCAGCACATGCACTATGTATTATGATAAGTCAACTTGCTGTACTTCTTACCAAAATGATCTCAATTTGACAATTTTATTGAAATAAAATCTCAAATGTTGCTCATTGCTTTTGCAGCTTAATCCACTTCTGGCATTGAATGCTGTAGTAAATTTTGTGGATATCTGTCACAATGTTTTTTTTTTCTGCCTCACCTTAGAGCAGCAGTAGGAAAAGAGACCCTGATTTCAATGGTGTATCACTTTAGTTTACTTGGTGCAGCAGTTGTGACATAATTTAGAGTTTTTGGATGTAACAGAGCTCCGAAAGCTAACCCCATCCACACCATATCTCTTTGTGTACATTGTCTATTGACAGTGAACAGCTTATCAGCGCAGGGGCATGGTCAAAGACAGCTAGTCCTTGCAATGATAATGTTCTAGTGATAACAGTCACTATAAGTAAACATACAGTTTAACACCTTCATGACCAATTACCTGCTCTGACGATCAAAATTAGAGAACAATGTATGATCACTTGATTTTTTTTTCTGACAGAATGTAATCTACATTGATCAACATTTCAAGGTTATTGTGTAAGGGGTGCACCATGCCACTAGAACAGGGTTTTACAGAATAACCAAAGTTTATCAATTTATATGCTTTATATCAGGGGTCTCAAACTCAGCTGGGTTGGTGGGCCGCACATAGAAAAACTTTTATATTGGGGGGCCGCATCCCTTGTAAGACTAAGTGATATTTTTAGTAATACCAGAATGTTTTGCTCAATGTAGTAAAGTACAAATCCTGATCCCCTTCTTGTAATAATGTCCCCATCCTGTAGTAATGTCCTTTTCTAGTGATGTCCCTCATCCTGATACCCTTTTCTACTGATGTTTCCCATCCTGATCCCTTTTTCTACTGATGTCCCCCATCCTGATACCCTTTTCTACTGATGTCCCCCATCCTGATACCCTTTTCTACTGATGTCCCCCATCCTGATACCCTTTTCTACTGATGTCCCCCATCCCGATACCCTTTTCTAGTGATGTCCCCCATCCTGATACCCTTTTCTAGTGATGTCCCCCATCCTGATCCCTTTTTCTAGTGATGTCCCCATACTGATCTCCTCTTGTAGTGATGTCCCCTTCCTGATCTCCGTTTCTAGCGATGTCCCTCATCCTGGTTCCCTTTTGTAGGGATGTCCCCATCCTAATCCCCTTTTCTAGTGATATCCCCCATCCAGATATCCTTTAGTAGTGATGTCCCCCATCCCGATCCCCTTTAGTAGTGAGGTCCCGCATCCTGGTCCCCTTTTGTACTGATGTCCCCATCCTGATCTCCTTTTATAGTAATGACGCCATCCTGTTTTACCTTCTTTTTACACTCACATACACACTCATTCATACTCATTCACACTCGCACACTCTCACACAGAAACCCCCCCACACACACATACTCTCAAACACTTACACATCCACACATCCTCATACACACTCACACACTCTCATACACACACTGAAACTCACACACAGCTCACACACATTTTCTTATACACATATCCTCACTCACATACTCACACCCTCACACACACACCCTCACACTTTTCTCAGTTTAATGATGCATTGCTCCAGTGCAGGGAGCCTCCGCTGTGCTGACTTCCAGCCTCTGCTGTGCTGTGACTTCCTCCAGCCGCCGCCGCTGTGCTGTGACTTCCTCCAGCCGCTGCTCAGACAAGCTCTGTTGCTCAGCAAGATCAATGCAATCTGCCAGCCAGAGGCCCGCATGTGACGCCATATTCCGCCTTAATCTGCGGACCTCTCATTGGCTGGCAGCTTGCATTGATCTTGCTAAGTGGCAGAGCTGGTTAGTGCCGCGGACGGAAGTCCTCACACAGCGGGGACTGCAGCGGCTCCCTTCACTGGTGCGATGCATCATTAATTGCCCAAGGTGCCGCGGGCCGCATAGTGAAGCCCCAGGGGCCGCATGCGGCCCTCGGGCCACGAGTTTGAGACCCCTGCTTTATATCACACAAAACGTGATGGTCATCATTAGGGAACAGCAATTACTGTAGCATACAGATTTAAACTAAATTGTTATGAAGGTTACAACAGTCACCAATCGGTAGGAAGTGTACAGGCCTTTGCATTGTACAGGCCTTTGCATTGTACAGGCCTTTGCATTGTACAGGCCTTTGCATTGTACAGGCCTTTGCTTTGAATGACTTCAGCACATCTGTGTCCACAGGACATCACTAGTCTCTCACACTGCTCTGGTGTGATTTTGGACCATTCTTCTTCCAGTCTCTTCCACAGTTCTGTGATTGTTGTGGGTTTCTTGGCCATAACTTTGTCACCAAGGATTTTCCAGAGGCTTTCTATAGATCAGGACTCTGGGCAGCCATTTCATTGTTTTCTGTTTCAAGGAACTTCTTTACCTGTCTTGCTGTGTGACAGGGGGCATTTCCTGCATAAAAGTTTTTTGCTGAGTGCTGAACACAAGTAAGGAACCACGTATTGTTGAAAGTTCTGATAGTCACTTGCACTCACTCTGCCATGTAGCTGTATGAGAGGTCCAACCCCTGCAGCAGAAAACATTCCTCAATCCATGACACTTCCTCCACCACCTTTCATTGACTTCTTTACACACTTTGTGTTCAGTCTTTCCCCAGTTTGTCTATGAACATAATGTTTCCCATCAGACCCAAATAAATGAAACTTGCTTTCATCACTAAAATGAACTGTGGACCACTCCTCCTCTCTGCACACAAAATGCTCCTCACCAAAGGTGAGTCTAGCCTTCTGATTTTTTTTTTTTGCTAATAAGAGATTTGGTCACTGCAGGGTGGGCTTTTGGTCCAAATGCTTTTAAACGTCATGACACTGCAAGATGGGACATCCTTACCCTGTTCAGTGCTGAAATGGCGAACTATTCCAGCTGCAGTGTTGAAACGATTACTTAAGGAGATTATTCGCATTATTCTGTCCTCTTTTGCAATTTGTCTTTCGAGGGTGACCAGCCTTCTTGGGGGACTTGAAAGAGTTTGTGATTTTGTAAAGATGCAATATTTTAGAGATCACAGACTTGGAACAACCAGCTTCTGTTGCTAGGGCTGATATGGTGACTCCTTTTGCCTTTATCTGGACAACCTGCTGCTGGAGGCTTTCTGTCACTTTGGAACAGCACACCATTTTTGCAAAGTGAGTGCAAACTGGAAAGTTAGACTGCCAGTTAAATAAGGTTCATATGAAGAAAACAAGGCACTACTTGTGATAATTGGGTTGCGTAGGTAAAATTCCAAACCTGAGTAAGTTCAATAGAGAAGGCACTCCAGAGTCACATATGTTTAGTGAAATATATTAATTCAGTGAACACACAAGTTTCGGTCAAATAATTGATCTTCGTCAGTGACTGAAAATATAAAAAAGAATTTATAAGTCTAACCCTCCAAAAGGATAAAAATCACATGTACAATAAACAGGCAGAACAAAAAAGAGATTATGCAGACCTCTCTGGCACAAGAGCATCTTGTGCCTTAATGTAAAATAAAAATTTTAATGTAGGAATTGGATTTGGTAAAACCAAGGACGGGGGGATGGCTTAAAGGAGTACCATCACCAAAAAAATTGTAAAAGTAAAAACATGAAAGGAAATGTTTGGAGGAAATCAAATATATTTGAATGAAGAAAAAGTGTGGCGCAAAAGGAGAAAAAGTATGGAAAAAACATAAAACAATGGAATGGAACTATATCAAGAAGGACCACTAGATGGGGTGAGAGTGTCAAGAGAAATGTGATAAGAACACAGTCACAGCTAAAGGGGGAGAGTAACAATATTTGGAATGTATGTCATTAAAGGGATCCTGACAGCTTGTTCTACCACCCCCTCCCCCCTGCTATCACTACCTGTCCCTGCATCTTCCTAGCTGATCCCCAACCATCCCTGTCTCACCTAAAACTGCACTATGAAGTTTAAGAAAATTAATTCTATACTTGCATGTAGTCTGCAGCCGTAGACTGCGATTGGCAGGCTCTGGAGCTCCATTCTCCACTCCTCGCTTGCTTTCAGCATGCCCCGCTGGGCGTCATAATTCGTTCTTCGTTCATCCACTATTTTAAATTCCCGCCTCATCATCTACTGTGAAGTGCTGGTTGGAACATCATATCTGGCCTGGTGCATTGTGGGGGCTGATCACATGGTACGGCTGGGCTCCGGCACAGTGCGCATATTGAAGCCGAGCTGATGACGTCATAAGCCCCCATAATGCATCGGGCCTGATATGATGTTCCGGCCGGCGCTTCACAATAGATGAGGCGGGATTTTAAAATGGTGGAGGAACAGAAGAATGAATGATGACGCCCAGAGGGACATGCTAAAAATAGATGAATGAAAAAAGCTCCGATGCCGTTGTGCTGTATAAATAAATTTCTTCTTTTATGAATAAAAGCATAAGGTGCCCCCCTTGGGGAACTAGACGCGTTTTGGAGTCATGCTCCTTACTTGTTAGTGCGTAAATGTGCCATTTGAGATGTACTATGTACAATAAAAACAATGGTAACACCCCATGGAAGCACCTGACAGCATGTCATTAATTCACATACAAATGTCAATCAACCTCTCTGTAGCAGGACAAGTATCAACCATACAGAAACTGGTATGGGTATATATGTATATATATATATATATATATATATATATATATATATATATTATATATATATATATATATATATATATATATATATATATATATATATATATATATATATATATATATACATAAATATATTATAGTATATATAATGTGTATATATAATATATATGTATGGTTGATACTTGTCCTGCTACAGAGAGGTTGATTTAATTTATCCATGTCTGAGGGTGTTGCCTAACACTGCTCCTTGAAGCCGGGGAGGTCCTGTGAGCATTGAGTGGTAGACTCTTGGATTCTCATTGGGGCGTGATAAAAGCAAGCAATGAGGGGAGAATGGAGCCTCGGAGCCCGCCCACCGCAGACTACGATTGCAGACTACAGGTAAGTATATAAGTAATTTTCTTAACATTTATAGTGCAGTTTCAGGTGAGACAGGGATGGTTCGGGATCAGCTAGGAAGGTGCAGAGACAGGTAATGATAGCAGAGGGGGTAGAACAAGCTGTCAGGTTCCCTTTAAATCCACTACCTTGTCTCTGATGTCAGTAGAATATGGGTCCGATTAGGTGTGGATTGTACAGCAGTGGCACCAGACTTCTAAAAGTATATAAGTAAAGCTGTATGTGATCTTATTGAATATATGGGAAGATCTGGTAAATGAAGGAGTTAATTACCTTGCAGTCATCGTATCATTATAAAATCTGTAGTGGTGTCCGCCACTAGTGTGTGCCAGTGTTGTCTAGGATGCTGGGTTTAAAAGCACGTGTGGGCATAAGTTATATAGCACTGAAAAGTGCGTGTGTCACTGCCGTAAGGTAAAATTTGTGCGTAAATGGATTTGGAAATATGCACAATTTATGTGAATAACGTAAACTGCTGGTGATGTCGCATAGGGCTCAATGCACATGCACGAGTGTATTTATGCCTTGTATTGTGGCAGTGGCAGCTTAATCCATGGGAAACGCTATGTTACTTGCAGGGGGAGATGTGCATTGGAGGTGAGAAGACGGCCTTACAGATTCCCATTAATGGGGCGGTTTGAATTTATTTTTTCAAGTTTCTACAAAAAA
Organism: Allobates femoralis; assembly: GCA_033576535.1. NCBI lineage: Eukaryota > Metazoa > Chordata > Amphibia > Anura > Aromobatidae > Allobates > Allobates femoralis. Next base: position 375,746,755 of record JARQOC010000002.1, read on the forward strand.
AAATAGAATAGAAGGGCGTGACCAATAGGCTGCACTGACACTATGCCTTGCATGCACCGTGAATGGCAGAGCCCGATGGTAACCTCGTGTCTTTAGATGCCACCAGTCATCTCCCTGACAGCATGGTCGGACGCTGGTGCCACAACCGCCCCCACTGTGGGTTGCAGGTGATTGAGCACTGGTATACAGACACCTGTGTTGCCTCTCTGTTGCTGGCAGCCTGCTGCTAAGTGCAATGGATATTTACCTGGCAAATTTTTGGTGAGTTTTTTCTCTGTTTTTATGTCCTATTCGGTGAATCATACACTTTTTGTCATAAGCATGAATCACCAGTACATTGTAATGTAATGGCACAATCCCTATCTATGGTTGATGTAATACATGTTAGTGCTGGATGGTAGAATTTCCACTATCTCTTTTCTTATCGGTGTACGATATTTTCATTGCTAACAAATACTGTCCATATAAAATGCATGTATGTTTAATCTGCTAATAAAATAATTTATATTCATGACCATATTTCCAAACATTTTCTCCTTTTGTTACAAAATAGAATAAGCAACTTGATTATTTACATATCAAGTTCCCTAAGATGACTAAAAAAAAGTGTTTTTTATTTGTAAAAACTTCAAAAAATAAATCGAAACCGCCCCATTAAAGGGAATCTGTAAGGCCGTCTTCGCACCACGGTTTTTGGGGTTCACACCGGACAGCCCCGGATCCGATTTTGCCCCTATTGTATCCCTATGGTGCTGGATGGAGCCGGATGGCAGTTATTTGCCATCTGGTTTGGTGTATGTCTGGCAGGATTCGTCTGTGTTCATTTTTTGCCCCGGACACAAAATTGGAGCTTGCAGCATTTTTTGTGTCTGGGGCAAAAATTTAACAAGATTGGATCCTCCTGGATCCGGAGCGATCCAGCACCCATAACATGGGAGCCTATGGGCGCTGGACTGTGATATTCCGGCAGAATATCGCGCCGGTTCCCGGATGCCAGGTGCTGAAATTGCGGCCGCTGTTAAAATCAGCCACCGCTGAATTTCAGCACCCGGACAGCTCCATGGCTGAAATATCAGCACTGCGGCCAGCTCCTCTGCAAGCCGCTGTGCTAATGTTTCAGCACTGGATAGCGGCACAGACTAATTTGGCACAAAAACTAATCGGAGGGCAGATTTGCCCTCCGGTTCTGTTTGTCTGTGGCTGTCAGCTTATGTCCGGTGCTGTCTGCAAGCCGGCTTTAGAAGGATCAACCATTTTAAAAACTCTGTATGAGTATATGATGCAGTGCTGTGCTTGATTACAACTAACATTTCTTCAGCTTTCTTATGGTAGTGTGGGGGGAGGGGAATTATAACTGAGCTGATGGTGCTGTAAGGGGAGAGCTGCAGATGTGATTGTAATACTCAGCTCTGCTGTAGTATCCCACACCGGCAGCTTGTGTGATTCAAACTGAAAACGTGTTCTGTATTCAGATCAGGAGGGCAGACTGTCAGCAGTTACACCTCGTAATAGTAAACCCCCTGTCATTTATATCTGTCTGTCTTTTTTTTTTTTTTTTTTTCCCCAGATATCCTTACACTGTTTTACAATGAAAATGGCACGTTTGTTGACGTTCCATTAAATGGAAAAGGAATATCCTGGTGGACTGATTACAACACTAAATTCCGGAACCCAGTTAATGGCGACCAGAACTTAAGTGACATCTTTAGTGGTAACCATCAAACATGTTATACAGCTAATTCATCAGTATATTGTAACTGCATGTGTTTCTTTGGAATATGGAAAAGTGCTTGGGGTTCAAAAATCAAAGTGAAAAGGTGTGGAGAAATTGGAAGCACAATAGGGTCTTATCCAAGTGATAAATAAATAAGAAAAGAGAGTTATAGACATGTATAGAAATGACGGCACTCACCCAGCGGTTTCTTCCAAGCGCATATTTTATTTCAGGCTGGAATAAGGGTTACAGGTGTACAGGGAGGAGGGGAGTGCGGAGGAGGACGACGGGCGTTCTGTTTCATGTGGGTCACGCTTCACCCGTCAGTTGGACCCGTTGAAGTGTGACCCAGATGAAACAGAACGCCCGTCGTCCTCCTCCGCACTCCCCTCCCTCCCTGTACACCTGTAACCCTTATTCCAGCCTGGAATAAAATCTGTGCTTGGAAGAAACCGCTGGGTGAGTACCGTCACTTCTATGCATGCCTATATATATACTGCTATCAACATGACTTGTGCAACACCCAACGTCTATGCTGGAAAGAGTCTTTCAAGTTGAAACATATATACAGCCACTAGTGCCCGGAAACCTTGTTTTTCTCAATAAAAGAGAGCTGTACGCTCCCCTTGCGTGGTTCTGTGATACACAACTAGTTATAAAAACATGGCTGGCTTCTGCAGAACCCACATGATAAAGATACACAGGAACTGGATACAAGGAGTGGGAATAATCTGTGCTGCCGTGGGCCAGATGAAAGGACCCTGAGAAAGTAATTATATTCCATTAGGGTTAGTTGTATCATATCATATTCTATAATGGCTATTGGTGAGGTTTCTTGAAGAAGCAAGGATAACACTTTAAAACACGTAGAATAAAATCACCCGCATTGCAAGTTACTTTCTCCAAGTCCTTTCGTCTGGCCCACAGCAGCACAGATTATTTCTACTCCTGGTATCCAGTTCCTGAGGTACCAAAATGGAAGGGGTGAGCCCACACTGACAACTTTCACACATCCTCTTAGGAAGTAAATCAGGAGCAGCAAAATGTTGATTCTTTATTTCGACTGATTGAAATGCAACGTTATATGATACATCCACTAACCCTAATGGGATTTAATTGACTGACTGACTGTGCATGTTCCAACAGATGGACCTTCACTGATACCCAAGACCATGTTGCTAATGTAATGCAAAACTACTTTTTCATTTTTTTGACACAGGGTGCCTTCTGATTAGGGCTGTGTGAAAGAAAAGCCATAGGGGCCACAGTATTTGAGATTAGCGAGCTCTCCAAAATGTAGACCCCGTTATCAAAAACATTTTTTCAAAACATTAACAGTTCTCATTGGTTGATTTAATGGCTAACTGAAAAGATGGAAATGCAAAGCTTTCGAGACTCCTCAGGTCACTTCATCAGGCATGGATAACACAATCTGTAGATTTTCAATTTGGCCAGTAAAAGGTTCTCCAAGGGCCGCTTCACACTACGGCACGATCTGGTCCGGGGCTGTCCGGGAGGACCCTGACAGCCGCGGACCGGATCAGCACACCGGACTGGGGGCTATTATGCCCTCCGGTCCGGTGTGCAGCGCACGCAGTTCCCGCTGCTGACATGTCAGGACCGCGTCACCCGCGGTCCTGACTTATCAGCAGCGGGAACTGCGTGTGCTGCACACCGGACCGGAGGGCATAATAGCCCCCCAGTCCTGTTTGCTGATCCGGTCCGCGGCTGTCAGGGTCCTCCCGGACTGGATCGTGCCGCAGTGTCAAGCGGCCCTTAGGCTTTTTTTTTTAAAGTTCTTTTCCACTACAGTGTAGATTTTACAACATATATTTTACCTGTTGTTCAGTCTTTCAGCTGCTGAGTAAAATTATTTTAAGACTGTGTCCCTTGAAATGATATCAGATTTATCTGTACAGTGTAACATAGATATTCTTATCTATTCTGTCTGATAATTTTTCTAACACCATCAGGGACATCGAAACCTGACAAGTGGTCAACAGAAGCATGGAACCTATCAAGTGACCCCTACAATACAGGATTTATTAATGAGGACTTCATTGTATGGATGAGAAGTGCAGCATTACCTACATTTCGCAAATTATACAGGAGAATTGAGAGTGGAAATTTCACAGATGGTCTCCGTGCTGGAGAATATCAACTGAGAATTCAGTACAGTATCCTTTAAAAATAAATATATATCTCATTGAAAGAATCCCTCATATCTTTTTCCTTGTTGGTACTGACGCAAACCTACAATACGGCCTACTTCTCATTGGATGTGATTCTCTCAAAATTAGTAACATTTCCAATATAATGAGCATACAACACTCCATACATTATAAAATTAGTTCTTAATTTACAAATGTATTGCAGAGAATAAGAAGAGATATAACAGATATTGCAATTTAATAAAGTGAACTATTACGGTATTTATGATATATATATAGTAGTGCTTGCTCTCATTGTGTAGGAATTGCTTGTTGGTATTGATTGATAGTGATAGATAAACCCGCCGATGTTTGAGTTTGGCGGACCTGACCGGGCTTTTTTTAAAGTTGGAGTCCGAACCTCAAACATGGACTTTAAAGTTTATTAAATGGGGGCTGATGTGCCATATACAGAGAGAAAAAACTATTGATTAAACATCAGCTCGTACTTGCAATGTCTGTGCACTTATACTTACAGAGCCACTCATTAATTTCCGGATTATTCACTGGTGAGGGGCGCAACAGCTGATCAGACACTATCACAGAGAATGGGTGTCTGTGGCTGTTGGAGCAACCTGGAAACAGCCCAAACATTTTAGCATTCACTGTCTACTGTGCAGGGTAGATGCTAGAATGTATGGGCTGTTTTCAGGTTACTTCAACAGCCACAGACTCTGACTCTGTGACAGCATCTGTGATTGGCTGTTTCACTCCTCACCTATTGACATTATGGTAGTGTAAAAATTAATAAATAATAAAATGGAGCTTTGCTGTATTTTTCATTTTCAGTGCAGATAAACAGGACAGCTACAGGCTGCCACCCCGATCTGCCTGGTTTACATTGGTTGGCAATCAAAATACAGGGAAGCCCATTATTATTACTTATATTATTTAAATAAATAAAAGAAATGTGTGGGTTTTGCTCTATTTTTGATAGCCAGCTAAGGTAAAAATCAGCTGGGGGCTGGTAATCTCAGCATAATTATTGGGCCCCCCAGGCTAAAGAATAGCAGCCCGCAGCTGCCCCAGAACTTGGCACATTCATTAGAAGCGCCAGTTCCTGACACTTTACTCGGCTCCTCCCGATGCCCTGGTGCAGTGGCATTAGGATGCTTGAAGGGGTTAATGACAGGTGATGATTGACAGCCCAGATTGATAACGTTCAGGTCTCTGAAACCAGAGCATTATCAATCCTGTGGGGAATAGTTAAAAATACAGACAAAAATCCTTTTATTTGAAATAAATCAGACAGACAACCCTCATTTTCCAATTTATTACTACCCCACACTTACCCCTTACTTACAATAATCCACAACGATGATCCCACGAAGCTCGCTTGCCTTTGCTACATCCAGATTCTGCAGAGGGGGTATTAAAGCGTCCCTCTCCCTTCAGACTCTGCAATCAAACTGACTACCACCAGGAGTGGTGACATTACTTACTGAGTCACTGAGGACTCCCTGAAGGCTGTTATCTCAGAGGCGAGTGAGTTTCATGAGACCATCATTGCGGATTATCTTTGCAGGGGTATATGTGGGGTAATATTACATTTGAAAATTATGGTTGTCTCATTTATTTGAAATAAATCAATCTTTCTCTGTGTCTGTGTTTTTAACTTTCCTCACAGGATTGATAATGGGCGGGTCACAGCTAAAGTGAAATTAAAAGGTTAAAAATAAAAAATAAATGCTCACCTCTCCGCCGAGTGTCCCGCAATGCGAGGCATCCACCTCCGATGGCTGAAGGACCTTAATCAGCTGACTGAGAAGGGGCCAGGCAACTCGATCAGCTGATGTGTCACATGACCGCATCAGCTGAGCGGTTTAAATCACCCGCCAAAACTGATTGGCGGGCGATTTAAATCGCTCAGCTAATATGGTCATGTGACACATTAGCTGATCGGATTGCCTGGCCCCTTCTGGTCAGCTGATTAAGGTCCTTCAGCCATCGGAGGTGGATGCCTTGCATTGCGGGATCCTCTGTGGAGAGGTGAGAATTTTTATTTTTAACCATTCCTCTCTTTAATTTCACTTTACCAGTGTATGTAGATACACTGCTAAAGTGAAATTACGGGAACACAGCAGTGAATGTGTACTGAGCATGCTCGGTACACTAAAACCAGATTCGGGAAACTATCCTGTTCTTTCCCGGATGCGGCACCCATAGACTCCCATGCTATGTGTGCCAGATCACCCCAGATTTGTTTCTGTCCGGTTATTTCACCAGAGCCCAAAATCTGAGCAGTCTCCGATTTTGGAGCTGGAAAAAAACAGGACAGAAACGAATCCGGGACTGAACTGGCAGAATCTGATGGCCATTTATGGATGATTTCACTATTCTGAATCAAAATCTGGCTCCAGCTGTCTGGTTGTGTTGGGAAAATGTAACCCTACTCTAGGCCACTTTACACACACAGATATCTGTGTCCAACATCTGAACAGATCTCTGGTTGCAGTGAAATCATGGACACCTTGTTCCATTTTGTGGCTGTGTACAAATGGAACAATGTGTCCATGATTTCACTGCAACCAGAGATCTGTTCAGGAGTTGGACACAGATACCTGTGTATGTAAAGTGGCCTTCTCTGTTTCATACAATGGTTTTGTACGAATACTTCGTAATTTATGAACGGAAGCAAAAAGGCTATTGTTAAAAAGAAAAAAAAATTTCTTGGCTTTTTTGAGGTTTATTCCCGAAAGTATAATTCTCCTGTATTCATAATTTGTAATATAGGGGATAACTTGCTTGATCTCTGGAAGTCTAACCAGTGAACCTTGGAACCCCAAGGATTGGGCTTCTCTGAGGCCCTTTCTTGAGCAGACGTAGGCATGTTCAGCCTTTGCTCCATTCATTGTCTATAGGACTGCTAGCAATAAACAAGCACTTTACATTTTCTCCAAAAGCCATTTAATCTATGCGTGCATTGGAGGCTACAAATGCTCATCTTTGCTCCATTCGGGACAAGGATTGCTCAGGGTCCCAAAATTTCAACCCCAAGTAATCAGCAAGTTATCCATTATCCCACAGGTAAGGGATACCTTATCATTTTGGGAATAACCTTTTCAAAAAGTAACAAACATTTGTCATCTCTTAAAGGGAATCGGTCACCAAGTGCTACCCTGCCTGAATGCAGCATGATGTAGGGCCAGAAACCCTGATTTCTGTGATGTTACTTAATGAGGTGCCTGCTGTCATTTTGATAAAATATCACTGTTTTTCTGCTGCAGATCTAGCACTTATCCACATGTATTGCTTTGTATAACCCCGCCCCCACTATTGCTTGGCAGCTTTCTGCCCGTATACCGTATACATAGAGAGCTGTCAATCAGTGGAGGGGTCGGAGTTACACAGAGCTCATGAATATGCCTGACTACCTGGAAGCAGCTTTAGAAGACTAGTAATGATGATCTCCTGATGATAAAAGTGATTTTATAAATAACATAGTAAGCAGCTAAGTAAATTACATCACTGACATCAGGCTCTTCCTCTCTATATTATGCTACTCTCAGATTAGGTGGAAAAAACCTAGTTACAGTGCATTTTTATCACGTTTGATGCGTTTTATAGTGCAGTTTTGTCACAAAACTGCATGCAAATCATTATGCCAGCAAAGTCAATGAGAAACCTGACGTTCTGTGCACATGTTGCATTTTAGGTGCATATTTCCTGCCAGGAGATGCAGATTTAGGGCTCAGACGCACTCTCCTAGTTACATCCGAGTTTGACGGACGAGACTCGTAACAGGCTGGATCAGTGCCCCTGAACGGCCTCTCTCTCTGGACGGGGAATGACAGCTGCTTGTGTTTCTGTGTAGCATCGCATTCCCTGTACAGACAGGGAGAGGCCGATCAGGGTCACTGATCCAGCCTGTTCCGAGTCTCGTCCGTCAAACTCGGATGAGTGTGTCCGAGCCCTAAGTGCAGAAATTTCTGCAAACAAATACTCAAGGTGCACACACAACCTAATTGTTATCAGGCTATACTCCTCGTTTATACTAAATTAATTTGTAATTAATTTGTAATTAATAAACAGTCTGTAATTATAACTTGTCAAAACATATAGTACCTGATAAGCATCAGCAAAATTGACTTTACACTTACATTATGACACAACGCCAGGTAAGAATTATGCAATATAGTGACAATCCGTTACAACATAAGAGAAAAAAATGGAGTCACATGAAAGGGAAATGGGCGACCTCACCAGGGGGGAAATATGTACACATGGTTAGGTACGAAAATTCTAAACAGATTCTAATATCGTATAATATTGAGGATAATGGACACAAGGGCTGTTGATTCACTTTACAGGCTGCCGAGTTGTACCCCTTCAACTTATTAACAGGCTATCAATTGTAAAGTCCTGAATAACTCTGTATAAAGAAATAATTAAGTTTTATATTAATGTTTAACCTTAACTGCTGATCAACAGACTTTCAGGTTGTAAGTTTTGGAGGAAGAAAAAAAATAGTTTTTAGCACTGTGTCCTGGATGGGAGGAAAGAATCCATTCCTGGGAATTGCGTATCTTGCTTTTGGCTCTTTATGTACTGTGTTTGCTATTCTCATGCTCATTGTATTTATAAAATACCAGGGGAAAATGGATGAAGACATCTAGCATTAGGTTCAAAATAATACAAAAGGTTTCCAGCAATGGCACATTACTTAAGGTTTACATTAAAATCAAGTTAACGTTTGTAAATGTTTACATGCTAAATATATATATATTTTTTTTTAAATTCTGAACATATTGCTCTAAAGATGTCTCCGACGTGTGGAGCTCATGAGCAGCCATATAGTTCTTTTCTAAACCTTCAAATGCATAGCAAAGCATGGATGTAGTAAAAAATCAAAGGCTGCATCCTTTCTCTGCTGTGTGCGTGAAGTCATAGGCCTTCTGCTGCATCCGTTCTCTGCTGTGTGCTTGGAGTCATAGGCCTTCTGCTGCATCCGTTCTCTGCTGTGTGCTTGGAGTCATAGGCCTTCTGCTGCATCCGTTCTCTGCTGTGTGCTTGGAGTCATAGGCTTTCTGCTGCATCCTTTCTCTGCTGTGTGCTTGGAGTCATAGGCCTTCTGCTGCATCCGTTCTCTGCTGTGTGCTTGGAGTCATAGGCCTTCTGCTGCATCCGTTCTCTGCTGTGTGCTTGGAGTCATAGGCCTTCTGCTGCATCCGTTCTCTGCTGTGTGCTTGGAGTCATAGGCCTTCTGCTGCATCCGTTCTCTGCTGTGTGCTTGGAGTCATAGGCTTTCTGCTGCATCCGTTCTCTGCTGTGTGCTTCAAGCCATAGGCTTTCTGCTGCATCCTTTCTCTGCTGTGTGCTTGGAGTCATAGGCCTTCTGCTGCATCCGTTCTCTGCTGTGTGCTTGGAGTCATAGGCCTTCTGCTGCAGCCGTTCTCTGCTGTGTGCTTGGAGTCATAGGCTTTCTGCTGCATCCTTTCTCTGCTGTGTGCGCAGTGTCATAGGCTTTCTGCTGCATCCGTTCTCTGCTGTGTGCTTCAAGCCATAGGCTTTCTGCTGCATCCTTTCTCTGCTGTGTGCGCAGTGTCATAGGCTTTCTGCTGCATCAGTTGTCTGCTGTGATGGCAGTCACTTCTGTGCTTTTGTCTTCTGATCTTTGTACTTCCTGGGGTATGTGCACATGTTCTGGATGCGCTGTGTGTTGGATGCAGTGCCACCAGACCTGCGGAACCCGCAAGTGAACGCAGGGAGACCACAGCTGCTCTCTACTCACCACCTTGTGGGGGGCAGGGTGGCTTCTCCCTGCATTCTCCCGCAGGAGATCGCTCCCGACTCCGCAGCATAAAATTTAACATACTATGGGAACGTCCAAAAAGCTGCATATCCTGATTGTTCCAAAGACCTATAATGGTGCATACTCACAATCAGTTTGGTTTTCAGGATCTGTACGCCCTCTGATCTACTCAGAATTAAAGGGCGTAAATGGTATGAAAAGATTTCAGATTTACTTTTTAAATAAGAATATTGGTAGCAAGCAAACTGATTTTGTTACATACAGACACTTTTACAAAATATATTTGTTTACAAGACATTTTTTGTACATGAGGTCAAGATGATATATGCTTTAGGCTGCTTTCACATCAGCAGTTTTCACTGATCGCAGCAGTTGCGGTGAAAAAAACGCAACTGCCGTGATTACCGCATAACGGCCGCACTCGTGGTTCACTTGTGGCAAGCTCCATACAATGTCTACGGGGCTTGCGGCAGGTGGGGCAAGTGTGGTTTCGGCATTTGCCGCAAGTGCGGCCGCGAAAAAAACCACGGTATGCCGTGATTTTTCGCGCCCGCACCTGCCGCAAGCCCCATAGACATTGTATGGAGCTTGCCGCAAGTAAACTGCGAGTGCGGCCGTTATGCGGTAATCACGGCAGTTGCGTTTTTTTTCACCGCAACTGCTGCGATCAGCGTTTACCGCTGATGTGAAAGGGGCCTTATACTGATTTCACTTGTGCATATCTTGGGGCAGTTTTTAAAGGCAAAACCTTAATTGGGTCTACATGTATAATACAAGTGTTTATATTGCTTGTTTTTCTTTAAAAACTTCATTTAAGGCTTCCTATGTAAATCCAGCTTTGAGATCCCCATAGACATGAGAACAACCATCTCTTCTAAAGGCCACGTTACACACACATATATCTGTTCAGATATGAAATCATGGACACATTGTTACATTTTGTGACCGTGTACAAATGTAACAATGTGTCCATGATTTCACTGCAACCAGAGATCTGAGACCAATATCTGAACAGATATACCATATCTGTGTGTGTAACGTGGCCTTAACACGTTGAGCTCATCAAAATGTTCATTTGTTTTCAAAGGGTGGGGGAGAGTTGGAAAACCCTGGCAGTGGCTTATCTAATTACTAAATTAAAAACAAACAAAGAATTAAATTCAAACTGCCCACTCTTCTCTGCCCTGACAGTCTGAATGAAGGCCTCCACAACACAACTTTAGTCTGTAAACGGGGTTCTTTCATATGATTTTCATAACTTGGTCAGCCTTTATCTATTTCAATTGTCGTGTTTTTTTAAATGAGGAGAAGGAAGACTATTGCTGTTACCAGCAGACCAGAAGAAAGTCGCAGGGTACAGCCATCAATTTGTGTGTGGGATCTTTATATTCATGACATCCGTTTCACAAAGATTAAAAAAAACAAAAAAAAAAAAACAAATATAGAAAATTGTTTACATCTTCAGTACCGGAGATGGGAGAAATAGTGAGCAGTACTGCAGTTTGTTTGCCAGGTGCTTGATGGGAGACCTGGGAATCTTCTTCCCTCCCAGCATTTCTCACTTCTATTTGCATTCGCAATGCTGGCGCGACCACTTCCTTGTGGCATGATGCACATAGATGTCATGTCAGCCCGCCTGATCCAAAGAGGAGCCAGGAATGCTGGGAGGTAAGGATATTCCCAGGTCTCCCATCAAGTGGTCACAGATTATTTCCGCCATCAATGTTCCGCTTATTCTCAAGCTATTTTTTCCCATCTTTATTTTTTTTCTTTTTGTAGAGTTGAGGAAAGACTCAATGTTTGTCGGTAATTATGTACAAATACTATTATCTTTTTTTTATATATATAAAATTGTGTATGTTCTGATTTTTACATTTGCCTTAATAAAATATTACTGTTTGTGATACTTGGGTATCTGTGGTATTATTCTTCCCCTCGTGCAATAGTTCTTTCTTATACCTTGGTACACTAAAGATAACTTGTGAAATCATAACTGTTACAAAAGCTATTAAAAATAGACGTTTAGTAAAAAAACGCACCCTTTTTTTTAATATGTATAGATAATATAATTTTATGCTCCTTTTTGGACTTTTCTCTGTGAAGGGAACCTGTGATGTTGTACATGCAGTCTGAAAAGCATGTTAAAAAGGGGAAGCATGATGTGACGGGTAGGAACAGTACAAGTGATCTAAATTCATCCTGTTAACTGTGGAGTTAAGGATGCTACAGGAGACAGGAAGTGTCCAGCACTGTCCCAGGGGATGCTGGGAAGCAGTGTGTTTGTCTATAAGCAGTGCTTAAAAAGACTTGTGTTGGTATCCTAAATAGTCAAGTTGCATAGGTCAGTTAGTCCAGGAAAGAGACTGTCTGGAGTTGAGAATAGCCACAACAGTTCAGGAGCAAATTCTGATGTGCAGCAGGAGGACAGTGGAGAGAGCGGATTGTGTACAGAATTCACCACACTCTCCCTCACCTCACCTCACCTCACCTCACTGCATGATAAGGTACAGTGTTCTGCTCTGTATACATACTGTGTAAGGAGGGAGACTCTGTAAGAAGAGAAGATAATCAATGTACAGACTGTCATGTATGTTATTCTGGAAGCCTTGTGAAGATTATTAAAGCCTTACTATTTACTACTACCTGGAACAATGTAATATAGTCATGTGCTTATGGAAACTGTTACATTAGCTAATATATGAAAGTTGCTTGTTAAGTGTGCCCTAATTTAATCCTCTAAATTCCAAAGAACTTATGTTTACTTTGCTCAGCCCTTCCTATACAAGGTGGCGGACCTGCAACAATAATAAAGGTTTGTTGTAAAACATGTACAGTAGTAAAACTAATATTTTATCCATGGATTTCAATGGCGTTTGTATGTATAGGAGTCTTGGGACTGGTCGTACTCAGTGATTGACAGCGATCTCTGAATGTACAGTCATACACAAAAGACTATCAATCACTAAATAGGACTGCTGACTGGACTCGTACACATACAAACACCACTGAATGAAATGCCATCTTTACTGAAACTTGGAATCACAGGTACCTGCTGACTTTTTTCTCTGAGTACAGTGCACTATAATCGCAGAACCCTTCTGCAGACGTTATTGTGCGTACAATCATTTGGGGAACAGTGCAGTGATATTGATTGTTGCACCCACAAAAAGATGTATCATATCCATTTTTTGCTAAAGTAAACTGAGTGAATAGTGTGACAAAGATACAGACTGAAAGTGAGAGTGAACACTCTAAAATTGGAGTATTGGACTGAGCTCTATTTTTGGGGGGAAGCCTCTAAATATTTGCTATAGAGCAATAATTTTAAGTATGTTTTATGTATGGTGTAAATTGCTGTGTAAGCCTGCAGCTCTACGTCCGTGATCTGCAAGGTTTTAAACACCCCATAAGAAATTGAAACAAAATAAATGGTAAACAAAGAAAGATTGTGACTAATTTGTAGTGATGAGCGAGCATGCTCGCCACTACTCGGTACTCGCACGAGTATCGCTGTACTCGGGCTACTCGGCGAGCACCGAGTAATCTCGCGATACTCGTGCTGTGCTCGTGGTCGTCATCTCTGCATGTTGGCGCTCTTTTGAGAGCCAGCCCACGTGCAGGGATTGGCTGACAGACCACTGCAATGCCACAGCCCTGTTAGTTGTGGCATTGCAGTGATTGGCCGGCCTGCACAGCGTGACCGAGCCTTTATAAGACCCGGCCGCGCTGTGCTCTGCACACAGGCATCCAGACAGTGAGTGGAGGGACAGTGTCTGCTGCTGCTTAGGGACAGATTTGTGGCCCTCATACGTAGATCCGGAGCAGGGCTGCAAACTGCTGCTGAGATGACCACAACAGTCCTTCTCAAGACTAATCTCGGAGGATATAGGCTGGGTGATCCAGATCGGAGTCCAAGCTTTTCTGTGACCATTACAGTCACCAGACTGTTGTACTTACTAGCTTGATCCAGGTTAGGACATAGGGACTAAAATTCTCATCTCCTGTGACCATTAGAGTCACCAGACTGGTGTACGTCATACCTTGATACAGGTTAGGGACTAAAATCCGAATCTCCTGTGATCTGAGCAGTCGCCAGACTGGTGTACTTAATACCTTGACACAGGTTAGGGCCTAAAATCCTAATCTCCTGTGATCTGAACAGTCACCAGACTGGTGTACGTCATACCTTGATACAGGTTAAGGACTAAAATCCGAATCTCCTGTGACCATTGCATTCACCAGACTGGTGTACTTAGGCCCTAACCTGTATCAAGGTATTAAGTACACCAGTCTGGTGACTGTAATGGTCACAGATTATTAGGATTTTAGTACCTAACCTGTATCAAAGTAGTAAGTACACCAGTCTGCTGACTGTAATGGTCACAGATTATTAGGATTTTAGGCCCTAACCTGTATCAAGGTATTAAAATCCTGATAATCTGTGACCATTACAGTCAGCAGACTGGTGTACTTACTACTTTGATACAGGTTAGGGACTAAAATCCGAATCTCCTGTGACCTCTACAGTCACCAGACAGTTGTCGCTCTATACAGGCAAAATGCGCAAGGGCGTTGGCAAGAGCGTTGGCAAGGAACAAGGAAGTGGACGTGATGGTGGTGCAGGCAGAGGCCGAGGTCGTGTGCAAGCACTAATTTCGCAACAACAAAGGGCCACATCTCCTCGCTCGCACGTCCTGTCCCAAATTCTTGGGGCCCGCAGCAGTACACCGCTGTTGAACCAAGACCAGTGTCAACAGGTTGTTACTTGGATAGCGGATAATGCTTCAAGTCAGATGGGCACCTCCACAAACACCCTGTCTTCCACACGGTCAAGTGTCAGTAGCCGTGATACTGCACTGCACATTTCCCAACCTGATCCTCCTTCCTACCACCAGGCCGAGTACACGTCCACGGACATTACTGATCCCACACTAGGACATTCGGAAAAGCTGTTCATGTATCCATTCGCAGAATCTGGCCTGTCGTCACCTCCTCTTGAAGTGGGTGATGAGGAGATGGTATGTACAGATGCCCAAATATTTGAGCAGCCACGTTCTCACGAACGGAACGTTGGCAAAGTGTCTCAACAAGGGGTGGACGATGATGAGACACAATTGCCAGGAAGTCAGGAGGAGGATCAGGGTGTGGAAGAGGAAGACGACGTGGTGGATGATCCAGTAGCTGACCCAACATGGCAGGAGGATATGCAGAGCGAGGCCAGCAGTGCACAGGGGGAGGGAGGCATAGCATCCCAACAGGCAGTACGAAGCAGGGTCGCGTCCGCAGGCAGAAGGCAGGCAACCGTTCCCCGGAACAACAACACGACTCAAGGTGCCTGTGCAAATGTTCGGTCTTCCCGAGTCTGGGAGTTTTTTAAGTTGGCTCCAGAAGACTCTAAAAAGGCCATTTGCCACACCTGCCATGCCAGTATCAGCAAGGGTACGAAAACTAGCAGCCTGACCACCACCAGCATGATCAGGCACATGTCAGCCAAGCACCCGACTTTGTGGGAAGTACAAGAGAGTCGAGGAGCGGTGCTTGCTGATGTCACTGCTACGTCTTCGCCTGTTGTGCGTGCGAGCCAATCCCCTGTCCATGCTGGCCGCGAACAAGCCTCCGGCCCTGCACCTGAAGTTGCCCACGCACAAATTACACCACCATCAAGCACGTCCTTGTCCCAGTGCAGCGTTCAATTATCCAATCAGCAAACATTTGAACGCAGGCGCAAATACGCTGCCAACGCCCCACATGCCACAGTCCTGAATTAACACATTTCGCGACTCATAGCACTAGAAATGTTGCCTTTCCGGCTGGTGGAGACGGACGCATTCCGCGACCTGATGGCGGCTGCTGTCCCACGTTACTCGTTCCCCAGCCGCCACTATTTCTCCAGATGTGCCGTCCCCGCATTGCATAACCACGTGTCCAACAGCATCACACGTGCCCTGAACAACGCTGTTTCAGTCAAAGTCCACCTAACAGACACGTGGACAAGTGCTTGTGGGCAAGGCAGCTACATCTCCTTGACGGCACACTGGGTTAATATTGTGAAAGCTGGGACCCAGTCTGAGCGAGAGACGGAACACGTCCTTCCCACACTAAGGATTGCAGGCCCTACCTCTGTCAGGGTTTCACCGACACTCTACAGCTCCGGAATGTCGTGCTCCTCAGCCTCCTCCTCCTGCGCATCCACATCCACTGTACCCTCCACACCAGTCCCAAGCTGGAAGCACTGCAGCACTGCATCTGCAAAGTGGCAACAGGCTGTGCTGAACCTAGTCTGCATAGGTGACAAACCCCATAATGCAGAAGAGGTGTGGACAGCTCTGAAACAGCAGGCAGATCACTGGCTCACACCTCTGAACCTAAAGCCAGGAAAGGTCGTGTGTGACAATGGCCGGAACCTGGTGGCAGCTTTGAGGCGAGGCCAGCTGACGCATGTTCCATGCGTGGCCCATGTGCTCAACCTGGTGGTTCAGAGGTTTGAAAAGTCATACCCAGAGGTGTCTGACCTGCTGGTAAAAGTTCGCCGTCTGTCTGCACATTTTCGCAAGTCACCTGCTGCTTCAGCCGGCCTTGCCGGCTTTCAGCGCCGTTTGCGTCTTCCGGCCCACAGACTGGTGTGTGATGTCCCCACGCGTTGGAATTCAACTCTGCACATGTTGGTCAGGATATGTGAGCAGAAGAGGGCAGTTGTGGACTACCTGCATCACCTAAGCCGACGGGAAATGGGTCAAACTCCACACAACACCTGAGGAGTGGAGATGGATGTCGGACCTATGTACCGTCCTCTAAAACTTTGAGGACTCCACCAAGATGGTGAGCGGCGATGACGCCATTATTAGCGTCACCATACCACTACTCTGCCTTCTAAAACGGTCTCTGCTGAAAATCAAAGAGGATGCATTGCAGGCCTAGCGCGATGACTTGGAGCAAGAAACAGTAGTGGGTGTGGGTGAAAACACACAGCCCAGCCTCATCTCATCACAACGTGCAGTGGAGGACTATGACGAGGAGGAGGAGGATGAAGACATGGAGCAACTCTCTGGCCAAATTGAGGATATGACATGCACACCAGTCATACCCTCGATTCAGCGTGGCTCGCCAGAGGACAGGGGAGATGAGGAGGAGGAGGAGGAGGACAGCATGTTCAGTCATCATGTTGGTCTGGATACTGAAGTGATGGCTGTTAAGAGTCTGGCGCACAGGGCTGACTTTATGGTAAGCTGCCTGGCTCATGACCCTTGCGTTCAGAACATCTTGGCCGACAATCAGTACTGGTTGGCAACACTGTTAGACCCACGCTACAAGGAGAACTTTATGTCTCTCATTCCTGAGGCGGAGAGGCCAGCCAAAATGCAGCAGTTCCACAGGGCCATAGTCACGGAAGTAGGCAAATCATTCCCCTCACAAAACGCTAGCGGCATAGGTCAGGATTCGGTGGACAACCAAGGCGTACGGCCGAGAGGGGCACAAGTCCAATCCGCCAGAGGTAGGGGAACTGTCTTTACGATGTGGGACAGTTTTCTCAGCCCCTCACATACCACAGCCCCTGAGGTGCGGGGTAGTGCCACCAGAAATGCAAAGTTTGGGCAGATGCTGAAGGAGTACCTTGCAGATCGAACAACTGTACTGCGAGATTCCTCTGTGCCTTTCAATTATTGGGTCTCCAAGCTGGACACGTGGCATGAATTGGCTCTCTATGCCTTGGAAGTCCTGGCCTGCCCTGCAGGTGGAATCATTACTGATAATTGCACCCGCCTGTCAACTGAAAATGCTGACAGGCTGACTCTGATCAAGATGAACAAGGGTTGGATTGGGTCAGACTTCACCACACCACCAGCAAATGACAACTGAATTAAAATTTTGTTATGTGAATTTGCCATGTACCTCCACTCACCCATGGGTACACACTTCAGGACTTTGGCTAATCGCTGGACTGCTCCTCATTCTCCTCATGTGCCACCATGATGACCGTTACAATACTTAGGCTGTTGTTTGAGGTATACCCGCAGTGGTAAATTTTTTTCGCCCATTCTTTTAGAATGGGCATTACAACGACAGGAGACCCGCTCCTTTTCAATGGGAAAAATGTTTTGAGGCCGTCCTGCACATCTCTATCCAGGGACAATGTGGAGCCTCCCAATTTTTGGCTGCCCTGCCAAAGGGCAATACTACAATACACCCACTTCAGGTTTACAGGCCCTCCTGCATGTCTGTATCCAGGGTCATTGTTGAACCTCCCAATTTTTGGCTGCCCTGCCAAAGGGCAATACTACAATACACCCACTTGAGGGTTACAGGCCCTACTACATGTCTGTATGCATGGGTCATTGTTGAACCTCCCAATTTTTGGCTGCCCTGGCCAAAGGGTTATACTACTATACACCCACTTCAGGTTTACAGGCCCTACTACATGTCTGTATGCATTGGTCATTGTTGAACCTCCCGATTTTTGGCTGCCCTGCCAGAGGGCAATACTACAATACACCCACTTGAGGTTTAGAGGCCCTCCTGCACTTCTCTATCCTGGGAAAATGTGGAGCCTCCCAATTTTTGGCTGCCCTGGCCAAAGGGCTATACTACAATACACCCACTTGAGGTTTACAGGCCCTACTGCATGTCTGTATGCATGGGTCATTGTTGAACCTCCCAATTTTTGGCTGCCCTGCCAAAGGGCAATACTACAATACACCCACTTGAGGGTTACAGGCCCTACTACATGTCTGTATGCATGGGTCATTGTTGAACCTCCCAATTTTTGGCTGCCCTGCCAAAGGGCAATACTACAATACACCCACTTGAGGTTTACAGGCCCTCCTGCACGTCTCTATCCTGGGACAATGTGGAGCCTCTCAATTTTTGGCTGCCCTGGCCAAAGGGCTATACTACAATACACCCACTTGAGGTTTACAGGCCCTCCTGCATGTCTGTATGCATGGGTCATTGTTGAACCTCCCAATTTTTGGCTGCCCTGCCAAAGGGCTATACTACAATACTTACCATCCATGCCAAAAACAGAAACCAAATGCACTTACAGGACGCAGTCAGAGCCCAATTGTGGAGCAAGCCCAGCTGCAGGCTGATAAATCACCTCTAGCAGCAAGATGTGGGAGGCGAGCTGCCATGCATACACTAGGCCTGCATAGAGCACCATTCACACTGATACATATGATGCAGAGTGTCAAAGCTACCCAACCGCTCCGCTGCCTGAGCATTGGGCCGCACAGTACGATGCTTCTGCACCACTAGATGAATGGCGCCCCTATGGGCCCAACTGCACCCTGGATGGATAAAAAAGTGCAAAAGTTTTTTATATGATAAATAAAAAAACCTTTATAGATGGGATTTTGGTTCATGTGTTGGCCCAAGACATTTAAGCTGATGACCCACGACAAGGGATCCCATGCTCACCAGTCCTAACAAAATTGTACAAAAACTACTAGAAAAAAAGCAGCATCAGAAAACTTACCATCCATGCCAAAAACAGAAACCAAATGCACTTACAGGACGCAGTCAGAGCCCAATTGTGGAGCAAGCCCAGCTGCAGGCTGATAAATCACCTCTACCAGCAAGATACGGGCGCCATTCATCTAGTGGTGCAGAAGCATCGTACTGTGCGGCCCAATGCTCAGGCAGCGGAGCGGTTGGGTAGCTTTCAGACACTCTGCATCATATGTATCAGTTTGAATGGTGCTCTATGCAGGCCTAGTGTATGCATGGCAGCTCGCCTCCCATATCTTGTTGGTAGAGGTGATTTATCAGCCTGCAGCTGGGCTTGCTCCACAATTGGGCTCTGACTGCGTCCTGTAAGTGCATTTGGTTTCTGTTTTTGGCATGGATGGGAAGTTTTCTGATGCTGCTTTTTTTCTAGTAGTTTCTATACTACAATACACCCACTTGAGGTTTACAGGCCCTCCTGCATGTCTGTATGCATGGGTCATTGTTGAACCTCCCAATTTTTGGCTGCCCTGGCCAAAGGGCTATACTACAATACACCCACTTCAGGTTTACAGGCCCTCCTGCACGTCTCTATCCTGGGACAATGTGGAGCCTCCCAATTTTTGGCTGCACTGGCCAAAGGGCTATACTACTATACACCCACTTCAGGTTTACAGGCCCTCATGCACGTCTCTATCCAGGGGCATTGGTGATCCTCCAAATTTTGGACTGCCCTGGCAAAGGAAAATACTACAATAGACCCAGTTCCTCAAAATGGGCACATTATGTCAAGAGGCCTTCATGTACGTCTCTTCTCAGGGACATCGGAGTGCCGCACAATGTTTTCACGTAAAATGTTTCATGTAATCACAAAAAGTAACATACACCAGCTGTATCTCACTATTGGGTATGTGCCCTTAACATTTCCACCCTAAATATTCATTTTGGTATCATTTTGGAAGGTTTTCTGGAGACTCCGTAAAATTGGCGTGAAACTCGGACAAGATTGTTCACAGCTGTGACTTTTGAGTGAGAAATGCTTCCAGGGGTCTTCCCCATGGTGTTGCCATGTCATTTCAGCACTCTTCTGAGACTTTTCTGACATTTTTAGGGTTTTTCCATGCTGCCGGCAGTCATTTCATAAAAATACTCGTGTCTCCCATAGGATAACATTGGGCTCGGTACTCGGGATGCTCGGCCCGAGCTTCGAGCACCCGAGCATTTTAGTACTCGCTCATCACTACTAATTTGAAGTGTCCTGTAGTTTTGGAAGAGTACATATCAAAATATATAGAATAATACAGACAAGGGACGGTTGAAGGTAGTGCACCCCAATGAACTAATTTTTATTAGATAGTTAAAAATAAAAAATTTTCCTTGCTGAAGAGGGTGATAGCCAGGGCGAGGTGCAGCAATCATAGAGGATTATAGCTCTAATCTTGTGAAAAGTTTATTGGTTTACTTTGTAATTCATGATGGTAATCAATTTAGCTTGATATGGATTTTTCTTTATGAAAATATAGGATATTTGATAATGTTTAAAAAAAATTGCAGTTTTTCCTACTTTGAATTTTTATCTCCTTATACATATCTATTATCTTTTCTATGACTAGAAGTAAGTTTACCATGTCTAGATTAATTTGGCATAATTTTTCAAGTAATCCATTTTTTTATTTGCATTTTGGAAGGGTTTACAGTTTGGCAGCATCTTTTTTTGACAATATACTTTGAGTTTTCAATTTTTAAAGAAAGGTGTCACAAGTTGTCTGCTCTGCAGTCTGTATATTAAAGGTGTTGTCTGGGCTTTTTGGATAATTTTTAAGTGTATCCAGGCTGCAAAATGTTCAGTTTGTAATATACATCCTGTCAACATTTTGCATAGTTACTCAGATATCACCGATTTTGTGGCAGCCAGAGAATGCCCAGGGTGTGTGCTTGTGTTGGAGCTTTCATGGAAATGCAGCACTGGAATCGATGTTACGCCCAGACTTGAACAAACATGACCCCTCCCCCAGTCTTCAGTATGCTCAGCCACCCCCAGACTGCTACAGGCCCACCCCAACCCCTAATGTCACCACCCACCCCCATTGTACACAGTGGTCCCCTGCTCCACTGACTCACTGTGCCAAATCCGCAGCTGTGAAGGAGATTCGGTACACTGTCAGTGCAGGAGGGGACCGCTGCATATGTGTGTTCACCCTGTGGCCATTGTCAGTGGAGCCGAGGTCTTCAGCACAGGTCTCTGTGCACTGGAAATGCTCCTCTCTATACGTCCTGTCCCATAGAGCACAGCACAGAGCCAGTGGAGCCGGTCTTCTCCATATCGCAACCGCTGGCTCTGGCCCCGCTCTATTGTACATGAAGTATTGAGGGGAGCATCTCCAGGGCACAGAGACCCGGACTGTGGACTGGTCTTCACGGTCACTCTGGCTGTTGCAAATAGATGATATCTGGGTAACTATGCAAAATGTTGACAGGATGTATATTACAAACTGCAGTCCACGGTAACTGCAGTCATGTGACCTGATGATGCTCTCTGACATCATCACAGGTCCTGTAAGCACAAGGACCTTGCTGTGGGAGGCAGCGCTGGATGGAGGATAGGTGAGCATAATGATTTTTTATTTTTAACTCTTTCTTATATTTCACTTCTGCAATGTATATTCTACATTGCAGAAGTGTAATTAGAAGGGTTGGAGCAATTTTATTGTACTGAGCATGCTCAGTACACTAAAATCGGGTCAGAGGAGACATCAGATGTTTCCTCGGACCCTGCTCCATAGGGCCCCATGTTAATGGAATTGGATCGGACCGGATTTGGCATAATTGCCGTCCGATCTGTCAGATCAGATTCTATCCGATTTTTGATTCGGATGCAAAAATCGTAGCAGTCTCCGATTTTTACATCGGAAAGAAATCTGACAAAATCGGATTGGACGCGATTCGGATGGCAATTAGCGCACATCCGAATTGGTCCGATCCCCATAGGGTGATATGGGGGCAAATTCGGATCCTCTGCTGTCCGATTTCTATCAGACATCATCGGATTTCACAAAATCGTAGTGTGAAACCAGCCTTAGTAGAGGATGTGGTTTCCTGTGTAGGGGACACTGCTTGCTGATATCCTGAGGTTTGGTCTCTTCTGAAGGGGGCTTATTCATATTGTGAGGGGGACCTGTGGAAACAATATTAGTTTTGTGGACTGCCACGGGTGTCCAACTAGGTTTGACACCGGGGGCAGTGGAACATGACAGAGTGAAGTCAAAACTAGAGTCATTTCTGATTTTAGCTTGTTGGTTAATAAATTCTACGAACACAGAGAAAGGAGGAAACGGCACATTATGAGTTTGCTTACACAGTGAACCATACGTGACCAATTTTTCTTGTAGGTTGTAAGGAAATTTTTGTACTATTGGATTGACACCCCTAGCAGTATCTAAGAATGCCAATACGGGCAAATTTACTTCCTCCTAGGCAACATGTAACTCTATCAATAAATCACTCAATTGTCTAAGCTTCTGATAACCTTTAGGCCCTATCTTAGGGAAATCATCAATTGTTTTATATAAAGCATTCTCTATGGCTTCAATGGACCCATATAATTCATCAAGGCTCTTCCACACTTCGCAAAGACTTGTGTGTGGATGCTTTTATATTAATGTCTCTAAGGGCCACATTACACACACAGATATTTGTGCAGATATTGGTCACAGATCTCTGGTTGCAGTGAAATCATGGACACATTGTTACATTTGTACACAGCCACAATGTGTCCATGATTTCACTGCAACCAGAGATCTGTGACCAGTATCTGCACAAATATCTGTGTGTGTGACGTGGCCCTAAGGCCAGTTTCACACCACATTTTATCTGATCCAGGGCTATCTGGTGTGAACCGGACAGCTACGGATCAGATTTCGGCCCCATAATGTTGCTTTGGGGCCGGGCGGAGCCGGATGGCAGCTATTTGCCATCCAGTTTCCATCTGTCTGGGAGGATCCTCAGGATTTGGATTTTTCTCTTGGACACAAACGTTGCTTGCAACGTTTTTGCGTCCGGGGAAAAATCGTCACAAATCAAATGCTCCCAGATCCGGTGCCCCCTAACATGGAGGTCTACGACTCCGGATCCGATATAACATAAACTTCAGCACCAGGAGCTGTCCCCTGCACAGATTTCACGGTCTTGAATCTTGAAATTTCAGCAGCTGCAGCTGCTATACGAGGAGTCCGGCTGCAAACCGGACCGCCCTCCAGTTCTGTTTTCAAAATCGGGTTCGGGGCTTTTAGGGCCACTTTACACACACCAACTTATCTGTCCAACTTCTGAACAACTTACTGGTTGCAGTGAAATCATGGACACATTGCTCCATTTTGTGGCTGTGTACAAATGGAACAATGTGTCCATGATTTCACTGCAACCAGTAAGTTGTTCAGAAGTTGGACAGATAAGTTGGTGTGTGTAAAGTGGCCATTACACCGGACAGCCCCAGCCCTGGTCCAGCAGTGATGTGAATCTGGCCTTAGTCTTTTGGCATGCTCAACCGACTCGCTCCCAAGCCACTTTACTAGGAGATCTAACTCCTTGCTACAGTATAAGTCCAGACCCCGAATGGCGTTCTGGAAAGAGTCTCGCCATGACCTATAGTTCTTGGCTTTATCGGTGAACTTTACATGTCCTTTTGTAACCAGTTCTCGGTGATCAAAGAACTTTGCAAAGTCCATGGAGGCTTGGTCAGTGCTGGTACAAGCCGGTGTGTTATAGGCATGTCCAGTGTGTGGTGCATCACCATACCTATTGGATGCTTCAGACTTTGGATAGTCTGTGTAGTATCTCCCTGGAGAGGAAGGTGTCTCTTTAAGGCAGGACTGGAGCTGTACCTTCTGCTCGGTGGGGCAGTAACTGTGGCCGATATCTCCGTGCTAGGCGTCTTCTCGTTTGAAGTAACGAAGTTGAGGGTTGGATCGCTGCTAATTGGCGTAAGCTGCTCGATGTGGTGCATCAAGGCTGTCATTTATGCCGGAATGTTGATGCTGATGGACATACTCTGCAACGCATCGTGCTGGATTCTGCTGGTCTACATCTGATTCAAGAACGTTGCTGCGTCTTTCATAGCCAGAGTTCACTGCAGCTTCCAAGCACTCTGCTTTAGCTATTGCAGCTGCTATCTCTTTGTCTGTGGCAAGTCTTTCTAGGGATGCTCGTAGGTGTGGCACTCCTGCTGGGGATTGCCATAGGACACACCGGTGCAAGGAGAGACATACACCTTGGTACACACAGTACACAACACCTTCCACCCAAGACCTGGAGGGGGAGCTCTACTTGCTGCCTTAAGCAAGTTCCCCTATAAGGACCCAGGCTTGAGGGGGAGGAGTCAGTTAGTCTGCTCTGAGCAGTGAAGAGAGCAGTTAGTCCAGTCAGACAGCCTAAGAGAAAGGTACTGGAAGGAGCTGGTTGCTGGGATCAAGCCAGGCCCAGGACCAGAGAACACTCACCCAGCTGTGCTGCACCCTAGGGAGAGAATTGGAGGCCAGTGGAGGAAGTAGATTAAAGAAAGAAGGGAACATACCAGGTTTCTCTTTAGCCCACCCGGACACTGGAGTCCGATTCTGCTGACAATCTAAAGTGCAGCAGAGAAAGCCCAGACAGACCAGGAGGATCTAATCCACCTAAGGTAAAAGAAAAACGGACACTCAAACCTGACCAAGTAGAGGACCAGGGGCCTAAGTAGAGAATATGGATTCCACAGAAAGGTCCTCCTTGTCGGTTATGGAGTAGTACCCTGAGAGGGAGAAGGAGTGGCAAGTTCAGTTTCAGGCAGGACTTACCCCAATCACTGCACACAATAACAGAGAAGGCCTCACAACTTTCCAAGGTGAATGTCGGAAATTGCACTGAGAACCTGGTTACTCTTCTGGACTGTACCTGTTGCCGGACATCAGTAAAAAGGTACCGAAACAGAGACAATTGTGTGTGTGGGCCTGATTCCCCGCCGCCTGCAGCATTCACAGCAGAACCGCTACTACTACTCCCCTCATCAACCCCCATTGCCCTGAGTTAAAGCTCCACCTGTGGGGAGCTGTACTACTCTGAGCTGCAACCCCATCACCTCAGCGGCCGGTCGCAGTGCTGGTATCCACGTTACCAGGTACCACAGGTGGCATCACGTTACCATTCCCCCATCCATCATCATCCCCCATCATCCCCGCCATTGAGGGCCCAGGGCACGGAACCGGGAACCGAACAGCTGTGATCCCCCATCGAACTTACCATCAGTCCCGGTATCCGAGTACCCCCTACCCTGTCGACCGACTCAATTGTGGCGTCACGAACAGGATCCCGTTCCAGGTAAAACCGGGTACTGTGTGCTTAAAAGTAGACTTTGGGGGACTTCCGGTTCCGGCGCCGCGCTGATGGCTGCTTGAAGACGCAGCTCCTGGGACCGCGCCGACCATCCGTCACGAATCTACCGGCCCTGCGGCCATCCGACCCCAATCCACGCTGGCGGCGACTCCCCGAAGGAAGGGACCTTGGATAGGTACGTCCTAAGAAGCACAGGGAAGGAGAAAGCCGAGACACGAGGTGCGACGCGGGGAGGCGGGAGCCCGGGAAAGATGGCGACCGAGACAGGAGGCCGCGCTTCATCAAAGCTCCCGACGAGTCGCAGCCGCGGTAGCAGCGACGCTAGGAGTGAAAATACAGAGGCAACAACACAAGGTGAGGCCCAGAAAAGTACACTGGCCCCGGGTCTGACACAGGAAAAATCTCCCAGCGGCAGCACAAGGGAGAAAACTGCGGGGGGGGCTGAGTCACACACTGGCCCAGAAGGGGAAAACCCTGTAGGAGAAGAAGCAGCCGCGCTTTACACTACAAATGCAGGGATCATTGATGTGCAAGCACTTGCAAGAGAAGTGACCCCAATCCTCTCGGCTGACCTGAAGTCTCTCATCAGGGAAGCTGTAACAGAAGCAGTATTACACATCCATCAAACAGTGACTCAACATGGGGAAAGACTGCAGGAAACTGAACGCAGGTTGTCGGAGGCAGAGGAAAGGATTCTGAATCTTGAGACCCACATAGCCAACCTCCAAAAGAACTCTGCATACTCAGAGGAGAAGCTAGAGGATTTAGAGAACCGTTCCAGACGGAACAATTTAAGGATGGTAGGGCTGCCGGAATCCGTAGAAACAAACCTATTAAATACCATCTGGGAAGATGAC
This sequence comes from Allobates femoralis, assembly GCA_033576535.1. NCBI lineage: Eukaryota > Metazoa > Chordata > Amphibia > Anura > Aromobatidae > Allobates > Allobates femoralis. Next base: position 375,773,092 of record JARQOC010000002.1, read on the forward strand.
CTACCTAAAGCCCTCGGTCATCATACCCACTGTAAGGTGGAAAGATCCCACAGAGTCGGCCCTCCGAAAGACCCTAAAGAAGGACCGAGGCAGGTCATAGCTCGCTTCCTTAACTTTAAGGACAAAGACACTCTGCTTAAAGAATATAAGATGAAGAGAATCCCGCTGCTTATTAGGGGCTACAAAGTCAGACTTTATGAAGACTTCTCAGCAGAGCTCGCCCGGAAGAGAAAGACTTTTAGTCCGGCATGCTCCTTGCTGTACAAGAAGAATGTGAGATTTCAATTAGCTTACCCTGCTATCCTAAAGTTCAGAGACTGGAATGGTGAGACAAAAATCTTCTCAAATGGCAAAGTGGCATTGCAATACATACAACAAGGATCAAAGGAGACGGAGAAAGAGCCAACACGCCCGATGGGGAATACGAATCCAGGAAATTTATCGCCTCAACGCACCTACGCGGCCAGAGTAGCCAACCCACCGGACACGAGTGAGGAACGAGCCAAGAAAGATGACGTTAACCAGTGGTCGAGGGTCCAACATAAAAGAACTGAACGTGGCGGCAACTCTGCTTTTGGGAGAGCGGACCCGAGGGATCACCAAACACCTTTACCAAAGGGACCCAGAGATAAACCCACTTACTCGAGAGGGAGATAAAACGTGATCATCCATTAACTTTAAAGATCCTCCTCCCCCTTGGTGTTTTTTTTTTCTTTTTTTTTTCTTTCTCTCCTCTCTCTTCACTTCCCACCTCCCTCCTCCTCTTCTTTCCCTATCTTGACTTCTGCCCTCCCCTCTCTCCTTTTTCTTCTTCCCCACCATTACAGGTTGTTGGAACGAACCGACCAGAACTACGCGGACTTCGGAAAGAGGCACATTGAACACCGTGTAAACCGGCACGGAGAGAATGCCTACAATCGGGACTTACAATACCTCCGTGATCTATTTAACGTGGAGGTACTGAGGGTGGGGGAGGTTGGGAGGACTAAGAGGTGGAGACTCAATAATCTGACAACTGGACGATTTATATGTTGGACAATAGCATGACAATCATTATGCATAGCAAGAAAGGGAGAAAAGTCTATATGCTGAATATGTACTCCAAACTCTTTCGAAATGAGTGTCTGACATGCTGATGGCAATCTGCCGTTACTTACTTGCTTCAAACTCCCTCCCCTCCTCCCCTCCCCTTCTCCTCCCCCTCTCCTTCTCCCTTATCTCTTTCCCTCCTTATACTCCTGCACTTTTCCCTCACACCCTTCCTTCTTTGCTAACCCTTCCCTAGCGGTTCTCCTTGCTTCTACTTGAGTTGAGCAGTTACGTAGTGGCCCAAAAGAGGCCTCCGAGCTAGTTATATACAAGACTCCATAATGGCGCGGCCCGTAAGCCATCAGCGCAGAAAAAAGGAAGTCATGATGCTGGGTAGCGGGTTGACGAGAGGTACAGTGATGGGGACACGTACCCTCTCGGGAGGGAATTTGGTTTATGTGATTTTGGTTTATAATAATTTTTATGTAGCCATCTTGAAGTGGGCTTCTATTGCAATACTCATACCATCAACATCTAGATGTTTTATCGCATTATTGAGATACACAAATACTCTTCCTTCACCACGAATGATAACAAAGAAAGAAAAGAAAAGGGAAAAAAAACTAATCACAAAGGCAGGGATACCTAAGGTTCCCGCACAAACCAATATCCTCTGGAAATGTTGCGGCTAGTGACATGGAATGTCAAAGGTCTGAGATCTCCGCATAAAAGGGTATGATATTGCGACACCTAAAACGGCTACATACAGACATTGCCTTATTACAGGAAACCCACCTACTATCACAGGAACTACATTATATTCAAAAGCTCTGGGTGGGGTCAGCATGGATAGCAGGAGCCCAAAACAGGAAAGCAGGGGTCCTAATTCTAACCAATAAAAATTTGGCTTGCACCTTAGTATCTATCTCCCAAGACCAGGAGGGTAGACTTCTCCATGTAGTACTGAAAATACGCGGGCAACAATTCAGTATCTACAATATTTATGCGCCAAACAGTTCACGCACATCCTACTTTGCATCACTAAATGAGAGGATATTGGGGGACAAAGAACCCAACATTATTGTAGGAGGAGATTTTAACGAGGTAATGAGGGAAGACATGGACAGACGTAGACCAGAAGGGGAGCTTCGCCCAGAGAACCTGACGAACACCAGGGTTAAAGGAGAATTAGCAGACATGGCGAAGGCCCTTGGTTTGGTTGATGTGTGGCGAGTCTTTCACCCCCAAGATACTGATTATTCGCACTTCTCACACCCCACTCTTCTTGGTCGCGTATAGATATTTTCTTGGCCAATAATCAAGTAATGCGGCTGATAGAAAAGGTGGAAATAGAAAATATGGTAATATCAGACCACAGCCCAGTAACCATAGACATTCTAGACTCTCAGCCTAAAGGTTCTGACATATTATGGAGATTCCCTTCACACTTGTCGACTAGTGGGGACTTCAAAACTAAGCTTAAAGAATGGTGGACTGGGTTCGAAATAGACAATGCCATACACAAGGAAAATCATAAACTATTTTGGGAGACTGGGAAGGCAGTGATACGAGGGAACATCATAGCACACTCACTTACGCAAAAGAGACGAATTAGAGAACAATTCAACACAGCCAGCGAAAAAGTATCGGAGACATATAGACTATTCCGTAACACACAAGACCCAACTGACAAAAAAATTGGATAGCAGCCAAACGAGATTTTGACCATTGGGCAGAGCAGAAAGAACAAATGGTACGTGGTCAGCTAGAAGTCGATCTCAAAAAGTTTGGCGATAAAGCAGGTCGACTGTTGGCCAATCTGGCCAGGGGGAGACATCACCCAGACCCGATCATGACCCTCAAACGGAAAGAGGGGGGAACCACGAATGACCCGAGAGAAATTAACCTGATCCTTGGTGAATACTATAGACATTTATACAGTGCAAATGACGTTCAGTCACAGGAAGCTAAAAATTGGCTAACACAAGTACCACTCACTTTGGTGTCCGCGACAGACCTAGAAGAGTTAAATGGGCCTGTGACGGAGACTGAGGTAGACCTGGCAATACGACATCTGGGAAATGGGAAGGCGCCAGGACCCGATGGGTTTTCGGGGGAATTCTACAAGATACTAAGAGAAGATATAACACCGATTTTGACCAAGTTATTTAACGATATGACTGAAGGTACACCTATTTCAGACGAGTCCAATGTTGCGTACATTAAACTAATTCCTAAGGGAGAGAATAATAGGGAAGACCCAGCGAATTACAGACCCATCTCACTAATAAACTTGGATATCAAAATACTATCAAAAATTATGGCGAATAGGCTGGCCCGGATCCTACCGGATCTGGTACAAAAGCAACAAACAGGGTTCGTTAAGGGGAGATCAGCTGTGACCAATGTACGCAAAACCCTTATGATACTAGACGAAGTGAACCATAGGACAGATATGAGGGGGGGCGACCCGGCCATGGTCACCTTAGATGCGGAAAAGGCATTTGACAATGTGAGGTGGCCATGGCTGGGTCTAGTCTTGGATCATATGGGAATACAGGGAAAATTTCGTGTATTTCTACAGAATTTATACGCGAACCCTTCGGCAAGGGTACATACACCAGGATTTCTCTCGCCCAAATTCCCCCTACAAAAAGGTACCAGGCAAGGGTGCCCGTTATCCCCATTATTGTTTAATTTGGCGTTAGAGCCATTGGCGAGATTCATTAATGATTGCTCCTCATTCAAAGGTATTAAGGTGGGTCAGGTAGACGTGAAATCTGCCTTGTTCGCGGATGATGTCATCCTCTTTATGGAGAATCCAGACAGGGAACTGCCGAAATTGGTCACGGATTTAGAAAGGTTCGGGTCATTCTCAGGATTCAAACTGAATAGGAAAAAATGCGAGATCCTGAAGATAAAGGGAGGGAATAGATTGAGTGAACCCCTAAAAGCTTTGGGATTCTCAGTAGCAAACTCCTCTATTAAATACCTAGGACTGACAATAGGTAGATCTCCGAGCCAAGTCTATTCGCTAAATTACAAACCACTCATTGAAAAAATAGAACTTGAATTGAAAAGATGGGCAGGCCTGCCCCTGTCTCTACTGGGACGCTGCCACCTGGTGAGAATGGTGAGCTTCGCGAGGCTTCTCTATCCTCTACAAACCCTGCCACTCCTCCTGAAACACTCAGACATCCAGAGACTGAATAAGGCTTTTTCGACCTTTATATGGAAGGGGAAGAAACCGAGACTTCGTATAAGTGTGATGATGCTACCTAAAAGCAAGGGAGGCACGAATTTACCAGACATACGTGGGTACAATTTAGCATGTATAATGAGACACGTGGTGGAATGGGTTAATCACACCGACAGATATTCTGACAGTCACTTAGAAGAGGAGTTTTGTAGACCATGGGATAAGACCTCTTTACTCCACACACCCCTGTCGAAGATACCAGTACATATCAGACGGTCCATTACCTTTCGAGACACTATCGTGACCTGGAAGGCAGTGAGGAAAAAGTGCGGGCTGTCTTGGAGAGTGTCTAAACACCTCAACCCTTGGGCCTCCCCCAGCTTCGAAGCAGGGTGGAGCAATAAATTGTTTGGACAATGGAGGAGACAGGGAATAGCGAGGATGGGAGACCTGATGCAGTTGACAGACAGACGATGGATGACACATCAGGAAATAGTGGAAAAATTTAATCTTAAGGGCCCCCAGGTACTTCAATTCCTACAAATACAACAAAATATAATGCATCAGCTACTAGATATCTCTAATGAAGTTATAGTCAACCCTTGCGACAAAATAATTAATCTAGAGATTTCTCAACTGAATATATCCACGATATATGGAGAAATGAGGGAAATCCTTGTTCCGGGGGGGTCGTCTCGCCTCTTCACTAAATGGGTAAAACACCTAGCCACAGACGATGTTGCACATGATATTTTGGGGGGATGGGAAAAAGTGAGAAGATATGTCACAAGCGAACAATGGAGAGATTCGCATTTCCGAATCATGCATGGTCTTATATTTGGATTCAATTTTCCGAAATCCAATCTTCACCCTAACAGAATAACTAGCTGTCCCAAATGTCAGCAAGAACGGACAGATATGATTCATGGGATGTGGGAATGTGTCATGACACAAAGATTCTGGCTAATGATCGAAAACATGATTAATACACTGTGCAATTATACGTTTCCGATGACCCCTACAAACTATATATTTCAGAACATTGAAGGAACACAGGGAAAAGGATCAGGTCCCTATTTAATCCACGTGTTACTCCTATTAGCCAAGAGACTGATACTCTCTTTTTGGTTGCGCACTGATATGCCCAGTGAACAAGATGTCCTGTTAGGTCTAACCAAAGAAATGGATATAGATAGGAGAGAGGCATTAAGAGACAAGGAAAGGTTGACGGATATTTTCATGAGGAAATGGAGAAGGTTCATAGAGACACGAGACACGGATGAGGAGATTCAATCTATCATTAACCCATTCAGAAACAGTTCGTGGTATTTGTTGGAAGATATAAATAATTCATTGGGGAGACTAGGAAACTAGACAATTAAAAGTAGCGGTATGGCAAGCAAATTTTATCAGGGTAAGAAACCGAAAAAGTGACCTAGAGATATGTTGATGTTTATACATGTGTGAAGCAATTACCGAAACGTTTTGAATCTATGATTGCCCACTTCAAAGTTTTGAGGTTTGAATGACTACTATGCCCATGTTTGAGAGGTATAGGCTGTTTAATAGATAACTCTGTTCTAACTTACACTAATTACAGTGCAAATGCCAGCTTCATGCTGTTACTTCAATGACTATATGCAATGAACAGTGCAATGGTTTATTTTATTTTGTATATGCCAAAACTTTAATAAAAATGATTTATAAAAAAAAAAAAAAAAAAGTAGACTTTATTGACTGTTTTGTTAACTGTAATATCGGGCCGCCATTACTGCGCCACAGAGCGGGAAGAGTATCGCGGCTGTGCATCAAAAAGAGCGCGAAGATAAGCCCCGCCGCTCCACTCTGCCGGAGTGCAGCATCTAGTTCCGGAAATACCCGAGGTGCTCCACTCCTCCTATAGCGCCGATGACTACCGGAAAAGTTAACCGCACCGGCTGGCACCACCATGAGTGAAGCGGACGACGCACAGATCCCCGACAGAGGGGATGTCCGGAACGCAGCACTGGCCAGCTCCGCAGCCGGTGTGGGAGCCACAGTGGCCCCGATCATGCCGATAGCCTTACCGTACATTCCGGGCGTAAAATGGTTGCCTACCTATGAAGGTAAGCTCGGTACCTTAGCAGCCTTTAAACAAAAGATGTTTGCAGTGCTGGAGATGTATGCTATGACAGAAAAGCCACTGTTGTGCTGGGACAATTAACAGGCGCAGCGGAGCTAGAGGTTGAGTCTTGGAGTGATGCTGACAGAGACTCTGTAACAAAAGTATTTGACAAGTTCAGGGCTGCTTTTGAAAAATGCGCACAGTCTGAACTAAGGATGCAATTCTACCAATGCAAACAGGGACCGCAAGATACCATCAGAGACATTGCCCTCCGTTTACAAGGGGCTCTCTGGTCCTTAAAGCAGGTAGACCCGGCAAGTATGCTAGACGAAGATAAAATGCTTGCAGAACAGTTTATGGAAGGATTGAGGTCAGACTACCCCACCAGCAGGTACAAATGTGGGTCTTAGATCATCCTGATGTGAATTTCAATGATTTAAAAGACCAAGCTATATCTGTGCTATGACAACCAGTGCCTGCAGAGCCTGCAGCCCAACCCTGACAAGTTAACACCTCTCCCATAGACTTTGAACCTACTCCTAAAAACCCTGCAAAAGCGGCAGGGCAAGCTATGGCAAACAACCCTGATGATGACCTACGTAACCAGGTGTTGCAGCTAACCAAAAATATTGACTATGTGTTAAAGCTCTTGCAAGCCATGCCGGGGGCACAACCATCAAGCAGAATCCAGCTAGCTGATTGCCCTGAGGATGTCCCATGGATGAGGAAGAAGCCCAAGTCGCCTGTGGAGGGGACCACCAAGTCGCCCATCCTGGGGACCAACAAGTCGCCCATTCAGGAGACCAACGCACCATTCCACCGCAGAGCCAGTGACAACACGGATCCTTCAGGACAACCCATCTGTCTACGCTGCGACAAACCAGGCCACTTAGCAAGAGGATGTCCTTTAAACCCGAGATTCTGGGCCTGAGGGCCAACCCCCAGGAGTAGGATGACTGGGCCCATATGACTGGCGTAATCGGTATGTGGGAGGCCGCCCGTACCTCAACATTATGCTGGAAGGAATCCCCATGTCGGCCCTATTGGACTCTGGTTCACAGGTTACCACCATCCCACATATCCTTTACAAACAATTTTGGTCTGACACTGATCTTAGACCCCCCCAAACTCCAGCTTTGTTATTATTGCTGCTAATGGACAACCACAGAATCAGGTGGGGTTCAGAGAAGTGACAATAAAGCTGAGGCGAGAGGAGTTAAAAGGCCAAGGGTTATGTGTGGTAGAAGATAATCCTGATGAGAAACACCCCTACATGGTAATTGGTACTAATGTAATTGAAAACTGCCTTGGAGAAGTGTTATTTTTACTCCCAACAGATTGCTGTGACTGCTGGTTATGGGCGGAAGAGAGTCGTTCAAAGAGAAATCCGAGCCCTCATCCACAAGCAACAGGTAAATCTGTCTGGGGGAGAGATTGGCAGTGTGCGGGTAACAGAACCATTTCCCATTGTGTTACCACCGAAAAGTGAAATGATGATCTGGCGTCGAGCAGCAATAGGTCTCAGAGGAAAGGAATACCAGGCAGTTGTAGAGCCGGTGTATTCAGAGCATAGACCTACACTACTGACAGGCAGAGGGGTGGTAGATGTACGCGAGGGAAGAGTACCAATCCGTGTATTAAATTATGGGGAAGAGGAAGCAAAACTACCCCGGTATGCTACTGTAGGAAAGCTGTACACTCTGTCACAACAACATACAGACATTAGAGCCCTTATCCCCATCAAACCAGGTGGAGGATAACCACTCCAAGGGACAGCTGGAAGAGTGGTGTCAGCAGTTGCACGTAGGAACTGATGCTACCCCTTCCCACCAGAAGCACGGAGTCCACCGGGCAGCACAAGAGTTTGAACAGATATTTAGTAAGCATCCATTAGATTTTGGGAGGATTAAAGGGGTACACTATCGCATACCCACAGGAGATCATCCCCCAAGCAGATCGGGCTATACCTATGCTCTTACCATGGTGGACCACTACTCCAGATTCCTAGTGGTAGCTCTGGTAAAAGACTTAACATCTCAAACAGCAGCAAGAACCTTTCAAGCCTATTTCTGCAGACCACACAGGTACCCAGAACAGGTATTGACAGACCAAGGTCTTGCCTTTGAAGCTGAAGTATTTCAAGAGTTCTGTAACCTATACGGATGCAAGAAAATTCGTACCACGCCTTACTATCCCCAAACCAAATGAATGTGCGAAAAGATGAATCATGTGGTAATAGAATTGTTGAAAACTATGCCCTTAGAAGAGCCAAACAGATGGCCAGAGAAGTTACCAGACCTTGTTGACATCTACAACAACATCCCAGTAAGCTCAACAAATTGTACCCCTGCAAACCTCATGAGAGCAAGACCAGGACAATTGCCAGTAGACTTTGAAATGGGCATTGTAGTTCCTGAAGAAGACATCTCAGATGTAGATTGGGATACTAGAAGAACAGAACAATACAAGAAAATATAGGAATGTGTTGAGAGAAGTCTGGCGAAATCCAGAGAAAAACAAGAGACCAACTTTAGCAAAAG